>OX243998.1:17500000-18750000 GCA_945859715.1 Apamea sordens | reverse complement strand
CCCCTTAATAGCTACATATAAACTATGTATTCATAGCTATACACAAACTTATATGTTACAGTAAGTTAGTACTTACGGTCTAAACCCGAAGTGGTCCCCGCGACAGACATAACCAGCCACGGAGCAAATACATTTGAATTTATAATTGTGCGACTAACGGGTGTCGGGTCAATGACCTCGTATACTTGAAAGGTTTGTTATGATACCACAGTGACACAGTGTAGACTGGAAGCCGACCCCAACTAATTTGGAAAAAGGCTAAACAGATGATGATTTTCTGCTTCTTCAAAAACATGAATGTCTTACGCATTTAAGAGAAAAAATATAAAATATAAAAATATCTCCTGTATACAATGCTAAAAAGCTACAGGATAAAAAAATTGGGATCTTTTTTTTGTTGTTTCAGGGTTGTTACCCTTAGTAAAAGTGGATAATTTTCATGAGTACTGCACTCTTTTAAAGTATATCCCTCGATTAACATAAAACACTGTATATTATTGGTTATTAAGTTCCACTTTGTATACTACAACAACTTTCAACATTTAAACCTCCCTTTTTACACACAATACGATAATCATCTAATACACTTTCCGTCCGCCATAATCCTAATAAGCTCGCTAATCTTACGGCCCATCAATCATTCCCCTGTGTGGCCACAAAAAATATGTTATTCCGGGATAGGTCGCCAGCATTGATACCCGGGATCGTAAATCAAACTAATACTGTATATTGTTGCTGTTTTTTGTTATAGGATGTATTCGTTTGCAAACCCGTGGATTTTTAAGAGTCCCGGATTAACATAGCATCACGCCAGTAATCCCTGAAGAGTTAGCAGAGGTGTATAGGACTTTAGCATAGCATAATCAGCTTCCCATTGCTGGTATACAGGGCTCCTCTCGGCGAGAGTGAGAAGGCTGTAATCTACCACGCGGGCCCAGTTGGAATCTCCACGTCCTTAGAGTGTGAATAAGAGCGTGCCTAAAGCCAGTAAAATTTTAGAATAGAAAAAGAAAAAACGTAGTATACGCCAAAACTGTTATATCGTAATAAATCCAAAACTAAAAGGAATTACATAAAATGCCTAAGCACAGCCTTTACTCTAGTATAAATATAATTAATTATCAAGTTTTTGTCGCAATAGGCATTACCGTATTGAGTACAAAACGGAAAAATATGAGAATTAGAGGTTACTTCGTGATTTTTTTCTATCGAGGAAATGTTATTATTTCATGTTTTTGATCAAAGTGAACACTCGGAAATATCATGTAGTTGATTTGGTCCCGAATTTTTCATGTAAAATCAAATATAAGATTGATAATTTTGCTTTATACGCGCTCTTAACTGAGTAGTACTGAGTCAATAGTCCCTCTCGCCGAGAGGAGGCCTGTGTCCCAGCAGTGGGAACATTATATATACTGATAATGACTTAGTCAATACAATATGATTTGTTGCGCCACTTCTTTTTCTCAGCGAAAGCACTAGAAAGTGGTGAAGGGCGGGTTTTGGGGGACTGTCCTAGTAATTTTGACGTTCTAAAAGTGCAGATGCTCAGCCTAACTTGAATAAATGACATTTTGATTTTGAGAGACATCTTTAGACATTGTAAACTACCTCACCGACCTCACCAAATAAGTTGTGTAGCCAGGGTCTAAAATTGGAACGTAAATGTCAGCACTCTAATGCATATCCACGAATGTGAGAATTTAAAGTTGAAGTTGACGGCAACGGATTACTACGAATCTTGAACACATTTCGAGATTGAACGAACGTGCATGTTAGCTTACTTCAGTATGCACACTTGAGTGTATAATCCTCCGTCGTGTTGCCTTGAGTTTTGTCGATTTCTGGATATGTTTACCTTATATACGTTTTTGCACTGAACGTTAATTTGCATTGAATATTAAGTTGAACATAAGTTACATCGCCTCATATTTTTTTTTTTTTTTGAGGATGGGAAATCATCAAATAACCCCTCCCGCTCTGGGTGGAGCGGAAGGGAGTATCAGCCTCTTACTGACTAAAACCCACCCGTGTTCCTTCCTTAGCCCTTTATGTTCCAGGGCAGCGGTAACCCTTTCGGACGATCCCGCTACCCTGGCAGGCTTCGGCCCTTTCGGGCCTCGTCAGTTACATCGCCTCTGGGTTTAGACTACGTAGGTCGTGAGTTCGAACCGAGGCAGGCGTTACTTTGTGTAATTTATTTCATCACCATTGCTTTCAAAAACAGTGAAGGAAAACCTCGTAAGAAAACCGGCATGTCTTAAGACCAAAAATTCGAAGACATGTGACGTTTACCAACCCGCACTGGGCTCGCGCGGTAGATTGTCAGCCTACTCCCTCTCACTGAGAGGAGGCCTGTGGCGCAGCAGTGACAACGCTATAGGCTGGTTATGCTATACTACGTAGAGAAATCTTTTTGCTGGTTATTGTATTTTGTTTATAGTTTGTCATTGCATCCTTTAGTAGTCTTGGGGTGACACCCACCAACCGACACCAACGGGTAGAAAGGATGTAGCCTATGTATTTAGCTTATCTATGTACACCACTATCAAGATCGATAAAATCAATCTATCGTGCTGCCCGAGTCGAATTAACTACCCTAGTTGTTTTAAAAAAAATACCCGTTTCAATGTCCAAATCACTCATATTAAGCAGACCGTTATTAGTTCGAGAACCTTGATCAGAGGGACCAATAACAGGCTATTAGTTACAGTGTACCACGCGACCGAAGTAACGATTGAAAACCTACTTATTATTAAAAACCTTCACTGTAAAAACAAATCACGACGTCATTCAAAAATGTACCTTAAGCTAGCAGAATAGAGTCGTAGATTATTTTGTCGTCAATGAACTGGTATTTTCATGCTCTCATGTTCGAGTGACCAAATATTTTTCTTTAGGAGTTTTTGTTCAGAAAAATGGGACGTGTTTTTCATTCGACGTTCCAGTTTTATTTAGTGGAAACAAGCGCTCAAAGATTTTTATTTATAATAATTTGGAAGGCAATGGCGGGCGAAATGGTGATTTTAGAAATTGAATGAGACGGGAGTCTGTTTATTTCAATTGTTTGAGCAACTGGTAGGTACTCATCTACTTATGCCTTCTATACAAATGAAACTTTACCATCTTTTCATGTGATGGGAAACTACATGTCGGTCAAACTAGTTGTGATTATCAATAATCATGATACAAAAAGTTTATCAAGAGTAGGGGAAGATCAAAGAAGCGATGGACAGACTGTCGCAGATACTAGGTACAATCGTTATTTCGTCATAGTCCTTGTTGATTTGCGTATTTACATCGATAGCAGGTTGCATGTGCTTTGAAAAACCTTGAAAATATACAACTATTATCATAAATAATATATAGCTGTCATGCAGTCCCTTTTGGGGTAGGCAACTAACTAACTAGAACAACTGCCTACCTATGTATTTTGGTGATGTTGTTTTGTTTTAGCATGTGTCTGAGACTGTGATTAAGTGTAGCCCTACCGCAGAACAACGTTGCTGTAAATTCTGGTTTGAAGGGTATGGATGCCAGTGTAATTAAAGGTATATGAAACCACGAGAAACATTTATTAACATATGACTTGTATAGATACTGTAGAGGCTTGTCTGCCGAGGGCAACCTCATATGTTGCAGGCCGGATATAATTTAGCGCGAATGACATTCGAACGTTCAAGCGAGTGTCAGAGATGGTTCTAGAAGAAGAAGTGACAATTAGACGATAAGGTGTGAAAACATTCTAAAATATAAATATAAAAGGGATCACAGTGTTTGATTCCTCCCGGTACCTCGGAGGGCTCGTCCAGCCCTCCACAATACTAGCTGCGCTCGCGATTTCGATCTCATGCATGTCAGAAAACGAATTGGATGTCATGATTGAGCGGACCCCTAAATGTTTTCCTAAAATAAAAGTAGCTTAAATTACTCCATTACTCAAGGCGAGAGTGAATAGGCTTCTTTTGGGCAAGCTCGTTCCACCGTAGATCTCATCCCTGCCTCTGGGCTGGATTGAGGTCAAGAGTGAGCCCATTGTTAATAAAAAAAAAATATATATATAACATCAGCAATCTGCAGTGCAAGTCCTGTCAAAATCGGTCTAGCCGTTTCGGCGATAAGCTGGAACAAACAAACAGACAGAAAGCATTTAGAAAAATGCTGTTATTTTGACATCACAAACAGACACTTCAATTTTATTTATTTGTATACATAGATGGGATGGCAACGCATCTGGGTTGCCTCTGGTATTGCCATATGCTAGCTATGTTGATAGACGAAGATGACCACTTGCATTTTGTGTAGGTCGTCGGGTGATGTCCGTACTAAACACAAAATGTAGGCTTTTTTCCTTATGAACGAAGCCATATAATTATTTTTCAAAGACCAGCCTAATTTAAGGATGTGGTACAGACCATCAAACTGAACAACTTTCTCCATGGGACCAACATCGTAATCGCGAATAAAAATTCAGCCGTCCCATACATTTAGGTCGAGTAGGTTTTGAAGTTTTCTATGGGACAGTTGATAAAATTTTCGCGATTACGCTATTTGTCCCATGGAAAAAGTTGTTCAGTTTGATGGTCTGTACCACATCCTTAAATTTGGCTGGTCTTTGATAAATAACCCTGTATAAAGCCTACCTGAAAAAAACTAAAACTCGTCCAATATTCACAGGAAATTAGTTCCGGGGTTAATCTCCTGATAATCAAACAAAATTTCACATATCATTGGGTCAGGCTACGTTTATATCTATAAGGTCGTTAGTTGGACGCGTCGGGCCGTAATAATTGAATTACAGTCACGGTTATGCAACTAACTTTGTGCCAAGCGAATATAGACTGTATGTGTTTAGCAAATTGTATTATTTCGCGTGTCAAGTTCTGAATACGTGTTTTCTCGGGTGCCAATGGTCGGCTATGTTGTATTTTCATCCGCTTCCTTTATGATGGTAAATCTTCCGTTTATGGTTTTATTCTTTATGTAGTAGATATTGACTTGAACCCTTATATTACAAAATATAGAGAAGTGGCCAGTTCTTGTGAAGGTTTGATTTATTTGATTGTGTTCAGCTTAAAATTGCGCGATCGGTGGCCAATTAAATTGAGTGTGTAATTTGTACTTTATAAACAATATGCCCAGGTGTACAGGTGGTGGTGATTATATGATACCAATAAATAGAACATACGGAGTTAACCAGAAGGCCTATCCCCGTAATTAAAAACTTTTAAAATCTAGTCGCAATCTCATATCGGCGACAATCAATGTCAAAAACTTGTCAAAAATGTAGGGAAAATAGAGGTATTTTTAACAGATTGAGACCGAGATCAGGCTGTGAACGTTCTTAAAATTACGAGAATTGCCCCTCTGATATGCCCAAGATATGTTCTCCACAGATACATAAAATATAGTCAGAACATATTATAGTCTATGTCAAAGTAAAAGTCTGACAAAATAGATAAGTACGTGAAATAAAAAACATATATTATAAAAACAGCTTTAAAGAAGCACTAGAGAGCACTATTATTCACATAATGTATGTTTGTGTCAAGCAATATGTTTCGTAACAACGAGATGTAAGATAGAGTAAATAATTTAATGTCTTTGTTTCGTAATAATAAATGAAACTAATAGCAATGGAAAATATTTTTAATCTTTTATTGCTGGAGTACGAGGCTTTTGGTTACTTTGTATGTGTAAATTGTATGTTTCTTTTTGTAATGTGCGTTTTGTTTTTAGGCTATAAAGCATTTTTTTATTTCTTATCTTTCTATACCTTAGTTGTACCTGGACAAAATAATGAGGTACGACTTATAGTTTCCTATAAGATATTCCAAAAATAAATCACGATTTCAGGGCTGAATCTGACGACTCCGCCCGAATTCGCAATGTCTGTCGTTTTTTTCGCTCGGCAACATCCATCACTTTTCCAGCCAAGTGAATCATAGACAAACAAAAACAGATCAAACAAAACAAATGCAGATCTTATTACATGCAGTCCAAGCATTTGCAAGCGAAATATCTTACGATGTGAAGTATGAGAGATTTTACGAGATAACTTTGGAATGTTTGTCAAGAGAGTTTGCTCGTTCACTCGTTGAAGCTGTGCGGGGAGGTTATCAAGGTTCGAGGGGAGGGGGGAGATCTAGCCTTCAATCTTGTGACGTGACATGTGGAGTTGGGATACTCGTTAGTATAGATTAGACGGATTTGAAAAAGTTTTTGCATAAACAGTTTACTTATTTCAAAATGCCCTTATTACTTATTCGGTATAATATTATTAGCGTGTACAGAGTAATACGCATTTTGAAACGACATCATCGATTCTTCATCAGTTCAGTGGAAATACCTCCAATGCTAGACATAGGCCTCTCCCAAGCACCGCCACATTGAACGGTTGTGTGCTTCTCTCATCCAGTATTAAAAAAACCGGCCAAGTGTGAGTCGGACTCGCGCACCGAGGGTTCCGTACAAACCTGTAAGAGTATGTAAAAGATGTAACTAAAAATTTACGGTTTTCGCCATTTTTCCTTTATCTGTGCTATAAGACGTTGCTTGGTACCAAATTTCAAGAATCTGAGTAGTACCCTGTAGGTTTTGATTCCCTTGCCAGTGTCAAAAATTTGCGGAAATTTGCGGCATAAACGGCTGTATCTTTTGATTGCGTTGGCTTAAAAGTTTGATTTTTTCACAGCTCCAAGGATCAGTAGACCTGAGTATTTGATATAAATTCCAGCTTGATACCTCCAAGCGTTCCTGAGAAAAAGGGTCTTGACAGACAGACGGACGGACAACAAAGTGATCCTATACGGGTTCCGTTTTTACCTTTCGAGGTACGGAACCATAGAACACCTATAAACGACATATAAGTACTTATATACTTTAATGGTAGACTTTTGAGTACAATGGTAAGTACTATTTATGTGTATTTTTGTTTAGTGAAAGGAGAAATGAAAAGATATTGTACACAACAGTATGCCAGAACAATAAATATGATTAGGTATATGACCTAGAACTTTTGACTTTGAATTTTGAAAAGGTTCCGTAGGATAAAGACACAGTTTCCTCCATTACCGTGTTTCACCTTAACATAACAAAACTGAAACCAATACCTTTAAAAGGGTGCGATATCACTTTTATCTTGTCGATAAGCACCATTTATTATACACATACCAACACATATGTAGTTTCATACGTGTCTTCTTTCCATATTCCATAGTTCCATTCTTAGGATGAATTTCACCAATAAAACTGAACTCCGATCAGCACAACTAAACCGCGTTCTTGGGCTGTCAGTGTCATTATTCCACAACAATGAAAATCGCGTCTGTATAGATATTTTTGGGTGCCAAAAAATCAGATGTTAAGTGAAATAAAATTGTTTATTCTGTTAATAGGATATCGGAATCACTTTTGCACGTCATATACATAAAAAAAAAAAGTTAGATTAAGCCCTTGGTCTCAGCTGTCATTCGACCATTGACAGTCGTTACTAGTCGTTCTAGTCAAGGGGTACTTATTTTGTAACTGGGTTGTGGACATGTGGAGGTCAGATAGGTAGTCGCTCCATGTAAAATACTGGTATTCAGTTGCATCCCGTTATTCTGGAAGACGACACCAACATAGTTGGGAAAAGGCTAGGAAGATTCATTAGTGGTTGTACGTCCCCGGGCGAGTTTCTTCGCAAAGACCCTCTAATACTAAAAGTGTCATAGTTTTTCTTAGATATTATTGACAGTTCAATGAATATTTTCAATAGGGATAATGCTAGGTTTAAATCGTCTTTATGGCTACAAATCTTTTGTTAATCTTCCTGTCTATTTGCCAATTGGTGTTATGTATGGTGACCCAGTGATCTATGTACTGACCTAAGCGATTTATGTATGGACTGGGTGGCCTTACGGAGCTTAGTTTCAAGTTTTTGTTCGAGCTGTGACGTCAGTTTGATGGATATTACCAGCGTCAGGTATTGTACCTGGCACATGCTGAGCTGGGCTCCCATTTGGTGCAACCATGAGACACACACCGCCCAGAGTGATCGACCCTTATATTTACTTGTACTATGTGTCTAAGGGTCAATTTAGTTTTTTAATCTTTGTTTTTTTTTTACGTTTAACTTTTTTTGATGTTTTTTCTTTTTTATTAGGTACTTGTATAGTGTCTTTTGTTGCACTAAGTATAGGTGTTATCTATCTATCTATCTATCTATTATGGATGTAGTTTTTAACTTTGAAATCGATGACGTAGCTTTTAAGAAAAAGTACTACCTTTAATAATTTCATAGAGACTTTCACATTTCAATTAGGAAACAGTTAGGTACTCACATGTACAATTTATAATTATATTACTAATTTATTGTAGGTACTTACTGCATAATTTATAGTATAAGTACCAACTAATTAGTCAAATTAAAGCCCTTTTTTTCTCCCCTACTTTGGTTTGCTGTGCCAGACAGGGTTTACAATGATCATGTCTTTGTAAAACCTCCCATCTTAGTTCATATTGTGGAATCCAATAAATATGTTGAATATTGAGTACCTAGCTGCGTATAATCCCACAGAATGCGAAGTTAATATGAATTAACATTGAAGAACCTGAATAATTTAAAAAAAGGTCCACACTGCGATCGGTTTAAAAATAAAACGGACAATGTTACAATCACGTATTACTAAAAATTTGTGTTTGCTCTGATGCTGACAAAAATAAAAAGGTGGCTGTATATAGTCAGACTATATTTTTCTTTATTTATTAACTTACCTACTTAACTCTGTGTTTTAATTTTAAAAGGGTTGAGTTTTGCCAGTTATTTCCATTGAAATTATTCCCCTTTCTCAAATTATTCGAAACATGTTCCTAAGGTTTCTCCACGTATAAAACCCGAACCATTTATAAGAAAAGACTGCCAAAACGAAAGTACCTAAGTCGCCATCAGAATTAATAATAGATACTAAATGTACCTACGTACCTGTTGAAACAAACTCAACTTCGCATGAGCAAAGTGAAAATGTTTCAGCCGCCGCCCGCCATGATTGTTTTACTCCAGACAGTGATCCTTGCTATGTAAATAATGTAACGAAGGCTTCGATCGAACCCACACATTCCCCTAAAATATAATCTCCACACATTGATACATCGGTTTCGTAATTGATAACAGCGCCATCTATTACTTATAATATTAGTTAGCAAACGTGTGCAGTTTTACCGACGGCGCCGCTCAGCGCATGCGTAGACGTATTCGAGGCCACGGTCACAACTACAATCACTGGTTAGTTACGCACACATTGGCGCCCCGGTTAGCTCCGTTGTCAAACGTGTCTGACGTTTTAAAGTAAATAATGTTATAATTTACGTGATTATTTGTGTTTGTGATAGTGAAACGAACTAAATGTAAGTATTGCTTCATATTTTAATCGATTTATGTCCATTCAAGTTAGTATGATGTCTATTTAACACATAAAACTGCTGTTGAAATAACCTTACTGATTTCGGCTGCAGTGCGCATGTCAGGTTAATTATTTAATGGTGTTATCACTTAGAACTAAATTAAAGCAGACATTTTATGGACTTTGTTTCATAGTTTTTTAATGATTCTTTATGTTATTCTTTGTACTTTATTGGATTTGCAAGTTTTATAAGTAATTAAGCGGCATTAGAACCAATATTTTCGCTACTGTTTCAATATCCGATATGGTCTAGTGGCTAGGATACCTGGCTCTCACCCAGGAGGCTCGGGTTCGATTCCCGGTATCGGAATAACTTTTTTCATTTTTATTTTCTTTTTTTCAGATCCAAAATGGTTTCCGTGAAGGCGGCTGCGGCCATTACGATGGTCTTCGTAGGATGTTGTTCCAACGTAGTGTTCCTAGAAATGGTTGTGAAAGAAGACCCGGGCGCGGGAAACTTAGCTACGTTCCTACAATTTTTATTCATTGCTTCAATAGGATTTGTAACCGTTGGGAAATTCGGTACAGCTAAGAGAAACATTCCCTTCAAGCAATACCTGCTTTTAGTAGGATTTTTCTGGACAAGCAGCGTTGCTAACAATTATGCATTTGACTTCAACATACCGATGCCTTTACACATGATCTTCAGAGCTGGTTCTCTGATGGCCAATATGGCTATGGGAGTATGGATATTAAAGAAGCGATACCCACCACTCAAGTACGTAGCCGTCTTGATGATATCAGCTGGTATAGCGCTCTGTACCATCGTATCCAGTGGTGACGTAAAAGCGCCAAGAGAAACACATGAAGATGCTGCTGAGGAAGAAAAACTGAAGTTTATTGACTGGCTGTGGTGGTGCCTCGGCATAGCCATCCTAACCTTCGCACTCTTCATCTCCGCAAGGATGGGAATCTTCCAGGAATCCTTGTACTCGAAGCACGGAAAGCATCCTTGGGAAGCACTGTACTACACTCACTTAATGCCTTTAGTGTTCTGGCTGCCAACTGCCCCTAACCTAATCGGACACGTTAAACTGGCTACAGAGACACCTATTGTCGAATTCCTTGGTATTGAATTCCCAAGACAAGTACTGTGGCTGATCCTATATGTATTAACTCAAGGGTTGTGCATCAGTGCTGTGTACGTATTGACAACGGAATGCGCTTCTTTGATCGTGACCTTGACCGTCACCTTGAGAAAATTCGTGTCGCTCCTCTTCTCCATCGTGTACTTCAGGAATCCTTTCACTTTCGGCCACTGGATTGGAACTCTCCTTGTGTTTATTGGGACTATGATATTCACAGAGATCTTACAGAAGACGATTGCAGTGTTCTTGCCAGCCAAACCGGATAAGAAGAAAAAGATATAGATGTTGCGTTAAAAGTGTGAGGTCATTGAACAAATGCAGGGGTTATGAACATTGTGTGAATGAGGATTGACTTAGCAAAACACTATTTATAAGTACACCGTAAAATTTTGATCATTTTAATCCTTAAAAGGGGTCATTATACTCATCATTATGAACAACTTTCACTACGGGAACAACCCAAAATCGTGAAAAAAAATCAGTTGATCCATGTTCGTATAACTCGACACAATGTATGGATCAACTTATTTTATTTCACGATTTCAGGGTTGGTCCCGTAGTAAAAGTTGTTCATAATGATGAGTACAATGACCCCTTTTAAGGATTAAAACGATCAACATGTATTATACTTCAATAGTTTTAAATATTTGGTCATAAGTGTATGCCATATCACAGTTGTAATAAGTGTCAGTTTTTTCATAAATAGTTGTCTCTGAACATGTATGGCTTATAAAATAAGTAGAAATAAAACACATGAAAAGTTAATCCTCGTGCTATATGCTACTAGTTATTTTTTTATTGCTGAATTTTCCGCCATTTTACAAGCATTTATGGTATTCTGGAAATATTAAAACTTATTTAAACGGTCACATAAATTAGCAGCTGCGGAGGGGCTTGTGGCTAAGTAATAACAGCCGCACGGGTCGATCGATCAGGTTAAGCTACGCTTGCCGTGGTTGGTCCATGGATGGGTGACCCGGGCCACGGTGAAGCTAAGAGGGACCCAAGCGGGGGGCCGCTCGTCCGGGCTGTGCGGTTTAGCCCGACGTAGCGGCCCACGGGTAGGTTGCGGTGCCACAACATCGCGACCTACCTGAGGCGGGCCGCGATGTCTCCCGTGAGGGAGACATTGCGGCTGAGGATAGAGGCCGCGGCGGGAGGGGCTATCCCTTCCTTCCGCGGCCTTGACGGGGCCGCCACCGTATGATGGCGGACGCGGCGGGGCCGCAGGGGAAGAGGAGTGTCGGTGTTTCGTTGCCGCTCTCCCTATCCTCTGCGGCCGTAGCTCCCCCAACGCGGGGGGCTTGCGGGGCCCGCCTTTTAGGCGGGCGTGGAGGCCAACAGGCAACGGGTGCGGGGGCTCCGTTGCCTGTTTTGCACAGGCCTCCACCTTGTGGGACGGGAATGGCCAGGTGTTCCCGGCCATTCCCGTAGCCCCCCAACCTGGGGGGCATGCGGGGCCCGCCATACCATCTTGGCGGGCGTGCGCCGGGAGGGCCGTGGAAGTATTGAATTCCCATAGCCCTCCCATTACGGCGTTTGTAGGAACACCGCTGAGTTTTAGTGGGTATACTGTCCTTCCGACAGGGAGTCCCACATACCCCGTCTCGGTCCCCCGCGGGACGGGGATGCATAAAGCATTTCTCAGCGAGGAAAAAAAAAAAAAAAAAAAAAAATGGATGGGTGACCATCTTCACATGCCAAGACCCCTCCGTGCCTCGGAAAGCACGTTTAGCCGTTGGTCGCGGCTGTCATTCGTGAATCTTTGACAGTCTTACGGGTCGTCAGAAACCCGAAAGTCTGACAGCTAGTCTTACCAAGGGGTATTGTATTACCCAGCAACTGGGTTGTGGAGGTCAGATAGGCAGTCACTCCATGTAAAATACTGTCATTCAGCTGCATCTGGTTAGACTGGAAGCCGACCTCAACATAGTTGAGAAAAGGCTAGGCAGATGATAAATTAGCAGCTGTGGCCTTTCATGATTGTTATCAATTGATACGGAGGTGTGCAATCAATTGAATCAATTCGTACCGTATTTTAACTACCAACCGTAGAAAAGGCAGTAATTGCTGAAGGTTAAATAGACTGTAATAAATTATCAATGAACTCTCTTAACTTATATAAATAACTACTGCAATAATTCAACATCGTTACAGTTAATCAATAACGCAATTATTTCATGAACACTAGTCATAACTAAATAAAGTCTATTTTTCTTCACATAAAAGTTCAAATTAAAAGGGAATCAGCATAATTACAATATTCTAAAATCACCAAATAATATGTAACAAAACCTATTTATTGTTCTTTCCTAATTCGCTATACAGAAGTCGTTAAATACTTTCATAGGGCGAATTACAGCAAACTTTTATACCTAGAGTAAGTCTCATACTAAGAATATTTTTTTAATTTTTGTCACTTTTCCATACTAGAACTGTCAGATATCAATTTTATTCCACGGATAAAAAGATATCTGAGTTTGGTAAAGGCAGCTCTTAGGTTTAAAACAGACTGTTTGTAATTTGAGGTTCACTATTTATCTCTCAAAATTCAATGACACTGATATCTATATATATAATCCTGACTGACTTATGAGATATAATGATCAACAAACGTGATACGCAAAAAATGTCGTTCAAAGTATTACGTTCGTAGATTTTTTTTATGCACGAAGACATATCAAGCTGTAATTTCCAGTATAGGCTGACCTCTCATTGTGCGGAAAACCTATATAATGCGAGGTCAACTTATACTGGAAAATATGGCTTGATATGTCTTCATGAGTCAATTTGCCTAGCCTTTTCCCAACTAAGTTGAGGTTGGCTTCCAGTCTGATCGGGTGCAGCTGAATACCAGTACCTCAGAGGGGCAATTCTCGTAATTTTAAGAACGTTCACAGTCTGATCTCAGTCTCAATCTGACAAAAAATACTTCTAATTTCCCTACATTTTGACAAGTTTTTGACATTTGTTTGTCGCCGAGATGAGACTGCGACTAGATTTTGAACGTTTTACTTACCTAAATTACGAGAATTAGCCTTCAGGTCTATTTACGTTTCTAATTTGTTACCTATTTCAAGTTAAACATTTATACAACTTTATTTTAATGGTATTTAAGTTGATTTCAGAGTGACTAGCAATACTGAATAAGTTATAAAAATGTTTGAAGTTGTAGCGTAAACTGAACTTTATTGTGTAGGATTTAAAGTTATTTTTTCAATAACTCACATTTCACAAGTTTAATAATAGGTATAATATTGTGTGTCTGAAACTCTTTAAAAGTCTGTCGTGTGTTAATACCCTAATATTAATTTGAGCATGTCTTCACAATCAGGTGCAAGTCATTGAATGATAATATTTGAGTATCTTCCGTTTTGCCTCATCATTCTACGTCTAACAAACTAGTAACAGATGATTTACCTACTCATGGCGCGTCATCGTTCAACATGATTATACAATATTTAGAATTGTAAGATACATTCAATATCCATACTTTAATATTGTACATGCGTAAAGACATGAGAAGGTACAGACAGACAGTGTTACTACACTGTCTGTCTGTCTGTCTACCTTTTCAGAGAATGTTACTACACTGTCTGTCTGTCTGTACCTTTTCATGCCTTAACGGCTATTTGCGATTGGAGAGCAATTATTGCGCAATTTTTGCTATCGCGACGCTTCTGCAAGATACGTAATAAGCCTGCGGATGTGCTTGAACCATGACTTGCGGGGTAATTGCGTAATACACCATCAGTAGCAATGGGTTTAATTTTGACAGTTCAACAACATTCATTGCGTTAATTACGTGTTGAGCAGACACATTTTTCGAACTTATGAAGCAATGGATTAGCAATATCCTTCAAAATGATTCAGATTGAGATTAATAGTGTGTTTCGCAATTAGGGTGCTGGGTACTTTTTATCCCGGTGGTATGTTCCCTTGGGATAATTTTGCGACTTACTCACGGGCAAAGCCGTGAGCAAAAGTTAGTATCTACATAATCCAGAATTCATAAAGGGGCATTCTAATTCCCTATTGATAGTGAGAAGTAAATATTGAATGTATTGGTATCTTAAGTATTTTTTTTTGTATTCGTTCATGAGCTAAACTCGTGCGCAAGGTCGTTGGCAATCATTTGTATGTCTTATCTAACGGCCTGTTAGTTTGAGTGAATCATACGTTGCTTATAAAGTAATTTGTTGTTCCCTCTTTATGTATTGTTTACTAAATACCTATGTACAGCCCAATCATAGCATAGCAACCCAATAGCAACCTTATTGCAACGACAGTAAAGATCATTGTGGTTTTGACAGACTTGGCAATGGCAGCAACCAAATAAAGCTATTGACTTTATTGCCACGACAATAAAGATCACTGTGAATTTGACAGTGATGCAAAATCAGAGGTAGGTGTGGTGAGCCCATTCACAATAATTTTCTTATAATGTTTCCATAGCAACAAGATGAATTAAAAGGGAAATATTTAATTTTTATAAAATATTTATTTATTTATTTTTAAATTTTTGTTTTTTTTTTTCAACCCTCTAAACATTTATTGACTCTTCAAATGAGTACGCTTTTTTCTCACAAAAGATTAATATTTTTAGGATATCAAAATGTGATTTAGTAATGGTTCGATCAAATGCATAGCGAATTACAAAAGCTTTTCTAATTTCAATGACTTGTTCCTGATTAAGATGAGGGCATATCAAATTATCAGTGCCATATAAAATAACTAAGGCATTACATACTAAGGGCTGATTTTTCCAACGCTAGATAATTTTATCCGAGGAATAATTTTGAATTTTTGACAGTTCTTCCATACAAAAACTGTCGAACGTAAATTTTAATCCACGAATTAAAATTATCTTTACGATTGAAAAATCAGCCCTGATAAGGAAGGAGTGTAGGCAGGCCATTCCCAGCAGTGCGACATCAACGGCTAGTAAAAAAAAAAAAACAAACATACTAAATAAATAAATGGACCATGGAGTGCATGCTGACAGTTGGGCTATGATAGCGCCGCATTTGTAAAAAAAAAAATGGGCATAATAATTATTATAACAAGATTGTGTGACGTGTTCAAAATAATTGTTGTTTTTTATTGTTTTGTTATTTTAATCGATATGATATCTATTATGTATAAAAATATCGATAAGTAATCGTAATAGGTATATGAAAGTATCACGATTTTGTAATTGACGTGCTCAAAAGGAATGGCTCTTTTTGAAGGGAATTTTAAATTCTGACAATTTATGTGAATGCAGCCTATGTAGGTATGTATAACGAGTGTGATGTTAGCATAGATCAATTAATATATTATGATTAGATATAAGCTTTATTTGTTATAAAATAAATTAACAGGATTTTTAGAACACGATATCTTTTCTTATTCACTTACCTTTGACCGTACATCAAGGCCGATTCTGTCCAACCGTTTATTTATTTATTTTATTTAAACATAATAATAGTCTTAATACAGGTTCATGTTTGTTTTGTACCATTAAACCAGAGATGGTTTGTATTGGTACTCACATTCGCTAAAACAACACTGCTTAATCACTACTGATCAATTATCTTGGTCATAACTGATGCAGGTGTTGGGTAGAACCGCCAGGGCCTCGGATTGCTCCGCCAGGGCCGCGGGTTGTTCCAAAGAAATACCGTGGCCCCTGGCACAGGCAACTGAAGGGACACGGGTCGGTTTTAGTCAGTAAAAGTCTGACATGACCTCTCCCGCTCTGGGCTGAGCGGGAGAGGTCATTTGATGACTTCCCACCCAAAAAAAAAGGTGTTGGGTTGATGATAGAAGGTGGATGATAAATTAATAAATAATCAATGACTTCGTATACAATTACCAGTCCAGCGACACATTACAGAAACGAGACCAAGTTTTTTTAAATTTTTTATTCTCATCTCGCAGTTCAACTAAGGAGGTGGTCGTCAGCTTAACCAGACTTGCCTGTCGTTGCCTCCAGCCAGGGCTTAAAAAACTAAGCGACTACAAGCTAAGGGCACCCCCTGTGGGGTACGGATCTCGGCTTAGGGCGTCGCTGGGAGAGGGAAACAAGGGACAGGCTGGATCGCAATTAAATAATAAAGTTATACGATCTTTTATAACATTTTAAATGACAGGTTGTCTACCCTTACTAACTATCTAACATGAATATCGGAAAAGATAAAATGAACTAAACTATTAATACAAAGAAATAATTTTAAACTAAAAATTGTATTACTTATACGAGTATTAATTTGATTAATACTCGTACTTTATTTACTGATTCTAATGATTATAATTCTGTAAATACATATTTGTTACGGCCGCGAATCATGTTTTAATCAACGTACAACTTAGTACTGAATAGCAAATTGCAAAAAACGTAAGAAAATGTGAATTTCGCGGGCTACCTTGGAGCATGCACCTAAGATTGGTGCTTACCAATCTTAGGTGCAACTTAAGGTGGATTAACTTTCTATTTACATCAAATGACACCCTAATTGCGTAACACCGATCAATCGGAATCGGTTTCATTTTGACAGTTCAACAACATTCATTGCGTTATTTAAGTGTTGAGCAGACTTTTTCGAACTTATGAAGCAAGGGATTAGCAATTTGCTTCAAACTGATTCAGATTCCGATTGATTGTGTGTTACGCAATTAGGGTGCTGATCCAAACTCCCGGTTGCTACTAAGAAATTCGTAATGGAAATTCCCAATAGCCAGTAGGCATCCTGCAATGCACGCCATTCTTCTCTGTCTCTAGCCTTCCTAAGCCAAAGTCGTCCAGCAATCTTGACCAGGTCGTCGGTCCACTTCATCGGCTGTCTGCCCACATTTTTACTACCAGGTCTCGGTCTCCAGTCCAGCACTGTTCTACCCTATCTGCCATCTGAAGTGCTATTCTGTAACCATATCACCGTGAAAACGTAGGTGAAGAGAGTGTGGAGTGAGCTGTCATTCCAACTAATGCTAGGGATTGACAGCTCACTCTAAGCTCACTTCACCTAACTTTTCACGGTGAAATTTTTACAGAATCAATCGGCTGTTCTACGCCCTATGTGGCCAGCCCATTTCTACTTTCTTCGCGCAATCACCGCGACTATATCGGTAAGTTTCGTTCTTCCTTGGATTTCCGTGTTTTCGGGACTAGATAAACGAAAAACAATTAGTAATAGAATGTTTTTGTTTAAAAATGTTGAGAATATAATTTTGTTATTTTAGTGTTGGCTTGTAAATTGAAATCGGTACTAGTTAAACATGTTATACACCGTGATTTTTTAGTCGTCTGACAAAGGTGGTCCACTCAATGTATCCAACATAAAATACCTCTAGGCGTGTTTTTTTTTACCATTAATTAAGATAATAGGTACAAAGAAAAATAAATAATATAAATAATACATTAGAATTATGAAACATCCTGTTAATAATGTTTACGTATCAAACAGTAGAACATACCTAACCATCGCACGAGTCGAGTAGATAGATCTTCGCTCGCAACAGAATGTTTCAACTACGTTATGCATCATAATACTGATTTTTTTTTTCTTTTTTTTCTCTCAAATGCCATTTTTTTTGTTATGAATGTGTAGCAGTCATTGGATACATGAAGTGGGCTGCCGTTGTCAGACGACTAAAAAGTCACGGTGTATAATTTGTTATATACCAATTGCAACTGATCTGAGTTCACTTTCAATGATAAAGGTCATTGTTCTTTGACACACATAATGCTGTTTAAACATACCGATAGGTATGTGCAGACGGTTTTTATGTTAGATATAACATAAAAACCGTCTGCACTTGAATATCAGCTTGTGTTTTAGTTAGCTTACTTTGAGTTTTTTTGTAGTTGACCTTTATGTAATTTGGAAAGAATACTTGTTGAAAATTAGAGGTATTTTCCTGCATTTTTGACATCTGTTTGTCGCTGATCGCGACTAGATTTAGAACGTTTTAAATTACGAGAATTGGCCTTCTGATAAAAACAAATAAAAAATCAAATAAAGGGTGTAAAGTCTAAAAATGTCCCTCACGGCGGCGCCAAAAAGGCTCAGTTCAGCAAAAATGCCAGACAACTAGTGCCTGACGCTGGTTTTCAACTGGACTACACTCTATGCTTTCAATCTGCCCCAGTTCACCATGTTCAGGTCATCACACATCATATTCGTGGCCATAGTGCAGTGCAGAGTCCAAATTATTTCGTCAACTATACAATCACACCGGATTTCCCACAAGTGTTGGAGAGAGGAGCATACACAAATGTGACTCGGTCAATAACTCGCCCTAAGGATGCCACTTTGATGGCACGGTTGGCGCAGTGGTTAAGCGATTGACTGCTGTGTTGCGTGTCGCGGGTTCGATTCCCGCACGGATCAAATATTTGTATGAACTACAAGTAGTTGTTCCGTGTCTGGCTGTTTGTGTATGTGAGTTGACATATTTGTAAACGCACCCACGATACAGGAGAAATTCGTAGTGTGGGGCAACGTTAAAAAAAAAAAAAAACTACCTATATGTGTGATTTAAAAGAACTTTGAAAACAGTTGATGATCCTATATTGCATTTTAGTCATAGTCTAATAAAACATGGTCTTCTCTTCCTAGAGTGACACAAGCCTACGTCACAATAACATTGCCACTTTATTTCAACATAACATGTTACATGGGTACAGACGCCAGCACATCAAGCTACTACAATCTGTCAAATTTCTTTAATAGATTTTCAACTTTATCGCTATAGCATTAAGGTTCAAGGTTGATTGAGAAAATTTGACAGTTTCGGGTAGCTTGACCTGTTGGCGTCTGTACATTATATCTATGATTAATTAGTTAAAATATTTCTTTATAATTTTCATTTATATGTTTTTTATCCTAAATTGTAGGTATCCGTTGTTTAAAATTCACCCACATTTTTAAGTTTGAGAACCTGTAATCAACATGATGACATAGGCTTGTGTCAGTCACGTGGTTCTCGAGTCTCGGAAGAGAGTACCAGGCGGAGTTATATTATTATACCATGATTTTAGCATAATAAGCATAACAAAGTTGCCGAAAATCGAGTTGAATGGCGATTGCAAGCTATTGCAAGCAGAGGCCTATGTCCAGCAGTGGACTGCTACAGGCTGATGATGAAGCATAAGAAAGAAAAGAAAGAAAGAGCATAATCAGCCTAAATAGTGTTCCACCGCTGGGACACAAGCCTCCTCTCTATTAGAGGGAGTGAAGTGAATATTGATTGGGCTGTATGATTTAATTACTAAATTCGAATCGTTCCCAGACCTCGCAAAAATTATTATAAAATAATAATTCAATGAAGCCATCACATCAAGCTACTAAAATCTGTCAAATTTCTTTAATCGTTTTTCAACTTTATCGCTAAAGCGTTAAGGTTCAAGGTTGATTGGGAAAATTTGACAGTTTCGGGTAGCTTGACCTGCGGCGTCTGTACAGTTTTGACTTCGTTATGATTTTTTTTTTTGATTATATGTTTAGAAAATGATTAACATCCAACCGAACCGAAAATCAAACCCATTATTTACGATTTCTCCGATCAAGATATCAAACCCAGGTCCTCTCAGCGGGGTAATTGTGTAACGATAGTGCGTTACACAATTACCCTGCACTAGCAATCGCTTTAGCGATAGCACTAGGAAGTGGTGAAGGGCGGGCGTTTTTGGGGGACTGTCTTTTGTAATTTTTACGTTCGAAAAGTGCTGATTCTCAGCCTAATTTGAATGACTTTTGATTTTGATTTTTCTTTCATTTTGACAGTTCAACAACATTCATTGCGTTATTTTCGTTGTTCAACAAACAAAAAATAGTAAAAAATGACGTAACTTACAGTCGGAAACTTAAAAGTACTAATTATTGTTCAAAAAACTATCCCATTATAAATATTAATTAAGTCTAATTTAAAAAATATATTTTTGTTATAGACAGTTGATGCTTTTCAACTTTTTGAGACACGAGACAGTTCTCAAGAGTCCTGTGGCTGGGCATTCTCCTTTTTCAAACATGAAGCAATATCCTTCAAAATGATTCAAATTGAGATTTAAAGTGTGTTACGCAATTAGGGTGCAGGTCTCACAATCGATGATACGAATTCTTTTGTTATATCAAAATATAGTTTTCTAAAGCCAAAGTCGACACAGGCGCGGTTGACTATGTTTTTTTTTATTGACAATTGGCTCACTCTTGACCTCAATCCAGCCCAGAGGCAGGGATGAGATCTACGGTGGAACGAGCTTGCCCAGAAGAAGCCTATTCACTCTCGCCTTGAAGAGATTCGGGTTGTATGAACTCGGGAATTCAGACGCAGGCAGACAATTCTACTCCTTAGCTGTGTGCATCAGAAAAGATGACGAGAAGCGCTATGTAAATTTAACCAAGCATAATTTTCACCTATACGAATATTATCTTAGTTATCTAAATTGAAGCCGCATATATCTATCTTGTCATACACACCCACGTTAATATATTACGTACATGTAATATATAGTTTCATAATAATCTATTGAAACGTAGTGTAGGTACAATCTCGCGATAATATTAATTAGACCGTCTTAATTATCAACAATCTAAGAATAACTCTTATGAGAATGACGATATCTATCTACTAAAATTAAAAAATGTTTTTTATGACTTCTAAATTTTAATATTTTAAGAAATATTTAAAAATGTAATAAAGTAAGATAACTAAAATTAACGAAGTAGTAATAGCCTCCCGACCTATTTCCCTCACGGTGGCCAATCTCAACGGAGATTAGCCAGGTACGCAGGAGATATTATAGTGCACAAGTGTGTGTGCAAACACAGGTGCACTCTCTGTTCCTCTACTCTCATAGTCCGATGGGACGGCAATCCGACACGACCGGGGCGAGATCGAGCGCAGGACCAACGGCTTTACGTGCTTTCCAAGGCACGGGGGTATTAAACCGCCAACTCCCAAACTCCGAGTTGTTACTAAGAAATTCCTTATGGATAACCCAATAACATTTTGCCCTACCTTTCCCACCCATGAGCTCACGCTCAACAGTCGCGCTTGCAACCACGAGACCAACGAGGCAGTCCATACTGTTCATTCTTTCTAATATTATAAATGTGAAAGTAACTTTGCCTTTCTATCTGTCTGTTACCTTTTTACACCTTAAGAGGGTGCAAACAGGTCCACTAGCGCCACTCCTTTAAAAAAATATTATCTCGTGACTGAGAAGGAATTATGAAAATCTGTTCAATCAGCGACCTCGGTAAATGTGTCTAGAATTTTCTAATACCTTTTATAAAATTTCATATTGAGACACGAAGCAACAAAATTCGATCTAAAGAAAAGCGGCCACATTCCTATATGTCGTATTTAGTTGCTTCGTGTCTCAATATGAAACTTAATAAAAGGTATTAGAAAATTCTAGACACACTTACCGAGGTCGCTGATTGAGCAGATTTTCATAATTCCTTCTCAGTCACGAGATAATACTTTTTTTAAAGGAGTGGCGCTAGTGGAACGTTGTACAGGCTCTTAACGGCTGAACGAATTTCAATGAAATTCAGCACATAGGTAGACCATCACCTAGTTTAGGACATAGGATACTTTTTATCCTGGTGGTACGTTCTTGTGGAATAATTTTCGACTTCCACGCGAGCAATAGCAAGCGTCATATGGAATGAGAGAGGTCTTAAAATGATTCAGAAGCTATCTCTACTCAATTTGCTAAGAATTTATGTAAAGTTAACCCTGGTTTATGCAGGACGGGCTCGTGGCTAAATAATAACAATCGCACGGGTCGATCTTCAAGGTTAAGCAACGCTTGCCGAGGTCGGTCCGTGGATGAGTGACCATCAATTACATACCGAGACCCCTCCGTACCTCGGAAAGCACGGTCTTGGCTATGATTTGTACATCTTTGACAGTCGTTACGGGTAGTGAGAAGCTCGAAAGTCTGAAAACCAGTTGTAACAAGGGGTATTCTGTTACCAGTAACTGGGCTGTGGAGGTCAGATAGGCAGCCGCTAAATTTTAACCGTTTTAATCGGGCACCCGAAACCACAGCACTTAAGTACTGACGCCATAATTATAACTCCGTTACATAAACCCATGTGCATATCGCTGAACTTTGCACAATATTTATTACTTTGGGCTCATTCTATATATTTAGTTTAATCTAACGTTCATATCTGGGCCGAAATTGCTGAGTAATCGTTTTGATAACAGATATATATTCCGTCCTCTAAATGACCTTGTTTTATAGCTGAAGATCTTTGATACTGTGGTTTTTATTCATGTATATGCTGAGATGATTTATTTGCTTGTGTGTACCTACATATATGCTACGTTTCTTTTCTGGGTTATATCATACTAGCAGCGCTCCGTGGTTTCACCCGCATGAGTTTCGATCCTGTGGGAATATCGGGATAAAAAGTAACCTATATATTAATCCTGGTTATAAACTATATGTGTGTCAAATTTCATGCAAATCCGATGTTATAGTTTCTATAGAAGCTTCAGGAGAGTTCATTGACACCATAATTAATTAAGAAAAAACACAACTCCTGAAGGCCAATTCTCGTAATTTAAAACGTTCAAAATCTATAAGCAGTTTTATCTGGCGACAAATAAATGTCAAAAACTTGTAAAAAAAATGTTGGGAAATTAGAGGTATTTAAATTTTTTACAAGTTTTTGATATTTGACAACGAAATACCTCTAATTTCAGAGGTGTTTTTGACAGATTGAGACAGACCAGACAGTGAACGTTCTTATAATTACGAGAATTGCCCCTCTGATAGCTAACGCTTAAAATTATTCGTAATCTTATTAATGAAATGTAAATTGCTATAACTTTCGATTGCCATAGAGACGGACCCTAGCCAGCAAAAAAGCTAAGCGTCTGACATCACGATGAGTCCGCCTCGGTATCTCGTAATCTAACCCCAATCCGAAACCAATCAGAAGGGATTAACTCTTAACAAACAGCAGTGACAGTTGCCGTTCAAAGTAATTTAGATAAACACCACATTTGTAATCAATCACGAATCCATGTATATAACGGGGAAATATGTTGCAAATCATGTTTGGAAAACAAACAGGGGTTCGGAGGCTCGTTACTAAATAATAACATCGATAGCTAAGCTACGCTTGACGCGGTTGGTTCTTGGATGGGTGACCGTCCATTACGTGTAGACCCCTCTCCGTTCCTAGGAAAGTACGTTAAGCCGTTGGTCCCGTCTGATAATCTTAGATCTTTCGTTGTGTCATTCGTTATGGGAAGTCGAAAGTTTGACAACAAGCCTTACCAAGGGCCCGTGTCGTGTTACCTAGTAACTGGGTTGTGGAGGTCAGATAGTCAGTCACGTTTTTATTAAATACTGATATTCAGCATCTGGTCAGACTGGAAGCCGATCCCAACATAGTTGGAAAATCGATCGTTTTATAAAATACTGGTCAGACTGGAAGCTGATCCCAACATAGTTGGAAAAAAGTTAGTATTGGGTAGCGACATCATTACGTACCTAAATAAATTGCAATAAATTATCATCTGATCTTAGTTAACGGGTTGAAGACTTTATCAATACTTCTTACCAGTTTTTAAAGGATCCACTTACGCATTATCAAAGACGATTGCTAAGAATGACGGTCATTTCCTTTATTGGACGTAGTACCGGGCGTAGCAGTTTACTAACCAATTTGCACTCACTCATTGTATTGTTGCTGAGCCTTTTTTTATAGTTTGATCATAGATGAGGTAGCTAACCAACAAATAGCTAATTTTGATTTTTATTTATTTTACATAATGTTGGGGTAGTCGTAATATATATATAAAAAAAACAAATAAAAAAAAAAAAGAAAATTGCGGTGGTGGCTCAGAAGAATTAAGCGCAGATACTTTCCTTAATTTTCAGCTTGCGCGTTTACAACAGAATAATTTCTAATATGAAGACGCCGAACAAATTCTTTTCATAATACAATTATGTACTTTTTTTCGTCAAAGTCAAACGTCAATTTCAAGTCAAACGCTTACAGTTACACCAATGTCCAATAAAAATATAAGGAAAAAAGGCCAGGGTGTTGGTTAATCAGCAATTTCAAATATGTATAGGCCAGCTAGTTTTTGCACGGTTACCGCCGACAGTCCCAACTGGGGTCTAACCGAAATTATTTAGAGACGCTAACCGCATCTCAAATACCTACCTCTGACCTCCAAAAAAATATTCAGACTAAATAAAAGCAAAGAATGTCGCCCACGTTATCCGTTAGCTACGATTGGGTGCGAAATTAGCGAGCACTAGACCAAAAGCTTGGCTAGCGAATTTCCTACATCCTATACGCCCTACCAACTTAGAACCCTCACTACTACAACCAAAGACCAAGCCAAAACGAATCTTATCTTTTAGACATAAAGATCAAATGAAAGCCAGGGATGTTAAAGTTAATTTTGCAGTCGCAAAGCGGACGGCGGCGGAATTTCAACAAGTTGGACGATTGCTTCGAAATACATGATTATGAATGCGCTCATTCGGGTCTTTATGGCTGGAGAGATAAGGTCGGATTTGGATCATCCGGAGGGTGGTATAACGCGGTTGTTTGGAAGGCAGTGGCCCCGGTAGCAGTGCAGACATTCTTGACGAATGCTGCCAAAAACCGGGCAGTTTTCACCTCATTCGGGCACAGTTTATTGTTTTATTTGCGCTTTATTTCTCTACTGGATTTTTGGGCAGTTTAGTTACGGGACATTGTGAAAAATGAAGAGGACATGTTTTTTTGATTAGTCAGTATTTACTTTAGGGATGTCAACAAGCTTTTATTCTGGGAATTTTATTTTATTTAATTTATTTACCATTTATGTACACACATATATAAACGCTTAAAGTTTATCCTAACCCAAAATCTAATCATCAAACTTAGCTCCAGTTTAAAGTTCCTGTACATAGATAGGTCTCGTTATTTATAAACGTTGCTTAAAGTTAAGAGGGTTTAAACGTCAAAAATGTATGGTTCACCGTCGCTAATTATTACTTAACCTTTTCTAACGTTTATAAATAATTCCATACATCTAGAAATAAATGTTCAAAAACAATCATTCTGCCGCTCGATTCTGTAAAAATCTCACCGTGAAAAGTAAGGTGAAGTGAGCTTAGAGTAAGCTGTCAATAGTTTCAATCCCTAGAATTAGTTGGAATGACAGCTCACTCTACGCTCACTTTACCTAAGATTTCACGGTGAGATGGTTACAGAATCGCACTGCTGTTCCAGAACCCAATAAACACACTCCCCCCCACTTCATCCATCACTAAACTAATGTCCCACACAGTGGACTGATAGTCCCACAACAAGATTTAGATATCAATAAATTTGACCAGGCGGTCGCGGATACAATTTATGTGCGTCTGCTGAGAATTCCTCACCTCTACTCAGCATAGCCAGCATTCTTGTAACACAGAACAGTCCAGAGGGTCAGGTCCATATAACGAGTGAAAACAGGCACACTCACACATAGACGAATACTGTCAGTTCCAAAACTAACTGATGAAAGTGTCAACAAACTCTGTCCAGGTTAAATTCATTCGTAGGTTATCACTTACTAAAGGAAGTGAGAGTGAACTAATAAGACATTCATCTGTATTTAGAACTTTTCAACTTTGTATATTACCAATTTTATGAACAATTATTATTTGAATAACGTTATTAAATTGTAAATGAAAAATCATCGATGAAAATTGAGTTTATAAAATTAACCTCAATTATCTATTGAAAACATCTTTGTATTCAAATAACCAAATCAACTTCGTTCGTAAATGGCACGGTGAATTGGCATCTACAGTGACGTTTTCAGATTCATTTATTTACATTTTAGTCAGATTAATTTTGGAACAGACTATAGTGTGCTTGCATTCGATATACGTGTAGCGTATCTATGTGTGCGTGCGCCTGTTTTCGTTCGCGGTATGGAACTAACCTTCTGTAATATTCTCTACCTCTACTCTGAATAGCTGGCATACTTGCACCATGCATGTATTGTTATTTGGTCTGAGGTATTTACTTCCCTAGCTCAGTTGTACTAGGACTCAGTAGTTGAAGTTTGAATTCGCAAGGTACTTAATTGTTTGTGTGGTTGCCGAGAAAGTGGATAAGCTGTTTGTGTCACCAACTCTGCTCGTGTCCTGGCTGTTGTAAAATGCAACTGGATTATGATAAGAGAATGTTTAAAAACAACCTCTCATTCTGTTAATAAAATAATGAGATTATTAGTCTGTATTTTAATTACGACGATAGCAATGGAAATGTCGATGTCGTGTCGATAGAAATGTCTTTTCTCTGTAACCTTTTCTTTGATGTTTCGTAGGACACAAAATTAAAAAAAAAAAGTAAACCAGTAACAATTACAGAAAACACTAAATACTTACTTGGAATAAGATGTTATGAGAATACACTTTTTGGCTGATAAAAATGACGATAATAAACGTCCTTAAAACAATGTGAATATTCATGTATCGATATCTTATTCACTCTCATTAGAATCGCTCCGGGTCAGTTTGCTCAGTTAAATCGCTACGATTTACAGTAACGAGTTCTGTGTCTCTTGTTTCACTTACCAGTTGTGTCGGACATAGGTGCTCTAGATCACATGTAGATCTACATCTATCTATAAAGATAGGCAGCCATTCATGGCTGTTGCTGTTAGTTTGGATAGTTGAACTCAATACTTTGGTGTCAGATGTAAGTTTACCATAGGAAGGTGATCGTTAACCTTAACTTTCTTTGTGGATATAAGTTTTTTGGTAAATAATAAATCTGAAGATCTATTGTTTTACTTTCGCTAAGTACCGTAAAACGGCTACTTTCTAAAGCCTACTCTTCATCAATGGCTAAAAAATTAGGTATTGACACATGTGCAACATTTGTAACAAATGATTTTTCTGATGATCATGATGATTTCTTGATATAAGAAACAAACCTTTTGCTTTAAAGAAATACTATATTTTTCGGCTAACATTGCCTACGTACTCCTACTTAATATTAAGATGGTGCATAGCTGTAATTAGAAAGGATCCAACTATGTATATGTTTTAGTGACTGACAATGACGATAAATCTTTTGATAAATCAAATTATTTATGCCTATTTTTTTTTGTTACAGATGGCGAGCCTATTAAATTGCCAGAGAACCTGGAGAGCCTACCCAGAGCTGAACACTTCGCAGCACAGAGGCACCGATGGAACACCAATGAGGTCAGTGTCTTTGTTAAGAAATACCCATAGGCACATAAATCTTTAGCATTATGCCGAAATAGGAGCGTATTTGGCCTCGCACAGGTCCTTTATTTTTTGTGTTTTTAATGGTATTTTAAATACTCCTTTTTAAATGTTTGATATTCCTGTGCGTGTCCCAATTAATTTATTTTTTATTTTTAGAAAGAGACTGCCACACATCTATGTGTCTCTTTCGGTTAGTTAACTACCTACTCATATCTATGAGTAATAGTAATTTGTTTTCCAAACTTCAGTACACGTTACATCAATGGGGTCTCGACCCCTGAACTAGGACATCCTGTATGACAAAGACCGATAAGATGATAAGACCGCCCATTGTGTCACCCTTTATAAAATGTTTTATATTTATGTTCTGTAATTTGTATGGTGTACAATAAAGAGTATTCTATTCTATGACAATTGTAACCGAGACAGGGCTCTACAAACATAATCTTTTTCAAAAATGTGATCTGTAATATATTATTTAGGACTTGGTACTATTCTTTTATGTTACAAGAAAACTTACAGAAGAAAATAAAGGCTATTAAATTGTTTGAAAAAGGAGTGTCTGAACTGTGACAATGTAAATTAACTAATTTAAATGTTTACGTTTGTAATTGTATTGTAGCGGTATCTACAACGCCACATGCGAACAAAGCGTCATACTGACGTCACGCAAATCCTGCATCTCGCAAGCAGAGTTTACCGCGCAATTAGCGTATATACAAACTTCCTGACATCAGTCGTTGGGCAGTCTGTTGCCCGCCAGACACAACACCCGTCTGGTCGGAGGATCCTCCCTTTTCTATAGAGTATGGGTGAACTTTACACCCTGTTCCTCATACTTCTAAATTATTTTATGAAAATACTCTTTCATACAAATTTTGTATCTAATGTAAAGATAACTACTGAAATAAATATTATAGTCAACATCATCTGCCTAGCCATTTCCACAGTTGGGATCGGCTTCCAATTTAACCAGATGCAGCTTACATGGAGCGACTGTCTATCTGACCTCCTCAACCCAGTTACTGGGTAATACGATACCCAAATGGAAAAAAGAGTAACCTCACCTAAACTCCTATTTCCAATAATAATTATTTCATCACTTCAGGCGTTCAACCTTGGCATATAAAACTGTAAGAAATCTCGACATCCAATATCTTATCAGTCACGTTAACAACTGCTATTAAAACCTTATCATTTGTAGTCCGATGTGTACTAATGAACGTGCCATTTGTATAACACGGAAAAGATATTAAAAGATATTCTTTTTATAGTATAGCTATAAATAATGCAAGCCTATTATTGTCATACTGCTGGGCAAAATCCTCGTCTCATGCAGCCAGATCTTGATCACCATGCTTGCTCGAGACGGGTTGGTCTTGTCTTCTTGGTCAGATCATGTGAAGACCATGTAGATTGATGTCTGAAGTGGTATTTTAATTGCAAAACCTTTAAAAAAACACCAAAAATCTAATACCAAATTCAACCAGCCTAAAAGGAAAGCCCGTACATATTAACATTAATTATACATAAAGTCACAATAACGTTGACGCGGTACCGCGGCACTTCGCGCCACATCGCGGGAACGCGCGGTATAAATCGCGCTAATGCATGTATTATGCAAACAGACAGAACGTCTCATATCTCGGTGTGGCAATGTTTTAGTCTACTTAGCGTGGCGTAGATTAGCATTTCGACCCCTACTAGTGCCATTAATTCGAATTTCACGAAATTGAGATATATTTTTAATAATTTTAGAATGAATACTCTTTATTATGTACGGTCACCAAAGGAGATTAGTAACCAGGGTCGTCGGATATAGTTCAAGTTTAGTTAGAGACTGATGGATATTTTCGAATAAAATTTAATTTAATTAATAGACAAAACAAACAGTTCATTTATCAAATTCAATTTTATTCGATAACATTCATCGGTTTCTTACTAAACTTCAACTATAATATATCCAACGACCCTGGTTACTAATCTCTTTTGGTGACTGTACACTCTTCTTCTTCGCAACACTCTTGTCAGAGCGGTCGTGGTCCTCATGTAGTTTCTTGTCTAGGGGTTGATGTGATTTCCCTCACCGTTTTTCGCCACCTACTCCGATTCCTGGTATTTTTTGTGCACCCATACAAGGTATCACCCACTGCGGATTTAATTTGGTTAGTCCATCTCATGGCTCACCCATGAGATGGACTAACCAAATTAAATTCGCATGGTCTAGTGCCCTCCACTCTACCCTGCACGACAAGGCGCTCTGTAGAGTCTCCCTCACACTCCCGTACACTACCATAATGTTAATGTGTCGGATTTGATTCATAAGCAAAAGATTTTGACTATATTGATGCTACTGCAGCGAGACATGGTTCCTCTCTGTGTCAGGAAATGTACTGGTAAAATATGTAGTTTACTCTAGGTTAGGAGTTTATTCCAATGTTGTTTTTTCTTTTAACATAGTTTATTTGACATAAGCAATATTATTAGCATTTTTATTAGTGGGTGACCGCAGTCACTCACTTAATTCTATACCTTGATCCCACCGCAGGGACATAGGGCTGGGGCTCTGTGACAGGAAATGTACCAGTAAAATAGTTCGCTCAAGTATACGAGCTTTTTCCAATGTTTGTTTTCCCTTTTTACACCTTTTTGCCTTTAACAATATTTTTAGGATTTTTGCTAATTGGTAACTAATGTTACCCACTTAATTCTATACACCAAAACGTTCTATTTATACATACAACAAACGTAAACATTTGTAAAAAATACTGTTTCAATAAAACAAGCCACTTTGTTTATTTCTCATTACTCGAGCTGTAAGGTCAAATATTTGTAACCTAGTTCTAGATTGAATACCGCATCACTAAAGAAAAACAAAAAATTATTGCTATCTTTTACTTCCATATAACAGAAGAAAGAGACGGAAGCAATTAAAAGCAAACACGCTGAATACATGAAGACGTTGCTGTTCATTGTCTTGGCGTCATAATAAGCTGCTTGTTTGCTAGCTCAGCACTTATAAAGAACTCAGAAAATGTATGATCTGTTCCAAAAGTATCTGATGAAAATGTAAATAAATGGATCAGAAGACGTAAATGTGGCACAGATTAGAAAATAGTTACTACGCCTGTGGATGCCAATTTGTAGTGCCACTTACCAATTAAGTGTTTTGATTTAATTATTTCAATATTTAAACACGTAACGCTAATTTTAAATCATCTTACAGATGTTTTTCATTTGACAATTAAAATTAATTTTATAACCTCAATGTGTGTATAATAATAATAATAGTCATTTATTTATTCAGACTACAGATGCGGTCCATTGTGTTAGTAACAATCATGTTGTTTTCATGTTGTATGTCAGATACAATTTAATAATGGTATTCAAACAATAATTGTTGGCAACAGTGGTGAGATATAAAGTTGAAACCTTCTAAATACAGATACATGATACATACAGATACTAATTCCCTTTAGTAAGTGATTGCGAAATAATTTAACTTGGCAAGACAGATTGTATTGTATTTTTAATCCATCCAAAGGTTGTCTTTAAAAGATCGCTCTTAGCGATAAGACCGCCCATTGTGTCACCCTTTGTAAAATTTTATATATTCATGTTCTGAAATTTGTATGGTGTACAATAAAGAGTATTCTATTCTACTCTATTGTATGGAAATACGTGCACGTTAAAATGATATCGTGGATGGAAAAAAAAACGTTTATTAGCTCTAAACGACTTCAATGGGGATTTGTGGAATAACCTAATATTAGGCAAAATTGGCACTTGTACACTAAAAACAGTGATATTCACAGTGTTAACACTAGAAATAAGGACAAACTACGTGCCCCCTTTCACCGGCTTCATAAGGTTCATAACTCATTTGTTGGGCTTGGTATAACCTTTTATAACAAGATACCCTCTTCTTTGCTAGACTTGCCTTTTAATGCGTTTAAAGCTCAGGTAAAATCTAACCTTTGTTCAAAGGCTTACTATTCCATCAACGCCTACTTACACGATAAGAATAGTTGGTCGCCCTAATTAACTCAAGACAATGTTCATGTTCTTTCTCCAGAATTAGCTTACTGACAGGTTATTGTTATTAGTATTAACTTATTTATTTATTTTACTTCGATGGTCCTAGTTTTTCATCTGTGACTCAAGTGACAGCTATGTGACCAGAACCCAGCTATGCATAAATATGTAAGCTGTCACGCCCTTTATGCCTGGAGGCTTTTATTTAGGTAGTAAGTTTTTATTTCCATTTTAATTAATTATTTTTCAGCTTGAGTACGTATAGTTTTTATTATATTTGTTGGTATATTGGCGTGGCTAGCTGACATATTTTATGGCAAATAATTTAAGTTTCTTGTAATGTTAATTACTGAACATATGTTCCTAGTATTGTATACATGCAACTATATTCTAACTGAACAGACAGCTGTGCTGCTGGGAAGTTTGTTGGCCACTTCTTCTTCCCAGCGATAGCACTAGGAAGTGGTGAAGGGCGGGCGTTTTTGGGGGACTGTCTTTTGTAATTTTGACGTTCGAAAAGTGCTGATTCTCAGCCTAATTTGAATAAATGACTTTTGATTTTGATTTTGAACCCAATATTTCTATTCATTTTGTTTCAATAAATAATCAAAAAAAAAAAAAAACTTTATTGCTCAAATGATTACAGAGAATTTAAATTGACCCCAAACTAGGCAAGCCTGTATCTTATTTCCCTGGGTAATCGCGATGCCGTAGACGGCCACGATAATATGGTCACGTAAGGAATGATAATAACGTCCATTGTCGGTAGGAAAACAGTCTTTTCCATTTACTCGACTGCGGCGAACGCCAAAAGAAAGGCTTTGTTTTTAATCTTCATAAAATAATAATAATATCCCTGGACATTTCACACAGCGCCATCTAGTCGCAAGCTAAGCAAACTAATGCTTGTGTTATGGTAACAAGATGGCTGATAAACTACTTATATACATTTTTTTTTTGTAAATACATACATATTATAGATAGAAAAACACCCAGACTCGGAACAAATATATGTAGGTCATACACATATTTGTTCCGTGCGGGAATCGAACCCGCGACACGCAGCGCAGCAGTCAATCGCTTAACCACTGCGCCAACCGTGCCGTCAAAATGATTAGACGACATTGAAAACCATTATTGTTTTTGATACGCTCGATACGCTTAATATGGCCATAATGAATATCTAAACCAAGCTTGTTAAAAGACCCAACAAAACATCGTTAGTCATAAGCAGTTTATGCCCTACATGGGCTTATAAATATTCATGAGAAACTTCACGCTTTGAATTCGGCTTCTTTCGGTAAAAATTTAGGTATGTAGGTATGGGGGACAGTTTAACCTTAAGTAGGATTACGGTGTTACGATGAGGATATTACATTATTATTAGTTTTAATTGTGGAGTTTCGGCTCTTCTCCATAGGAAACGACCAATTGGAACCGTGCACCTAGCTTCTGACGTTTCATAAGTGCCAATGAAGGTTTATGTGAAATAAAATATTTTGATTTGAATTAATTGAGTTGTTGTTTAACCCTTCGTAACGTGGATCCATGCGAGACACAATTACTTTTTAATTGTATCTGTTATTACGACATTTAACCGGTTACTGAAAGTTGACCAAAAACATAATATGGTCTTATGGGCGACTAGAATCAATTCTATTTTAATGTAATGTTTGACGTTCAACAGTGCCTTTTATGTGCCTATTTGAAATAAATGATTTAACTTTGACTTTATGAAGATTCTTACGTACATTCGTATAGTTCAAAGGTCAGCCTAGACTCTTCATTTATGATTTAGGTGTGCGTTTAAAAAATCAAACAGTTTTCAAACCAGTTCGGTATAACTTCTATTTTATCATAAGCCTATAGCAAGAAGTTCATTGTCAGACATAGGCCTCTCCAATTGCACGTCAATGAGATAGACCCTCGCGTCGTCCACTCTCATCTATCCATCACCAGTCGACTCTTTCTATTAATCAAGATAATATTTACATAATATATAGCTAACATCTAAAATAATAATATGAACATGTATTAAATATGAAAAAAGAAGCAAAATACTAATAGGGCATCAAAAAATTCGTCTACATCGCTGTCAACAGGAACAGTGCCCAAAAGGCTGGCAGCATTGCCAAGTTATATATCGACTCTTTGAGTTCTTCACTGCACCTAGGGCTACCCTGCCAGTATTCGTCTTCATGTCACTGGCACACCAGTTATTTACACACATAATGTGATAGCGGATAAGCCTCCTGACAGCCCGTTCCTGGGGCACTGGACCCGTATAAATAGCTGCAGGTCTGGTGCAGCGGGAGGCGGACTTGGTTAGTTATTGTTATAGGTTTATGAATTGATTATTATTTTAGTGACAATTTTTATTTAGTTTATTTTAATGAGAATGTTACTAACATAGTTTATAATAAATTATAAGTGTTACTAACAACAATATGAATCATTCATAAGACTCTTCTCTCTTCTCTGATTTCTTTTTTTTATTTTCATTTGTAAGTCCTACATGTATTTGTTCTGAGTCTGGGTGTTTTTCTATCTTAATACCTATGTATGTATTTACAAAAAAAAAAAAAAATGTATATAAGTAGTTTATCAGCCATCTTGTTACCATAACACACGCATTAGGTTGCTTAGCTTGGGACTAGATGGCGCTGTGTGAAATGTCCAGGGATATTATTATTTGTGTTCGATTTAAATAAATAATAATAAAGTACACTACACACACTACAAAATACACTATACACTATAAGGTGACATCAGATATTTGATTGGTAAATAAAATAATATTATGTTAGTAGAAAAAACCAAGGCTTTAGATTTCATTTGGTTTAGGCCGGCCCAGAAAGAGATGGTGAGACGACCTGGACGCGTACCGCTGGGATTGGTTCGAGGTGGCGCGGGAAAACAGTTCAAGGAAGGATTTGAGGGAGGCTTTTGCCCAGCAGTGGGAAATTATGCTAACATAAAAAAAAAACATAATAATCCGGACATGGACACCCAACATTAACCCGTTGAATGCCGTGATTACAAAACCATCATTGTGTCTCGCGAGGAAGGGTTAATATCCACAATTTAACAACTCAACCGTTTTTGTCAAACTCTCACCAACCCCTAAATAAAACAAGCCTCTCCCTAGTATCATTACAGTCCATAACACAAGGATATTTATGCCACTAGGTTAATATCCAACTGTCCCTTGAGAGAAAGTTCAAAGTGATTATGTCAACGCTAGGCACTATCAAATTAAAGGGCCGTTCCTAATGAATTCCATTTCAAATTCGTGTATGTTATGTTAGGAAACTATTTTGGGGATTTCGCGTATTGTTATTAACACTGTGTTTGCTTTATGACGATTTGTGCTGTTTGGTGTATGGGCTTTGAAGAGAGGGGCTCGCGGCTACATAATAACAGTCGTACGGGACGCTTGTCGCGGTCGGTTCGGGGAAGGATGTCCATCATCCATTATATTTTGGTTTTAGCTGTCACCACTGCTCACCTCTGGCCCACCACTGATCCTTTTGTCGTGGGTTCGACGCTAAATAATAACAGCCACACGGGTCGATCAAAGGTTAAGCTACTCTTATCGCGGTCGGTTCGGGATGGATGACCAACTGTTATTATATATCGAGACGTGCCTCGGAAAGCACGTTAAACAGTTGGTCTTGGCTGTCGTTACGGGTCAGAAACACAGAGGCTGAGGCTGTTATGAAAGACATAAATAATCAAATTAAATTACGATCCCTGGTAAATAATGAATACATACTTGTTTTTTTAGTTATTTAAGTTTGACAGTATTTCAGAATACACCACTTTCAAAGAACAGAATCGCGTTATGGTATCGTATAAGCGGCCGCATTTTTATGTGTGTAAAAGGGCAGTTACAGTGCGGTCTCACACAGGCTGCGTTTTAAAATGCGTGTCCCACACATGACGATTTCCGAAAATTTAAATAAAAACCTACTTATTTTATTATTGATTCGTGTCGAGAATCAGTAGCATAGTTACCTCCTTGAATTTGACGAGGATGCAAAACGACACCTCGTATAAACTCTGTCTTTATTTTTTATAATTTGTTATTAACAGCACCCTAATTGCGTAACACACAATCAATCGGAATCGGTTTAATTTTGACAGTTCATCAACATTCATTGCGTTATTTACGTGTTGAGGGGCGACTAGAATCAATTTTATTATAATTTTAATTTTGACGTTCAAAAGTGCCTTTTATGTGCCTATTTGAAATAAATGATTTGACTTTGATTTTGAGCAGACAAATTTTTCGTACTTATGAAGCAATGGATTAGCAATTTGCTTCAAAATGATTCTGATTCCGATTGATTGTGTATTACGCAATTAGGGTGCAGTTCTAATTCGAGGAAAAAAAAAATATCTCATCATATTATTCTCACAAATAATAAATGTTCTCCGCCTTATGAACGCACATCTATTCTAAGCAAAATGGTTTTTACAGAGTAAATATTTCCTTACAAATCGTCTTATTCGGCTCATAAAAGAAAATCTATTCTTATAGTGCCTACACGAAAAACAGGTACTTTTTACGAATCCCCAAAGGACGAAGCAATCTATTTTAAGCCAGACCACGATCTGTAATCTTCAAAAGAAAAAAACTCTAAATGTCAAGGATTTTACTAAAAAAAACTTAAAATAACATTAAATCCTCCCTTAAATACGAGTACACTATTTTCTCACGAAACGTCCGTCCCTTGGAATCTAAATCGGCAGTTTGTTAAAGAGCTACGCTTCCACAGGCTTTTTTTCAACAATTATTGCCGAAGGTAGTGGAGCAATCTTTTTTAATTGCCAAAAATTGCTTAGGTAAATTGTTTGAGCAATTTTGCCCCTAATTGTTCAATTTTTTTTGTATTGCCAAATATCGCAAAAATGAATGGGAATTCATTTTGGAAATAATAAACAGCGGGCACACTGGATATGGTAATATTCGTGGGTTTGCGCTGTTTATGGGTTTACGTTGCTCCATATTGCTTCACATCGGCCCATATTATGAAGGGAAAGGGAAATTAATTGTTTATCGCCGTGTTATAGTCACTTTACATGTTAATAGGTTTTTATTATTTTATTTGTCTTAAGTATATACAGCGTGGCGCTTTAATGGCGACATTAATTTAACACACGTATACGGTTTTGCGTTGTAGTTTTATGAATATATTTTAATTTAATTAAACATTAATATTTATTTATTTATTAACAATTTTATAAAACATCATCTTAGAGCAACCTGACTTAAAGAACTGTAGCGCAGGGGTCATTTGCCGGGGTCACGGATCATAACATCGCATCAATTTAATTAAAACAATTAACGAGCAAAGAAAAGGCGAATTGAAGGAAAGAGAGAGAGCCCTATGTCGGCGCGCGGCGCAGGTGGAAGTTTTCAAGTTACGATTTTTTTTATGTTGTTATAATTTTTATGATTACTGGCCACTAGCCCTACCCGTGTGTTAAATTAATGTCGCCATTGTAGCGCCACGTTGTATAAACAGGCAGAAGTGGAAAGAGAGTAGAGAGGCCTTTGCCCAGCAGTGGGACATCACAGGCTTTTAATAATAATAATAAAGTATTTTAGTAAGATGCTGGTGGATCTTGACCGTACTTCCGGGATTGTCCTGATAGCCGTACCTCTCCATTTCCGTGTAATACCTCTCCACTCCTCATAAGCACCTCAGGACATGTTGCCCCCCTGTTGCTACGACACTGTGTGCTAGCGAACGTTTTCGGGGGCCCATTATTGAGTGTGCAAGTCACCCCCTGTCATTTCATCTGTAAATATTATAATTATCATTGGTCAGGCAGGGGACATAGACCTTCCATAATTCAAGGTAACCGATCTACTATAGCCGCCCACACCCATAGCCCAGTATATTTTGTTTCCATGTTCTGCAATAGTCCTGCACCAACCGGGGGTTGTCCTTGGCTGCACTTGCATGGTGCTTACAGGGATAATAGTCAGTTGGTGCCTCCTCATCATTTAAAATTATCTAAAGGGCCTCTGCAAGTTGGCTTCGGCTCCTGGTACGCCTTTCAAAGGTCCGGGACCCTAGAGTCCCGAGATATGTTAATTTCAATAATAATAAGTATATATAGATATTTTTGAATGTTGTACGTTGTTGGCCTTGTATACTGTAGATTTGTGGACCATCTTCTATTTTGTTAAGTACCTGGTACAGGCCTGCACTGTCCTCCCATACCTGTGAACACTGTAATTTGAAAGCATTGTGAAAACCAATTTATTTTTAAAAGAGTAACCGTGGAGTTTCTTGCCGGCTCTACTCCATAGGAAACGACCAATTGGAACCGTGCATCTAGCTTCTGACGTTTTATAAGTGCCCATGTAGGTTTATGTGAAAAAATATATTTTGTTTTGTCGATGTAAAATTTTCCGCACTTTACAGACTTATGCAATTGCTACAATCTAGGAATTGCCGTAAATTGCTCGGTATTGCCGCGACCGTGACAAGAAGCCGTGTACTCGTACCTTAACTTTTGTAACGACCGTCATTCTTGCCGGGCACTTAGACCCGCGTTTCTATTCAATATAACACTCCAGCGGACGTTAAAGGGTTTCAGTGCTTGTGTTGGCTCAGTGATCGCGTACCTTGTGTGATAAATTGTTGGTTTGCTGTTAGAGAAATAGAGTATGTTCTACGGTTGGATCATATTGGAACGACCCTTATTTTTGACCGCGGGTTTCGATCGCGGATTAAGGTTTTCCGAAGGAATCATTCTTGGGTAAACTAGTTCTGTATATTTTAAAGGACATTGTCCGAAATGGCCCTGTGTACAAGAAATATCGGACATACACGATAATTAATTGTCTATTTTATTATGTTAGTTGCAAATACTTTTGTAACACGGACTAGCTGCATGCCAAAATGAACATTTTAAAGTATTTTACGCGACTAATAACATTAATCGTCGCCATCTTCGCCAAACGTCATGTCGTATCGAAAAAGATTAGGGGTTAGCCTCTCGATCCCCCCAATCCCAATCGATTGCAATCGATCGATCGGATTTTTAGTGAATTGTTGCATGTTTTTGAATCTGTATCAATAGAACATTCACTCAAAAGCGCTCAGCCATTTATCAATGCACACTAACGCCATCTATCTACCGCGCTACATCACCACTATCATCTAAGGAGACAGCATTATTTTTACAATAATACACACAAACATTTTATCTCATTCCAAAACCAATGCTAAGAATACAGGTACCTATGTTAATTAGATTCTATGCATTTAAACGTTGCAATTACATACACTTATGCTTTAGAAAAAAACTGCATAGATACCTAATTATCTATGTAGGTACAAAAAACAGCTAAATGTATTATGCTATTGTTATTTAGTTTCTTAAAAATCACTCAGCTATGAAAAACTATACCTGATATTCGTTGTTATGGTTCGATTATAACCTCAAAATCTGTTTTTTTTAAATTAAATACATCTATTCTGCAGCTAGTCCGGTATACAAAAAAGATCTTATAGGAGTTTATTAATGATCGACAATACAACACATAATTTTCCGATGCTCTAGGTTCCAGGGCGAACAATGTATGGGCGCAGAGCAATGTCCTTTTCAAATATCCTTCCTTGGTTGTCACTTTTGTTACATCATCATCTGCCTAACCTTTTCCCAATTATGTTGGGGTCGGCTTCCAGTCTAACCGGATGCAGCTGAATACCAGTATTTTACATGGAGCGACTGCCTATCTGACCTCCACAACCCAGTTACTGGGTAATACGATACCCCTTGGTAAGACTGGTTGTCAGACTTTCGGGCTTCTGACTACCCGTAACGACTGTCAAAGATCCACGAATAACAGCCGGGACCAATGGCTTATATTATCACTTATTGAGTATACGAGACAGTGTTTGCATCATATCTATTAAATCGATAGATAACACACACTATAATAAAACCTTCAACTCAAAACTATTATATTACATACCTTAGTCACCACTCAATACTATACTTACTTCATTACTCCTTAGGCTCTTTATACACGGCACGTTTTTTTTACGATATGGCGTATAAACCGCGCCATAGAAAAAAAGGGCCCCCGAAACGAAGTTAAAAATGAATTTATTTTGACCTCACTATCGGCTTCATTATCCTTAAAACCATAAAAACTATCTCGCTCTCTCTCTTCTAATAAATGCCAAAGCAGTCGCATAACACTTTTTCGTTACGCGACGATTTCTCCAAGTTTACTTCTGCCGCAAGCTCCGATAAGGAACTTCGTTCCAAAACCGTGTCCGTCAACAAGCTTCCATAGTGTTCTATACAACACTGATGACCTAACACTGATAAACTACACACGGCGAAACAACCGTAGTTTTTAACGGCAAGAAAAACTTGTGTGTACAAAGAGCCTAAGAGGGGCCCGTGGCTAAATAATAACAGCCGCACAGGTCGATCGGTCAGGTTAAGCTACGCTTGCCGCGGTTGGTCTGTGGATGGGTGACCATCTTTACATACCGAGACCCCTCCGTGCCTCGGAAAGCACGTTAAGCCGTTGGATCCGGCTGTCGTGGATCTTTGACAGTCGTTACGGGTAGTCAGAAGCCCGAAAGTCTGACAACCAGTCTTACCAAGGGGTATCGTATTACCCAGTAACTGGGTTGTGGAGGTCAGATAGGCAGTCGCTCCATGTAAAATACTGGTATTCAGCTGCATCCGGTTAGACTGGAAGCCGACCCCAACATAATTGGGAAAAGGTTAGGCAGATGATGATGTACAAAGAGCCTAAGACGTTGTACTAAAACAACAGAACCCAAAGTAATACTTGTAATAACACTCAATCAAAAATAACGGGTAGGTACTTAATGGCCTACTGCCACCAGCAGTATAATAGGTATGTCAGACCTTTATTATAGGTTCGAACCTAATATTATTGCTATTGGAAATAGGTACGAGTGGTTATAATATTATGTTACTATTATTGATAGTCAAAATGTTGTTACGATTTATGGTTTAATTTATGGAGCTTGGTTTTGAACGACATAACTTTTCATACAAGTTCGTTCACCATTTCAGCTGAAAGACATAGGACATAGGTCTTACCAAGCACCTCCACTTCGACCGGTTCTGTGTTTTTCAAGTTCGTTCAAATGAATCCCCCCTGACGATGACCCCTTTTGTGTTTACTAAAATTAGATTACGAATGGAAGAAGATCTTGTCAGTATGTCTGGAGAATAGTGAGATGAGCGTATGTCTGTCGAGAACTAATCTGATTGGCAAATAAATGAATATTTTCCGGATGGAGGTTTTCCGGTTTTTTGTTAGATGTTAATTCTAAAAATCACAGATTGATTCTAAGCGCAAAATAAGTAATCATTTTTAAATTTTATTTTTAACACGCTTTTTTATCATAATAATAGCTGAGTCTCCCGGTTTCACCTGCATAAATCTCAATCCCATGGTGATATCGGAATAAAATCCAGTTTCTTATGTCCTAACCCAGATTGTGGTGAAATTTCATCCATATCCGTTCAGCTGTTTTAGTGTGCAAGCGACAACAAATAAACAAAAAATCTTATCTTATCTGTGTATAATATTCGATTAGACAACAAGTATGTCAAGTGTCAAGACACTCTGGTTTTCTGAAAACCTTCGAACATTCAACAATCTATCATTTAATGGAGTCACACATATTGATTAGGCTTTCAGACACCCCGGTAATCCTATCACTACCCCAGACATAGGCCTTTCTCACAAGACCCAAGTCTAATAACACTAATAACCTAGATCTTTCTCATGTCACCCTCCACGATAAGAAGTTTAAACTTAAGGTCTCAAACTTTAACCCCGACACTCTCACTCCACACTACAGTCTACCCTCATAAATAATGCTTGTGCCTCTTAAATAAGGCTTGCTGGAATTTAATTCTAATACACAAGGCAGAAAATAATGTGAAGGTAGGATATTTTAAAATGGTAGGAATAAAATGGCTATAACTAACTAAATAAAATTAAATTTTGAGAAAAGCTATGGCCGAATAGTGAGAAAGAAAAGAAAGAAAGAAAAAGTATTTATTGCGACTCGCACAGGAAGATCGTAAAACTAAACTAAACACAATCAAAAATAAAAAAATATATATATATAAAAATACAAAAAAAAGTAGGTAACAAAACCAAATTAATATAAAAAAAAGAAAAAAGTTTCAAAAAGAAAAATAAAACAAAGTCCTGTACGAGGCCAATATTTGTTGATATCTAACTGACGGACTAATTAGAATTTTTTAGGAAAATAGCCTTTTAAACATAACAGGCGAACTGTGGTAAGTAAAAATCTGCCAACCCCTGCTGGGATTACAGGGATGGGGTTATGTATTATGTTGTCGGAATCACTATAGCCTTGTGAATAGTCAAAGGTCACGCACCGATATCTAATGAAGACAATATTTCTTACGTCGTCGCGTCGTTTGCTGTATCGACTTTGTTCTCGCGGCATATTTTCTAAGGGCGCCGCTATTTAAACGGACAGACTTTACTTGCTAACCCCAACCCCCATTGTTTACACCTTCCGTTAACACCGGCTCCCACTCCTTTAGGTTACGTATGGAAATTTAACGATCCACCGAACAGGTGACCCGGGTTATGGGCGAAAAAACCTGACTATACCTTATTGTTTTAATGGAAATTAGAATATGTTAGGGGGAATATTTAAAGCGGTCGATACGTGTAAGTGTGCGTTCGGACTTGGATAGTAAGTGTTAGGTATGGTTTTTATTGGCTATGCTTGTGAGGCGAGTGGATTTAGGGAAAAAGAATTACGGTATAGCCTAGCATGTTCCATTCGCGAGAGAGCTGGAGGGTCTTAGCTCTAAGCTCGTTACATTATTAACATACTTGAAAGGGTAGAAAAGATCTTTACCGATAATGCTTATATCAATGGTTCTAGAAATCTTACATAAATATACTACAGATTCTGTATTATATAATAATAAATAATTATATATTTTTTTGAGTCCTGGTTTTGCCCGGAAGTTTGTTTACCCAGTTCTTACATTATCCCCACTGTCCTTTACTTATCCCAATCTGGAATGTTATCTTCATGCATGTGTACTGGTTTTAAGAATAAACCACTTGAAGTAGAATCGTATATTTTATTTTTCCTTCACAAAGGACTTCATAAAAATTAAATAACTGTTATAACATCTTATATAAATATCTTTCCGACTACTTAAGCCGTCCATGATAAATGACACTCATAAATGCTGAGTAGGTGTAAAACATTGCCCTCGATTTGGCATCCCGCTTGTGTAAACAATATTTATGCGATTTCCAAACTGCGCTGCTAATGCACCCGCCAGTGGCTGGCGCCAGCGGCTGTACCAGTGTGGATGAGAATTTAAATCACTTGCTTGGATATATTTTTTTTACTTTAATCTTCTTCGTCTTTGATATGTTATGTAGCTATATATTTTTAGTGTTTTAAAGACCATTGACCATATTGGTTTTTGTCCTTGTATACTTAAGTGTTTTGTCCAAGCGTGGCCCAGTTCAGGTTTGTGATGTCACATGTCTTCGAATTTTTGGTTTTAGGACATGCCGGTTTCCTTACGAAATTTTCCTTCACATATGTATAAACATACATAAATATTTACATAAAGTCTTTACTTTATGTAAATATTTATGTATGTCCGCGCCTGGCTGGGTTCAAACCCACGACCTTACCAGTCGTAAGTCGGGGCCGTGACCATTGGGCCAACATTTTTTGTTCAAAAAATCTATAATTATGATACTGTAAAGAATAAGCGCTGCTTTCGAAGTTGTTAGCAGGGATTCAATAAAGCAGTAAAATACTTAACAGACAACCAGAGGGGCAATTCTCGTAATTTTAAGAACGTTCACAGTCTGATTTCAGCCTCAATCTGTTAAAAATATGCCTAAGTTCCCTACATTTTGACAAGTTTTCGACATTTTTTTGTCGCCGAGATGAGACTGCGACTAGATTTTGAACATTTTAAATTACGAGAATTGTCCTTCCGGTCTAAGTAAAGAAGTTAAAGTCTTTATGTATGCAAAGAACATCACGCAACGTTACGATAGATTTTTAACGTTTTATGAAATCTTGCGTTACTTGTTCAGTATAAATTCAGTACAAACACTTTTACACGTCAATCATATTTTAAAACTAGATGAGGTCGGCGTTTCCTATCTGATTAGTCTGAGAAGAAAGGCCGAAACAAACTCAGAGGTCACCAGTCTCTTTTAAAGTCCAGATATTAACTATAGTCTATAATGTTCCCACTGCTGGAAAATAAGTCTTTCCTTGTGAGAAGGAGTGGCGCTGCGGGTTGGTAGATGTCACATGTCTTCGAATTTTTGGTCGCCAGTATGCTGGTTTCCTCAAGATGTTTTCCTTCGCCGTTTTGGGAGCAGTGGTGATAACATAATTTACACAAGGTAAAGCGCCTGAATGGTTTCGAACCTACAACTCGGAAAACTCGTTGAATGAGCAGCAAGTTTTAAATATGAGTGATTTTTATTTATTTATTTATTAAAATCTCCCTACCACTATCATTACAGGTGTATACCTAATACGATAGCGTAGTCTTAAAATTAACTTAACTTACAATTTTAAAACTATGAATAACTTAAAAAACTAAATTAACTTAATTATTATTTAATTTTTTATTTTTATAGAAGCGACTTGATCTTCTTTTATATTCTTTTCTCGCCCCCCTCATATACCTAGTTAACAAGTTTTATATCCCTAACAACACCCTCTAAAAAATTCACGCCGTACACCGTTAAATAGGGCAGAGTTTAGCGAAGTGCGTGTAGGTCAGGCCGTCAAAGGTACTCACTGCATAAGTAATGTGTCACTGTTAGTTATCTTAATGTACCTTTTCCTTTTGCACTTCTTACCGGCCGTTTAACATTACGTGTCGGTAAAACAGGGTTTTTATGACAACTGTCTACGGTTTGTGATTCGTTAGTGTCTTTGGATTAAGTTAAAAGAGTTTTTTTATGTATGGGGTAAGAAATGTTCTAGTTCCGGATAGTTTTTTATGAGAGTTAAATAATGTGGTGAGGTGGTTTTTGAATAAAAATGTAATATGGGTGACGGAATTGTGACATGCTGTATAAAAAGTGTTTTGGTATGACAACAAGCCTGCAGTGCCAGCTGTACTGCAGATGTCCATTAGCACTGTACAATAGCATTATCAGCCTATAATGTTCCCACTGCTGGGACACAGGCCTCCTCTCTGTACGAGGGAGTGGGCCGTAATCTACCACGCCGGCCCAGTGCAGTTTGATAGAAGCCACATATCTTTGAATTTTCTAGGACATGTCGGTTTCCTCACGATGTTTTCCTTCACCGTTTTGAGAGCAGTGGTGATGAAATAATTTACACGAAGTAAAGCGCCTGACTGGGATCGAACCTACGACCTACAACTCGGTAGTCGCCGCCGTTTCTACTGGGCCACCACAGGTCCTACTGGGCCACCACAGGTCCTACTCGGCCACAACTTTCCACGTTCCTTGTGAGGCTGACCATTTCATCATCATCATTTCAGCCGAAAGACGTCCACTGCTAGACATAGGCCTCCCCCAAGCACCTCCACTTACCATTCCACTTTTCCTACACTAACCTTTCACCATCAGGTCAATCAAATCCCACTCCCCCTCGAAGAGAGACGGCCTATGTCACAGCAGTGGGAACATTATAGGCTGCTTATCCCTATAAACAACAACCGTTCTATCATCGGACAACCCGTCGTACGGCGAGTATCCACCCTTACGTTGTTGACACCGCCGCGATCCGGACGAAGCGTTTTGCCTCGTCGTTTATACCGCGTACATCAAAGGACTGGAACAATTTGCCTGCAGCGGTCTTCCCGTCCGATTATAATTTGGGTGTTTTCAAGGCTAGAGTGAATAGGCTCATAATAAATTAGTGCGCTTACCATCAACGATTGCATCTCTGCTTTCCATCAGGCGGGATCGCAGTCAAGCGCTAGTTTATAACATTTAAAAAAAAAAAAAAAAACCCATGACACATTACAGCAAAAAGCAATTTTCCCGTTCCAATTTCCAATCAGCGCCCCAAAAACTGCAATTACGCTTTCCTCTCTGGAACCCGCCAAAGGATAGCCAGATGGGAAACCCAATGAACCATATGGAACCTACATATTTATATTTTTCCTGTTTTTCTAAGATAATAAGGGAGCGTGTTTTCTTGGGTCTCATCATTACGCGTTGTTGTGAAGTACGATCCAGTTTTCCTTGAAATAATTACATGTTTCCTTTCTGTGAGTATTTTGTTAGACTTGTTATCCAATGCTCTCGAAAGGAGGTTTCTGTGGAAATATTTTGATATGAAATAATAATAATAATAATATCCCTGGACATTTCACACAGCGCCATCTAGTCCCAAGCTAAGCAACCTAATGCTTGTGTTATGGTAACAAGGTGGCTGATAAACTACTTATATACTTTTTTTTTTTTTGTAAATACATACATATTATAGATAGAAAAACACCCAGACTCGGAACAAATACATGTAGGTAATACAAATATTTGTTCCGTGCGGGAATCGAACCCGCGACACGCAGCGCAGCAGTCAATCGCTTAACCACTGCGCTAACCGTGCCGTCATGCTTGTTGTAGCAGTCATTTTGTCTATAATATTCCTGGGGTAGAAAACGACTGATGTTATCGGACGGTGGGTGCTCAATACTCGCTCCTTTAATTAGTACGTAATTGCTCGCGGAGCTCTTCAGGGCGTTATTAGACAAATACAGGCAAATCCAATCAGAAATGTTTACTATTATTAAGTTAATTTGTCTTGGTCATGAGATGCCTATCGTAGGTAACAAATTACTAAAAGAGAGTTCTGTTGACACTTTGCGGGACACTTAACGCCCCTCGACGTAACAATAAAACTTCTATTGTGTCTCGTTTAGTGTCCTTCAATGCCTCAAACGATTTCAAACAGGATAATTATGTTAATTTTTTTAAAACCATAATAAAAACGAAAATCATTTTTGAAACGAAGTTCTTTAACGGAGCTTGCGGTGGAATTAAATCGTCACGTAACGCAAAAGTGTTATGCGCCATCTTGGATTTTTATTTTGGCTTCACTATCGACTTCAGCACCCTTGAAAACCATGAAAACGATAACCACGATGAAAATTAAAAAAAAAACCGGTTCATTTTTAAGTTCACCACTTTTTTTACCTATTTTTCGTGATCACATTCGTCCTTAGTCCCCATGTAATACAATTTCCCTAGCCACTCCACATAGACATACATATAGTTCAACATCGCAAATCTTCCTACACAAGCAACTACCGCTTATTACTCACACAATTGCTTTTGTGCCCTTTATTAGTAACATCGGCATTATTGGGCGTACTTCATTATATCTGAGGGACTGTAGCTAGGCAGCAGGCTTATTGGGCCCACCAATATGGTAGTATTAGATTCTCTCATAGATTTGTTCATTTATTGTTGTAGGAAATTGTTCTATTGTTTTGTTTGTTGTTAGATTAATTGGACATATATGTAGGTACTAGTTAATCTTGAAGATACTTCTTTCATCATCATCATTTGCCTAGCCTTTTCCCAACTATGTTGGGGTTGGCTTCCAGTCTAACTGGATGCAGCTGAATACCAGTATTTTACATGGAGCGACTGCCTATCTGACCTCCACAACCCAGTTACTGGGTAATACGATACCCCTTGGTAAGACTGGTTGTCAGCTTTTCGGGCTTCTGACGATCTGTAACGACTGTCAAAGATCTACGAATGACAGCCGGGATCAACGGCTTAACGTGCTTTCCGAAGTATGGGTGGTCTTGGTACCGTAAAACGGGGTGAATCAGGATGAATGGGTGAATCGGGACGAAACTTTAAAATTAATTTAAAGGTCACAGCTCATTAGAGCCACCCGGCACCCACTCCGCACCGCCTCGCCTCCTGCGGATAGTATTCTTTATATGGACTCGTATGGGTATGCGCTCACTATATCAACTCCGTAGCGTCACCGGATCGCCTCGGTCGTAAGTCCTCCACGCGCGGACGGCGGGTGGACCACTCGGTGACAACTCGCTGCTCGCATGCTTGCCTTGCGTTGACTGCGCATTGCCAACGCGCGGGTCCCGAGTGGACCGCGCGCTGCCCGCGAATGATTCACGCAAGGACGATACTTGGCGATGCGAGACTACTCGAAAATTCGTGGACCAAGCGGCGTTCACTCGTTGACCGCGCGGGGTCCACTGGTTGACCGCGCGACGTTTATTGGTGATAACGCGGCGTCCTCCCGTGGACTACCTGTCGACAACGAGTGGACGCCGTGCGACGAGGCGGTGCGGGGTGGGTGCCGGGTGGCTGTAATGAGCTGTGACCTTTAACGTTGAAATAATATAGCTTGTTGCTAGAAAGGACTAATGTGTTTACTGTTTTATAATTAAAGATTAAGTGTCCTTATTAGCAGCCATCTATATTATTTTAAAGTACAAATCCATTTTAAAGTTTCGTCCCGATTCACTCCTGCATCCCTATTCACCCCGTCTTACCGGTATGTGAAGATGGTCACTCATCCACGGACCAACCGCGGCAATGGTAGCTTAACCTGATCGATCAACTCGTGCGGCTGTTATTACTTAGCCACAAGCCCCTCCTTAGCCAAGCCTTGAAAGTACCTACTACTTTCTAGTCGAAATGCATATATCATTTAAAATACCAGTTACCTGTTACTATCCCACTGCTGGGCAAACGCCTCTTCTCATACAAAGAAGGCATGATTGCTCACCACGCTTGCTCAAGACAGTTTAGCGATTTCAGTGGTTTATAAAAAAAAAAAAAAATGTTTTAACGTAAGTGAACTTGTGAACTGGGCTAATAAAATAGATTGGTGAGTTTATTTATTGCACTATAACAAATTGGAAACTAAAATTTTATTTTTCTTTCTTTAAAGTCCTTCCAATAAAAGTCATTTAAGAAAGTAAATATCTTAAGTTCGTAAAGTATAGTAAATATAGTACCTACATATGTCAATATGAGTAAATTATCACTGTTACATAGTATTGCATTTAGTTCTACCATATTACCATACTAGCTGCGCCTCGCGGTTTCACCCGCATAAGTTTCGACCCCGTGGGAACATCGGGATAATGAGTATTCTATGTGTTAATCCTGGTTATAAACTATCTGTGTGCCAAATTTTATCCAAATCCGTTCAGTAGTTTTGGCGTGAAAGAGTAACAAACATCCATCCATCCAAACTTTCGCGTTTATAATATTTTAGTACGATTTGTAAAAGCAATAAGCAAAACCGAATGTTTGCAGTACGGAAATCAGTAAAAATATTGGCGCATGTTTGTGCTATTATTTAGTAGTGTAGTTTTAGTAGTTTATCAGCCATCTTGTTACCATAACACAAGCATTAGTTTGCTTAGCTTGGGACTAGATGGCGCTGTGTGAAATGTTCAGGGATATTATTATTATTTCTAGACTACAGGACAGCTAATTTGTGTAAGACGCGGGACATCCACAAGAGGCGTCGTCGTCGGTCGAAGGTGACCTGACGGCACGGCAAGGTCTCTGCTCTCTCTCTCCTTTTCATATTTCATACAAAATGTATAGGAGCAACGAAACGCAAGATCACCGTCAGCTCACCCGACACCCTTTGTGTACAGACGCCAGCAAGCTAGTAGCAAGCCTCAAGCTACTACAATCTGTCGAATTTCTTTAATAGATTTTTAAGGGCCTGTAATACCTCAGATTGCGAAAATAATAATAATATAATCATAATTTAATCAATTATTACCAAGCCTACGTCCATCAACAGTTTAGTTCACCCTAACTGAATCAGTTTAACAGTGCGAGCGGGATAGACTGATACATGGCGCGGGGAAGTGGGGGCAAAATATGAATTTCAACTGAGGTATTACAAGCCCTTAACTTTACCGGTAAAGCATTAAGTTCAAAGTTGATTGGGAAAATTTTACAGTTTTGGTCTTACTCACGAGCGACGCGCGTCAACGTCAGAGTCAAATGCAGCTGTCGACGCGACCGTTGAAAACGTGCCGGTCGTGTCTATGAGCACTTACATAAATTAGGTGTCCTAATTTAAGTAATGTAACAGAACATTAGGCAAATTGATTTCAACGTATGTTACATTTTAGATTGGCTACGTTCCTCTATTCGAGAGGGAGTGGGCTGTAATCTACCACGCAGTCCCAGTGCTGGTTGGTAGATGTCACATGTATTCGAATATTTGGTTTAAGGACATGCCGGGTTCCTCACGATGTTTTAAGCAGTGGTGCTGAAATTATTTAACCAAAGTAAAGTGCCTGCTTCGGTGAAACCCACGACCTATACAAGTTTTAAGTCAGGGGCGTTACCAGTGGGGGACCACTGCTCAACAACCTAATAGGTAACAAACAAACTACGCTGAAAAAAATCCAATGTAGAGTAAATGTAACGAGAATTTTTCGTGAATTTCCTCAAGTTGTGCCACAAAACGCCCGATAACGTCACTTCGCCTGAATAGCTGGTTTCAGACCGAAAAATGTCTTTCAGGCGTCAAGTTTCAGGATTCGATGACGTAGCTTTTTAGTTCAGTCTTATCGAGAGAATCTTTGACTTGGTTGGCCAATTTTGGTACCTATATACGTTTTTCAATTTTTGTGTGAAACAGTTGAATCAGGGTATGTAATGAAGTGGTACATTTTGATTTACATAGATACATAAACTCATGGGGTTAAGCTGAAACTTCAGAACGCCATCTGCTACGATCCCTACATACAAAGAGTATGTAGGGATCGTCCTAGGTGGCACAGGTACTTCATTTACGTTCGTAGGTACATCTGACGCACACAGATTGCGAGTACTACGCACCTGGGGGCCTACTCCGAATTGCAAAGTGCGAATGTTCGGATCGGACCGACACATGGCCGAACCGAATATTATTGAAAAATGCGAAAAAAGTTCGGATCGGCTCAGTTGGGTCGGGACCATAGTCAATATTCGAAAGAGTGTAGGAGTGTAGGATCGGAACCGACCGAACCAGATAGTAACTTCGTAGCAGGAAACGGCCGAACATTCGGCCAATACTACTTCGGAGTAGACCCCCAGACCTTTCTGAAGAACATGACCAATAAGGTCACTTGTGTAAACATGGCTTGGCATTGGCTTGAATATGGATAAAATGATAATAAGCGGGTATGTCAGAAATATAACTAATTTCCATTGTCATAAGGATGCTATTAGCTTCTGTTTTATGTATGGTAACTACAAATCCAAGTACAGACATATGTGTGCAGATTTTACTACATTTATCTGTTGATCAACGACTTATTCACTAAGATATACTCATCCAAAAATCACGTACAGTTTTAGGAATTGTGAATTCGACACTTAGTGAAGTGCATAGCACTAGTAGATAAATTAATATTAATTACAAGATATCGTTAGTTGCATAACGAATAATTTATAAAGTAGAAAAAAAAATTGCTATGTTCACAATTACGGTCGGAAATACAAGAAAACTTAAAAAAAAAGCAGAACTATACCTTGTCCATTAGGTAAATCGTTGTTTGACAGATGTAACTAGTGATTGCAGCAACACACAATACATTGATTGAGACACGTACGGTATTATAATGTCTGTAAGTAGCCTATATAAGATAATTCAATAAGATATAATATTTATTTTATTACGTAATTTAAAGTTACTTTTACGTAATCTGGAATAGTTATGTTCTAAGGCAGCTGTCAAAAAACGATTAACCTACAGTGGACAGGGTATATACATAATATATTTACTAATGTTTTTCGTACATTCTCTTTCACGTACAATTTATGCATTTATGATATCACACTAATGAGAAAAATGCCAACATTCCCACGCACCAATTAAGCGGCCATTCTGCCACGAGATATTTTTATCAGAGGGGCAATGCTCGTAATTTTAGGAACGTTCACAGTCTGATCTCAGTCTCAAACTGTCAAAAAGACCTCTAATTTCCTTATATTTTGACATTCGTTTGTCGCTGACATGATTTTGAATGTTTAATTACGGGAATTGGCTTTCTGATTTCTAAGCTATAGGAAATTATATTGAATGCTAACATAATATTATTGCCTTTCCTCCTATGAGCGTATATCTTACCGATTCAGTTATAAAAGGTAAATTGAACGGAAGCGGAAAATGTCAGATAAGAAAACTACAGTGCAACCTCGATATAACAAATCGGAAGGGAACAAGTAAATATTCGATATAACAAGTAATTTGTTATACTGAGGTTTGTTATATTGAGGCTAGGTTGGTCTAAAATTTGTTACAAAGAGGTAAAAACCTGTCAAAACCTGTCGCGACTGAATATTGGGAACGTTATACAAAGGTTTTGGGTTGAAAAAATTCGTTAATTAGAGGTTTACACTTTTTTTTTTGATATTTGAAAATTCCTTATAAAGAGGTTGTTCGCAAAAAGCTTCGGAATGTAAAGGTATATTTTACATTGACTCTTATGGGAAATTCAAGGAGATTACGAAGAATTCGAGGAATTCGAGGAATTCGTTATATTAAGGTACGTTATATTAAAGTTGCACTGTATTTATATTCTTCTCTTTTTAGGAGTTTCTTGCCCATTCTTCTCCATACGCCCGTCGCTTGTCGGTCTCTCTAGTCGCCCCTTCCAAAACTACCTTTTGGAAGGGGCGACTAGAATCAATTTTATTTTAATTTTAATTTTGACGTTCAAAAGTGCCTTTAATGTGCCTATTTTGACTTTGACTTTGATGGCAAAAATAGTACGAAAAATAAATAACCTTTTTTAAAATTTGTTTCGCCGAAAATTCAGCAACGCGGCTACCATTTGCTGACGCAGCTATTAGGTCCTTAAGTGTGCAGGTGACAGGGCATGATATTAGGTAGTACAGTCAACAGCAAAAGTAGATGATCAAAATCAGAAATTCAATACTAATGAACGGAGTTCGCGTCAGAACTGTGTGGTGTCGAAGTGGTTAAAAAGTATGTGATTGTAAATTATACCCAACATTTACTACTAGTACATATATTCGAATGACGTTGTCCATAGGAAATGACCAATTGGAACCGTGCACCTAGCTTCTGACGTTTCAAAAGTGCCGATGTTGGTTTATGTGAAATAAAATATTTTGATTTTTCATTCGAATCTTCATATCACTTCCCAATTCACCAGTTCCCAAAACCCAATGAGATTTTGCCCAATCCGATAATCGAACCCAGGAACTCAAGCTCAATAGTAGCGCTTGAGGCCAGACGTTTTGCAAAAACACCACTTTTGGTTCTTCGAGCCAAAAGTAAAAAAAAAGAACTACATCGTGTGACATTCACCGATATCGCTAAAAAAAGAATTAAATAAAAGCCTTAACAAAGATGGCTGAGTGACCTTCACGGCGGTTTCCTTATTTATAAAATTCTTAACGATTTCTTCAATAGGTGTCATTCCATTCAGCGAAGACACGCAAAAGAATTGGAACAAGTTTTTGTTAAATGACTTTCAAACATAATTATGTTTTGAACGTTAATGTGACACTTTTAGTGGGGTTCCGTGTTGTTAATAGGGGTTTCTTACTTATAGAGTAATTTTGACAGTTATAAAACTGTTTTGTGGTTAGTGAAAGATTTCATAAGATTTAAGTTATGTGTATACAATATCCTTTTCTGTTTTTCTATTCGGCTCAGTAAAAATGGTTGTCACTGAAATCTGTTTTGTGCCGATGTGTACCAAAAAAGAGGTTAGGTTTTATTTATTAACATCTAGACATTTATTTGTCGTCAAGATGCGACTAGATTTTGGACCTTTTATATTACGAGAATTGCACTTCAGGTACTCTGGTTTAAGGACCATAAAACGAATTAAGTAACTCTTTCCTTCAATTGGTTTTCCTTCTTCCGTAGGCTGTTTTGACATCTAATGTTGCCAAACAATAAACTAAACAGATTAATGACTCCACCAGCCCCTCCATTACCCCAAATAGCAATCACACAACAACAGTTTACGTAATCGTTCGCAAATTCGCATATCGAAAACGGGATAACACCACGTTAGCGTGTTCCGTATCAATTAATCGTATTTCGGAGCGCGCCAAAACAAATCCTCCATGTTTGTGTCCCCCGCCCCCCCCAGCCTTACCCCTCCGACGTCCCGGCACTATATTAATGGCCGCTGTCACGCCAACCGGTTAGAACCAGATTGATGTGCGATGTCATTGTTTGGTTTCGGTCATAGTTCGCCAGACACAATAGGCTGAGTTTGCGCTGTCAGTCAAAATATTTGACCAAGTTTTTTGTTAGAATGTTTTACACATTTTCAATGTTTTTGCTGAAAGGGAGAATGGAAGTTTCGACGTTATTATAAGAGGGATGGTAGCCGCTTCCTGCTAAATATGGGCCTCCTTTGTTGATCATTAATGGAATCTTAAAGAGAGACGTAGTGGGTTTCTGAAAGGAACTGCCTACTTACCTACTAATAAATTAGTTTACCTTAGCTATGTAATATATTTTATATTATAAGTCAATTAAAAAAAAAGGTTATAGGAATACTGCCTTTAGCCATTACTGGAAGCAATTCCTTTAGTCGTGTTCTTAAAAAAACTCTGTTGAATTATTGGCATCCTTCTCTGAGCCGGCGGCAAAATTGCCAGGCTACCGTCTTTTAAGATAAGCCTAAAGGCAGGGGTAACACATTTGACTTCAAAAAGAAAGTCGTTGTTTTAATGTTTGAAGTTTAACACTGAATCGCTAAGCAGCATCTACGGCCTCAGAAACCCTGTTTGCAAAAACTTTTACAATATCTGAGAAAACAGAAGCTATTTACTTTTACTTCCCTTTAACACCGTTGCATGAAGTATAATTTTCGTACATTATTTTATATGAAACTCGCTGCTGTCTGCGATTTCCTCTACGTGTATTTCGGATCTTCTTCGTGTGGCTGGTACGACTTTTCTTAGATCTTGTCAGCCCAAACCTTCGCCACTTCTACGGCGGCGGCGTCGTCAGTGGCAGCGCAGAGATAAATTTGACTACTAGTTTTGGTACAGTCAACAGCAAAAGTAGATGATCAAATCAGAAATTCAATACTAATGAACGAAGCTCGCAGTTATATGGCTAGTAGTAAATGTTTGGTATAATTTACAATCACATAATTTTGAATCACTTCGACGCCATACAGTTCTGACGCGAACTCCGTTCATTAATATTGAATTTCTGATTTTGATCATCTACTTTTGCTGTTGACTGTACATGGAGGGCAGGAGGTGGAGCATAGTTTGCGACAAGCACCACACCACGCCCTGTTGCCGTTCCGTCAGGGTAGCCCGAATTTACCAGGTTGGAGTTACATCTCCCCACTTGTATCCGGAGACGGTTCAAGGACTTCCAAGTGGACCACGAAGGGTTACACCATGCAGGGAGTAGCTCTTTTAGTGGTAGATAGTAAGTGGGAGGGGGGAGAGTATCCTCCCACAGTTTGCAATGGGCGTAGCAGTAGTAGTACAGGGTGGGCAACTTGGAGGTATACCTACAACTTTTTTGCCGCCATTTTGTTTTGGCGGCAAATATGACAGTTGTTTCATAAAAAATATTTTGTGTAGGTACGGCAAATTTGTTATGGAGCGTTTTACGACTGAACAAAGCGTTTTAATTATTAAAACATTCTGCTCAACCCAATCATGTAAAAAGAAAAAAACAAAAATTCTAAGAAAATTGCTGTAAACTTTTGGTACAAATCACTTACCTTCGCGGCTAACAATAACTCGTTTAGTGATTAAATTTGAGCAGCATGTCATTGTAACAGATAAAGCAGTTTTCTTACATCAAGTGAATCAGTTGGGCTTAGGAAACATGTGGTTCCACAAGACGGGGCCACATGTCATACGGCACGAGCCATAATCGAGACATTGAAAAGAACGTTTCCGGGTCGATTAATTTCGAGAAACGGTGACATTGATTGGCCCCCATGATTTATCAGCTCCTGACTTTTTTTATCTATCTATCTAGGGGCTATCTAAATGGATGTGTCTATGCTAACAGGCCAATGAACCTTCAAGAATTACAGCAAAATATCTGAGACACGTCACTGAATTAACACAGGGTATGTGTGAAAATGTCATGAAAATCGCAGTGAAAATGGTTCACATCTGCCATGCTGCTGGAGGTGGACATTTGTCTGAGATTATTTTCCATACTGAATTGCCGGCCCTAAATACTATATTTAAATAAAAATACTTAATATTTTTTATATTTCATAGAATAAAATTAAAAAAATAAAATGTGAACCTTTTATTTGCCCAACCTGTACTTAAATCTATTTTGATTTTTTTATTCGAGGTATGTTATTTTTTTGTATGCACGTGATTCTGTGACAAATAAATCTATATTTCTTTCTTTCTAAAGTATCTTCAGGTCCTAGGTTACTAGGTTACTGGTTCAGTGGTTTTGGTATGAAAACCTAACAAACAGACAGACAGAGTTACTTTCGCTTTTTTATTTTATATGAATGTGACTTGCTTTCAGTGTTGCAAATATAACCAAGTAATATAGGTACTCGGTAAATTCTTTACGTGGTATGTTTATAAAAAGTCTCATCTTTTCTTGTGAGTGCTCTAAGACGTGATTAGGGGATTATTCCAGATGGATGGGCAACAGTATCAATAGTTTCCTTAAAACTTTCCTCGAATTAAAGTGTCCATTAAGCCGTGAAAGAAGGTTTTTGGTCAAAGCTTGATAATAAATAAGCGAGAATAAGTTTAGCCAAAGACAATATTTCAAGATAATAAAAAAAAAAACCAACAGCTAAGTAATAGTGTTTATTCGTAGTGTTCCTACAGTATTTTTTACAAAACGTCCGACTAACTGGATATTTCTTTCTTCTCTTAAGGGTACCCTTAACGATCAATTGCAATTATTGCTACTGTAGTTATTTTGTCAATCGCTTCAAGTGCATTTGTTAGACGACCAGTTATTTGCGCATCAATGTGTATCAATCACGTAAAAATGACAATTGCGATTGATCGTTTCGGAAACGGTTTCGGGCTCAAACAGGTCCTCGCAAATTCTTCAACGGCAAAACAAATATATCAATACAAATGCAATAATCATCTTTCAACACACACTCAGTACATATCCCATTGACATTTCCAAGTTGATTCACCGGACTATTCCAACTGCGACATCGTTTTTGCGAAGAAAATGCCTTGTCGGTTCGTTTGTCCGTATTGTTCCGCTACCTTTATAGATCAATGGTCTATTGTCCTACATTTGGACGGCTTTGGGTACCGTTTTGTAAATTCAGAATGGTTTCTTGTGAGGAAGATTGAATGTTTTGTGCATTTGACGGTAATTGTGCGCGTTTGAATGGTTGTTGACGTGATACTTTGGACTTTTGGGAGTTTCTCCTTAAATTCTTCAAATCTAAAATAGCTAGTTGTGTACTGGTTTTTTTTATCTACAAAAAGCTTTAGGAAACAAGGTACATTTGTAAGAAGTACAAGGTAAAACAAAAGGTCCTACAAACAATGGCCCATGTTCCACCTGCACCGCATGTCCTGTTACCTGTGCATTTGATGATCTTATGACTGCATCAGTGAACTTATTCGTTAGAATTTTTGGCCAAAGACTGAACTTTCTGCCATCGATGCGCTAAGAAGAAGTAAATAATCAACTTATTTTTAAGTAACTCATAGAAGTAAGCTTCATCATCAACATGATGATCATTTGTAGAATTGTTCCATCTCCAGCTGAGTATAAGCCTTCTCTCAACCCTCTTGTGCAGGGGAGCATGGCTTCCCTGCACCCTAATTGCGTAACACACACAATCTAAATCTGAATCATTTTGAAGGATATTGCTAATCCATTGCTTCATAAGTTCGAAAAATGTGTCTGTCCAACAACGTAAATAACAAATCAAATCAAAATAATTTATTTGTGAAACATAGGTAAACATTTGAGGATCAAAATCAAAATCAAAATCAAAAGTCATTTATTCAAATTAGGCTGAGAGTCAGCACTTTTCGAACGTCAAAATTACAAAAGACAGTCCCCCAAAAACGCCCGCCCTTCACCACTTCCTAGTGCTATCGCTGGGAAGAAGAAGTGGCGGAACAAACTTCCCAGCAGCACAGCTGTCTGTTCAGTTAGAATATAGTGCATGTATACAATACTAGGAACCTATGTTCAGTCATTAACATTACAAGAAACTTAAATTATTTGCCATAAAAATATGTCAGCTAGCCACGCCAATATACCAACAAATATAATAAAAACTATACGTACTCAAGCTGAAAAATAATTAATTCAAATGGAAATAAAAACTTACTACCTAAATAAAAGCCTCCAGGCATAAAGGGCGTGACAGCTTACATATTTATGCATAGCTGGGTTCTGGTCACATAGCTGCCACTTGAGTCACAGATGAAAAACTAGGACCATTGAAGTAAAATAAATAAATAAGTTAATACTAATAACAATAACCTGTCAGTAAGCTGATTCTGGAGAAAGAACATGAACATTGTCTTGAGTTAATTAGGGCGACCAACTATTCTTATCGTGTAAGTAGTCGTTGATGGAATAGTAAGCCTTTGAGCAAAGGTTAGATTTTACTTGAGCTTTAAACGCATTGAAAGGCAAGTCTAGCAAAGAAGAGGGTATCTTGTTATAAAAGGTTATACCAAGCCCAACAAATGAGTTATGAACCTTATGAAGCCGGTGAAAGGGGGCACGTAGTTTGTCCTTATTTCTAGTGTTAACACTGTGAATATCACTGTTCTTAGTGTACAAGTGCAAATTTTGCCTAATATATAAAATGTTGGCGAAGATGAATTGTGATGCAACCGTGAGAATACCAATATCTTTAAAAAAATCTCTTAGAGAAACTCTGGCACCTAGCTGGTAAATTGCTCGAACAGCTCGTTTTTGAAGGACAAATATATTTTGTATATCAGCGGCTTTGCCCCACAGCAGAATACCGTAGGACATAACACTGTGAAAATAACTAAAATAGACTAAACGAGCTGTATCAACGTCAGTGTATTGTCTTACTTTCCTGACGGCGTAGGCAGCCGAACTGAGCCTTCCTGCTAGACTTGATATATGAGGTCCCCACTGAAGTTTGGCATCTACTGTTAGTCCTAGAAAAATTGCCGAGCCTACTGTTTCAAGCACCTCTTTATTTAAGACGATGTTGGGTCCTAGATTTCTGACATTCGGTAAGGCAAACTTTACACATTTCGTTTTCTTGGCATTGAGAACTAGGTTATTTGACGTAAACCAATCTGTAACTATTGAGAGTGCACTGTTTACGTCGTCAAAATCTTGTCTATTCCTGTCTACTTTAAAAATAAGAGAGGTATCATCTGCAAACAGTACAACGTCACAGATGCCCTTCAAATGGAATGGTAAATCATTGATATATACTAAGAACAAAAATGGACCCAGTATTGAGCCTTGCGGAACACCTAACTGAACTGGTAGCCCGGAAGATTTCGCGCCATTAACATCTACACATTGGACCCTATTATGTAAATAAGAAATTATTACGTTGAGAGCCACGTTTCGGACACCGTAATGACGTAACTTACGCAAAAGCGTGTCATGGTGCACGCAATCAAAGGCTTTGGAGAGATCACAGAAAACTCCAATAGCATTTTGTGATTTCTCCCATGCGCCAAATATGTGTCTCAGCAGAGCAACACCCGCGTCTGTAGTTGAACGACCCTTTGTAAAGCCATATTGCTCATTATGGAGGAGGCTGTTTAAATTAAAATGTCTTAGCAACTGCTTGAGTATTAACTTTTCAAATATTTTGCTAAACGCAGGTAAAATAGAAATAGGCCTGAAATTGCCAACGTCATTCTTATTACCTGATTTAAATAATGGTATGACTTTGCTACTCTTCATGAGGTCAGGAAAAGTTCCTAAATCAATACATTTATTAAAAGTAACAGCTAGATAGGGGGCTACGATGTCTATTATATTACTTAAAAGTTTAATGGAGATGCCCCAATAATCACCGGTGTTTTTAGACTTAAGTGTATTAAAAATATTAACTACATCACGCGGGGTTACATGTTCGAAACTAAATAAAGGACTACATTTAGGTACACTACTATGCAAAAGGTCTTCAGCTTTAGACGGGGACGAATTTAAGGAGCGAGTCGTAGTTATCGGTATGTTGGCAAAAAACTCATTAAATGCCTCAGCTACATCAGCTGCATTATTAACTAATTTGTTGTCGACCATAATCTCATGGATCTTAAATATAATATAGATAGTGCGCTATGTTGTGCCATCAAGATATACAAATATGGATGAGTAGAAATAGGGTTATAAATTAAACAGTCAACAATATTATGTAAGTAAATAAATTAAATCAGTCAAATTAAAATTAAATCCAAATTAAATTAAAAATTAAATCAAAATCAAGTCAAAATTAAATTAGAATCAAATTAAATTAGAACCAAATCAAAAATTATATCATAATCATAATTATCCAAGATTTAATAATACAAATTCAAAATTATTTCAGTTCGTCATTTAAAAATTCTTCAATTGTGTAATAACATTTATCAATCAATAACTTATCAAGTACCTTTTTAAACTTTGTCAAGGGCAGATCTTTTATATCATCTGGTATTTTATTATAAACTCTTGGAGCTATACCAAAAAAACTCTTTTGCATCAACGACGTTTTACATTTCACTAGACACAATTTATTCACATATTGAGCACGCATTGGGTTTTTTTTTTTAATTTTACAAATAAATGTGAATTTGTTTTCACGAACAGTGCAGTAATGCTATTCTGTAAAAATCTCACCGTGAAAACTTAAGTGAAGTGAGCTTAAAGTGAGCTATCAATAGTGTCAATCCCTAGCATCAGGTGGAATGACAGCTCACTTTAAGCTCACTTCACCTAGGTTATCACGGTGATCTTTTAACAGAATAGCACCGCAGTTTCCATGTATGTTCGCATGTATGTTGTTGAACTGTCAAAATGAAACTCATTGCTGCTGATAGTGTGTTACGTAACTACCCCGCAGGTCTGAGACGTAGGCTTACTTTAAGTCAAATACAGTGAAAAGCAATATCATTTCCTTACAAGCATTAAAATAATAAAAGCTCTCTCTCCAAAAATACCGCCCAGGGCAATAACCAGCTGAGGCAATATATCTTTTATTTTGTAATCGGTAGCTAGAGATGTTTTCCGTTGCATTATCTTGAGTATTTGCCAAAAACAGATTTGTTTTATTAGGTACTTTTTTTTTTGCAATGGGAATGGAAGGAAAATACGGGTATGTATTATGTGTGGTTTTACTGTGTTGTTGAATTAGGTCGGTAGGCTTGTGGCCTGTGTTGGCTTTTTACATTTTTGGCATGTGCCGATGCTTATCCGATTAACGATGCTTGGATTCGTATGGGTGGGTTTAATCTAGATTTTGAAACGACAGCTTTTGAGTAGGTAGTGAAACATTTGTCAAAAATCACTTGAAAGAAGTCTCCTGAAAAATCCTCAAAATTGTCAATGTTTAATTAGTTGAATAATTTGGCTACTTTGTATGTGTGTGTTTTATGTTTTCTTTTTTTGTTATATTGTGCGCAGAATAAACAATTATTCTTCTTTCTTTTCTTTTGTTTCTTTTCCTGAAACTCGAAAATAAAAGCTTTTAAATCTAATTGTGAAAGTCACGAGACGAAGAGGATGGTTTTAAGCAGTACTAAGAAACAGTGATTCGTTTTATTATAACAGTCATTGATTTAGTTATTGGTAAAAGCTTGCCTTTAAGAAGTCCGACTTATGTTTACAAGTACCTTACTAAAACCTCTTCGATGGCCCTTTGTCCCACAATAAGCCTAAAAACCGGTCTCCTATCAATAAGCTGGCACTTAACCTTGCTAATATTGAATCAACCTTTCCTCTTAAAGAAACAGCCGGAGGCCCGAAAGGGAAAATGAAAAAAACACTACTGCTTTTTTTTCTACATGCCTCATTAGACACGATGGCTTCAGAACCTTTTTGTCAAAGGACAGCAGCACACAAAGGAAATCCCACCTTAATTTCAAGGCAATAAGGTTGTATTCCCTCTGTTATTAGTCCAGTAACCCTGTGCTCGCGAATTGGGGCGAGAATTTTCGTCGGTAAAGTGTAATAGTATTTTGTTTGTCGTATCGCGTTTAAAAATGTACGGCTTTTGCCCAAACGCCCCACGTTTGGGCAAAAGCCGTACATTTGGACCGCACATTTGTGGGGTAAACTGGAAGGAAATTGGTGAGGTTTCGGAGTCGCAATCACAAATTACAATGTGTGTGCAATTTTCAGACGATTTGGAGAGTTTTATTGATCTGACCTGCTGAGCTGTAAACATATTTGGAGCACACGTTGACAGGAACGAAAAGGTTAAGCACTTTTCAAATACATTTCTCTCTTGAATCGCAGGCACCTGTTACCTTTTCAGTGTCCCAATGTCAGCAATACGTAATCGGTAAAATAGTGAGTCCTGCATGGTGCAAGCAAAACAGAGCTAAAAGCATTATGTTACAAAAACTCTTTTATACTAAACATGGAACTATTCTAAAAGCAAAAATGTACTGCAATTCATATTTGTCCTCTACTACTTCCTCTTTCAGTGCGATACTAGTAGACACTGTATATTTTCTACAACTTTTCTTTGCCAGACGTTTATTAATTTCCTTGGTCGCAAAAACAAAATAACACACTAAGTTACGACCATATTTCCGAACAGTTTTACTGTTAGTTAACAAGCCAAAACACCTAAAACAACCAAATATTTAACTACCCACAAAAACATAAACACCTCGCAATATTCTGAAGCTAATCTAAATATCCACAAAAAAAGAAAGTTTTCACATTACAAAAGATAAAAGATAAGATAAAAGCAATAAAGGCTACGAAGGCGGAAAGTGCATAAAGCAAAAAGAAAGCGGTTCAGAGTGCAAAGTTTGCATTGAAAGTTCGCACTGGACTTAGCAAAACTAACATAATAATAGGCGCTAATTACGTATCATGGAAATTGGGATTGTTATGTACTTGCCTTTTCTTGGATGTTGTTGGATGTCGGAGATTATTATGAGCATTAGTTTATGATAAACTAGCGACGCACCCCTGTTTCGCATGGTCTATAGGTCTTGACAAAACATTGAGCTTTCTTTATTAGGTATAATGTTAGGGCTGATTTTTCAATGGGCAGATAATTTTTATTCGTTTTTGTATCGAATTATCTGGGGCGCCAGACAATTTTATCGCAGGAATACTTTTGAATTTTTGACAGTTCTTCTATACAAAAATTGTCAGACGTCAATTTTATTCAACGAATAAAAATTTATTCGAAGTATACAATTGCCGTTTGACAGTTTTTGTGTGAAATAACTGTCAACATTTCAAATTTATTCCTCAAATAAAGTTATCAGATGCTTGAAAAATCAGCCCTTCGGGCTGATTATTCCAACGCCAGATATGTATAAGAACAACGAACATATACATACTTGAAAAGCGACTTCATTTGATAACAAGAAGACGACCAGTTTATTTTGGAAGACTCAAGTAGGTAGCTATTAAGTTAATATTACTGTGGATGTTTAAGATAGTAAAGTAAATACTGTATGGAACGAAGTATCTTGAACGTGCAACAAGGATAGGTAACAGAAAAGTTTCAAGTTTTCAAAAACTTGAGTATCTTTTTGATAACGTGAAACTTCGAGAGTGGTTGTGCACATATTTTGGACAATTCATAACTGGACCAAGCTAAATGGTTCTTGTTGTAAAAGTATTAAGAAAGCTGGCAGCGTATTGCGACAACTTGTTACTTGTGTTAAGTTTATAAGAGTGAAGAGTTTAAAAAGTATATCAGTATTCTTGTGATTTAGATTCGTTGTAGTCCAGCAGTGGTATGATAAAATTAACTTTTTATTTATTCTTCTCAGTGTTTTTATTCATTTAAGTCCGAAAAGCAAAATGAGAACTAATAATTTTATAAATAGTAGATCAATGTGAACAAACGTCAAAAAGTTTACACATTATCAAGTTTGTGTCGGTCATTCCTGTCAGAGTAGTCGGTATCGGTATCGGTTATACCAAACTCATCTACTTTTAAGACGTTATTTAATTTTGACGTATAAATGTTTTATTTATTTATTTTACCATTTATGTACAGACGCCGCCAGCAGGTCAAGCTACCCGAAACTGTCAAATTTTACCAATCAACCTAAAACCTTAATGCTTTAGCGATAATGTTGAAAATCTATTAAAGAAACATGACAGATTATAGTAGCTTGATGTGCTGGCGTCTGTACATACATAAATATAAACAGACAATAAAAAAAGAACAGAAACAAAAGTGATGTTTATTTCTAAAGAAATCTCTTCCAGCATACCAACCAATTACAGTACAAATTATAATACAAGTTTTTAAACCAATTTACAGAAATAAATATAATTTATCATCAAGCCAACCACAGTCTAGCCTCCAATTTTTTCTTGACAGTACACCCAAAAGGCAATAGAAATAAATCGCGACTGATACATAATCGGGTAGTACAAAGCCGCCCAATTAGGAGGCTCAGCATGTAGGTCATCAGATTAGCATCGCTTGGCCAGATGTATGAGCGTGTTAATGTCCCGTGCACAGGCGAGACTCAACTTAGTACGGCTATTGGATTAAATGGTGCTTTTTGTCTTGGGTTAGTGTTCTGTTGTAGGATGTGTTTAAGAAATTAATGATCGTCGTGACGAAGTTTCTTGTATGGTGTTATCACCCCATTATTTTAATAGAAGTGTCTCTTTTGGTATATGTAATTAATAATAATAATAATATCCCTGGACATTTCACACAGCGCCATCTAGTCCCAAGCTAAGCAACCTAATGCTTGTGTTATGGTAACAAGATGGCTGATAAACTACTTATATACATTTTTTTTTTGTAAATACATACACATTATAGATAGAAAAACACCCAGACTCAGAACAAATACATGTAGGACTTACAAATATTTGTTCTGTGCGGGAATCGAACCCGCGACACGCAGCGCAGCAGTCCGATTGCTCAGCCACTGCGCTAACCGGGCTGTCAAAATACAATGATCTATGTCACATAAATTGTTTCTGAAGTTCTGAATTGAGCTACACGATTACAGACAAATGCTTACGATGACTGGGCAGGTCCACTCCAGGTCCACTCAAATCTGTGTGGTACTTTCCTCTGACCATTCAGACACTAAACTACATAGCCTTCAAGATTATATCTGGACTTTAAGAGCGGTTTTGACCACTGAGTTTGTTTTGCCATTTCTTCTCCGAGGTAGTCAGATAGGAAATGTCGACTCCATCTAGCTTCTTATTTTTGGAACGAAGTTCCTTATCGCGCGTTGCGAAAGGGGGCTAGACGGAAAAAATTAAGACCAAAAGTTGGAACGACACTTTTTGCTATAGTTGTCATCAGTTGCCATGCGGTGTGCGCGTGTTTCTCTGTCTCTTATAGAAAGCAGGCCAGTTATACTTCGTTCCATCCGGGTGTCCTTTGACACCTCTCAAGTTTTTTTTTTAATATGACGGCCCAGATATAGATGGCGGGATGAGCTGGACTCCTTTCATAAGAATGGTCCTTGGCAGCTCTGGACAGAGAGAGGTGGAAAGAGAGTAGGGAGGCCTTCGCCCAGCAGTGGGACAGTAATGGCTGATAAATAAATAAAAAAATAATGACGAGTAAAAGTGATTCCCATATACTATTTACAGAATAAACAATTTCATTTCAGTGTGTCATCATCATCTGCCTAGCCTTTTCACAACTATGTTGGGGTCGGCTTCCAGTCTAACCGGATGCAGCTGAATACCAGTATTTTTCATGGAGCGACTGCCTATCTGACCTCCACAACCCACTTACTGGGTAATACGATACCCCTTGGTAAGACTGGTTGTCAGACTTTCGGGCTTCTGACTACCCGTAACGACTGTCAAAGATCCACGAATGACAGCCGGTACCAACGGCTTAACGTGCTTTTCGAGGCACGGAGGGGTCTCGGTATGTAAAGATGGTCACCCATCCACAGACCAACCGCGGTAAGCGTAGCTTAACCTGACCGATCGACCTGTGCGGCTGTTATTATTTAGCCACGGGCCCCTCTATAATCTAAACCCAAATAGGAAATAGTAATATCTATGAAACTGTTCAGACTAATACTCGTACAACTTTTGGTCGCCGCCCTCACGAAATTATTTCCTCACACAACGTTACCACTAACTTAGATTACGTACAAGATAGTAGTTTTAACTTATTTATTTCTTGTCTTTGTGTTACGGTTGTCGTTTGCGTAAAGATTAGGATCTTAAACATTTCTGTGTTGGCTGTAATGAGGCTTATCACCTTGACTTTTCATGGTAGTTTCATGTTTTAATTTCTCATTATGAGACCCAAGTTGAGTTTTACCTATTATTATTGGCCTCGGGAAGTTACTGTTCTATTATGTTTAAGTAGTAGTGGGTAGCAGGGAATCGACGCACATCCTGTTACCATGGAGTCAGTAGGTATATGATCCTGAAATTGCTACGTTGAAAACTTTCCCCAGTCCCCGGTCCCGGTAATCAATAAAAAAATGCTGTTCTATACATATTGACCACTTTTCTATGAAACAACTGTTTATTTTCTGATAATCGACGAAAAATTTCTATGCTGGGATCTAGAATAATGTGCTGAATATATGGTTAATTACAGCCGATCAATTCTGTTAAAATCTCACCGTGACAAGTTAGGTGAAATGAGCTTAGAGTGAGCTGTCAATAGTGTCAATCCCTAGCATTAGTTGGAATGACAGCTCACTCCACGCTCACTTCAACTAAGCTTTCACGGTGAGATGGTTACAGAATCGCACTGCAGTTTACGTGTCAATGTCCCTGCCATCCTGTGTAGTACTCACAAAAGCACCTTCTATATACCTATATATGTATATGTATAGGTATATAAAAGGTGCTTTTGTGAGTGACTTTTACAACAAAACGAATAGTAAAATTATAATCATCCTTACGCTATGTGGGACGATGATATACTCAATGAGGCTTGTAGGTTGTAAATAGGTGAGGGAGTTGCGTGCAATTGGAGTGGTTTCGGTCCAGCGGATGACTCCTATATTTGTATATATATAGGAGTCCACCGCTGTACCTACCGACAGGACAGTTGTAGGCGTTAAGTGTATACTTAACGCCTACGACTGTCCTGTCTGTAGGTTATATGTCTACATAAGCAGAGGTATGCATCCCAGTCGCGGGATCGTCCGAAAGGGTTACCGCTGCCCTGGAACATAAAGGGCTAGGGAAGGAACACGGGTGGGTTTTAGTCAGTAAGAGTCTGACACTCCCTTCTGCTCCACCCAGAGCGGGAGGGGTCATTTAATGATTACCCATCCTGAAAAAAAAGGTATGCATCCCATACATAAAAAAGAAAAACGAAAGAAAAATAGTTTATTCCGCACAAACAAAACGTACATTCTATCATATTCTTTTGGTTTCTTCCAAGGAAACGAACGTCAAATAATCAGAGAAGTCGTAAGTAGTCTTTGAATCATCAAAAGTCGTATACAATATACAATTTAAACGACATTAACACAGTTATTAAAATTCGCGTGTTGTTACTTATTTCTTATATGTTTATGTGTGAATTAGTAGCATGTGTAATTGTTGTTAATGTTAGTAGGAACACGCGAGTGCTAAGCGATTCGGACAGGCGATCGAGACACGTTGTTACATTGTCTTTAATAGTTGAAATAAAGGATTGTGAGGTTTGCCTTTCAGTGATACGAAAGTATTGAAATCAATTCATTGTCTGTTTGTGTGGAGCTCGTGGCTAAATTATAATAGTCGCACGGGTTGATCGAAGGCGCTTGCCGCGGTCGGTTCGTGGATGGCTGACTAATATATATCGAGATCTCGAAAAGCACGTTAAGCCGTTGCTCCCGGCGCTTGACAGTCGTCACGGGTAGTCAGAAGCCCAAAAGTCTGACAACCAGTCTTGGCAAGAGGTATCGTATTACTCAGTAACTGGGTTGTGGAGGTCAGATAGGCAGTCTCTCCATGTAAAATACTGGTATTCAGCTGCATCCGGTTAGGCTGGAAACCGAGCCCAACATAATAAGGTAAAGCAGATGATAATCATGTTAATCCTTCCAATCCTTTTAAACAGTGTGACCCCTTGGTTTGATTGGTTGTCAGACTTTCGGGCTTCTGACTGTTCTGACTGTCAAAGATCTACGAATAACAACCGGGATTAACGGCTTAACTTGTTAAAGACTCTTTGATGTAAAAAGGATTGACATCAAAGAGTCTTTAACAATTTGAGCAGCAATTTGTAAAGATAAGTGGACGTGTCCTTTAATTTGTGAAGCGGGTATCTGATCGCCTTCCAGAACAAATACCTACTTTGCTCCCAAATATCATGAAACGAGCGACAGTCTCCTTCAGTTGCTACAGAACGGAATTTATATTGAAAAGTAATAAAAGGAATAAATAAAACACAAATGCAGACAGTTTGTTCATTGTCTTTGAGCGTGGCTGCCATTTTGTTTTTTGTGTTACGGAAGGGAAGAATTCTTGCTCTTTGTAACAAGTTTATTTTTTCATTATAAAACCCACCTTTTTTAAAAAGTCTGTAAAAAACTTGTTAGCCATATCTTTTTGCTTCACTTAATGGAGAGATAAGCTTTAAAAAATTGTTGAACTGTGAATGTTTTCTAGTTCATATAAAAATTTACTCTTTTAAACAGGTTTGAAATGATACAAAAAATTTAAAAATGAATATTTAATAATAAGGAAAACCATGAAAGCGCGCTTCCTCTCTCCTACTTATTTAAAATTTTGCTCGTGCCTGACAGGTTCCATAATTGTGTCTATTGATTAATACTTACCACCTTTATGTGAACATTATGAATTGCAATAAATATTAATTGAATTGAATTGAAAATGCCATACCTACCTTTATAGAAAGTATAACTAAGTACAGACGCCAGCACATCATGCTACTACAATCTTTCAAATTTTAATAGATTTTCAACTTTCAATAACAAGCATTAAGGTTCAAGGTTGATTGGGAAAATTTGACAGTTTCGGGAAGCTTGACCTGCTGGCATCTGTACAGTCACGAGCAAAAGTATGTATACACTCGGCTTTATTCAAAAGCGATTTACTCCTTTATTTTTTAATTTAATTTTATGTTGTTACGAACATAGCATTTTCGAACCCATAGGTTTATGTAATGTGTCGTGATTGAACGTTGCATTCGTTATTTAAAAAAAAAAATCGTAATTAAAAGTTGCCAAGTGTTGACATATTGGTGCTCGTGACTGTACAACAATTCCCTTCAATCATTTCTCTGATCCACATCCGCCCCGCTGCACAAAGTTACCTTTACAGCAGTGAAAAACAGGCATAATTCCAAATTCGCCCCTTTCCGCTTCAATGCCCAAGCACTCAAAAAGGCGCACGGAAATCGCCATAACGCCGATATCCCATAAAAGCGTGCCCTTCCAGCGAATATAAATAAAGGGCGGAGGGCCGTGACCCTTGAGGTGAGGTCATACTGGCATATTGGACACATTCCGGGGTAAAATGGGACACCTATTAGGATCTGAGGTATGTTCGCGGTACTGAATGGGGATTTGACTCTTTTGTTTTTTAACAGGCCATAAGAATAAATTAATGTTTTATGTGAGCAATTCAGGGTGAGGGTATATTTTGTATGGGACTTTGATTTAAGAAAAAATATAATGTCTTTCTAAACTGTTTCATAAATAACATTTTTACGGTTACCCCATTTACTTTTTTTGGCTTAGGGATGATTTTTCCAACGCCACGCCAGATAATTTTATCTGAGGGATAATTTTGAATTTTTGACAATTCTTCCATTCAAAAACTGTCAGACGTCAAGTTTATTCCAGGAATAAAATTATCTGTTGATTGAAAAATCAGCCCTTACTAGCACTGCCCTGCGGTTTCACCCGCATAAGTTTCGATCCCGTGAGAATATCGAGATAAAAAGTATTCTATGTGTTAATCCTGGTTATAAAGTATCTGTGTGCCAAATTACATCCAAATCCGTTTAGTAGTTTTTGCGTGAAAGAGTAACAAACATCCATCCATCCATCCATACAAACTTTCACGTTTATAATATTAGTACGATTTTTTAGTGTTTTAGCCGCAGAGAGATTAAAGACAGATATAGCGATTATTTAGCCACAATAGATTAAGATATACGTAAAGATAGAGAATTATATATTTTATCCAAACAGGATAAACAAAACAGGAAAAGTAAACAAATAATGCAGATAAACGATACATAGTCTTATTGCTAAAAGCATAAGGCACTTTGCGTGTGTGTTTTATCTCAAGAATGATCACACGTAAATATTTACGATTTTACTCTTGTGCGTAATAGTGAGACTGCCTGGCAATATTTGAACTCAAGGAGCCCATGTTTATGACAACGAGATCTTGAGTCAAAATGATGATGCGTCGTAAAATCTTTACGAATTCTGTTGAGATGTAAATAAAATCGTAGGAGAGCTGGGTAAAGATTTTTTAAAGGGATAGTCAGAGTTAGTAGATTGCGTCTCGTTAGTCGACAATTCACTTCTAACATTACTATTATAAAGAAAACAATGAATCAAGTGTCTTCCTCTTAAAATAAACTGAACATAAAAGACGCTATTGCACGTTTGTTATTGTTACTTAGAAGTTTATGTTATATTTAAATTACTGGGTTTATCTATAAATGTTGTTTAAAGTTAAGTAATGATTAGCGAGTTATTAACTATACATTTTTGACATTTAAACGTCTCTTAACTTTAAGCAACGTTTGTAAACATGGACGTTAATTGCTAAATGCTAGCTAGATTGTTATGTGAATAAAGTATTTGAGAAAAGGAAAAAAAAAACTTACTTATAATTGCACTATTTATTTGCCATTTAAATAAACTATCAATTACATAACATCCGCCTTGTTTAAACCAAGGGTTGGGCAGAAATGTAAACTATAGTACACATGTCGCCAGTTAAGTTAGTCCCATCTAGAAGAGGGGGTAGCCTATTAATATGTATCAAAAACACAACATTAACATACACAAACACAAAAATTCCTGCCTAAACTAAATAAGCGACAGAAACATGAATTTTCATTCATTCGCATACAGGACAGTTTGGAACCAACTATATTTTAGCCCGCTCTAGCATACCTACCTCGAAAACATGCATAAATTAACCATATTTAACTCAGCTAATTAATACAAGACTTATTTCTAGATTTTACTGAAGCATTTACATCATATTTATCGCCTAGTCACACGCGATCTGGAAATTGGTGGAATAGTTCGCGAAGAGTGAAATCCTTTTATTATATTATGGGGTTACGTTGGGTTTTTGAATGGGATTGGGGTTTTGGTAATACTATTGTAATGTAATGGCTATTGTTAGGTCTTTCGTTGATTCGATTAAGTTAATTTAGAAATTGGTTTCCTGAGTTTATTTTGGTTTTTTTCTCAGAGTAGTCGAATAGCAAACACCGAACTCAGATATTTTTAAAACACAATTTATTTTTGACGTGTAAAAGTGTAATTTTTAAACAATTTACAAAAAAATATATCACTTGTCTCAATTGTAGTGCACTTGTCTCAAAAGTACTCCCAAATATTGAGAAATAAATAAAATTGTATGTCTCTAAAAAAAAAGTTTGTATTAATATAAAATATAAGTACCTACTTAAAAATATTAAACTTTAATTTCACTTTTAACCTTTTTATAAATTCTTATGAACTTACAAAAAACGCAGCTTCCTGTCATAATGACAAATACAGACACTGAAAAACATAAAAACGTCCCTTAAATAACTCCCTATCACACCTTCTGATCCGTTACACAAACACCATCATCCCTCGCGCACAAAATCAACAAAAAAAAAAGAATACTTCTACAAACTCAACATAACACAGCATCTAAATCAGACACATTGATCGCAACCCCTCGCTACAGGTAGCTAAGCCTTTTTTCATGAAACACACCTGTTTGTGTGGTATAAATAAATAACGGTACCGTACAATGGCGTCGGTACCGCGATTTAGGAAACGGTTGCTCCGAACGTTAGCTTTATTTTGCTTGCGATACTTTGCCCGGATTTGCGAGTTTGGCGAAACGGATGTTTACTTTGGCAAAGTTGATTTGAAGTGTGTTCTATTGATTTTGTTCGGAGATATTGTTGGGAATCGGTTTTATTGTGGTGAATGTCAGTTTAAATAGGAATGCTTTGGGTTTTAATGTTGATATTAGTGTTGGATTAGGGGCTTGTGGCTAAGTAATAACAGCCGTACGGGTTGATCCATCAGGTTAAGCTACGCTTGCCGCGGTTGGTCTATGGATGGGTGACCATCTTCACATACCAAGACCCCTCCGGAAAGCACATTAAGTTGTTGGTCCCGGCTGTCATTCGTGGATCTTTGACAGTCGTTAGGGGTGGTCAGAAGCCCGAAAGTCTGACAACCAGTCTTACCAAGAGGTATATCGTATTACCTAGTAACTGGGTTGTGAAGGTCAGATAGGCAGTCGCTCCATGTAAAATACTGGAATTCAGCTAAATCCGGTTAGGCTGGAAGCCCACCACAACATAGTTGGGAACACTCTACTAAGCAGATGATTAGTGTTTGATTATGGTATGTTGATGATCATTATCCAAAGGGTAAAAACGGGACCCTATTACTAAGACTTCGCTGTCTGTCCGTCCGTCTGTCTGTCACCAGGCAATATATCTCAAGAACCGCGATAGCTAGACAGTTGAAATTTTCACAAATTATGTATTTCTGTTGCCGTTATAATAACAAATACTAAAAAAAAAAATTAAATAAATATTTAACGGGGGCTCCTATACAACAGACGTGATTTTTGTAGATAATGGTCCCGCGTGGTGGATTACGGCTCATTCCATCTCACAGAGAGGAGGCCTGTGTCCCGACTGTAGGCTGATAATGGTTGTGAATTTTAAAATTCCATTTGACAAGTAAATTGCTACCGATAAATATGAGCTCGAAAGTAAAATAACAATAAAAACTTGAAAGTTCATACTTAAAATTCATGTTCATTAAACAAAAAATTAACTAACAATAAAGCTCGTTCAAATAGTTCGCCAAATCCAAGGACTAACCAAAATACCGGGCCAAAACATTTTCCGAATAAAATATATAATTTATCGCTATTCCGCACAAAATGAATGATTATAAACGCTCCCATTTCCTACCGACAGGGCGCTATTAATTTTTTACTCCAAATCGCATGTCCGAAACCAAAACAGGCCACGAATTGCGAATTTTGAAATAACAGTGTTTAATATTGCTATTATATTAACAAGGCCCCGTACCAAGGTATGTTTGAGTTCGTCGTGTGCCGTGCTAAGGCGGGCTCAGAGGCGAACGGTTGCGGAAGGTTAGGTAGTTACTAGTGACTAGGATATTGTTTAGGTTTTTTATTTCTTCAAACTTATTAATATCAACTTACTATCAGCCTTGTCTTTAACAGGGATCATTCAACTGATGGTTTTTCCCCAAAGCAACATACTTTATGTAAAATACGTAGGCCGGAAGCGCAGCGATCAATATGGTCGTGCCTTTGCACTGCAATGGGAAGTAATAGGCTGCTATAATTCGTTACATGAACCATATTGCATCTATTTAAATTAGGTAATGTTTGTGCGCATTTTCACAAACATAAAAATGTAACGGTATCTACAACGTCACATGCGAACAACGCGTCATACTGACGTCACGCAAATCCTGCATCTCGCAAGCAGAGTTTACCTCGCAATTAGCATAGATACAATTTCCCAACATCAATCGTTGGGCAATTGCCCGCCAGACACAACACCCGTCTGGTCGGAGGATCCTCCCTTTTCAATGGAGGATGAGTGAACTTTCCACCCTGTTCCTCATCCCTCTAAAAAAACATAAAGGAAACTTTGTATTTATTCAATTTTAATTTGGCCTAAACAAAATATTAAACAGAATGTTGCGTAAATGTTTATTAGACCTCATTTGTTTTAATATTCACGCGACAGTTTCCACGGATCAGCGCACTCCTTTACAAGATGCGAGGCTCCATGTGGCATCAACACCATTAAAATCTCATTTAGCATGATCATGGTGGCCTTTATACCCATCTGAATAAACTTTTAGTGAATATGGATCAACAGCGTCCTACTAATATTATAAACGCGAAAGTTTGTGAGGATGGATGAATGGATGTTTGTTGCTGTTTCGCTTAAAAACTAGTGAACGGATTTGGATGAAATTTGGTACACAGATACTTTATAACCAGGATATCGGGGACTCACGGGATCGAAACTTATGCGGGTAAAACCACGGGGCGCTGCTAGTTTCACATAATTATGTATTTACCATGAAAAAGCAATAACTAAAACATACAATTTAGGAAAAGATGCCACTAAACACTTCCTGTGTATTATTTACTGTCTTGAAAGTTTTGCAGCTAGTACTAGCTTCCAGTGCTACCCCTGTTCGTGTCTGAACACACCATTATTGACCTAACTCATTATTAATATTCAGAAATTTGCATATAATGAGGCAAGCCGAAATATTCCCGTCGTTCTGTTTCTACGTTTAACGGTATTATGGCCCGCCTGAAATCGGCTCTGTTCCTGCACAACTCTAATTGTGTTTTATTTTCCTATTTAATTGGTTATTTGTTTTACGATAGAGGTGTACTTGTTTCGACTGTTCCTCTTTGGTGATTGTGGAAATAATGATCCGTTGTTAAAGTTGGGCAGTGATTTAATGATTGGTGTATATGTTCGAGGAGGTGGAGGTGGTTTTTATTACCTAGGTATTTAGGCAGATATATTTTCATATGCGAGAAGGAAACCTGAGGGGTTATTGTATGTGTTCCACGCGCACCTCAAAGAGATGTCAGCATGATCCGTTGTTAAAGTTGGGCAGTGATTTAATGGTTGGTGTATATGTTCGAGGAGGTGGAGGTGGTTTTTATCACCTAGGTATTTAGGTAGATATATTTTCATATGCGAGAAGGAAACCTGAGGGGTTATTGTATGTGTTTACGCGCGCCTCAAAGAGATGTCAGCATGAGTGACGGGGCCCAATAGGGCCGAAGCCTGCCAGGGTAGCGGGATCGTCCGAAAGGGTTACCGCTGCCCTGGAACATAAAGGGCTAAGGAAGGAACAAGGGTGGGTTTTAGTCAGTAAGAGTCTGACACTCCCTTCCGCTCCACCCAGAGCGGGATTTGATGATTTCCCATCCACAAAAAAAGGGGTTATTGCTGGCAATGATCGCGAACAGGTTGGACTGCCCTTATATCCGGCATTGCTGTGGCAGGCATGTTGCTGTTCCTATGCCGGCTAGAAGGTTGTAGTTATGAAGTTTATTTTTGTTTTTATATTTTTATGTTTGTGACCTTTAATGTATTGAATAAGTTTAATTTAATTTATTGTATTTTTAATTTAATTTAATTTATTTATTTTATGTTTGTATGTAAATTGTATGTAATTGTGTGTAATTGTATGCCTAATAATTAGTATGAGTCTTTTGTTACTTGATTATCAATAAATAATTTAAAAAAAAAATCTTCGATTGCGTAAAAAACCTGCAAGGCAATGCCTTTAATTTTAACAATTCAACAACATACATTGCGACTTTTACGTTGTTTAGCAGACGAATTTTTCAAACATATGAAGCAACGAATTAGCAATTTCTTTCAAAATCCTTCGGATAGTGATTGAAACTGTGTGCTGTTTCAAGATGGTTTAATTAATTCAATTAATGGCAGTGAATAATTAAAAAAAAAACATAACGTATGTTTATGGCAAATGTTGATAAAAATCCTTCAGAGACTGTTCCTTACTCACCAGTGTTCCTGACAATTATATAAATCTGTCAAAAGTATCAAGATTTTCTGTTAAGCATGACGACACTCATTTTGGTGAAGATACTCGTGTTTTATTTATTTAACACATAAAGGCCAAGACCAATTACATTAGTAGGTACAAAACTATATCCGTAAGCATGATATCTTATTGTTCTTGCCGTCTATTTTGATTTTATTTTTATGAATTATATTAACAAGATTGTACAGGTTAAAATTAAATATTTGCACACCATATGCAATGGTAGAATGTAAATGGGCCACTATAGTTTTAAGATACATTGTAAACCTACATTCTGGCAAATAAATGGATTTGATTTGATTTGATATAATATAAAGCATATAACTACACGAAAGTCACAACAGTCAGTCAGTTATTTCACAATACTCCAGACATACTGCCAAACTTTCTTCTATTCGTCCGCCAGCTCATCACAGTCAGGCGTCCAAGAAAGCATTGAGCAGAGTTTGTTTTATTTATAAACAAGTATTTTGAACTAAATATAAGATCTCAAGCCTAATCTAATTTAGAGAAAAGTGATTCTGGCTTTATTGACTGTAACCGTTGTCTGTTTTTCATAGAGTTTCAAGGTTCTAGCTATATTTGCGCCACTGACGGACGAATGGACGATGTGCTAATATTTTAACAGTATATATTTGATGTGTCAGCGACGGGGTCTGTTTTGACTGGTTATATTTAACGTTTAACATTGTTTAGTTTATTAGATTTTCGGTGGTAGTATTATTTAATATTTTCAGTACCTCGGGTATTTTTTTAGGACCAAAATTACTTAAAATATTAAACACTATTCGTATTAGTAGCAAATGTTAATACAATAAAAGATAAATAAGTATGAATACGATGTATTTTTACTAACAACTATTTGCGCCCCGTGGTTTCACCGCCATAAGTCTCGATCCCGTAGGAATATTTGGAATATAATTATATTAAAAGTACTTCAGTGTCAAACATCATCCGTTCAACCGTTTTAGCGTGTAAACGTACAACAAATCGAATCTTTTCTCTATATAATATAAGTTTACATTAGCTGACCCAACATACATTGTCCTGTCAAAATTTCAATTTGGGCTTGAGTCCATACAACAATCCCATAGAAATAAGTACTTTCAGTTTTTCCCATTTTTAAAATGTCTATTTTCATAAAAACCTAATTCGGACTATTACAAACATTTTACGACAAACATAGCCAAATCGGTCAAGCCGTACTGCAGTGCAAGTGATGCGCTTATCAACGAACAGCATTTATTTTTTATGTAATTTATGTGGAACCGAATGAAGTTTCTAAAAAATAAAAATAATGTAGGTATCTTAGACATGCTGTTATAAAAGTTAGATTTGAAAATTAAACCACTCACTCGTCAGTTTAATTAATCAAACAATTATTTAAAAGTAGTTTAGCATAATTAAATGAAGGGTTAATTGCGGCTTTCATGTAATGCAAGGTTGATGAGTTTTCAAAAACACCTTTATTTAATGCTGCTTTGTTTATTAAGAACTAGGGTTTGCACATGGTGTTACCCACTAGTAAAGTACTTGTTTTTTTCGTTTAACCTATACATATATATTTGCTCACTGCTGGGCCAACGTCTCGTCCAAGGTTAAGTCCTTCCGGTGAAGTACTATTAATTGGATACAATCCACCTAGCTTTTTCCTAACTATGTTGGGGTCACTTTACAGTCTAACCGGATGCAGCTGAAACCAACAGTGGATAAGACATTACTATTGGATAAAAAACACGAAAAACTAAAGCGCAAAAATGCAAATAAAATACAACGATCGATATAGTGGCTTGGAACGAGAACAAATGAAGATCACTTTTTTATTGGTTCCTTATTTATACGAAAGTTTGAATAAATCTACTATATAAAAATAAGTCGGGTTTTCCTTCCTGACGCTATAACTCCAGAACGCACGAACCGATTTCCACGTTAGGTCTCGGGTTCCGTGTGGTTTATAGCAGGTAGGAGTAGGGTAGGAGTAGTGTAGGAGTAGGTTAGGAGTAGGGTAGGAGTAGGGTAGGAGTAGGTTAGGAGTAGGTTAGAATTAGGGTAGGAGTAGGGTAGGAGTAGGGTAGGAGTAGTGTAGGAGTAGGGTAGGAGTAGGGAAGGAGTAGTGTAGGAGTGGGGTAGGGGGTAGGACACCACGCGAACGAAGTAGCGCCGGGCAGCTAGAAATAATTTATATGGCAAAACAACGTTTGCTGGGTCAGCTAGTGATTTATAATTTTGATTTTCATGAATGACATGTCTATAACACGGCTAATTGTAGTAGTGTGTCAATTTGATAAACTTAATCTCCCTGACCGTGTTTGCAATTTGCTTTACCTTTTCATTTCACGAGTAAATATTGTATTTACCAAAGTTTTAGTTACTAGTGTTACTACGCAAGAAAACCTTATGTTTACCGCTAAAGTTCAACAGCTATTGTCCTGGGAATGGTCCTAGAAACTAACTAATGCCTACGTCTGCGAAATGAGCTAATTTACGGCAGTTTCGAAACGAATTCTGGTAATATGAGACTTTTTCTAATTAACTAAAGGGCCCAAGTTTTTAATTCGTGTAAATGTATTACGTTTAACGACGAGCCGAGAAATTATGTTTTATTTTGTAATTGAGGTCGGTTTTATGTTAATTTTAAAACAAAACAAAAGTAAAATTGTTTGTACAAAATAAATCTAGATACAAAACAGAAAAGTAATTATTCAGTCCAACAAAGCACTTCCTACCTTACATCATATTCCTCCTAACATAACAGTCAACTGAACCACCCAATTAAATTCAACACCAACACAACTCCGATACACCCACATCCTGCTCCCCAACAACACATCTTTAAGGTCCACGCCGCCAATCTTGTGATCAGCAGAGAAGTGTCATCAAAGCCCTCGCCGGCCCCTTGATCACGTGCGAACAAAGGCGCTGCCGCCGCTATCGTTCACATATTACCCGCCTTAACTGACAAAACTGACTTGAGAGTACTTGTACCTACTTAGGGTTTTTTATTTTGGCTGTCTTTGACGCCTTTTGAGAGCGTATTGTGTGTTTTGGATTCAGCTGATTGGCTGAAAAAATGTCCACGCGAATCGATAACATACCCCGTTACCAAACTTTTTGTCAGGTAAGGTTTGGAAAAAAATATCTTTCCATATTTTATTGTTCACTTTATTCCATTTTTGTTTAATTTCAAGATAAAGGGTAGGTTTATTTGTTTACATTGGTATAACTAGACCGTTAAAGTGGTAATTAGTCACACAATTTACCATTACTAAGTAAAGTAAATTAATGTTTTTAGGTATAGAATTTTGAATATAGTCACTGTACTCAAGAAAGACCAATTGCAGGCATAAGCACTATATAAAAAAAAAAAATAGAAGTCATGTACATTTATCTAACAATCACACACCAAACTAAACACTCCAATTCAATTCTAAGCCGCACAACAAGAATTTAAAATCAAAACTACCCACAAACTAACAGAACAAACAGTATCGTGAAGATATCACGACATTGTCCCTTTGAAAGCCCGTTAACTGTTCTCGAAGTCGGTTCGAGTCCCGAGTTGGGAACTAGTCGCAACTTTGTATAGCCGTAAGCTCCTGATAACAGATGCTCAGTTGATTTTATATTATTATTGTGAGTTTGTAACAAGTTGGAGGCTTTAATGGAGTTTGTTGTTATGTTAAATGTGGCTGTGAGCTGACAGAAATTTTATCTAACAGCTACTCTTTTATAGTTAGTAATAGAAATGAAATCTGCTCTTCTAATAATATTTTTTCGTTTGTAAGTTGTCGTATTAGTAAAAATAACCCTGTTCTTTAAGTGCACTTTGCGCTTTTTCTGAACAGTGAACGAAACTGAGTCTCGCTCGGGTTGGTGACGCTGAATCGGGTATTCTCGGCTCCAGTCGGTCGGTGACGCTGAATTGCGAATACTCGGCTCCAGTCGTAAGTTTTCACTTCTATTGAATTAGTCATAAGCACACACCCACTTTTTATGTTATCGAAATTATTAAAGAACTAAACATTTATTAGCAAAATTGTTCGTCCGTTAATTAAGTTTTTCTTTTCGTCGACTGTCAATTTTTAACACATCGCAACTCAACTTTGATTTCCTTGACTTGATTTCCGACTACCGCCGTATTAAAAAAAACTAAGCGTTAAAATATGTATTAATAAATCCGCTATAATATTATTTAGTAGCGTAGTACGGATTTACGCGTAGCACTTCGTAGCACTTACACGTACTTAGCTGATTTAGAATGACTACCGTAGCGCGCTCGTAGCATTTTACGTAGCACGATAATATCTGTATAAAAGTAAAGTTATTGTTTATTAACTGTACCCAGTATTATCACGTAGACTGTGGTTCTATGTATGTACATAATATGTGGATTTCAGTACCACATTAAAAAAACACATTCATACAAATAAATTAAATTGAAGTGCCTGATTGTTATTTCAAAATAACAGCTTTTTACTAAATGTATATGAAAGTATACACGGAACTTATACGAAAAAAACATTTTTTTAAATTTTTGTCTGTCTGTTTTTCTGGCTTATCTCCGAAACTGGTGGACCGATTTTCACTGGCAGGCAGTGGCGTGCACACAGTTTTATGACAGGGTAGGCAGAAAATTGTGCTCACCAAAAATACTACACGTTGGTTTTGGTTCGTCGTCTTGTCGATTGATGATGTATCCATAGATTGACTGATTTTATAGACATATCAATTTACGGATATTCGAAGTGGCCTTTCAGCGCGTTTGTTTGATGTTTTGTAATGTTTGTGTGATTTGCAAAATTTAAATAAAATCATTGAAAAGATGGTGGTGTGAGTATACTAAGTATATAGGATTGTTTTATTTGTATATTAAATCTACACGCCTATCTTTCTGTAAGAATATCTGCAATATTGATGTTAATACTACTTATGAGCCTATTTAATTGTTATTTGTAAACATTTTATATTGTAGCTGTTTATTGTCCCATAATAAATAAAAATTAAAAATATGGAATCGTAAAAGTTGGGAAGGCGTTTTATTTCCCTAAGAAGGTTTTTTTCTATTGAAATCGTGGAAAGATCTGTAAGTCGTTGCTGGCCTTGTGTATTTCTTAAGTAGGTGTGTTTACGTTTTAGCGACGAGAATGACCTTTCGGTTGAAGCACTGCTCGCGGGAACTGTAACAATTAAATTTTCCAAACGCAGTACTTCGGGAAAAACTGTATTTATGTTATTTTCGTAAAAATGTTCTATAATTTTGTAAATACTAAGGTTTTTGAATTCGGCAGATTTCTAAACACATTTGAGCTCATCGATAAGGCGGTCTAAGTTAAAGTCGTATAATTTATAAACATTTACGAATTGCGATACTAATTCAACCGGAAAATTGTCATTATATTTATTGAAATTTTCGCATGAAAGTAGTCCAAAAAATTTTAACTCTTTCAGATTTTTATATCGGTCGCGACATTCGATAGATATATTGTCTATAATTTCAATAAAAATCCGCTTAAAATTGGTTTTCGCGGCCACAACATTACGTTTTTGTTTTACCGGCCCTGTGATTATTTTTACGCCTTCAAAAATTAATTCAAACCTAGATCTGAATGATTCCAAAAACGATTCAAAGTCCCTAATTTTTTTAATGCAATAAGTCACATCTGATGTCTTTTTTTGCATAATTAAGGGAAGGGAAGATTCTAAGTGTTTTTCAGATTGTTCATGTTTTCTCGCGGCGGCGCGGCGGCGGCGGTAGGAAAATTATGAATATCAGCGTAACCGATGTCGTTCCAGACGGTTTTATTATTTGAAAATACTAGACAAACGAAACAAAATAACCGATTACCGTGTATGCAACCTGTCAGCCAATGATATGAATCATATTGTTTTGTATTCAATTTACGATTGACTTTACCTTTAGTTTGTAATAATTGCAAATCCGGTGTAGGACGACATAACTCGATAACTTGTTTTTTTTTTTCACTAAAAGATAGTTTTGAAAACGCGTCATATTTTATTTTATCAATACGGTGTGTGTATTGATAAAATAAAATATGACGCGTTTTCAAAACTATCTCATCATCATCAAACTATCTCTGAACAACTTTCACAGACAATATTATCCATTTTTCACTCTAATCACAATGTTAAAATCCTAAATATCTGATAGCGTAAGTCACAAACACAACACACATCAAACAATAATGGCTACTATTGACTATTGAAATTACGTAGTAAAAAGGAAAATTAATACGACAAAAAAATGATGGCAATCTAAATATATAAAATTCAATGAAACAATATTACTTCTTAAAATATTCGCATTACATAGCAAACTTTCGTCGGAAATGTTCGGTTAGGATCGTAATTTTTCGTGTTAGCTCGAACAACTCGAACAAGACACTGGCTTTTCATGCAGTTGTGTGCGTGATTTTTGTCATTGTGTGTCAGCAAAGCCCACGTAGCTATAGGAACGCACACACATAAAAATACGCATGACCACGAGTTTCCACGGAGCACACATACAAAATATTCAGAGACGAATAGTTTGTGTCTTTGCCGTGGCATAGGCGAGGTGGCGCTAGTGCAGTAAACTGTATCGATCTTAATGATAACACCGGCACTCGATAGGTGGAGCTGATTTATGATTTAAGATTTTTATGTTGTTTTGTTTATTGATAAAATAATATTAAATCTATTATCAGAACTAGGGTAGGCAGTGTCTTTCTGTCTTTATGAACCGCACGCCACTGCTGGCAGGTATCTTATATTACAAGGCGTAACGAAAAAATTTTAAAGAATTAAGATTCCGCTTAAAAAATAATTAAATCCATGAAATCTAATTTATTTTTCGACATGCACGCAAACGAAGTCCCGGGCACAGCTAGGTATTTTATAAAACTCGTAACTGTAGGTATTTAAATCTATATGGAGTAGGTGCTACATAAGACACCTTTTTCTACGAGCCTGCATGATGTAAGGTTCCCATTTGCAGACCACTTTAATTTACAGAGCCTACTTATAAAAAATTCAATCTAAACTCTACAAATCCAATATTACTAAGATTTTGAAATGATTAAATTTTTAGTTACTGTTCCTACATCTACACAGCTGTTCAATACCTTTCCATTCATCAGCTATATGCTGCGAGCTAAAAGCTATGCTCTCTGCCGTAAGCCAGATTACCTAGGTAAGGGTGAAAAGTACTATTAACCGGATAAAATAATCCTTTAAAATCCTTTGAAAAGAAATGCAATAACTGGCCTGGTTTTGCTGACTAGCTTCTTCGTATGAGGTTGAAAGCCTGACTTATATCGATAGCACTTTGTGGCCATCATATTTAATATTAAAATGATGTCATCTATCTATATACATATGACGGCACGGTTGGCGCAGTGGTTAAGCGATTGTCTGCTGCGCTGCGTGTCGCGGGTTCGATTCCCGCACGGAACAAATATTTGTATGACCTACATGTATTTGTTCCGAGTCTGGGTGTTTTTCTATCTATAATATGTATGTATTTACAAAAAAAAAATGTATATAAGTAGTTTATCAGCCATCTTGTTACCATAACACAAGCATTAGGTTGCTTAGCTTGGGACTAGATGGCGCTGTGTGAAATGTCCAGGGATATTATTATTATTATATAAAAGTGAATCCCTATTTCCTTTGGTCACGCCATAACTTGAGAACGACTTTACCGATTTCATCCATCTTTTTTTTTAAGTTTTCTAATACTTAGTAGAAGGTTTTTACGAAAAAAAAAAATGAAGAAAGTTGTGCAGAAAATTTAAGAATTGCGCTACAACAGCTGAACGGATTTAGATGAAATTTGAAACATGGGTAGACTGGACTGTAGAAGGACATAGGTTACTTTTCATTCTGGATCGCAGACGAAGTCGCGGGCAACGGCTAGTCATAGATATAACTGACAATATATAAGAACACACACAACAAACAACACTGTTTGTCGTAGTGTATAAGTATTAACATAGATCATAAACCACATAATTATATTGTTACTAACATCCTCTTAGTAACAATCACCTCTACCTAACATCTACTAATGTTACCAACCTCGCTAACGTGAACTATTTCGTCGTGTCATAACTTAATTTCTCAAAAAACTCGCGCCAATACAAATGTACGTCCAAAAGTTAAATACAATCCATCTTTATTTATTTAGTAGGGATGAAAAACAGTGGTACAATCACATGTTATACACTATATATAAACTTAAAATAATAGCACTAATTATACTACCAACACTATTATCCACTGATCACTAGGTTTAAGATTAACATTAAAAAAAAAAGTTAAAAATAAACAGCGATTACGGACGTTCAAGTAAAATGACAGAATTAAGATGAACAAAAAAAAAACATTATCTAAAACAAAGAAAACAAAATTACGAAGCTAGTAAACATTTAACTACAAATTCCCTAAAGTTAGCGGAGAGACTAATCTTACCCACTAGTTCACACATTACATTTTAAACTATCCCCTTTAAAATGTCCATTGATGTCCCATCGGTATAAATAAAGAGTTCACAACAGCATTCCATAGTTAATTCATGTGCCAATCGATTGGCACTTGTTTTGTTCGACTTGAGTCCTTTTACGACGACGCGGCGCGCGGCGGACCAAAGGATAACTGATAAATTTGTTTTATAATAGTGTTGTGTGTTTATATATCGATATCGTTTGTGTTTTTTATCCTTTGTTGGTGGGTTTCCCTCCAAATACCCTCAATTTTATCCAAACTTTTTCCTTCTTTGAAACGATAATAGCGCAGCAGCGTCCTCTTTCTTTTTTGGCAGTAAGCATTAGGTGCAACTGCTGGGAAAAACTCCCCCTTTTTCCATACCTCTCTGTCTTGTACGATTTTTGGCCATGCTGGTCAAACATAATTATTTTAATCGTCACAACACCTTCACCACGGTATACCTCGACGGCGATGTTCCCCTCAGGCTTTCGGTGACTAACGATCTTGGCCCGTCCAAACTATAAGCAGCGTCCTCTCTTGAAGTAGTCGCAGCAGTTCCTCTTTTCACCTTTCAGACCATGTACAGCACTGAAAGTCGCGGTACCTTCATTATTCCAACAACAAAAAAAAACCTTTTTTGCGTTAGCGTTTTTTGTTAAGTCCATCTACAATTACTCTAGTGTACATAAAATAATGTTTTTAGTTAACCATTGTTAACAAGAAAACGTTTCTAACGTAATATAAAGCACACAGTTATGACCTAGTCTGTAAAGTAACTTGCAGGCAACCGTCATGTAGTCATAACATACAAAAGTGGCTATTTCAAACATGCATTTATTATTGTTAAAACATACCTTCGCATAATTTTCATATATTTTCCGCTGAAACTTGAATAGTAAATTAACACTTATCAAAAAAATTATCGCACTTTTTATAAATACCTAAACCTATTTTTAACCGACGAAAAAAAAAACGGAGGAGGTTCTCAAGTCGACGCGTACATTTTTTTTTAATTTATTCTTTTGGTAAAGTTAGAAATAAAAGTTGTCTCTGCGATGTAGTTTCATAAAGTCGAAAATACCTTGGCAATACATACCCAAAAATGGCAAAGTTTGAATGTTCTTTTTTTAATTTTAATTTTTAATGTCTTCATGGTCATGTCTTCTTAGATTTAATGTTCTTTTTTATTAACACGTTTTTATTGTTTGTATTTCCTGTGCGTGTCCCAAATTAAATATTTTTCTTTCTTTCTGTTTTTTTTTTAGATTGAATCAGAATAGAAACAACAGTGTTAAATAGTTTAAATAAAATAATAAAAAAAATTCGTGAGGCAGTATGTCTTTTTTTAAAGAAATATCAAATAAATCATCTATGTTAAATCATCATCCATATTAAATAATCAACTATCTAAGTTAAAAATGCACTATTTCTTTACTAAAAACTAGCTGCGCCTCGCCGCATTAGTCTCGATCTTGTGAGATTATCAGGATAAAAGTATCCTATGTCCTAAATCAGACCATGATCTACCCATGTGCCAAATTTCATCTAATTCGTTCGTTCAGCCGTTTTAGCGTGAGAGCGTAATAATCTTTTCTCTTTATTACATTCCTTTAGACAAGCAATAATAATTAGTGATGTACCTTATAACAGTAATGGTGTTTTCTATCAATATTTGCTAAAAATATGTATGTCAAGAAATGTAACAAAGAAAATATTATGAAGAAGTTAAATCTACAGTTAGATAATATATTTGGAATGCTTAATGGTGCTGAAGACATTGATAGGCGGTAAGCGTGGATTAATGTAGTGCAACACGATTGAAATTTAGTATTACGTGTGGCATAATTTGTATAAATGTTTGTGTTTATGTTTGGTGTAGCATTAGGACGATGATATAGGTAGTCGGTGTTGATTACTGAATTAAAGACTAGGGAGGAGAAAAGAAGTGAATTATTCATATTAGTATTCGTAACTAGTAATGTTATAAAATCAAAAGTAATTCAGTCTGTCTGTTACCTTTTCACGCCTAAGCTACTGAGCCGATGGTTATGAAATTTGACACATTAGGTAGTTTGGGACCTGGAGAATGACAAAGGATACTTTTTTACATACCAGTAGTACGTTCCCGTGGCAAACTCTGAGCTCCAAGCGGGTGAAGCCGCGAGCAAAACCTAATACAAGATATCAAACAAAAGTTTACTTTGGTTCAAAGAATGTAAAATATATAATTCATGACTGTGTTAAAATCAAATTGGCACTAAAACCAATTCCAAAATCGATATTAGCCCACCCATAAACAACTAAACAACATCGATAAAATTCGGATCGACATGCCCCTCACTATCATCTAATTCCCTTAACGCCGGCGTCGTCGCCTGACATACGCCATGCGACAGAACGACTAAATCTTGTAAATATTGATTAAATCCTTACTTATTTACTCTCCACCCCACGGGATTTACAAAAACTTTTGGCAATGGGAACTGTATACGCAGTAAATAGTGTACATAAGCCCGTTTATTTATGCACATATTGTCCGAAAACTGTGGTCGAAGTTGCGTGCTGAATCTCGCGGTTTTTCCCGGCGGGATTCAATATTCAGTTTAAATGACCCCGGGAATGCTCGGACATGTACATAAGAATGACAGTTGGATTGCAATGGGTCATTCCGAGGCGATTTTTCTTAGAAAAACGGCAGTGTCATGGAATATTAAGTTCATTGTTGTTTTCTAGGTACGGTAGTGTACGTAGTTTCAATAGAATATTGATTTGGGTGCTGAAAGATATTCTTGATTTTATTCTTTTTATAGATGTCGTAGGTTTTCTGTGAGGTCTCCATTGAGGATTGGATGCCTAAATTGTACCTGCGTGTGTGGTGATTACCCTAATTTCAGTCAATGGGAAGTTATTTTTGTGTGTTTGTTGATTGATATTATTATAGATATTTATTTCAATAGAAGATTGCTTTCAGAAAAATAGGGCAATTTAAAGAATGACAGCTTAATACTGCGTGGTTATTGATCAATAATTATCACGTGGGACTTAAACATTACTGGCAAATTGTAGGTGTGCGATTGGTACACTCCTGCCTAACCCTTTGGGCATTACCTACAGGCGTGCTGTTATGTTTGTTATAATTTACTTAATAAAATCTTAAACTATTGCATCACTATTGACGCAGCTATGAGGCACGCAATAGTATAGTAGTAGTGTAGTATTTTTTTGGTTTTTTTTTTTGTTCCTTATCGCGCGTTGCGAAAGGGGGCTAGACGGAAAAAATTAAGACCAAAAGTTGGAACGACACTTTTTGCTATAGATGTAAGCCGTGCGGCGTGCGCGTGTTTCTCTGTCTGTCTCTCTCTCTCTCTCTTTGAACTTCGTTCCATCCGGGTGTCCCTTGTTTGTTTTGGTCGTGAATATTGTGTACCTTACTTAACCTGGGCCAAATAAACTTATTTTCTTTATATCTTTCTTTCACTTTGCCGTATTTCAATTAGAAAGAAGAATATACCACTATTTTTAAAACCGACTTCAAAACAAGAGGAGGTTATGTATCCAAAGAGTTTTTTTTTGTTTTCTACGCCTCTTTGTACCTAATAACCAGAATCACTGAACTGAAACTTGGAACAATTTATCCTAAACAACATTTACAAGTCCAGCACAAAAAATCAGTCGCCTTTTTGAAGTAGGTACTATTGTACCAACTAGGTACATACTAAGCAAGTTCTTGATTTACGCGAGTTCAACAAACGTTGGAGCACATCTGTTACTTGTGGTTCCTATGTATTTCGTATTATACTTTATGATTTAGAACCTTATTTTTCTTGTTCATTTGTTTTCGGCTACGGCTCCTGAATTTTGAGGGGTTGTTACTGCGGCTTTGGTGACTATGGAGCCATTTGCGTCGTGGTTATTATTTATTCAATGTACACGTATTACCTATAAAAGTTACATAACATACGTAATTAGCCTGTAATGTTCTCAATAAGGATTAAGTTAAATAGTTTATTTTTTTATGTAGGGCAGTAAATGTTGTAGTTCCGGATAGTTTTTTTATGAGAGTTAAATAACGTGGTGAGGTGGTTTTTGTGATCTGCTATGTAAAAAGTGTTTTGGTATGACAACACACCTGTAGTGTCAGCTGTACTGCAGATGTCCATTAGCACTGTACGATAGCATTATCAGCCTATAATGTTCCCACTGCTGGGACACAGGCCTCCTCTCTTTAAGAGAGAGTGGGCCGTAATCTACCACGCGGGCCCAGTGCAGGTTGATAGAAGCCACATATCTTTGAATTTTTTGGAACGAAGCTCCTTATCGCGCGTTGCGAAACCCCGGCTAGACGGAAAAAATTAAGACCAAAAGTTGGAACGACACTTTTTGCTATAGGTAGTTGTAAGCCGTGCGGCGTGCGCGTGTTTCTCTCTCTCTCTCTCTCTCTTTGAACTTCGTTCCATCCGGGTGTCCCTTGACACCTATCAAGTTTTTTTTTTCTAGGACATGTCGGTTTCCTCACGATGTTTCCCTTCACCGTTTTGAGAGCAGTGGTGATGAGATAATTTACTCAAAATAAAGCGCCTAACTGAGTTCGAACCTACGACCTACAACTCGTAAGCCGCCGCCGTCACCACAGGGGCACCACTGCTCTCGATAAAAGTTACTTAGTAAATAAAACAAATCATTTTGTTATGCAACGAGTGACATAGCTAAGTCTGTTAAACCGGCGAAGAAAACCTGAAAATCTCCGTCCGGAATTGGTGACAAGCTTTGTGATCATAGCTCGTTCCTTATCTCTAAGAGAAAAAGCTTTGCCAATGGGAATTTTATAAGAAAGAAAGAAAAATGCATTTATTGGCATTACAGAAAATGAATACACCTTAAAACTATAAAAAACAGAAAACAAAGATTGTAATGCCAAAAGGGCATCAGCTCAGCATAATGTCAGATGACAACACAAGTCCTGACGCTGATTTTCAGCTGCAACTCACAGGTAACTCGCTTCTGCCCGCGGCTCCGCCCACGAGGATCTGGAATATATCCCACGGTTACGTTCTCCCGGGACAAAAAATAACCTATGTCCTTTCTGAGGATGCCATCTATCTTCTTGCCAAATTTTAACAAAATCCGTTCAGTCATTTAGACGTGAAAAGGTAACATACAGACGAGTTGATTTCGAATTTATAACATTGGATATGTCCAGAGGGGCAATTCTCGTAATTTTAATAACGTTCACAGTCTGATCTGTCTTAATCTGTCAAAAATACCTCTAAATTCCCTACGTTTTTGACGTTTGTTTGCCGCCGAAATGAGACTGCGACTAGATTTTGAACGTTTTTAATTTCGGGATATTTAGTATAGTAAACAAGTTGAAGGAAATTTAATAACAATAAGTGTACGTACGCGATAAACAATAAAGATATTACAGAACTTGAGAATTTCTTGCCCCCTATAAGCCCCTATAAATACCACATATTAACTGTTTAATATGTGGTATTTATGGGGGCTTAAAAATATCACATATTAACTGTTTAATATGTGGTATTTATGGGGCCCAGCACATAATTCTCAAAAACCACTTATATAAATACAACTTAAAGTTCGTCTCAAACTAAAAGCTAAAGATTTACAATACTATCGTATACTATATAACACGAGCGGTGTGAATACCTTAACGTAATCCTTTTTAACTGCACCCGGCGAAGGGATTTGCGTAAAGCCGGTGTTCCACAGTTGAAGCGACGCGATCGTTACCGTCATTTATCTTACTCGCGATGTTTTAATGTTGTGAATTTGAAATTGTTGTTGTGGTATATTAACTTGTATTTAAGTGTGTGTTTTGGGATATCTTTTCTATAGGCCGACCGCTTAACTGAGACGTTGCCTGAGGTAGCTGCGCGGTGCGGGATTTAATTTGCGGGGTTAATTTTAAAGTGTACCTTTACGATCTAGGTATCCGAGCCTCGGAAAGCACGTTAGCCATTGGCCCTGCGCCTGATCTCTCTCCTGTTGTGTCGAATTGTCGTCCTATTGGACAATGAATATTAGGGAAGAAAGAGTGCACCTATGTCTGCGCGTACGCTTGTGGTCTCAACTGAGATTGGCCATGGCCGAAATTCACTCTGGAGGACTTTATTTATTATGCAAAAGTAATAAAGAAGAAATAAAGAAAGTACAGACGCCAGCACATCAAGCTACTACAATCTGTCAAATTTCTTTAATAGATTTTCAACTTTATCAAAAAATGTATATAAGTAGTTTATCAGCCATCTTGTTACCATAACACAAGCATTAGGTTGCTTAGCTTGGGACTAGATGGCGCTGTGTGTAATGTCCAGGGATATTTATTTATTTATTTAAGGTTCAAGGTTGATTGGGAAAATTTGACAGTTTCGGGTAGCATGACCTGCTGGCGTCTGTACATTTATTTAGCACAGACTAAAAAACACACAATACACTAGATACATACATCAGATAAATGCAAAAAAATAAAGATCAAATAAAAAGTGTAAAGTCCGATGTAAGAAATTAGCAGGAAAGTGTGCCTCACGGCTGCGCTAAAGCTCAGCCTAGCATGGACTGTGACGTCACCTTCAGCCCTAATACATGAATAGCTTAATGTTAAACCAATTTATTCTCGTCTACTACGATTTGATACTTCGGATAATCTTTTGTATGACCCAATTTGCCTGAAGATGTTCCTGATACTTAGATATTTTAACTTAATTTAGTTGAAGTGTCGCCACGCGAATTTGGTTTCGTTTCCCGGTGCTTTGAGAATAAAAGGATTTTAAGGTGGATGCTCCAAGGTAGCCCGCGAAATTCAAATTTTCTTAGGTTTTTTGCAATTTGCTGGTCAGTACTAAGTAAAGTAAATTAAATTTGCTGGTCAGTAGTTGATTAAAATATGATTCGCGGCCATAACAAATATGTATTTACAGAATTATAATCATTAAATTCATCAACACAACTCTCTAAGATCAAGTAATCCTACTGAATGACTATTTCATGAAATCTTGACATTTTAGGATTATGCAAACTTAACAAGTTGTATTACTGATTCTAATGATTATAATTCTGTAAATACATATTTGTTACGGCCGCGAATCATATTTTAATCAACGTACAACTTAGTACTGACCAGCAAATTGCAAAAAACGTAAGGAAATTTTAATTTCGCGGGCTACCTTGGAGCATCCACCTTAAGCAGAAAGTGTTTTGCGAATGCTATTTTATGTTAAGTTGGTTTTTTATCGCCATTTCTCAGTAGTTTAGAAAGTCGTAATCACACCATCTTAATTTCATTATGAGTTTAACACTAAAGTTCAGCAATAATCAGCTTATAATGTACCCACTGATGGGACACACACCTCTCTTTGAGAGGGAGCGGGTCGTAATCTACTAAGAAGGCCCAGTGCGGGTTGGTAGATGTCACATGTCTTCGAATTTATGGTTCTAGGAAATGCCTGTTTCCTCACGATGTTTTCCTTCACCGTTTTGAGAGCAGTGGTTATGAATTAATTTACACAAAGCAAAGCGCCTGCCTGGGTTCGAACCCACGATCTACAATACGTAAGTCGTGGCCACCACTGTTCACTACTAAAGGGGATAGAAATAATAAAGAAAAAAGAAAATACAAAATTCACTTTCCTTAGTTGCAGTCTAAATTTGGGCATATGCCTCTCCTTATTCGATTCATGCCTCAAAAATGATGACGTAAAACTAAAATATGTTACTATCTCATATTCTCTCAATTGGCTCTCCCAAGGATATTATCACAAAGAAAAACTAAAACAATACGCAATTTTTCTCCCCGTAATATAAAATAATAACGCCAATTCCCCTCAGTCATGTCTACGAAAATAATAAAACGTAATATAATATATTCTACAGGAGTTAAACATCGTTTGTTTTGCGTTTCGCGTTGGCTGGGTGGTGCACGTGAGATTCATGAATATAATGAAATAATGCCGTTTTTATTGTAGCTCGCGTGACTACATGGCACATTCTGGACCGATGGCCTGTTGTCTAGTGTTATATCGGGGGTGGAAAGGCTAGATTTGTGATTTTACTGCCTGAGATTTTTAGGGAGCAGTGGGAAAAAGGCATTAATATAAACATTTTTTTGTGGGCGGTGCTGTGTTGTTCACTGTTCAGTAGTGGTATTCTGTAAAAATATCACCGTGAAAACATAGATTAAGTGAGTTGACTATAATGTAGTAATTACTAGCATCAGGTGGAATGGCAGCTCACTTTAAGCTGATTTCACCTAAGCTATCACGGTGATATTTTTACAGAATAGTACCGGTGTATCTAGGTCAGATAGGCAGTCGCTCCATGTAAAATACTGGTTTTCTCCATGTAAAATTCAGCTGCATCCAGTTAGCCGGATGCAGCTGAATACCAGTATTTTACATGGAGCGACTGCCTATCTGAGCTCCACAACCCAGTTACTGGGTAATACGATACCCCTTGGTAAGACTGGTTGTCAGACTTTCGGGCTTCTGACTACCCGTAACTACTGTCAAAGATCCACGAATGACAGCCGGGACCAACGGCTTAACGTGCTTTCCGAGGCACGGAGGGGTCTCGGTATGTAAAGATGGTCACCCATCCACAGACCAACCGCGGCAAGCGTAGCTTAACCTGACCGATTGACCTGTGCGGCTGTTATTATTTAGCCAAGGGCCCCTCAAAATTTGATATATGACAGTTTGACATAATATTTTCCGTACAAAAACTGTCAAACGGCAATATTTACTCTTCAGTTCAGGGATTTCGGACTACTGAAAAATTCGCCCTGGTAAAGTAGCATATTCTTTGCGAAGAAAAAATCTGAAACATTTTTCAGTCTTTACAAAGTAACTACTCCTTTAAATGCGGTACTTCTACACTTCCCAAGGTTATTTCCATATTTATTATCAAGATGCTGATATGGGTTATCTGACCTTTCCCAACCACTTCGAAAATTGCTCGCGAGCACCGAATAATAAAGTACCCATCATACTTGAAAGTCACCACCCAATAACAGGAGTGTTCCCAAAATGTTAATAAAATAATGTGATGATGTACTTTGTAACAATGTGCCATTAAATTTACATTAATCACGGCACGGATTGAAAGTTTTCGTGAAGTGTGCCAAGTTTGCTTTGTTGCGAACAGTTTACTTGATGTAGCTATGGAGATAAAAGATACTTGCCTGATTTGTGTTTTATTTTTCGACTAGATTCTGTCCGCGACTTTGTCTTCGCAAAATTTCTTGCTCTCCCGATCCACCGTGTCGCATCGCATCGCCTGCCCGCTATTCGACGACACGGTTGGCGCGGTGGCTGAGCCATCGACTGCTGCGCTGCGTGAGTTCGATTCCCGCACGGAACGAATATTTGTACCTATTGCCTACAGGTAGTTGTTCCGGGTCTGGCTGTTTGTGTATGTAAGTTTAAACGTTTGTAAACGCACCCACGATACAGGAGTAATTCCTAAATTGGGGCAACGAATTAAAAAAAAAATCTTTCGTTTTCGCGTTCTTTCTTACTTTTTATGTTCTTTTTGCCTGGTTTCTAAGAGTTCTAGCGTGAATAAATAGCCTATAGCCTTCCTCATGAATTGGGCTATCGTTGTTGTTGAACTCAAAATGAAAGCCATTGTAATTGTTAGTTTGTTACACAACTACCCCACGGTTTGACACCTAAAAATATCGGTAGAAATGCAGCTTTCAGTCGTAATTAATTACCTTTAATGGGCTCTGAGTTAAGTTCAAAAGTGCGTTCTAATGTTCTAATTGAAATAAATGCTTTGAATTTGAGTTGCGTAGTTCGTAAATCGCTTCTTGCAGACTTCTTCGTTCAGTGAGGCAATAGTTCATACCGAGATGATCAATTAACCAAACAGCAAAATTTATGTGTGTCAAAATATTCAGTCAAAGTGACCTGCGCTGCCACAGACGACGCCATGAAAGTGGTGAAGTATGGCCAGCATAAATTTGACGTACTGTCATGCCAGCGACACGAAGAAGATGAAGAAGAAGTAAAGTTGATTGTATAATTGACTATCCAGGATTATCTCTGTCATCAGCCTACAGCAGTCCACTGCCGGAAATAGGCCTCTCCATTTGCACGCCATTCAACTCGATTCTCAGCAACTCTCATCCAGCTGCTACCAGCCACCCTGCCAGCTATCCAGAATACGCCAAAAAACTTGAACATCATAACCTGGAGGCTGTAATCACAGCAAAAACGCCAAACGAAACTTTCACTTAATGTTTACGTTGAAAACAATTCTCAGAAAGTACAATATTTCACAATGATATTACTTTGAAATCTGACAGCGATATCGGGGTGTACGTGAATGAGCACTCATAATGTTTACAAATAATATTATGAATCAACATTTCATACTACCTGTCTCTACAGAGAGTGAAAGGATTGTAAGCGAGTCATTCATTCATAAACAGGTGTCTCATTCTCGTTTTCATTCAGTTTTGATCGTTCTGAAAATGAACAGAAATGTCAAAGTGTTCGCTGCGCTCGGCGGATTTTTTATTGGACGTGGAAGTCTGGCTTTTTGTTGTTTCGTTTATCATATAGAGAACGAAGGAAAGAGTTATTGTTTGTTTAGAGTTCGGTATGAAGAATGCAAGTGTTGTTACGGTTGTCGACTTTATTCAATTAAACCACGCGACCAATTAAGGGTATTTTTTTTTTTAGTTATTATTTTTTTTTATTTGCTTTGCACGCGTGAGCTCAAATCCCATCCTCGTCGCCAATGATAAGTATACGGATATTACGGAGGGCGAAGGCCTAGGACTTACGAAGGAGAAATGAACTGACGGATAGCTAGTAGCACACTAACGTTTATTTTTCAAGTCAAGGTGACATAAAAAACCATAGATAAAACATAAATTATACAACATTTCTGAATTATTGTCTTTTTAACCGACTTCTAAAAAAGGAGGAGGTTCTCAATTTGGATGTTTGTATTTTTTTTTTTATGTTTGTTCGCGCATATTTCCGTCACTTGCCAACCGATTTGAAAAATTCTATTTTTGTTGGAAAGGGTATACTTCCCAAATAGTCCCATAAAAATTTCATCAAAAACGGTTCAGTAGTTTGGTTTTAAAACCAAAATTACTGGTAAAAATTTCAACTTGGAAAAGTGAAAAATAAAAACTTTTTTGCAAAAAAAAGCAATCGACTTCCAAAAACGACACTACAAAGTGAAAAATAACTTTAATTTCGGAAGTCGGTGGCAAACAACGAAAATGCGAACCCAACGACACCGACTTCCGAAATTACTGGCATAATGGCAAATATAACAACCTTATTGGAAGCTATATGTTTGAGCTGTTTGGGGTTGAAACACTAGGGCCTTGGGGTCCGAGTGCTCATCGAATTTTTCGGGACATCGCCAAGCGTTTGGTTGACTCTTCACGTGACCAGAAGGCTGGCCTATTTTTAACCCAAAAAATCAGCATTGCCATCCAACGTGGTAATGCTGCCAGCCTTTTGGGCACTTATCCCATTGACAGTGATGCGGACGAATTTTTTGATGCCCAATGAGCTCCTGCCTTTTTCTATATTTTTTCGTATTATATAATTGTATATAGTATATATTAGCACGATTTTCAACATGACAGATTTAGGTTGATATAACGATACCGTTATATAGCGTTATATAGTTTCACGTTTTTATCAAATATGCCTAAAATGAACACAAGTCCGGCTTTATTATTAAGGCTGGATGCCTTAATATACCGGATAAAAACAGTTTTCCTCTCAAATCCTAGGCTTTGCTTTCAGCAAATGTTTACTCATGTAAGAAACAGCGAAGATCCGTGTGATTGATTAAGCTCATCCCTCTCACGCGAACTTATATCCATGTATTCCGGTTATTGCGGATTAGAGTTGCGCCGGTAGTCCGCCAAGTTTTAGCGTTTTAGGTCAATTGATAACATAGGAAGTGTGGCTAGATTGGTTTGGGAAAGTTTCGGATGAGGATTCGTGACTAATAAGAATTTTATTAAATAATAAAAGCGTGATCGGCAAAAATGATGAACTTCCACACAAAGTTCTATCCCTGATGGATGGATGAATTCTCAAAAATCTTATATTAGTGCTCACCTCAAAATCTCATGCTTCTAGACTCAGACCCATAGTGCTCACCTCAAAATCTCATGCTTCTAGACCCAGCAGTTTAGGCTCTGCGTTGTCTGTCAGTGGATTAAAGATTTTTTTAAGTAGGTGAATGGGCGTAGACGTTTATAAACCAAATTGTCAAAAATAAATAAATAACTTCGGAACATAATATTTGCAAACCAAGTACCTATGCAGCTAGCTAATAGTTATATTGACAGTTGTATTTATCACAAAAACAAAGTTTACCTTGCAACCAAACACGGAAGTGACTCTAAAAAGTTTATAAATTTCATTTTTCCGAGCGCAATAATTTGTTCAGCGTGAAATTTAATAAAAAAAGCTTTACAAGCAAAACAGGTGGCTACGTTCGAACAAGTCAACTCGGTTTAATTTCCGGTCTGTTGCCATGGCAACTGCTCCAATAGCACCGTTTCCGCTTTTTTTTTTCAGAGCAATTTAATTGCAATCCGTATCCGTTGAGTATTACTTTTATTACGTCGTGATAGAAATTTTAGTGCATTTTACATGTAATTGGATGTGTGTGATTTTAATGTTCGTAGGAATTGTAATGAGTTTTTTCAATCAATAAAACTTTGCGATAGTTAGTTGTCCCTTTATGTAAAGTGATATGCATCGATACCCTTCTTACACACGTGTTTGTCTAACTACGGTATACAACAGCACATAATAATATAATAATAATAATAAATTATTTATTTCTTGTTGTTGAACATGTTTGCGTCGTAATGGTTACTTTTATCTTGGCAACGATGACATAATTTTAAGACCGTTCACAGCCTGTTCTGTCTCAATCTGTCAAAAATACCTTCAATTTCCCAAAATGTTTGGCATGTTTTTTTAATTTTTTATATTTGCGGGAATTGTTTGGATTAAAGCTCGTTCAACTTAAACTAAGGGCGACTCACACCAATGAAACTCAACGCGAACATCTAAACTGCGTTCAAGAGTTGTCAATGTCATCGTCGGTTGTTATATTGACACTGACAGCTCTTGAGCGCAGTTTACAAGTGTTGATCGCGATCATTGGTGTAATTCGCCTTAAGTGAACTCTGTCTTTAGTTCCTCGATACATAGCTGCGATGTACTTACTCGTAGTTATGTACAGTCAACAGCAAAAGTAGATGATCAAAATCAGAAATTCAATACTAATGAACGGAGTTCGCGTCAGAACTGTGTGGCGTCGAAGTGATTCAAAAGTATGTGATTGTAAATTATACCAAACATTTACTACTAGTACAGCTGCCATATAGCTGCGAACTCCGTTCATTAGTATTGAATTTCTGATTTTGATCATCTACTTTTGCTGTTGACTGTGCCCACATCATGTAAATGAACCCTCACAACAATAATAGCGACACCATCCAGAACAGGAAGTCCCATTACAACAGTAGTTCCGATCTGGGAGTATGCAAAACTTCCAGTACCGTGCCTAGGTAATACATCACCGTCATATGCACCATAGTGTGGTCTGTAATGGCACTTGACCCTGGCCATTAGTTGGCCGAAGTTGGGCCAACTGGGTGCCCCATTGTGCCTGAATTGGGACGCCTTTGTGTTAGGTTAGGGTTATTTTAAGCAAGCAGGTGTTTCTTGTTATGTTGTGCAGATGAAGTTTCTGAAATAGTTTACAGGAGAACTGTACTATAAGTATTTGTTGTTGTTTGTTTGTTTTTTTAAAAACGTTGCCCCACACTAGGACTTTCTCCTGTATCGTGGGTGCGTTTACAAACATTCAAACTCACATACACAAACGGCCAGACCCGGAACAACTACTTGTAGGCCATACAAATATTTGTGCCGTGCGGGAATCGAACCCGCGACACGCAGCGCAGCAGTCGATCGCTCAGCCACTGCGCCAACCGTGTAAATGTTATTATACATGTTTTGATTTTATCTTTTTGATTGGTCAGGTCTTCTAGTTTCTTTTATGAGCCTATTACACGACATAAATGATAAGTTTTTTCTCAATATTTTAAATTGCTTGAAAAAGCAGTAATTTTGGTACTTCATTTCAAATATCTCCTGCCGGAAAAAGTAACTTTAAGATCATGCAATATGTTTACATATTAAAATGCAAGCAGAAGAAGCAAGAAAGAAGAAAAGAAGAGCTAGAAGGGGCTCGAGGCTCAGTACCGAGACCCCTCCGTGCCTCGGAAGCACGTTAAGCCGTTATTCCCGGCATTCATTCTTGGATCTTTGACAGTCGTTACGGGTCGTCAGGAGCAAGAAAGTCTTTCTTCCTTTATTAAAAAAAAACGTTATCCCATCCTAGGAATTACTCCTGTATCGTGGGTGCGTTTACAAACATTTAAACTCACATACACAAACATCCAGACCCGGCACAACTACCTGTAGGCAGTGCAAATATTTTTTCCGTGCGGGAATCGAACCCGCGACACGCAGCGCAGTAGTCGATCGCTCAGCCACTGCGCCACCCGTGTCGTCCAACTGTAGCTGTAACCGTGTAGTCTGACAACTGGTCTTACCAAGGGGTATCGTGTTACCCAGTAACTAGGTTGTGGTGGTCAGAGAGACAGTCGCTTAATGTAAAATAAGTATATGTATTTTAAGCCAACCCATAAAAAGTTGGGAAAAGGCTAAGCAGATTAGCAGACTGATAAAAATGCAAGCAAATGTAATTAATGACGTTCTCAGTGTGCATACGAAAATGCAATCAAATATATCCAATAGTTTAGTTACTATAGCTACTCAAAGATTGGTAAAATTTATAGTCGGCAAATCACTACTAAATATTTAGTTTCGATGTTAGGATTTATTCGATGGTTCCAAAATACTCTAATGCTAATGCATTAGAGTATTTTCGTACACTGCACACTGGCAACACTAATGTGTTGGCCAGTGTTTTCATTTATTGTCGTACTAGCCGTTACCCGCGACTTCATCTCCGATCCAGGATGAAAAGTAGCTTATGTCCTTACCCAGTTTATGGTCTATCTGTGTGCAAAATTTCATTCAAATCCGTTCAGCCGTTTTAGCGTAAAAGCGTAACATACAAACAAACTTACTTTTGCATTTAAAATACTAGCAGCGCATCGCGGTTTTCTCCACATAAGTTTCGATCCCGTGAGAATATCGCAATAAAAAGTATCCTATAATATATGTTAATCCTGGTTATAAACCATCTGTGCGCCAAATTTTATCAAAATCAATAATACAAATTTTCGCGTTTATAATATTAGTATGATGTAGTAGGATTAGTTAGGATTGTTGTCTCCACATTGTATATTTGTATATGCAATACATCTCTTTCAAATAAACTCAAAATCGACAGACAGACACAAAACTTCAAATTATACTCAACTCAATGACGTAAAAACAATTCTACCCTCAAGATTTATCACCCTCCAGGGCTAACATTCCAAGTAATGAAACAGAAAACATTTACAGACACTTAATTATATATCTCGAACTTACACAAGTCAACACTTAAAGTGTGACCCTTTGAAACAACTTTTGAATTCGGCCATCAGAGGATCTACTGCCGAATTCATAGACCCAAAGGCCGAAGTCTTATGCCCAACGGCCCAATTCGGAATAGTAATTTGTAAGTCGTAATTTGTTGATTCAGTTTAATTCAATTCTGGACGGAAGTCATTTGAAGTTTGTTGGGTTAGTTTATTTGTTGATAGAATTTAGACGTCTGGGTTCGAAATCACAACCTACAACTCGTAAGTCAGGCCCGACCTCGCCACCACTGCTCTGTTAGACCAATTTCATTCAATTTAACTTTTATTTCCTTTTCGGTTATCTTTTCACCCATGAAACTGAACGCTATCAGCACATCTAAACCGCGTTCAAGAGCTGTCAATGACAATAATCCATCACAATAACGACAATGACATTTCTTAAACACGGTTTAGGTTCGTTAATCGCGTTCAGTTTCATTGGTGAAATTCGCCTTTAGAGGCCGATATTTATGATCTATCCCCGTATTGTAAGAGGCGAAACCATATTGGTATTAACAAAGGCGATTGTAAGCATTGTAATTATGGTACTGCGCGTCCAGGATCGTTTATTATGGCCATCTACGTGGACCCAATCTTGCGCAATGGACGTTTACGATAATTTACAAGTATTGTGTGAACTGGTAATTTATTTGTAACCGCCGCACGTAGTCAGCAATGGAATAACATAACATCACACCTGTAATTCCCAAAGGGTTAGGCAGGGATACTTGTAGTAAAATGGAATAATATTCCCAGAATCCAATCCTTTTTTAATAGCAAATAATGTCTCAAGTAGGACAAGGGGCAATTTTTTTAATGTAGTACAGACGTCAGCTCATCACGCTACTATAATCTGTCAAATTTCTTTAATATATTTTCAACTTTATCGCTAAAGCAGTAAGTTCAAGGTTGATTGGGAAAATTTGACAGTTTCGGGTAGCTTGACCTGCTGGCGCCTGTACAATATTAGCGCAGTATAATCTTGTTGAATACATTTACAAGCAGGTATTTGAATAAACATCTCTAGAAAGCACCCGATAGGGTTAGTAATCATATTAATATACATAATGTACATACAACGTACATGTATAAGTACAAAAGCCTTTTGATATCACCAGTCTACAAATTCAAAATATTCAAACATGAAGCTAGGTTCAAAATATTCAAACATGAATGAACCAAAGAATGAGCGTGGAATTATGTACTAAATTAATTTTATCGATACAAAAGCCATTATAAGTTTCCACACTTCCTAAAATAAACAAAATCTTAAAGAAAATTAAATACATAATGACTTTTTAACTACCCCTGTTTGACATCAATACAAAATCGATTATACAAGCCACTTACTTCAAGTCTCGACTCACTAAAAAAACCTTCATTAAGCACTATCGATTATTACGGTCAATAATCGAATGGTACTTATGTTCTGTGGCTCGATTTTGCAACGTTTTTTGCGGTTAGCTCAAGGAATTCTCGTCTGTAGCTCGTACGACATAGAACTAATAATTGTTCGACACTGATTTGATTAGCCGCGTATTATGTTGGCGGTTCGTAAATGGGTCGCAGAATCGATATTCATGTAATCGCCTACTCGTTCCCGCCTCGATCCCGTAATATCCGATTGTCGACAAATATAGTGGGGCCGAGTAATTTTTAAATAGTTCGGTTAGTTCTATCGACTCGCTCTTTGCTTTGATTTTGAAAAACGAAGAAGGGCGATTCTTTTAAAAAAATGGTATCAATTTTCGAATTTGGAGCGTTGTTCATTTGCTTTGTTTTCAAATAAGACGTTTTCAATCTGAGGGGCAATTCTCGTAATTTTAAGAACGTTTACAGCAGAAGGCCATTTCTCGTAATTTAAAAAGTTCAAAATGTAGTCGCTGGAGTCTCAACTCGGCGACAAACAAATGTCAAAAACTTGTCAAAATGAAAAATTAGAGGTATTTTTGACAGATTGACACTGAGATCAGACTGTGAACGATCTCAATCTGCCAAAAATACCTGTAATTTTCCTACATTTTTTATAAGTTTTTGACATTCACTATCGCTGAATTGAGATAGTGACTGGATTTTGAATTTTTTTAATTACGGGAATTGGTCTTTTGGTTGTGTTGTGGACATTGCTGACTTATACGAGTAGTAAGCATAGTCAGCAATGTCTAAAAATGGTGGGCTTTACAAGAACCTACAAAAAAAAAAATAAGAAGAAAAAGCAAAGCCCATCACCTAGGTAACTATCAATTACTCATAATACTAATAGGTATCTATTTTATTAAATTAATCAAGTATTGTTGCCACAAGAAACGAACTCCTCGAAGGCTTAACAAACTACAACCCTCGAACTACTTAAATACCAATTAATTGCATCAAATTACATTTTCAATAGTTTGGAACTGTGTAAACTTAGGATAATCAAGCAGTAATTAATATCTAGCGGCTTAAAGACCAAGTGCGACATCTTATGGGAGAAATAAGCACGAGTACTATGCATAATACCATAACTTCTTCGCCACAAACCGTTTATCGTGAAATAGTGCATGATAATTTTTTATCTGAGGGTAGTACAACTGCAATGTCGAATACGAATGCGCAACCGTTGCTTTCCGAACATAGCGAAATAAATGACGCGAACAAGTGCAAAACTAAACCGCATTCCAACTGCAATAAGGTTCAAAATTCTGTAAAGTCGAATAACGTTGCTATCACGACTTCTCAACCAACGACAAATACGGTGAGTCATGCTTCTCAGCTGATTGAAGGCAAAGTGGCTTATATATCGAAGCACACGGACTGTATGATTAGTGCGACATCTGTAAATACCAAAAAAACGATGGCGGACATTGTGAAGGATGGTGAATGGAAGAAGGAAACAGAGGGTAATGAGTGGATCCAGGTACAGAGGAGAAGACACAGAAATCGTTTTGCTGTAAATAGAGGAAAAGCCGAGGTAGATACAAATGTGAAGTTTAAGGCTGCTGAAATTAAGGTACCTATTTACATTTATAATGTGGCGAAGGATGTATCATTGTGTGACATTACCAAATATGTAACGAGTAGATCAAAATTAAATGTTACTGTGGAACAAATGAGCATGAAAGTGGATAAAGAGTACAACTCCTATAAAATATTTGTTCCCAAAGAAAATTTGGAACTATTTTTGCAAGATGATTTTTGGCCTGTCGGTATTGCCTATCGTCGATTTGTTAACTTTGGCTATAAAAATAAACGTACGAGTGCCTTACGGGCGAGTGAGCATAACGGAATCAATACTTAATGACTTCTACTAGAATAGCAACTTTTAATTGTAAGAACGTTGTAAGATCAGTGGAGTGCATAAGACGACTGTGTCAAAAGACGGACATAATAGCGTTACAGGAGACGTGGTTGTTTCCATACGATTTGCCATTTTTGGGAACCATAGATGACAGCTTTGCCTTTACGGGCGCCTCTGCAATGACTACGTCGGCTGGTGGACTGCGGGGGCGACCACACGGAGGTGTCGCGATTCTGTGGCGAAAAAGTGCGTTCCCTGTAGTGTCAGTGATTACGTGTGATAGTGTGCGGCTTGCGGCAATTAAAGTTACACTAGGTGACCGGTCGTTCTTAGTGATATCGGTTTACATGCCAACAGATTGTAACGATAATTTACTAGAATTTACTGAGTGTCTGAGCGAAATTAATGCAATAGTTGAGAACAATAATGTTGAAACTGTATTTATGATAGGCGATTACAACGCACACCCCGGTGAATTGTTTGCAAGGGAGTTGTTTTCTTTTTGTGCGGAACAGACATGGACATGCGTGGATATTAATAGCCTTCCGTTAGATACCTATACCTATGTAAGCGATGCACACGGGTGTTTGCGCTGGCTCGATCATTGTATTGTGACCGAGGCGGCGCTAAGCACTGTCACGCAGGTGTCCGTTACGTATGACTCATACTGGTCCGACCACTTACCTATTATTTTGGAATGTGATTTTAATGTTATTCACGCTGCGATTTTAAAGCAAAACAAACAGATTGACCGAGTTGTGTGGGGTGAACGCGATGCCAACCAGATTAGTGAATATCAAAGTTACTGTCATTCACGTCTTAAAGAAATAGATTTCCCCTTAGAACTGAGTCAATGTTGTGATAAGATGTGCTGTGATTGTAGTCATTTGCATCTGTTGGATGAAATGTATCGAAACTTAGAATGTATACTCTCAGAAGCGGCTGAATACAGTTACAAAGTAAAAGAGTTAAGGAAGCGTAGATATATTACTGGATGGAACATGTACGTTCGCGACGCTCATGCTAGGGCGCGACTTTGTTACAATATATGGTTACTGAATGGTAAGCCTAGCGCCGGTAGAATTCACCAAGACATGTATGAATCGCGGAAGCTTTTCAAAAATAAGTTAAAATGGTGCCAAGCTCACCAAAATCAAATTAAAATGGACATCATTGCAAAACATCATACAAATAAAGACTTCTGTAAATTTTGGAAAACAACAAATAAGCTCAATTATAAACCAAGCCTCCCGGTGAGCGTTGAGGGCGTGCATGATACCCGTGAGATAGCGGACCTGTTCCGACGACATTTCAGAGTCGAATCACCCCTGACGGGAGAGCCGCCGCCGCTGCGGATGCTCGATGCTGAGATGGTCTGCTCTGAGCGCAGTGTGTCTTTCACGGCAAAGCAAGTTGCTGATATAATTAAAAATATGGTAAGAGGCAAATCTCCAGGGCATGATAGTCTCAGTATCGAGCACCTGCAGCATGCCGGAGTTCACTTGCCTAGAATACTGTCTATGTTTTTTAATTTATGTTTATGCCATTCATATCTACCGGAAAGATTAATGCGTACTACTGTTGTTCCAATTATTAAAAACAAAACCAGTGACTCTTCTAAGGTGTCAAATTATAGACCAATTTCTCTTGCGACTGTAATTGCTAAAGTTCTGGACAGTCTGCTTGGAAGCCAGCTGGACAAGCACTTAAAAATCAATGACGCTCAATTCGGCTTTAGGTCTGGCTTGTCTACTGAAAGTGCTATCCTATGCCTCAAGCAGACTGTTCAGTACTACACAGCAAGAAAGACACCAATATACGCCTGTTATCTAGACTTGTCAAAGGCATTTGACCTAGTGTCATACAATATACTGTGGGACAAACTAATTAGGGAAACCTCGGTACCACCGGAAGTGATAGGCATATTTAAATTTTGGTATGGAAACCAAGTGAACCGTGTGAGGTGGGTGGACTCTTTGTCGGAAGAGTATAGGTTGGAGTGCGGGGTGAGACAAGGGGGTTTAACCTCCCCAGCGCTCTTCAACCTGTACATGAATAGTCTGATCGAGGAGCTCAGCGGCACCAGGATCGGATGTCATATTGATGGCACTTGTATTAATAATATCAGTTATGCCGACGATATGGTGCTGCTGAGTCCCTCGGTTGGAGCAATGCGGAGGATGCTAAGTCTTTGCGAATCCTATGCAAGGGCCCACGGGCTCAAGTACAATGCACTCAAGAGTGAACTGATGGTTTTCAAAGCTGGTAATAAAAGCTACTCTAAAGTACCACTTATAACACTGGACGGCATACCATTAAAAAGAGTTACTAAATTTAAGTACTTGGGCCACTGGGTGAGTGAAGACCTGAAAGATAATTTAGATGTGGAAAGGGAGCGCAGGTCGCTGGCTGTCCGATGCTGTATGTTGGCCCGTAGGTTCGCCCGTTGTACGGCACGAGTTAAAGTAACGCTTTTTAAAGCCTTCTGCCAATCCTTTTACACGTGCAGCCTGTGGGTGAACTTCACGCAGAAGGCATATAGCGACCTGCGCATCCAATACAACAACGCTTTCCGGGTGTTGTTGGGGCTGCCGCGTTTTTGCAGCGCGTCCGGTATGTTTGCCGACGCAAACGTTGACAGCTTTTCAACCGTCATGCGCAAGAGATGCGCATCGTTATTATATCGGTTTCGCGCCAGCCCCAACACTATCCTGAGGACGTTGGCAGACCGCTGGGACTCTCCGATTCTGGGACGCTGGATACGACTCCATGCGGTGAAGTAGATTGGGATGGGAAAGTCTCTAGCGGGTGTACTTAGTTTAAAATTTATATAATTACCCGTTAGTTTAGTTTATTTACTAACACTAGATATAAGGCATTTTACACTGGTACTAACAAACTATGGAACTTGATTCTGAAATAAATGTTTATTATTATTATTTCCTTTATTACATTTACTATACATACAAATTACATTTTTAAATATTTTTGTAAACAAAAGATAAAAAAAACATTTAAAAATATAAAAAATAGTAGCCCACCGGTATCGGGAACAGGGTCCAAGCTACCGGTGGTCAGGGCTCCAGAGAGAGGAACCTCCTGACAATGCGAGCCGTGTCCAGAAGTACCGCTTTCTGAATCAAGCCCTTGATCCAGCTGCCCAACGAGAGCCTCCTCAGGTGTTGGTCGAGGCTCTTGGCTATTAAGCCATTGGCTGTCACGACTATCGGCACAATGATCGCTGAGTCCACATCCCACATGTCGACAACCTCGCGAGCCAAGTCAAGATACTTGATTTGTTTATCTTTCTCGGCTTTCACGAGGTTTTCGTCATGCGGGACGGTTATGTCAACAATCATTGCGCGCCGCTCTGATCGATCCACCACCACTATATCAGGCTTATTGGCAACAATAGTCCTGTCAGTGATGATGGATCGATCCCAGTACAATGTGATATTTCCATTTTCGAGAACTGGGTCGGGCACATACCTGTAGTACGGCACCTCAGATTCGACAAGGCTGTATTTCAGAGCAAGTTGCTGATGGATTATCCTGGCTACAAGGTTGTGTCTATGCAAGTACTCTCCGTTAGCTAGACGAGAACACCCGGAGATAATATGCCTGATTGATTCTCCCGGCCGGTGGCATGCCCGACAGATGTCAACCGTGCCGTCTTTCACAATAAATCTCCGGTAATTGTTCGTCATCATAACTTCGTCCATAATTGCACAGACAAAACCTTCGGTTTCTCCAAAGAGGTCACCGAAGCGCAGCCAGGCTACGGACGCTAATAAATCTACATCGGGTCCATGTAGGGCCCGGTAAAAGCGTCCGTGAAGCTCCTTACTCTGCCATACTTCCATGCGATCATTGGTGTCAAGCACTACTGGCTTGCGCCAGTTCTCTTTAGCCAAGGAGAGCGGGGTGAGGCCCTTGTCCACCGCGACCACATCTCGATGCATCCCCACGTCGGTTTGTAGGAAATATTCCCTGAGGCTGCATATCTCGCGATTGTGGAGGGTCTTAGCGTTTAAAAAGCCACGACCTCCACATTTTCGCGGGATATACAGCCTCATTACCGATGACCGTGGGTGATGCATTCGATTTGCAGTCAACAGCGTACGGACCCTCCTATCCAGAGCCTCGAGTTCAGTCTGAGTCCATTTGAGTATGCCGAAAGAGTACATCAAAACCGGCATGACCCAACCGTTGAAGGCACGCACCTTATTCCCGCCTGATAAAAGACTATTAAATACTTTTTTCAGGCGGCCAAAGAAGCGCTCCTTCAACGATTGCTTCATGTCAGTAGCATTGATGCCCAACGCTTCCGACATACCCAAATACTTATAGGTTTCGGCTGCGGAGAGGGTTCTAAGGTACGTGGAATCCGAGAGTTGGGTTCCCACGGATTCCACAATTTCCCCTCGCTTTACATGCATGACCGCACATTTGTCCACACCAAATTCCATCCTGATGGCGCTACTGAAAGTTTCAGTAATTTTCAGTAGCTCCATCAGTTGCAAATTGTTATGGGCAAAAAGTTTTAGGTCATCCATGTAGAGGAGGTGAGATATAACCTGACCACCTCTCCTCAGCCGATAGCCTAGACCTGAATCTTCCAGCAGCGTGCTTAGAGGATTCAAGGCTAAGCAGAACCAAAGCGGACTCAAACTGTCGCCCTGGAATATGCCTCGCTCGATCCTTATCGGCTCGCTATTCCTCTGGATATTTCGACATCCTGGATAGCGAAGGACCGTCCTCCATTGCCCCATACACGTCAAAAGGAAGGTGCGCAGAGTTGTATCTACTTTATACAACTCCAGCACCCTCATTAGCCATGTATGTGGCACCGAGTCATAGGCCTTCTTGTAATCTATCCAACATGTCGACAGATCCTTTCGGGAACGACGAACCTGTTGGCTAATGGCCATATCAATGAGGAGTAGCTCCTTAGTACCGCGGGACCCACTCCTACATCCATTTTGAGAGACAGACATGATGGAGTTGGTGTCTATATGTTTATTAATTTTAGCTCTCAAAATGGATGTAAGAACTTTATAGACCGTCGGTAGACAAGTGATCGGTCTATAGTTTTTGGGATCCGCGGTACTACCTGATTTATGGAGCAGGTGGGTTATTCCTGTCGTTAGGAACTGGGGCAGCGACCCTGACTCTAAGGCTGACTGGAACTGGGATGCCAGGGGGGCGTGCGAACTTTGAAACCATTTTATCCAAAAGTTGTGCAGCCCGTCCGGTCCTGGAGATTTCCAGTTAGGCAACGGACGGACTGCACGAGCAATATCTTGGGGGCTGATGATAAGTGCCCCCATTTCTGGTATTTGTTCGCACGCTCGCTCGATCTTCCCAGTCCAATCACCTTCGGTGTGACTGACAGGCACCGACCAGATGTTTTGCCAGAATGAACACATGGCATCATCATCCGGTAGGTGCGTGTCAGTCACAACTTGGATCGGTCGTTCCCAATCCCTGTAAACCCACCTTTCATCGCTCTGGAATGTGTGATTCTGAGTGTACCGCTCCACTCTTCGCCTGTACCGACGAATACGGTTTGCCCATGCACAGATCTTCTGCTTCAGGAAGTCGATACGCTCTGTGACGCGGGATAAATAATCTCGAGAACTAACATCAGTCCCCGAGAACGCCCGCCTCACAAAGCGCATCACTCTAGGGCGAGTATTGCCCTCCCTGAAGCAGATTAGCTTGCCGATGAGTGCTCTAGTCTCCCCGATACGACGCTCAATCCTGCACTGCCAAGCTGGTACAGCTGGTTTTGGTCGTGTGGCTCTGTCATTGTTCGTGAATTTGACATGAGCTACACGACATGCGGCAACAGCTGCACAGTACAAGATTGAATGGGTATCGGTGAGGTCTTTGCTGTCGTTAAAAAAAATTGACAGCTGAGAGTCTAGAGCACACACCAGCGCCTTGTTTTTCTTGTGCATGGGCAAACGAGGTAAACGTGGTCTGAGTCCAGGTAGAATAGAGCGGTACTCACGGAAAGCATCCTCCAAAGCGCTCCTCAATCTTGCATTGCACTGGGAACTCACGGATATAGCCTCATCATCATCCTCTTCATCAACGCGGTTGGGTCGCGATGACAAACTTGGTAAATTTTGCAGTTGCACCGCGACCAATGACGAAGCAGGCGCAACATGGCTATTCCGTGATTCGAGGCGTAGTCGATCAAGTACAACGTCATCCAGCATATGGTTACGCTGGATGACCCGCACCTGATCCGACAGTCGTTGCGCCGACACGTTGACAGCTGGCTCAATCACCTGAAACAGAGAGAGCATCCGACCACGGTACGCAGTCAAGTTACTTCCCCCCTCTGTAGCCCCAAAGTATGCGCGCATGACATTTTCATTCACAGTTTGTGTCCACCTCATGCGCTGCACACTTCCACCGGCAGCGGGGACCCTATCAGAGGCCGGTGGGCCTCGGAGTCCTAAGCTGGCCGGTGGTCGGCCTCTTCCGCGTCGACGTACTGGTGGTGGTGGTGTCGTCGGCGGCGAAAAGTATTCGTCGCTCGAGCTCGACGCAACTGCAGCGGCCAATATCACTGGACTCACGTCTGGAGCAGGTTCCGGCAGCTGCGAGGCGGAGCTGAGCGACGAATCCGAAGGTGTTGGGTGTGTGGTTTGCTGCTGTCGTGCCCGACTTCGTGTCAACATCTCGGTATCATCCGAACATCCGTGTATCGCATTATAAGCGAACTGTTATTATTATATTTCGTATTATTATTATTATTATTAAAGGCTAACTGCCTTTAGTTGATACAAAGTAAATTGTGCCTTTCCATTAAGCGGGTTTCGAGAACGTGTGTGTGGTTGTGAGTTTCATTAAGGGTGTAAGTTTTGTGTAAGTGTTAGGGGAGATGTGTGTGTGTGTGTTTGTTTGTTTGTCTTAATTTGATGGGCATATGTATATGCTAATAGAAGGGGATTGTGAAAACTGAGTGAATGGTAAACATGATGGGAGACTACGCAGGTGGCGTAAGAGAGTAAACTAATATAAAGTACCTACAGGCTGGGTGAATAGGGGTGCAGGGAATCGGAACAAAACTTTAAAATGGATTTTAACGTTAAAATAATATAGTTGGTTGCCAACAAGAGCATTCAATCGTTGATTATTAAACAGTAAACACATACGAGCCCTTTTTGGTAACAAACTATTTCAATATTAAAATCCCTTATAATGTTTTGTCCCGATTCACCTCTGCATCCCTATTCATCCCGTTTGACAGTACTTGTTTGCACAATACGTGAAGGGTGTTTCGGTTTTGTTTAACATAAGAACTAGGTCTAAAGTTAAATAACGATTAACAGATGCCTTTGCCTCTTTTGAATTTAGCTAAAAAAACATATTTTTACTTTAATTTTAGTTCTAGTAGCTTCTCAATTAAATGAAAACAAACACCGCGCTCTCTATACGAGTACATAGACCATATTTTGATTTTATACATACTGTTATAAATTGAAAAGTAGCTAAACTAAACTAAAAATACAAACGGAGCACGTCAAAATACGACACACGACGACACGGTTGACGACACGGTTGACGACACGGTTGGCGCAGTGGTTAAGCGATTGACTGCTGCGCTGCGTGTCGCGGGTTCGATTCCCGCACGGAACAAATATTTGTATGATCTACATGTATTTGTTCCGAGTCTGGGTGTTTTTCTATCTATAATATGTATGTATTTACAAAAAAAATGTATATAAGTAGTTTATCAGCCATCTTGTTACCATAACACAAGCATTAGGTTGCTTAGCTTGGGACTAGATGGCGCTGTGTGAAATGTCCAGGGATATTATTATTATTATTATATTATTAAAATGAATCCTCTAAAAAAACAAGAAACATTTATCGAAAAACACGATAAAAGAAACTCCTTTCAGTAGGTAATATGATGTTTATGATAATACCGTACACAAAAGCATAAGTATCTACCATGATTCATCTATATATAAGGTCCCATTAAAATAGGTGGACAAACTTTTAGAAATCATTCAGACCACCAAAATAAGGACAATGGTAAAAAATATATATAAGAAAAACGCATAAGATAATTACAATTAAAATAATCAGCTAACAAAAATACACTTACAAATGTTGGTTACCCAATGCATAAACACTTTGTTATATACAGAATGATGTAAGGATATAACAGAACTGACTGTGTACCTACTTACGAGTGCAAGTACCTACCCATAATTGATGGATGTGTTTATTCTAGAGTGCCAGGTATTTTTAGGTCAAAATAAAATCATTTTAATCAGTGTTTTTTTTTTTGCTTGGATATCTTTGGTTAGACGTACTGAGCGCTGTGGTAAAATTTGTCCATCTATTTTAATTGGACCCTGTATATAAAATTCAAAGTCCTGACTGACTGACTGACTGACTGACTGATAGATCAACGCACAGCCTAAACCGCTGGTCCTAGAGACATGAAATTTGGAGGGTGGGTTCTTCGTGAAGAGTAGGCATCCACTAAGAAAGGATTTTTCGAAATTCCACCCCTAAGAGGGTGAAAAGGGGGGAATTCGTTTGTATGAAAAATCTTATTCCTTGAGTTAATAAACTTGAAACTTGGCACGAATACTTACCAAAATAAATTATGAAGATTGTCAGTTTTTTTTCTTCTAAACTACCCCTTAATAAGGGATTGGGGGTTTCAAAGTTTGTATGGAAGAATTTTAGCGCGCAGTCCGATTTACTCGAAACTCAGCATTTATACCTAATATTGAAAGTAAAGAATAATGTGTATCAGGGTTTTTTGAAAATTTACCCCTGACGGGCTGAAATGGGGTAGTCTATTTTTCAGGGGAGGATTATAATGCGTGGCTTGATTAACTCGAAAATTGGTATAAATAATCTTTGAATTAAGTTATGAATAATGCCAAACGATTTTCCAAAATTCCACCCCTGTGGGGGTGAAAACCGGGGGATACAGTTTATATGAAAAATCTTATTCATTTAGTTAATAAACTTGAAACTTGGCAAGAATACTTGCCTAAGTAAGTAATAAAGTTTATCATTATAAGTTTATCAAAACTACCCCTCAAAGGGGGATATAGGGGTGTTAAGTTTGTGTGGAAGAAATTGAATGCACGGTCCGAGTAACTCGAAACTCAGTATTGATACTTTTGACAGAAAATAATTAATAATAGTATGTAAAGTTGTCGACAATTTACCACTGACGGGACAAAAAGGGGTAATTCAGTTTTTAAGGGGAGGATTTGAACTTGAAACTGTATGTTACATTTTCACGCCTAAACCACTGAACTTCTGATTTGGCATAGAGATAGATGGCATCCTAGGGAAGCACATACATTTTATCCTGTTAGCACGTTACCGTGGGATAATTTCCGACATCCACGCGGGCGAAGCCGCGGGCAGAAGCTAGTTGTAGATACTTATGCTTTTGTGTACGGTGTAGCTTCATGGTCCATGAAGCTATACATCAATGAATCTGCCTAGTCTTTTCCAAACTATGTTGGAGTCGGTTTCCAGTCTAACCAAATGCAGCTGAATACCAGTATTTTACAAGGAACGACTGCCAATTTGACCTCCACAACCCAGTTACTGGGAAACACTATACCCCTTGGTAAGACTGGTTGTCAGACACTTGGAGACTTTTGGGTTTACTGACACCCGTAACGACTGTCAAAGATTTACTAATTACAGGCGGTACTAACGGTTTAACGTGTTATCCGAAGCCCGAAGCGGTCTCGATATGTAAAGGATGGTCACCCATCCATGAAACGACCTTGGCAGGCGTAGCTTGACCTTCGATCGAACCGTACGTCTGATATTATTTAGCATATAACATATAAAAATGAAAATACTCGAACAAAATGAAAAAAAAAACTTTTTCATTCCATTGCCTTAACATCGTTACACAGAGCATTTTATTTGGCCACATAAAATCACCTTATATTTTATTGGATCATTCCTCTGGCGTGACACAGCGATGATGCAATATATATTTACTTTGGTAAATGTATTTGGACTGTGTATTACCCCTTTTTGCTTGTGGAAACAATGATTTGATGAAGGGTGAGAATGAAATGATTTGTTGTCAAAGTAATCTTGATAAAGATAAAAGATAAAGATAATTTTATTTGTCAAAACATGCGTATACATGCAAATTAAGCATGCAGGATGTCACAATATTAATATTACGTACGTACATGTTTCACCGTAAGGCGTACAAATTTAGGGTCTTACTACAAAAACTTAAACACTTGTTGAACGAGTGTTTAATATCAGTGTTATATCAAAGTCCATATAATTATGTCGTGTTTAAAAGGTGTTTAGGCTAAACAACTGATAAACACTGTTTTGTGGTAGTCCGGTAAGTGTTTACAAAAAAATAAAAAGTAAATTACAAAATAAAAACTAAATTACTAAAGGCACTTCAATCCAAGTACATAATAATAATAAACATAATCCAAGTATATAATAATGATAAATCAGTAAAATAAATTAATCATAAAATGTCACAAAATTTAAGTACTAATAAGTTACTAAAAAAAAAAATTCAAATTTTATAGTGTCATTCAAAAAATCATTTATCGTGTGTTTTAAATAAATAATAATAATAATAACGTTTATTTATAAAAATGGTGCAGATTTTACAATAACTTATCTTAAAAATTTATAGATGACACAGTTGCTCATTTGCCTGAACTAGGTGGAGACCTGTGTTTCAGGCTAGAAGATATTATGATGAGTTTTTAGAGAGGAGTGGTGGCCCAGTGGTAACGGCGCCGACTTACGAGATGTAGGTCGTGGGTTCGAACCCAGACAGGCGCTTTACTTTGTGTAAATTATTTCATCACCATTGTTCTCAAAAACGGTGAAGGAAAACATCGTGAGGAAACCGGCATGTCCTAGGACCAAAAGTTCGAAGACATGTGTGTGTCTACCAACCCGCACTGGGCCCGTGTGGTGGATTACGGCCCATTCCCTCTCACAGACAGGAGGCCTGTGTCCCAGCAGTGGGAACATTATAGGCTGATTATGCTATGATGAGTTTTTAGTAAAGACACTGGAATATTATTGAGATTATTGGTATTTATTGCCAACTAATTAAGAGTGGGTGAGTCACCAATTGCGTTTGTCTGTTGATTGTGAAAGTATTGCATTTTTTTTTACCAACCATCAATATTTTTTTTTAGTGTTGCGTGTATTATATTCAAGGTGTGTGTGTACGGAGAGAAATTAATTTCTTTTACTCACATAACGTTATTACAATGGAAGTTACTTATTAAGATTGTAAGCGCGTCTTTATGGGCGAACTATCGTCGCCGATCGCTGCACATTTGAAATGGATACAAGATGAATGTGTCAGTGTTCCTACATTTTATTTTTTTAAATTATGTAATTCACCTTTTTGAAAGAAAGAAAGAAAAAGTATTTATTGCAACTCGTACAGGATCATAAACTAAACACAGTTAAAAATAAAATTTTTGGACCATAAACACAATGGGGTTATTTACAAACGACGATTAAAGTTAAATGACGTCCAAACGTCAAAACGTCGCTAATCATTATTTAATTTTAAGTAACGTTTATGAATAAAGGGATAAATCTAAGTTTTGTACTGCAGCAGTGCGATTCTGTAACCATCTCACCGTGAAAACTTAAGTGAAGTGAGCGTGGAGTGAGCTGTCATTCCAAATAATGCTAGGGATTGACACTACTGAGCACTCACATCAAGCTCACTTCACTTGAGATTTCACGGTGAGATTTTTACAGAATCGACCGGCAGGTTTTATTTCAAGTATGAATGTTTTTTACGAAATATCCCTACACGAAAATTTAAAATAAAACTTGATTAATATCCAACAAAAACACAAACATCCTTGAAAAAAATCCCATCGAACTTCCGAAAAGCCTTGTCCTATAAATGTTTACACAATTAACCCTAATTATGAGGGGGCGGGACCGACGTCGACGTCAACGTCGGCGGCACTTTACGACGTCGTTAGAGTTACATCTGACAGGGCGCTTTTAGAGCTGTGACAATAAAAGACCGAATGAACTCTTTGGGCAACCGGGCTGGGGCACCGGGTGAGGACAAAGTGGGTCGCTGTAGCGGGAGCGGGTTACGTTTATTTTAAGTTTAGTTTATATTATGAAGTTGGTTTGAGTTTAATAAGTAAGTCATGTGTGTAAATTAAAATAATGACGACACGGTTGGCGCAGTGGCTGAGCGATCGACTGCTGCGCTGCGTGTCGCGGGTTCGATTCCCGCACGGAACAAATATTTGTATTGCCTACAGGTAGTGGTTCCGGGTCTGGCTGTGAGTTTAAACGCAGCCACGATACAAAAGTAATTCCTAGTGTGGGGTAACGTTATTAAAAAAAAAAATATATATTATGCCATGATGTTTCTAAGTGCGAGTGGAAGGTTTTTTTACTTTCTTGAATATCAATTAGGATTTCTTCTTCTATTTGTGTTTTGAATCAGTAGCTCAATTCCCGTAATTAAAAACGTTCAAAATCTAGTCGCTAGCTTATTCTCAGCGACAATCAATGACATAAACTTGTCAAAAATGTAGGGAAATTAGAGGTATTTTTGACAGATTGTGATTGAGATCAGACTGTGGACATTCTTAAAATTACGAGAATTGCCTCTCAGGTGTTTTTATGTAGGCATTAAAACAAACATTGTTATAAAATATGCTGAGTTATTTTTTTTCATTTTTCAATCATAAAATAAGAAAATACCGTTAACTCACTACGTAATTTGTTCAATAACACTACTACACGCTGTAAAAGCCCAAAAACTATTTACTTTATCAACGCCCACACTCCATAATTCCACCTATTTATATTTCACATTCCATATCCTGCACTTCTTGTTTGTTTAAAAATAAACAGTATAAAATTACAAGAAAGCGGCCATGCGAGAAAATAAGGCATCGAAAATAAACGCCATGAAACGCGATCCGCTCTCTCAAGCACAAAGCGACGACTCTTATTGGTTATTGACGAGAGAGAGTGAATCCCTCGGCCCGAGAATTCTAATGACCGCACCCTAATTTTCATTTATTATTAAAATTTCGTCCGAAAATTTGTTTTCATAATATCCCCCTAATGTTAATGATTGTTTTTTTTCGGTCCTTTGATAACGTTAATGTAGATTCGTTTTGAGTTATTTTGCACTTCAGTAAGTAGTCTATGGTGATGGTTTTGTGGTAAAATTAGAACATTGTTGGGTTTTGAAAACAAGTTCAGGTTAGAAATTGTTGGTGCTTTGTCAGATAGATTTGGTTATTAATTTATTAAAATAATGCGTCATTTGAATAAATGTGCATTAAAAGCTGCAATATAATTACTTCTCCATAAACGAAATTAGTACAAAGAGATAGATAGCGTCTTTCTAATCACAACGAATTAATGAAAAATTCAGAAATGATAAATTTCATCTCCCACCTGGACATGAGTTGCCTTGGGTAACCTGGAAGTCTTTAAACAAACTCCGGACTCAGGTTGGCCGAAGCAAGGAAAACCTGTTCAGGTGGACTTTTCATAGACGACTCTGCCTTGTAGTGTAAATGTGGTGCTGTTCCACAAACGATGGGACACTTAATATTATGTCCTACGTGTCCTCTCAGCTGCTCGTTACAGGAATTGATGGACGCTGGTGATGGCACCACACACGTAGTCAAATTCTAGGCCGAGTCCATTTAGATTGTCATCGACATGCTAAAAAGACGAAAAATTTTAGTCCATTCTGGTGATAAGAACAGTTATTTCGTACAATGTTAGTAATCCCTAGTTTGACTACTTTGTGCACCTAAAGGGACTTTCAACCCTAAACTAAAACCATAGACTATCACTTTTTATTATAATTGTTGTTATCTCACACAACACAGTCTCGTCATTACATTTGAACATGTAAAATTGAATTAATCGCAAAACTCATACACAGAAATTAGATGTACCTACGTAATGAACGAAACATTTTTATGCTAAGCCGTCTAGTTTTATATACGTCGTAGACTGTTTGTATTATTAAAATAGCATTTTTGTCTAAACGGCGAATAGGTTAAATGTAGGTTGGACATGAATGGCTGATTTTTCAATTATCTGATAACTTTATTCGAGGAATAATTTTGAAATTTTAACAGTTATTTCATACAAAAACTGTCAAACGTCAATTTTATTCCTTGAATAAAAGTTATCTGGCGATGGAAAAATCATCCCTAAATGTAGTAATGGAAAGAACGTAGATTTAAATAATTGGCCCTTGCAAAACTGATGGATTGGCGACATCAAATAACTATGTCGTTATAAAAGAAAATACCTTTACCCGGCAGCTGTAGAAATTAAATAATACTAAACATTAGAATTGCTCTCAAAATGGTGAAGGAAAACATCGCGAGGAAACCGGTATGTCCTAGAAACAAAAATTCGAAGATATGGGACATCTACCAACCCGCACAGGGCCCGCGTGGTAGGTCCACGCCCTCTCGAAGAGAGGAGGCCTGTGTCCTTGCAGTGGGAATATCACTCATGGCAGGCTGATTATGTGGTATGTGTATTAATATCATGACGGTACCTTGTCAATATGTCTATGAAAACATCATGTACGTAAGGAAAAATTTAAATACTTTCAGTAAAAGAGGTGACAGACACACTTAAAGAACTAGAAATAGGGACCAATTAGTTCAACCAGGTTTCAGACTGGCTAAAGTAGACTCTTCCTTCATGGGGTACTGTTTAAAATGTTACAATAAAATACCTCCCCACATACTCCAACTCAATGAAACGAAATTCAAATCTTACATAAAACGCACACTATGCAGCCAAGCATATTATAAGTTGGGGGATTACATCGCTGACAAAAATGCTTAGCTAAACGCTGGTCCTGCTCCACAGGACGCATAAATAAATTGATTAGCATTTGAAAATACGTCACACACGCCTACCCTACCTACATACTGTTGGAGCTGCTGAAGATTTTAAAATACTATTTTTGCATTATATAAATTCAATCTTTGTAGTATTGTATAATTGCATAGAACTTATGTGAGTACTATGTACATACTATAAAGCTACCATTTACTGGGTACGTCTTTCATTGACTTGAATGTGCCTTGGCGGCTGAGAGTATGTCATGCTCACTCTAATGTCTCGCTGATGGTAGCGCATGTGTTGTGTTGGATAATTTAGTTCCCTTCAAAATGGTTGAGCTGAATGGTGCTAATCTATGCGTCATGTTCGTGAACGGGCGCCGTCAGTAGGGACTGGTCAACTCTTTGCTGCCATATGGCTTATCTTGATTTAATTTAATATTTGAATTGTTTTTTTTTAATATATTTTCTTTACTGACGCTTTTAACGTTCTGCATCGTTCTCACGTGCATAATTTTGAACATGAATGATGTAACCAATACTTTGTAACAATATTATTATGATTTAAAAGAGTGTCCATGGAGTTTCTTGCCCGTTCTTCTCCATAGGTACCTACGCTTTGGAATGGGCAACAGCTTCATCTTTTTGACTGACCGACCTTGACAATTCAAAAATGCCTGTAATTGGTTTATTTGAAATAAATAGTTTGAGTTTGAGTATTTAAACATTAGAATAAACAAGGAAATGAAAGAGATGAAATTATAGAGACGGTGTTGTGTGCTACGGAACCCTAAAACCAATAAAATCAGAACTTTTCCATACCCAAGAAAATGTGCCTCAATCAGAAACATAACGAATTCGCGCAAAAAATAAAATATGCAATATACGTATGAGTGAGTAATTTAAACCTGTATATTGTCGCCGTTCCCCACAAATTGAGGTACAAAGTGTATTTGGGGTAAAACATTTAAGTACATGTCGATACCTGTTTCGTTACATATTTCCTTTTATATAAAACGTTTGTGCGTATATTTCCTTCAATGGGAAACTGCAGATGTTGCTGGAGAGAAATATTTTTATTATTATTTAGTTGACCGCCCATCACAAACATGTGTTGCATTGTTGGTGAAAGAAAATAATGGTTGGCCTGCATACCTTATTATCAGAAGGCCAATTCTCGTAATTTGAAACGTTCAAAATCTAGTCACAGTCTCATATCGGCGACAAACAAATGTCAAAAACTTGTCAAAATGTAGGGAAATTTGAGGTATTTTTTGACAAATTGAGACTGAGATCAGACTGTGAACGGTCTTAAAATTACGAGAATCGCCCCTCTGGTAAATTTAAGAACGTTCACAGTCTCTCTTAATTTAAACAGCCTCCTCCATAATGAGCAATATGGCTTTACAAAGGGTCGTTCAACTACAGACGCGGGTGTTGCTCTGCTGAGACACATATTTGACGCATGGGAGAAATCACAAAATGCTATTGGAGTTTTCTGTGATCTCTCCAAAGCCTTTGATTGCGTGCACCATGACACGCTTTTGCGTAAGTTACGTCATTACGGTGTCCGAAACGTGGCTCTCAACGTAATAATTTCTTATTTACATAATAGGGTCCAATGTGTAGATGTTAATGGCGCGAAATCTTCCGGGCTACCAGTTCAGTTAGGTGTTCCGCAAGGCTCAATACTGGGTCCATTTTTGTTCTTAGTATATATCAATGATTTACCATTCCATTTGAAGGGCATCTGTGACGTTGTACTGTTTGCAGATGATACCTCTCTTATTTTTAAAGTAGACAGGAATAGACAAGATTTTGACGACGTAAACAGTGCACTCTCAATAGTTACAGATTGGTTTACGTCAAATAACCTAGTTCTCAATGCCAAGAAAACGAAATGTGTAAAGTTTGCCTTACCGAATGTCAGAAATCTAGGACCCAACATCGTCTTAAATAAAGAGGTGCTTGAAACAGTAGGCTCGGCAATTTTTCTAGGACTAACAGTAGATGCCAAACTTCAGTGGGGACCTCATATATCAAGTCTAGCAGGAAGGCTCAGTTCGGCTGCCTACGCCGTCAGGAAAGTAAGACAATACACTGACGTTGATACAGCTCGTTTAGTCTATTTTAGTTATTTTCACAGTGTTATGTCCTACGGTATTCTGCTGTGGGGCAAAGCCGCTGATATACAAAATATATTTGTCCTTCAAAAACGAGCTGTTCGAGCAATTTACCAGCTAGGTGCCAGAGTTTCTCTAAGAGATTTTTTTAAAGATATTGGTATTCTCACGGTTGCATCACAATTCATCTTCGCCAACATTTTATATATTAGGCAAAATTTGCACTTGTACACTAAAAACAGTGATATTCACAGTGTTAACACTAGAAATAAGGACAAACTACGTGCCCCCTTTCACCGTCTTCATAAGGTTCATAACTCATTTGTTGGTTTGTTGTTTGTTGGTTGTTGGGTTTGTTACCTTTTATAACAAGATACCCTCTTCTTTGCTAGACTTGCCTTTCAATGCGTTTAAAGCTCAAGTAAAATCTAACCTTTGCTCAAAGGCTTACTATTCCGTCAACGACTACTTACACGATAAGAATAGTTGGTCGCCCTAATTAACTCAAGACAATGTTCATGTTCTTTCTCCAGAATCAGCTTACTGACAGGTTATTGTTATTAGTATTAACTTATTTATTTATTTTACTTCAATGGTCCTAGTTTTTCATCTGTGACTCAAGTGACAGCTATGTGACCAGAACCCAGCTATGCATAAATATATAAGCTGTCACGCCCTTTATGCCTGGAGGCTTTTATTTAGGTAGTAAGTTTTTATTTCCATTTGAATTAATTATTTTTCAGCTTGAGTACGTATAGTTTTTATTATATTTGTTGGTATATTGGCGTGGCTAGCTGACATATTTTATGGCAAATAATTTAAGTTTCTTGTAATGTTAATGACTGAACATAGGTTCCTAGTATTGTATACATGCACTATATTCTAACTGAACAGACAGCTGTGCTGCTGGGAAGTTTGTTCCGCCACTTCTTCTTCCCAGCGATAGCACTAGGAAGTGGTGAAGGGCGGGCGTTTTTGGGGGACTGTCTTTTGTAATTTTGACGTTCGAAAAGTGCTGACTCTCAGCCTAATTTGAATAAATGACTTTTGATTTTGATTTTGATTTAGATGTTTGTTTGTGATAATATTTAAAATATTCTAAAAATAAAACAGCATCAACTGACTGTCAAAATCTTCCAGTCTTCATAAGTACTCTGGAGTTTATGATTTTTAGAATAGAAGCGTTTCATTTCATCATCGCATTTCAAGAAAAAGGACACTAAACTAAATCGTAATTTTCATCTTAAGAGATTTCATTGTCATTTAATTACATATTATTTTAATGTTAAATAAAAACCACAAAAAACATAACAAACAAACAAACAAACAATAAAAACATAAATTAATTCCAAAAACAGTTTTTAAAGTCATGTATTGATATGGAGATGATATCAATCAAACATTTATGATCATCTGGCCAAGTTTAGGTATGTCTGGACTTTAAAAGAGACTGTGACCTCTGAGTTTGTTTCGGCCTTTCTTCTCAGACTAATCAGATAGGAAACGCCGACCTCATCTAGTTTTTAAAATATGATTGACGTGTAAAAGTGTTTGTACAAACCTACTTACGAAATAAAATCATTTATAAACTTAAATAATATTTATTTAGCTCCTAAAAATATTATTAAACACTCTAATATAATGAATACGCCTATTTTAGAGAACCTCAAATAAATATTGTTTCGCGACCTAAAAATGCTTCATAGCCAAGTAACTGCGACTTTTATGTAGGCCGGTTGGTCACAGTTCTAATATAACCTAACCCATTTGGTTGGGGTACCTACTTTAGCTTAATTAGTGTGAACAACTGAGAGAAAAGGCCAAAAAATTTAAAAAAGGTTCAACAATTTAAAATTTGTGCATTACATATTTTTTTTAGATGGTCATTTAACTTTTTCCAGCTTTTAAATGACTATGCAACCTTTTAAATTGTTTCTCCTTCAAATGATTGCACGCGAGTTACGCTCGTGTGGCAATAAATGCCTGAATTAACTTGCCAAAACATTGATCAACATTTTATTGCTTTTTCGCATGTTGTGTCTTCAAAAGTGTGTAACTAGTGAGCTATAAATTAATGTTACGGCACGAATTAGCCTTCAAATTACCTATATATTTTTGTGGGAGTTGCGGAAATTTGATATACTTGACGTTAAAATTGAATATTTCTTCTTGCATGTTTTCAGCTTTTTTTTATTTATTTTTTCTCGGTGCCTTTTTAGGCGCCTAGGTATCATTTACCTAATAGACTTACATGAAATATTTAATTTTCGGCCGGTACCAATAATTGTAGTTGAATGATAACAATATTATGTTCATAACTGAGACTCAGGTTTTATATTTATATCTACTAAAATATAATCAGATATTATTTCATTATAAAAATAAAATCCACCAAAAAATTGCACAACAGTTTACTCCGATGTTAGAAGGGCACAACACCCCACTTCTAGGTATCAAACACCACTTTACACACAGCCCAGCCATTTTACATATCCACAACAACAAATTCGCAATATAAACACAAAAACCCAGTAAAGAAAACTACGAAGGAAATCAACTACAACAAGTCCCCCAATTGTACCCAAAAACGGACAACGACAGATATTTCCTTTACACACTGGAAACAGGTACTTCCCTAACTAATTCAACTACTTATGTATGCCATGGCGTGCACGAATTATACTTGAAGCGATAAATCTATCCGTAAGGTCCCAATGTGTTTATATATTTAGTGCATGTTCTTATTTTTGGGTTCCGTCGTTAAATAAAGGGGTAATGGGGTACTTGGGGGGTAATGCATTCGTGTTTAAGGGGGGAAATGGCGCGGTTTGGGGTTGATTGGCACGGTAGCAAATGTGTGGTGTTTACGTTGGCAATTGGAGTGCAAAGTATGGGGTTGGGCGATCTATAGCAAAATGGATTGGGCTTACTGAAGCAGTTTATTTTAAAGGAATACTTGCTTTAGTAGTTTTCTTGAAAAAAACTGGGAGAAACTTATACTAAGCATAATAATAATATATTACAATAAACTAACATACCTAGTTCTTAAGTTTACTAACACAATGAGTCCTTGTTACTTAAATATTATTAATAATTAATTATTAATAAATTTAAATGAATTAATAAATAATAATTAATTTATTCATTCTTTCTTTTAATTTATTAATTATTATTATAAATATAATGTATAACAGACATTGCCCGATTAATGGTAATATGCTCGTTCCCTATAATATGGGATTTAAACATAACTGACGAAATGTTGGTGTACAGTCACGAGCAAAAGTATGTATACACTCGGCTTTATTCAAAAGCGATTTACTTCTTTATTTTTTATTGAAATTTTATGCTGTTACGAACATAGCATTTTTGAGCCCATATGTTTATGTAATGTGTCGTATTTCAACGTTGCATTCGTTATTTCACGAAAAAATTGCAGTTGAAAGTTGCCAAGTGTTGACATATTGGTGGTCGTGACTGTACTATATATAGGTACACCTCTGCCTTCTTCTTTTAGGGATACAGTCGTGATGTTATACAAGTAATATCTATGTCGTCATACATAGACCATGAAAATCCTGAAAAGATAAAGAAATGTCTAAATCCGAAATAAAAATGTTTGTTCACAATGAATGGCATTCAAAGGGCGGAACCCTGACCTACTCCGAATATATTTTGTTCCCCCATAGAGAGTTGGGGTAAACAAATGAATGGGGGACGGACGATTTTTGGAACTCCCACAGTCGTGTGTAAAGTAAACAGCACCGGCTACCTTTATTATGATCAGTGGTCACATGTTTACTTCTCATACCAAGGTGAGGAAATAGGGGGGCTTGTGTCTAAGTAATAACAGCCGTACGGTCGATCGATCAGGTTAAGCTACGTTTGACGCGGTTGGTACGTGGATGGGTGACCATCTTTACATATCAAAACCGCCGTCAAAAAGTCGGAAAGCATGTTAAGCAGTTGGTCTCGGTTGTCCTTTGTCTTTAGGGGTCGTCAGAAGCCTGAAAGTCTGACAACCAGTCTTATCAAGAGTATCGTATTACCCAGTAACTGGGTTGTGGAGGTCTGATAGGCAGTCGCTTCATGTAAAATACAGGTATTCAGCTGCATCCGGATAGACTGGAATAGTTGGGAAATGGCTAGGTAGACGATGACCTACGCGAGAAAATAGAATACGTTAAAAAAAAATAGAATAGAATAGAATACTCTTTATTCCAGGTTTTTTTTATCGAATATCGCTAAAGCTCTATAGAAAGCTTAATAATTTCTTAAATATAACAATGGCGAATAAAAAAAGGCTCGTCAAAAGAGGAAAAATGTTTCGTGTTTCTTGAAAAATTAATTCACAAAGGAATACGATTAATTTTGAGTTTGCTGAGAAAAGGAAGCTGTTTAACGTACAGTAGAGGAAAATTGAAAATTTCTTTTTAAATATGAGCGACTTGTTCGATTCTTTCCGGCTTTATTCGTGAACGTTCGGGTGATTGCGATCAATCTTTGTCATGCTTTAGAAATATATTTCGCGTTCAAATCCTTGTGGATATGTAAATTGGTAGTTTAAAAGTATTTTAGTTTATCTTAACGTTGTGTTATTTATGCAGGCTATTGTCTGGAAGAAACATATATATACCTATAACAATACATTTGTTACTTCAAACGTTCAATTATATCCCGTAATTAAAAACGTTCAAAATCTAGTCAACTAAGCAACAATTTAAACATTAGAATAAACAAGGAAATGAAAGAGATGAAATTATAGAGACGGTGTTGTGTGCTACGGAACCCTAAAACCAATAAAATCAGAACTTTTCCATACCCAAGAAAATGTGCCTCAATCAGAAACATAACGAATTCGCGCAAAAAATAAAATATGCAATATACGTATGAGTGAGTAATTTAAACCTGTATATTGTCGCCGTTCCCCACAAATTGAGGTACAAAGTGTATTTGGGGTAAAACATTTAAGTACATGTCGATACCTGTTTCGTTACATATTTCCTTTTATATAAAACGTTTGTGCGTATATTTCCTTCAATGGGAAACTGCAGATGTTGCTGGAGAGAAATATTTTTATTATTATTTAGTTGACCGCCCATCACAAACATGTGTTGCATTGTTGGTGAAAGAAAATAATGGTTGGCCTGCATACCTTATTATCAGAAGGCCAATTCTCGTAATTTGAAACGTTCAAAATCTAGTCACAGTCTCATATCGGCGACAAACAAATGTCAAAAACTTGTCAAAATGTAGGGAAATTTGAGGTATTTTTTGACAAATTGAGACTGAGATCAGACTGTGAACGGTCTTAAAATTACGAGAATCGCCCCTCTGGTAAATTTAAGAACGTTCACAGTCTCTCTTAATTTAAACAGCCTCCTCCATAATGAGCAATATGGCTTTACAAAGGGTCGTTCAACTACAGACGCGGGTGTTGCTCTGCTGAGACACATATTTGACGCATGGGAGAAATCACAAAATGCTATTGGAGTTTTCTGTGATCTCTCCAAAGCCTTTGATTGCGTGCACCATGACACGCTTTTGCGTAAGTTACGTCATTACGGTGTCCGAAACGTGGCTCTCAACGTAATAATTTCTTATTTACATAATAGGGTCCAATGTGTAGATGTTAATGGCGCGAAATCTTCCGGGCTACCAGTTCAGTTAGGTGTTCCGCAAGGCTCAATACTGGGTCCATTTTTGTTCTTAGTATATATCAATGATTTACCATTCCATTTGAAGGGCATCTGTGACGTTGTACTGTTTGCAGATGATACCTCTCTTATTTTTAAAGTAGACAGGAATAGACAAGATTTTGACGACGTAAACAGTGCACTCTCAATAGTTACAGATTGGTTTACGTCAAATAACCTAGTTCTCAATGCCAAGAAAACGAAATGTGTAAAGTTTGCCTTACCGAATGTCAGAAATCTAGGACCCAACATCGTCTTAAATAAAGAGGTGCTTGAAACAGTAGGCTCGGCAATTTTTCTAGGACTAACAGTAGATGCCAAACTTCAGTGGGGACCTCATATATCAAGTCTAGCAGGAAGGCTCAGTTCGGCTGCCTACGCCGTCAGGAAAGTAAGACAATACACTGACGTTGATACAGCTCGTTTAGTCTATTTTAGTTATTTTCACAGTGTTATGTCCTACGGTATTCTGCTGTGGGGCAAAGCCGCTGATATACAAAATATATTTGTCCTTCAAAAACGAGCTGTTCGAGCAATTTACCAGCTAGGTGCCAGAGTTTCTCTAAGAGATTTTTTTAAAGATATTGGTATTCTCACGGTTGCATCACAATTCATCTTCGCCAACATTTTATATATTAGGCAAAATTTGCACTTGTACACTAAAAACAGTGATATTCACAGTGTTAACACTAGAAATAAGGACAAACTACGTGCCCCCTTTCACCGTCTTCATAAGGTTCATAACTCATTTGTTGGTTTGTTGTTTGTTGGTTGTTGGGTTTGTTACCTTTTATAACAAGATACCCTCTTCTTTGCTAGACTTGCCTTTCAATGCGTTTAAAGCTCAAGTAAAATCTAACCTTTGCTCAAAGGCTTACTATTCCGTCAACGACTACTTACACGATAAGAATAGTTGGTCGCCCTAATTAACTCAAGACAATGTTCATGTTCTTTCTCCAGAATCAGCTTACTGACAGGTTATTGTTATTAGTATTAACTTATTTATTTATTTTACTTCAATGGTCCTAGTTTTTCATCTGTGACTCAAGTGACAGCTATGTGACCAGAACCCAGCTATGCATAAATATATAAGCTGTCACGCCCTTTATGCCTGGAGGCTTTTATTTAGGTAGTAAGTTTTTATTTCCATTTGAATTAATTATTTTTCAGCTTGAGTACGTATAGTTTTTATTATATTTGTTGGTATATTGGCGTGGCTAGCTGACATATTTTATGGCAAATAATTTAAGTTTCTTGTAATGTTAATGACTGAACATAGGTTCCTAGTATTGTATACATGCACTATATTCTAACTGAACAGACAGCTGTGCTGCTGGGAAGTTTGTTCCGCCACTTCTTCTTCCCAGCGATAGCACTAGGAAGTGGTGAAGGGCGGGCGTTTTTGGGGGACTGTCTTTTGTAATTTTGACGTTCGAAAAGTGCTGACTCTCAGCCTAATTTGAATAAATGACTTTTGATTTTGATTTAGATGTTTGTTTGTGATAATATTTAAAATATTCTAAAAATAAAACAGCATCAACTGACTGTCAAAATCTTCCAGTCTTCATAAGTACTCTGGAGTTTATGATTTTTAGAATAGAAGCGTTTCATTTCATCATCGCATTTCAAGAAAAAGGACACTAAACTAAATCGTAATTTTCATCTTAAGAGATTTCATTGTCATTTAATTACATATTATTTTAATGTTAAATAAAAACCACAAAAAACATAACAAACAAACAAACAAACAATAAAAACATAAATTAATTCCAAAAACAGTTTTTAAAGTCATGTATTGATATGGAGATGATATCAATCAAACATTTATGATCATCTGGCCAAGTTTAGGTATGTCTGGACTTTAAAAGAGACTGTGACCTCTGAGTTTGTTTCGGCCTTTCTTCTCAGACTAATCAGATAGGAAACGCCGACCTCATCTAGTTTTTAAAATATGATTGACGTGTAAAAGTGTTTGTACAAACCTACTTACGAAATAAAATCATTTATAAACTTAAATAATATTTATTTAGCTCCTAAAAATATTATTAAACACTCTAATATAATGAATACGCCTATTTTAGAGAACCTCAAATAAATATTGTTTCGCGACCTAAAAATGCTTCATAGCCAAGTAACTGCGACTTTTATGTAGGCCGGTTGGTCACAGTTCTAATATAACCTAACCCATTTGGTTGGGGTACCTACTTTAGCTTAATTAGTGTGAACAACTGAGAGAAAAGGCCAAAAAATTTAAAAAAGGTTCAACAATTTAAAATTTGTGCATTACATATTTTTTTTAGATGGTCATTTAACTTTTTCCAGCTTTTAAATGACTATGCAACCTTTTAAATTGTTTCTCCTTCAAATGATTGCACGCGAGTTACGCTCGTGTGGCAATAAATGCCTGAATTAACTTGCCAAAACATTGATCAACATTTTATTGCTTTTTCGCATGTTGTGTCTTCAAAAGTGTGTAACTAGTGAGCTATAAATTAATGTTACGGCACGAATTAGCCTTCAAATTACCTATATATTTTTGTGGGAGTTGCGGAAATTTGATATACTTGACGTTAAAATTGAATATTTCTTCTTGCATGTTTTCAGCTTTTTTTTATTTATTTTTTCTCGGTGCCTTTTTAGGCGCCTAGGTATCATTTACCTAATAGACTTACATGAAATATTTAATTTTCGGCCGGTACCAATAATTGTAGTTGAATGATAACAATATTATGTTCATAACTGAGACTCAGGTTTTATATTTATATCTACTAAAATATAATCAGATATTATTTCATTATAAAAATAAAATCCACCAAAAAATTGCACAACAGTTTACTCCGATGTTAGAAGGGCACAACACCCCACTTCTAGGTATCAAACACCACTTTACACACAGCCCAGCCATTTTACATATCCACAACAACAAATTCGCAATATAAACACAAAAACCCAGTAAAGAAAACTACGAAGGAAATCAACTACAACAAGTCCCCCAATTGTACCCAAAAACGGACAACGACAGATATTTCCTTTACACACTGGAAACAGGTACTTCCCTAACTAATTCAACTACTTATGTATGCCATGGCGTGCACGAATTATACTTGAAGCGATAAATCTATCCGTAAGGTCCCAATGTGTTTATATATTTAGTGCATGTTCTTATTTTTGGGTTCCGTCGTTAAATAAAGGGGTAATGGGGTACTTGGGGGGTAATGCATTCGTGTTTAAGGGGGGAAATGGCGCGGTTTGGGGTTGATTGGCACGGTAGCAAATGTGTGGTGTTTACGTTGGCAATTGGAGTGCAAAGTATGGGGTTGGGCGATCTATAGCAAAATGGATTGGGCTTACTGAAGCAGTTTATTTTAAAGGAATACTTGCTTTAGTAGTTTTCTTGAAAAAAACTGGGAGAAACTTATACTAAGCATAATAATAATATATTACAATAAACTAACATACCTAGTTCTTAAGTTTACTAACACAATGAGTCCTTGTTACTTAAATATTATTAATAATTAATTATTAATAAATTTAAATGAATTAATAAATAATAATTAATTTATTCATTCTTTCTTTTAATTTATTAATTATTATTATAAATATAATGTATAACAGACATTGCCCGATTAATGGTAATATGCTCGTTCCCTATAATATGGGATTTAAACATAACTGACGAAATGTTGGTGTACAGTCACGAGCAAAAGTATGTATACACTCGGCTTTATTCAAAAGCGATTTACTTCTTTATTTTTTATTGAAATTTTATGCTGTTACGAACATAGCATTTTTGAGCCCATATGTTTATGTAATGTGTCGTATTTCAACGTTGCATTCGTTATTTCACGAAAAAATTGCAGTTGAAAGTTGCCAAGTGTTGACATATTGGTGGTCGTGACTGTACTATATATAGGTACACCTCTGCCTTCTTCTTTTAGGGATACAGTCGTGATGTTATACAAGTAATATCTATGTCGTCATACATAGACCATGAAAATCCTGAAAAGATAAAGAAATGTCTAAATCCGAAATAAAAATGTTTGTTCACAATGAATGGCATTCAAAGGGCGGAACCCTGACCTACTCCGAATATATTTTGTTCCCCCATAGAGAGTTGGGGTAAACAAATGAATGGGGGACGGACGATTTTTGGAACTCCCACAGTCGTGTGTAAAGTAAACAGCACCGGCTACCTTTATTATGATCAGTGGTCACATGTTTACTTCTCATACCAAGGTGAGGAAATAGGGGGGCTTGTGTCTAAGTAATAACAGCCGTACGGTCGATCGATCAGGTTAAGCTACGTTTGACGCGGTTGGTACGTGGATGGGTGACCATCTTTACATATCAAAACCGCCGTCAAAAAGTCGGAAAGCATGTTAAGCAGTTGGTCTCGGTTGTCCTTTGTCTTTAGGGGTCGTCAGAAGCCTGAAAGTCTGACAACCAGTCTTATCAAGAGTATCGTATTACCCAGTAACTGGGTTGTGGAGGTCTGATAGGCAGTCGCTTCATGTAAAATACAGGTATTCAGCTGCATCCGGATAGACTGGAATAGTTGGGAAATGGCTAGGTAGACGATGACCTACGCGAGAAAATAGAATACGTTAAAAAAAAATAGAATAGAATAGAATACTCTTTATTCCAGGTTTTTTTTATCGAATATCGCTAAAGCTCTATAGAAAGCTTAATAATTTCTTAAATATAACAATGGCGAATAAAAAAAGGCTCGTCAAAAGAGGAAAAATGTTTCGTGTTTCTTGAAAAATTAATTCACAAAGGAATACGATTAATTTTGAGTTTGCTGAGAAAAGGAAGCTGTTTAACGTACAGTAGAGGAAAATTGAAAATTTCTTTTTAAATATGAGCGACTTGTTCGATTCTTTCCGGCTTTATTCGTGAACGTTCGGGTGATTGCGATCAATCTTTGTCATGCTTTAGAAATATATTTCGCGTTCAAATCCTTGTGGATATGTAAATTGGTAGTTTAAAAGTATTTTAGTTTATCTTAACGTTGTGTTATTTATGCAGGCTATTGTCTGGAAGAAACATATATATACCTATAACAATACATTTGTTACTTCAAACGTTCAATTATATCCCGTAATTAAAAACGTTCAAAATCTAGTCAACTAAGCAACAATCGATGTCAAAAACTTGATCAGATTGTGAACGTTCTTAAAATTATGAGAATTGCCCTACTGATGCTATTATGAATCAGGTGCCTACTGCATTTTGTTTTTATCAACTCAGGATGAATAAAACAATCGATAAAAAAAAGAACAAGTCCATAAATGCCTCGATAAAATCGACCTTTCGAAAAAAGAAAACACCGTTCATATTTTTCTTTCTGCAAAACATCGAACGAAGACGCGGTCTACAAGCTAAGTAATTTAATAACTTCTCATCTGTTCAGTTTACGCCTTCAGGGAGCGGAGCCAACTTTACGATTACATTCAAAAGCGTATTATTCCGATCTCGTCGCGAAAGTATTTGATTTATTTATTAGAATAACATGTTCCGAATCTTTAGTTTAGTTGATTACCAATTCAAAATGGCGACCGAATTCAAAATGGCGGTCCGCTGTGACAGTTCGTACTCGATGCCCGGTTTTTATGTGTGTTGTTAATATGCATGTGTGCTGATCAAGTTCTGTGATTGGGAATAAATAAAGGCACTAAGGTTTTAACATTCTACGAGTGTAAAATTTATGTTGACTTCCGAGCTGATTGTGCATTCGTTAACTAGATTACGACTTGTGTTGATAATAAAAAGGAAGAAAGGCTTTCGGGTGAAGATTATAAACTTGTTTTTTTGGAACTGACTCACTTTCTGTCGGGAATTTGCCAAGAGAGATTCTTTTCAACCCTTTTCATAACCAATAGAAAAGATATTTTTTTAATATTATGATTATTTATTAGATATTTTTTCTTTGTTGCAGGAAATCGCGGCAATACTCATCAGTTTCGACAAACACAGCGATTGGCAGTCGAAAGAGGTCAAAATACGGTAAGTGAATCTTTTTACTTCTTGGGCGAAAAGCTGTTCTTTAGAGGAGAAAGTTTTAGGCCCGATATACACCAGTAGGATGGCATGGCAAGGGTGACACACACATCATAATACACCTTAATATTAGGACACTAGTTAATAATAAGTTATATAATTCTGACTTAAACTCAAACTCAAACTCATGAATAATGATGATGTAGTTAATTTTTACTTGATTTATGCAAAAAAAAAAATATTATTGTAATAAAATTGGAAACAGTAAAAAAATACGAAATTGGTAAATATATTTTTCAAGGCAAACGACATCTCAAAGCCTCTGATTGTAGCCACGACAATACCTTAGTAGTTATTTCCTGTCAAAAATTTAATAAACGTTCCCAACAAAATATGTGTTTACGTGGCAATTCGGTGAAACGTTTAAAAAATTGAAAAGCGCTAATAGATTTAAATGAAATTTCACGTGCGGCCCGCCCGAGGGAAACACGTAAAGGTTTTCAAGGAAATCATTATTATTGCGGTTCAGGTGGGGAAATTGATTCGAGTAGAGCTTAGGAGATATTAATTTGTAGAATAGAATAGGATATTATTTATTATGTACACCGTAAATATTACAGAATATAAATGTAGAAATTTTACAAAGCGTGACACAATGGGCGGTCTTATCGCTAAAAGCGATCTTTTAAAGACAACATTTGGATGGATTTAGAGAGAACTGAGACAATACTGAAGGTACTCTGTGGTGTACCATTTATAAATACATAAATAAATATCCCTGGACATTTCACACAGCGCCATCTAGTCCCAAGCTAAGCAACCTATGCTTGTGTTATGGTAACAAGATGGCTGATAAACTACTTATATACATTTTTTTTTTTTGTAAATACATACATATTATAGATAGAAAAACACCCAGACTCGGAACAAATACATGTAGGTCATACAAATATTTATTCCGTGCGGGAATCGAACCCGCGACACGCAGCGCAGCAGTCAATCGCTTAACCACTGCGCCAACCGTGCCGTCGTCAACCGTGCCTTGCCGTACATACATACACAAACCATATACTTATCTATATAATTAAATATATACAATAATAATCATAAAACAAGTGCAAAGAACATAATAAATGACGATTGTATTGTTTGCTGATGAGTTTATTGGTTGAATATAATTATTAATTGATCATGAAAGGTGGTCAATAGTGGCTGAGTGTTTTGACTGCGTTCATTTAGTTATTTTTAAGTAGCACTTATAAATCTGTGACTGGTTGTCAGACTTTCGGGTACAGTCAAGTCTTACCAAGGAGTATCGTATTATAATAATAATATCCCTGGACATTTCACACAGCGCCATCTAGTCCCAAGCTAAGCAACCTAATGCTTGTGTTATGGTAACAAGATGGCTGATAAGCTACTTATATACATTTTTTTTTTGTTGTAAATACATACATATTATAGATAGAAAAACACCCAGACTCGGAACAAATACATGTAGGTCATACAAATATTTGTTCCGTGCGGGAATCGAACCCGCGACACGCAGCGCAGCAGTCAATCGCTTAACCACTGCGCCAACCGTGCCGTCAAATTGTTATTACCCAGTAACTGGGTTGTGGAGGTCAGATAGGCAGTCGCTTCATGTAAAATAATGGTATTCAGCTGCATCTGGTTAGACTGGAAGCCAACCCCAACATATTTGGGAAAAGGCTAGGCAGATGATGATAAGTCAGTGATTTGTGCTTACTGTTACTTTGAACGTATGCTACATACTTAAAGTTTATGTTATGTGTCGTCCCAATACAAACAAGAGTCTTGTTTTGTTATTTATAGTCTCTTTTGTTCATATAATATAATTATGTGAAATATTTTTAATTATAAACACATTTAATTTTGTTGTGACCACAATTACGTTTGCCATCAGTTTGTAATGATCTAAGTTTCATCAGTTTGTAATCTGTGGAAAATCTAGTGGGTTAGTATATTTTATGAAGTTTAGATATTGTTTTATTTTTACTAGGTATATTACTGTTTGTTTTCCCTTATAAAACAAAACAAAATAAAATACTGACTTATAATACTTTTTTTACATACATGACTTAGGTCTTCTTTTTAGCGTGTAGCATAAGTATAATAATCAGCCTATAACGTTCCAACTGCTGGGACACAGGCTTCCTCTCGATGAGAGGAAGTGGGCCGTAATCCACCACGCGGGTCGGTAGATGTCACATGTCTTCGAATTTTTCGGTTCTAGGACATGCCGGTTTCCTCACGATGTTTTCCTTCATCGTTTTGAGAGCAGTGGTGATGAAATTTTACACAAAGTAAAGCGCCTGTCTGGGTTCGAATCTACGACCTTCGATTCGTAAGCCGAGGTCGTTACCACTGAGCCACCACTGCCCGTACCGTGTAGATAGCAGTCTAAATTAAGTCAGCCCTTAATTTGGCTTCATTTAATAATGGCGCCGATTCCCTTGTTCACAAACTAAACTAAATTTAAGTTCAGTGCAACTTTTTCTTTCTATTTCATTAAGAAAAGGACAGAAGATAAAATATTAGTTTAGTCCTGTCAAATTAGTCAGCGCCTGGCGTAAATTGACGTATTTTTAGTCGTCATGTTTTTAATCACGTCTAAACTGTCTATGGAGAATCTTAATTTGACAGGACTAAACTAATATTTTATCTTCTGTCCTTTTCTTAATGAAATAGAAAGAAAAAGATGCACTGAACTTAAATTTAGTTTAGTTTGTGAACAAGGGAATCAGCGCCATTATGCTATTCATTTAATAACTCCATCAAAATAATACATACTCAAAGTAAATAAAACATTCATATAAACCCTCCATCCTCCTTTGTTTACAACACAAACAAACCTTAAATCATCCCCTAATCCCATTTTGGGGGATGCTTGGAAACAAATAAAACTTGTCTCTTTATAATATAAGTACGTCCATGGGACTAGCATTTTTTATTATTGAATGGGCCCATAAAAGCCACCTGATGGTGAATGGTCATCGTAACTCATCGATAATGCGCGATTCAGCGCTTTAAAGAGCTCCCTGATGCATTGCAGCGCTGAAACTGATTCGGTTCCCGTTGAGTGCTTTTGAATTAAATAAAATATGTGTTGGCCTTTGTGATTAACACAGAATGGACATTTGTACGTGCGTAGTGAGCTATAGTTTTGGTTGTAGTGTAATTGAGCGCAAAGTTTGAAAGGCTAATTTTAACTGTAGTTCCTTGCTCAATTCAAAGTAAATCACGTACTACACAAGACCATGAACTTTTCAAGAAAGTTACAAGAAAGACGACCTTTTCAAGCATGCTTTTTTCAAAACTTAAATTACAATCGAAATGCAGAATAGAACACAGCTAAAAAAGTCTTCGCAAACGAAACGAATTAAACTATCAGTAGAATAACGTGACCGTTACTTTTATACTTTACTCTGTGACTGTACCTAATTTGGCGCCCAACGAGGGACCCGTTCCAACTTGTAACAACTTTAAGCAAATTAAAACTTGGGCCGTGACTACTGCTGGCTCTGTGTGCGCCGTTGAAATATTAACTCTTTATGGGAGCGCAGTGTACAACGGGAGTTGTGGTGGATCCGTGTCGTTACATAAAAATTTAATAATGGTCTTGATACTGAGAAGTTTTTGTACGTGATCAAGTTTAGTTTGGTTATTTAAGGCTGCACTGAGATTTCTGATGTTTTTTTATTCAGAAGTTAGCTAAAGTTTGACACCGACGCAGTACTAAATCCGGAACATTGCCATGATAGCGTAATCAGCAGGGAGTTTTGTGGCAGTCTGGGATTAGGGAAATTGGGAACCGTTTGTTTCATAATAGGGTAGTTTAAAATAAAAAGAAAAAAGAATAATTATGTTTGAGGAAGCAACTGGTGTAATTAATGGATGGTAGCCACTATGGTTACTCCATCCATCGTATTGCAACAAGCGACAACGAGGTCAAGAGCGGACCCATTTCACGATAGAAACAGTTTCCAGGCAAGAGCAACAGGCACTGGAATAATTGTACATTATAACTTTAAGTTTAGTATAGTGTATAGTGACCTTATTGGTGATGTTCTTCAGAAATGTAAGGTGCATAGTACTCGTAACCGGCGTGCGTGTATGACCAGAGAGGCAATTCTCGTAATTTTAAGAACGTTCACAGTCTGATCTCAGTCTCAATTTGTCAAAAATACGTCTAATTTCCTTGCATTTTGACAAGTGTTTGACATTTGTTTGTCGCCGAGATGAGACTGCGACTAGATTTTGAACCTTCGATCAATAATAGTACTAGATTCCCGATAAGCGCTTCAAAAACGGCCCGAAAAATAAGACCATAAATACTTTTGTGGTCTTATTTCAAATTAGTATGTTTTTAACCTTATTACTTAGACTTTAAGTTTTATTTTAGAATAAATGACTGAAAATTTAAAAATAGAATGATTTTATTTTCAAGCGACATTTTAAATATATTTTGCAATGGTAATTAAACTTTATGTTTAAGCGTTAAGGTTTACAATAAACTGAAGTTGTTAATATTAATAAACTTTTTTCTAAGAAATGTAGATGTTTACGTGTGTGCAAACGTGGCCACTTGAGCGACTGATTTTTGTTCCTGATCCTTAATCTAGTACCTACTATTATTGATCGAAGTTTTGAACGTTTTAAATTACGAGAATTGGCCTTCAGATATATCAACGTAAGCAAAGAAAAAGGAGTATGTAAGGATCGTAGCAGGTGACGTTCTATTGTTTCTACCTACCCGCATGGGAAGAGAGTGTGAGTTTAAGTACGGTCACCAAAGGAGTTCAGTAAGATCTATTTGAAGTTTAGTAAGAAACCGACGGATGTATTCGAATCAAATTAAAAAAAAAAACAATCGGTCTATCAATCAATCATCAATCAAACGAAAACAAACAATCATCCATTTTTTTTTTACCCTTTTCCCAACTATGTTGGAGTCGGCTTCCAGTCTAACCGGATGCTGCTGAGTACCAGTATTTTACATGGATCGACTGCCTATCTGACCTCCACAACCCAGTGACTAGATAAATAAGATACCCCTTGGTAAGACTAATTGTCAGATTTTCGGACTTCTGACGACCCGTACTGACCCGTACCCGACACTGTCAAAAATCCACGAAAGACAGCTGGGACCAACGGCTTAACGTGCTTTCCGAGGCGCGAAGGGGTCTCGGTATGATAAGATGGTCACCCATCCACGGGCCTACCGCGGCAAGCTTAACCTTCAATCGAATCATTAGGTGTTTACATACTCGCAGTTACAATCATTCCTATATAATACTTAAGTAATATTGCTTAGTTAGCCATAAGCCCGTTCAAACATTCGAAAACATCCATCGGTTTCTTACTAAACTTCAACTGTATCCGACGACCCTGGCCACGACCCCCGACGGCCGACGGCCTGTCTTTGGTGACTGTATACGCATAAGCATAAACAGCCTATAATGTTCCCACTGCTGGGACACAGGCCTCCTCTCGGTGAGAAACTGTATATGTGTATAACTTTACATAAAGCAGTCTAATTGGGCAACTTTCACAACTGATTACATTGTATCTTACATACTCACACACAAGATAATTTCCCTCTAGTTTACAAGTCTTTCAACTGAAAGTCGGTCATAATTGAATTTTTTGAGTAAGTTATTTCTTCTGCCTTGTCGAGAGTATAAGACGAACTTGAAAGTGCATGAACTACTCGTCTTTAGCCAAGTTTTAAGAGTTCACAGTTTGCATTGTCATAACTTGCACTGTTGTAAAATATTACAGGTTTATTGCTACTTAAAATATTAGAGTGTTGATGTTACTTTTAATTTGTTTATTTTGATACTTTAAACCAGGGCTGCCCAACCAATTTTGAAGGTGGGCCATAATTTTAATTTCGTGCCAGCAGGCAGGCCATCTAGTGAATAAAACTTGCCTACAGTTATGGTAGATACTAAATACAATTATATAAATACCCAGATATTAAAACAAAACAAAAGTTTAAGTTACTAAAAAAACTTCACTGACTTTGAAGAGGTTTATAGGCGAATGCGTTGGTGGCCAGCGGGCCTGGAGTTGAGCAGCCTTGCTTTAAACTATATTTATAAATAAATGATAGAAAGTAGGAATAAGTAGTAACTAAAACATTTAGAGATCACGTTGAGCAGTGTTGGCCCAGCCCAACAGCTGCGACTTACGAGTTGTAGGTCGTAGGTTCGATCCCTGACAGGCTTTACTTTATGTAAATTATTTCATCACCACTGCTCTCAAAACGGTGAAGGAAAACGTCGAGAGGAAACCGGCATATCCTAGAACCAAAAAATCGAAGACTTATTTATTTATTTATTATTATTAATTACAACGGTTATACACCAGTAACAGCAATTAATTAATTTCCATGTATTATATAAATTACAATTTCATCTGGATAGGTAGGTAATATAAATAAATTTAATATAATTTTAATATATATAAAAAAAACAATATAAAAATAATATTATTTATGACACCCACCAAACCGCAGTGGGCCTGCGTGGTGGATTACGACCAACTCTCTCTCACAGAGAGGAACCTTGTGTCACAGCAGTCCAGACCATCATAGGCTAATAATAATTGTGAATGATTAAATTCCGTTTGACAAGTGCTGACTGATTATGCTAAACGGATTTATGCTGTTAACATTTCTACCTAATAAATCCGTGTCTCACAAAATAATTCCAGTTGAAAACTAATACCAGGTAGCCGATTTACCAGCAAATGCTTAACTATCTATACTTATAATAAATCTGTAGAAGTGAAAATTCTGTACATTGAAAATATCCAAAAAATAAATGGCAGGGGGTGTTACTTGACCGACACCGAACCCAAAAATGTGATAAAAAAATTTTTTGTCTGTCTGTCTGTCTGTTTGTTCAGGCATCACGCAAAAACTACCGGTTCGATTACGATGAAACTTGGTATAATTATTCTTTAATATCCTGGGCACCACACTGGCTACTTTTTATCCCGGAAAAGTGTATACAATAAAAAACAAACTTAATTTTGCGGTTCGATCCCTATACCCGATTACCACTGTCTGTACTGTACCAACCGCAAATACTAAGTTTGTCGTAGGTTGGGTCACCCGCAGTGGAGTTCATTTTTATTCCTTTTAGTTTTTAGAGTTATTTAGGTTTATTTTTATATGAGTCGTAGGTTTAGATTTTAATTTTAAAGTATAGGTAGTATATTTGATAGTGTACGTAGTGACCGTAGGTTATTTTATAATACTGTTAGGTAGGTTTAGTCATTCGTATAGATATTAGTTTTTAGGGATTTTGCTTATTTATTGAGTTTAGATTAGTTATCATCAGAAATAGGTTTATTTAGGTAGGTAGGTATTTAATTTTCTGTTATTGAGTTTTTTTTTTTAAATTAGTTAGGTACTTAGGTAAAGATATCATATAGGTACCCTCTTAATCACCACTAATGAGACACAATTGGTTTTCTATTGTAATTAGCCACAAAGGGCCCGCGACATAGATGGCATTCTGGGGAAGCATATATATTTTATCCTGTTAGCACGTTCCCGTGGGTAAATTTCCGACATCCACGCGGGCGAAGCCGCGGGCAGAAGCTAGTATAAAATAAAATAATGATTTATTTCTCTCAAAAAGGTACAAACTTTGGTTCATGTCATATTATGTCAAATCAATAACCTTTGTGAGAGCTGGAGTCTATAGTGGGTTCGGGACCTGTATGACAGATCTCCAGGCTCCCACCCTCTTAAACAATACTATTTAGTTCTAATTTGAACACATCAAGGCCTTCACGTACAGAGAGGAATATTTAAAAACTAAAATAGGAAAAATTTTAAACTAAATAACAAAAAATCTGTGAGTGTGTAGTGAATGGTGTGTCTGTGAGTGTGAAGTATATGGAGTGTGTGTTGTGTGTGTGTGTGGTCTACAAATTTACTATCTATTTTATTTTATAACAGCTAAAATATTTTCCGTCTCAGAATAATCTAAATCAAATTAAGACAATCTAAATTAATATAACGTAGCTATTCTTGTTTGACGTACGAACACAGAGTACTGAAACATGATTTTAAAATTAGTTGCTTAACTTAATTGGTACCTATGATTGTGTTGCGCCGACTCTAGATAAGGGTAAGAGAATCATCAGTCTCTTCCGCATACAGTCACACACATACAGGGTGGCTTATTACCTAATTAGTGTACAGAGTGGCAGGGATATCGACGCGTAATCTGTTACCATGAATTCATTCAGTACATGATTCCAGAAACCCCAAGTTAAAATTTTTCGATGTCCCTGTCACTGTACAGTCACGAGCATAAGTATGTATACACCTGTCTTTATTCAAAAGCGATTTACTCCTTTATTTTTTAATGAAATTTTATGTTGTTACGAACATAGTATTTTCGAACCCATAGATTTTTGCAATGTGTCGTATTTCATTGTTGTTTTCGTTATTTCATGCAAAAATCGCTATTGAAAGTTTCCAAGTGTTGACATATTAGTGATCGTGACTGTACACTAATTAGGTAATATCATCATGTTACCTTACTTATTAGTATGTGTGATGGCTTAGTTTATGTAGTCCAAATGTTATAATGATTCCTTTCTTTCTTCTCCCTTCCCATACTCATTGATTTATCAAAACGCTTTTAGGCGCGTTATGGCGCCTTGTTTATTTCAAATGAAACTCGGTCCAGTTGTACAGACGTGTATTTGTATCAACACATAACAGGCGATAGCGGTGGAATCACGTAATCAACTTATGATGAACAATGGTGTTATTAATTAACATAGAGTGGAGTAATACACAGTTCTAATTTATATTCGAATTCTGAACTTCTGGCTAACTAGTAGCTATCCCATAGACAAACCTTCTAGCCACAGAAGTAGTGTTGTCTCCTACATCTAACAGTGGGAACCACAGACAATTAGTTTGGTTCGCCACACCACCCCCCCACGGAGAAATAAAAGGTATACATAGAAAAAAAAATAAAAAAAGAACAATATAAGATAAAAACTATAAATCTAGAATGTCCCTGAATTTGACCCGTCGGCCAGCTCTGGTGGTGACAGTGTCTGAAGGGACTGGAGTAGTTGGTGTGGAAGAATTTGGGTGTGTGGAAGGAGAATCTGGAACGGGAACTAAGACAGGTGGTGAGGAAACTAGTTCAGAGTCCAGGTATGCTGGTTTAACACGGTCAATGCTGACCGTAGCCTCTCTTCCGTTCATCTCCAAGGTAAGGGTTTTGTCCCTTCTCCTCAGGATACGGTATGGGCCAGTGTATGGAGGTTGTAGAGGCCTTCGAACGGTGTCGTCGCGAAGTAAGACATGGGTCGACGTCGCCAAATCTTTGAACACGAAGGTTGACGGTCGGGCGTGTCGTGAGGCTGGTATTGGACGTAAAATTTCCATCCGGCTCCTCAAGTCCGTAACGAAATCGCTTATGTCGTTTGGGCTCCTGGGTTCTTCCGCTGGCATGATGAGTTCTCCAGGAAGTCGAAGAGGTTCTCCATAGACTAGCTCAGCGGACGATGTGTTAAGGTCCTCTTTGACGGCAGTCCTCATGCCAAGGAGTACCAGTGGAAGTGCTTTGCTCCATGTTTGGGGATGGCACATTAAGGAAGCTTTTAGTTGGCGGTGCATGCGTTCTACCATGCCATTTGCGCACGGGTGGTAACTGGTTGTGCGAATCCGTTTTGTGGCGCACACGTTCATAAGGCGCCGGAACAAGGCAGATTCAAACTGGCGACCTTGGTCGGTCGTCACGGTACTTGGCACCCCGAAACGGGATATCCAACCAGTTACCAGCGTGTCTGCCACTTCCTCCGCCGTGATAGACGTCATAGGCCACGCTTCGGGCCAACGCGTAAATCTGTCAACCGCGGTAAGACAATATGTGAAATTGTTTGAAGGCGGCAGTGGTCCTATGATGTCAATGTGGACATGACAGAATCTTTTTGATGCGATCGGAAAAGACATCAACGGTGCAGATGTGTGCCTGGTTACCTTACTGCGTTGGCACTGTAAGCATGACTTTGCCCATTGTCGGCAGTCGGCGTTAATATGTGGCCATACGTATCGCTCAGCCACCAATCGTAAGGTTGCTCTCACGCCAGGGTGACTAAGACCATGCAGTCGATCGAAAGCTGCTCGACGGAAAGGTAAGGTGAGGTATGGGCGAGGCCTACCTGTCGACGTGTCACAGAGTATGAAAGTGTCAGTTCCTGGAACGACGATTTTTCTCAATTTTAGAGAAGTAAATGAACCTGCTTGTTTGAGTTCCTCGTCTCTTTCTTGCGACTGTGCAAGGGCTTGATAGTCCTCCTCCAATGAAATGGATTCAACCCGCGACATAGCATCTGCAACTACGTTGTCGGTACCCTTGATATATCTTATGTCGGTGGTAAATTGGCTGATAAAAGTTAATTGGTTGAGTTGTGTTGGTGGAAGCTTGTCACGACGCTGCATGAAGGCATACACGAGGGGCTTATGGTCAGTATAAATTGCGGTGTTCTGCACTTCTAGTATGTGCCGAAAGTGTTGAACGCTCTCGTACACAGCTAGAAGTTCCCTATAATAAGCAGGCCACTGAGATTGTTTCTCGGTAAGCTTTTTGCTGAAATATGCTAGGGGTTGCCAGTTATCATCGACCTTCTGCTGTAAACATGCACCTATGTGCATGCTCGACGCATCAGTAAAAAGACCTAAAGGGGCCTCACTATTTGGGTGCGATAGAGTAGTAACATTGGCTAGGCTCTTCTTGCAGTCATCGAAACTTTGTTCGAGCTCGGGCGTCCATGGGAATGGTTTTGCGCCTTTGCTATTAGTTGCAGCGACTGCGTCAATTAAGGGAGCCTGGTACTTGGCGGCGTCGGGCAAAAATCTGCGGTAATAATTGACCATGCCCAAGAACCTACGTACGCCTTGCACGGTCTTAGGGAGAGTAAAATCCACTAAGGCACGGATACGGTCTTCGGGAGGGAAGGTGCCTACTGCATTAATACGGTAACCCAAAAACGTTACCTCGGCTGCCCCAAGTACACACTTCGCCGGATTGATGACCACTCCGTACTGGTGCAGTCGGTGAAACAGAAGTCTGAGGTGTTCAGCATGCTGCTGAGGGTCTCTCGAGTACACGAGGATATCGTCAACGTAGGCAAAACAGAAATTAAAACCCCGTACAACTTCGTCTATGAACCTTTGAAATGTCTGTCCGGCGTTTCTAAGGCCAAAGGTCATGTAGGGAAATTCATAAAGTCCAAAAGGTGTGATTATGGCTGTTTTACAAATATCATCAGAATTTACTGGAATTTGTTGGTATGCTTTAACCAAATCAAGAGTGCTGAAAACTGAGCATCCAGACAAGTTGTGGCCGAAATCCCCTATATGGCGGACAGGATAGCAGTCCGGAATAGTGCGGGCGTTTAGTGCGCGGTAGTCGCCACACGGACGATAAGTTTCGTCTTTTTTAAGCGCGAGATGCAGCGGTGAGGACCATGAACTGCTGGAAGGTCGAGCAGTGCCTACGCGAATCATCTCCTCGAATTCTTTCTGAGCAGCTCGAAGCTTTAGTGGGGCAAGACGACGTGGTCGCGCTGTCACGGGTGGGCCATCGGTAGTTTTGATAAAGTGCACCGTAGTATGCTTCACGTCTTTAGGCGCGCCGGGGGGACGAGATATGCTCGGGAATTCGGTCAAAATGTGTGAAAATGGTGAGTCAGGTGATTGGATAAGTTTAATGCTGGGTTGGTCGATTGAGGAGAATTCTGTTTCCGCTGACAACCCTGTTTTACCGTCTCGCAACCTTCCATGAGCACAGTCTGGTAAAAGGTGGTAATGAGCCAGGAAGTCTGAACCAATTATTGGAGTTCCTACTTCGGCGACTATGAATTTCCATACAAAGTCACGTCTTAAGCCTAAGTTCAGTTTAAGTTCGACTAGACCAAAAGTATTTATTTTAGTGCCATTGGCTGCTAAAAGTTCGTACTGGAGTGGCTGCTTTTTGCCCTGGGAGTAACGTCTAGGTAGGCACGAAAGATCGGACCCGGTGTCGATTAAAAATCGTCGGCCCGAATACCGATCGGTAACAAATAGACGGCGACTTGCTAGGGAGCAGTCAGTGGTCGCCACTACTGACTGCTGCTTGAGTTTTCCTGTGGTACGGGACCAGACCAAGTGCACGGTTGTAAACACCTGGAAGCTTTCGACGCGTATCGCCTGTGATACCAGCATTGGCCGTTACGGGTGCGTGAGCGTGAGCTTGAGCGACTACGGTTATTTTTGTCGTTACTTGTCGTGAGGCAGGTCACAAGCCGTGTCAGGTCCGCCACTTGTTGTTGGAGCAACTTAAGCTGTTCCTTGGTGTCATCACTAGGTGATGATGATACCCTACCTGCTGCATGGACATTCATTTGTTGCGGACTGATTTCTTGCAGCTTATCAGCCAGCTCGCCCAAGTCCTCAAGGGATGAATGCTTTTGGGCAACTAAAATACCTTGCATGTAATGAGGCAACCTGTTCATCCAAATACTTTGGAGGAGCTGTTCTGGGAAAGAAGAGCCAGCAAGAGTCCTGAGGTGACGGAAGAATGACGAGGGCTTCCTATCCCCTATCTCCTCTTTTTCAAGAAGCCTCCTAATTTTCTCTTCGTATGACTCAGAGAAGCGGGAGATAAGGGCGTTTTTAAGACAAGTGTACGGTTGACTTTTAGGTGGCTCGATAATTATATCTTCAACTTCAGTTGCGGATTTGGTGTCGAGCTGACTTACAGCATAATAATATTTAGTCAATTCTTGTGTGACACCATTAATGTGGAACTGTGCCTCCAAACTTGCAAACCAGAGACCGGGTCGGTCTGGCCAGAAAGGGGGAACGCGGATGGATACTCGATTTACTAATATAGGTTGACATCTAGATGGGGACGCGTCTGCGGACTGTTTACCACCAGTGCCAGGTTCAGGGTCCGGGAAAATTTCCTTTTCCTCGGTAGTCATTGCGTTACTATATAAATTGTGTTTATTTCACAAACAAAAACACACAACCCTAAGAGGGGGAATACAGTATAACTTATACAATAGTAGCACAGAGGTGAAATCAAAATGTTAATAAATAGTCACCATGAGAAAACACATTCATAGCAAATAGGACACACAGAACCAAAATATATCATACAGCACACAGGCAAGTAAAACTAAGATAAAAATATTCTCCAAAACGTATTTTTAAATTATTAGCATTGCGTCCATGCCTTCAATGGAATAACCAGAATAATGACAAATCGAAACATGCAGAATGCACAAAACAAAATAAGAAATGCAATTAAATGTTATGTTTAGGCATTTAGATTAAAATCAAGCACATAATGTTCTTAAAGAAACACAGTATATTATAATTTACTCTGTGAGAAACACCGTAGTATTGAAGGTAGGTTGTTACTTGTACGAATGTCCATCCATGCAGAGTTGAGAAAAAAAAAAAAAAATAATAACTTACAGGCTTCTGTTGTCACACTATTGGATACGGAACGCACCTTTACGTTTCTAGTTTCACTGGAACGCAGCCGGTTTACGTTTGACGTTTGTAGATAGTGATGACAGGAGATATGTGTCAGTGGAAAGTCAGGTTATGTCAAACTTCGCGCGTTAACTTTGAAGTTTACTTAAAATCCGCACAAGAAAAAATGGCGCTGCTATCGCGGAATTAGTTAATTGTTCTTGTTTCAGGTGGGTAAAGTTCAAACACGGTGTAATTTGGCACAGAAAGTATCCACAGCCGAACACTATCTCGTTGGTCAATGCACTAATAGCACAAAAGTTCAAATACTCCTTGATTTTCGTGGGTAACTTCGCGTAATGGCGGCGAGTAGGTACCGACTTGGACTTGTTCACGAAGAAACCCGCTGCCCGGTGTGAGTGTGAGCTCGTTGCGCTTCACAATACTGGATTCCGATTACGATTATTCTTCTATCACTGATAAGTTCTTCTATCGTCGGGGTCACCAATTTAGGCGCGTTATGGCGCCTTGTTTATTTCAAATGAAACTCGGTCCAGTTGTACAGACGTGTATTTGTATCAACACATAACAGGCGATAGCGGTGGAATCACGTAATCAACTTATGATGAACAATGGTGTTATTAATTAACATAGAGTGGAGTAATACACAGTTCTAATTTATATTCGAATTCTGAACTTCTGGCTAACTAGTAGCTATCCCATAGACAAACCTTCTAGCCACAGAAGTAGTGTTGTCTCCTACATCTAACAGTGGGAACCACAGACAATTAGTTTGGTTCGCCACACGCTCATAATTACCTCATTTTATTACCCTTTCTATAACCAGCTTAATCATGTTCAAAAATCCCCTGAAAAGGGGTAACCCATGATAAACATCCCCGCATTTAATTACTTTACTAATTGTATCCACCAAATTATCCGGCTTAAACTTTGAACTTTGCAAGTACTAATGAGACCAAAGCCTGCGTTGTTTTAACTTGGCTTTAGTGAGTTATGTTGTGCTGTGTGGTGCGAGTGTATGTGGGATAACCTAGGTATTTTTGGGGTTATGCTTGAGTTAATTTATGGTAAAGATTTTCAAGTGTAGGCAGACTAATAGTCTAGTTTTTAATCTATAATTTTGAGGGGTGATAGCTAGACATAGTTTCTAAAACGCGAAAACTGTAACCTCATCCTGCCCGGAAAGCAGCGCCACCTACCGGGTCTAATTGTATTTTAAAACCATCCAGGAACCCATTCAAATATACACACAAAATTTCATCCACATCGGTCCAGCCGTTTAGGAGGAGTTAGGTGACAAACATATTATAAGAGACCTAAACAAGGATTTTTTTTTTGGGTGTGAAATTATCAAATCACCTCTCCCGCTCTGGGCTGAGCGGAAGGGCGTGTCAGACTTTTACTGACTAAAACCCACTCGTGTTCCTTCAGTTGCCTATGCCAGGGGCCACGGTATCTCTTTCTAACAACCCGCGACCCTGGCAGGCATCGGCCCTAGCGGACCCCGTCAATTCGTGCTGACATCTCTTTGAGGCGCGCGTGGAACACAACGCGCCGTTGACCCGGGCATGGTCCTTACCGGGCGGCGAGCTGCCCATTGCTCGCCGCCCGCAAGCCCGCGCCTACGGCGGCCGGGAATCGGCTGTTGACTCCCGTCCAGGCCGTCTGCTGAGTGGAAGCCTCCTTGTCATAGTCATGACGTGCAGTCGTCGGCTATTCCTGCTTTGTGCTCGTGATTATAGATTTATTTTGTTTTTTTTTCCTTGTTATTAGAATTCATTCTCTTTTTTATGCACGTTTTGTGTGATAAATAAATCTATTTTTCTTTCTTTCTATTTGATTATCCTGTAGTAGTAACTAAGATCTTTTGAATATAACATGCACCATATCTATCATTTTGGCATAGCATATTTAGATCAAATTTAAATCTAAGCAGATGCAGTAAGAGTATTCCTATAGCATCTACGAAGCTAAAGATTTCATCTTAGCGTGTCGATGGCAATCTAAATGAACTCGGCCCAGAATTTGACTACGTGTTTGGAGCCATCACCACCATCCTGTAACGTGCAGCTGACAGGGCACGCAAGACACGATATTAAGTGTCCCATTGTTTGTTGAAAAGCACCACATTTACACTCCAAGGCGGAGTCGTCTATGAATCTAATCGTATGCTGCATTGGTTGACGTCATCACGTCAAGGTCGGCTGTCGCTGAAAACCAGCGCTGGGACTCTGTCTCGTATAGGGTCTTAGCATTATGCTGAACGATGGCCGTTTTGCGTGGATGTGACGCATGTTTACCCCTAACTTGTTATTTTTTTTTTGTGTTTGTGTTCTTTTTTATCCGTCACGTTTGCTGCAAATAAATGTATTTTCTTTCTTTATTTTTTCTTTATTTCAAACTTCAGCTAAAAGCTGATGTTAATGATGATAGACAGTGATTAAAAAAAAAATGAAAAAAAAAAAATATGATGATTATTATTATTAACACATAAAGGAGGACTCCAAAAAAAATAATTCTGAATCCCTCCCTTTCTAATAGAAGCCTGATGTAAAATTTTAATATCAAACTACGTCTTCCGCAATACCTGTTCTATTCTCTAAACTATAAATCTTCAACTGTCAATGCACAAGAACTTCTGTAGGTAGATCCATTCCGGTGTCAAAAACATAAGCTGTGGTTATAAATCATGAATCAGTTGGAGTATTATCTTATCGCGGCCATCTTACATAATGGTATAGTTTCTAGGATTATTAACGACGCAAATATTAACTTGCTAAGTAGCAGCAAACATAAACATTGAGAAAATTATCTTGGTAAACAACATGTTTAATGTAAGAATATTAAGCGAAGTTCTGAGGGGTAATTCTCGTAATATTAAGAACGTTCACAGTCTGATCTCAGTGTCAATCTGTCAAAAATACCTCTAATTTCTCTACATTTTTGACAAGCTTTCGACATTGATGGTCGCTGAGATGAGATTGTGACAAAATTTTGAACGCTTTTATATAATTGCGGATATTGATCTTCAGTTTATCGGAATGTTGGGATTTAAATTATTGAAACTTCAAGAATTGAGACATGTTTCAGACGGCACGGTTGGCGCAGTGGTTAAGCGATTGACTGCTGCGCTGCGTGTCGCGGGTTCGATTCCCGCACGGAACAAATATTTGTATGACCTACATGTATTTGTTCCGAGTCTGGGTGTTTTTCTATCTATAATATGTATGTATTTACAACAAAAAAAAATGTATGTAAGTAGTTTATCAGCCATCTTGTTACCATAACACAAGCATTAGGTTGCTTAGCTTGGGACTAGATGGCGCTGTGTGAAATGTCCAGGGATATTATTATTATTATTTTGTTTGAAAAATAAGGACAATATCAGTTCTAATGTGGTTTGCCATGGGGAAAAAGTCTAAGTAGGTAATAAGACATAAACTTTTTCATACTTCCGAATCTAAAATATTCATCTACTTAGGAACTGATATACTATGCAATAGGCTACAGCAATTAAAAATGGGTAGAAAATTTTAATATCTTCGTCTTTTACCTCCTTCGGTCTATTTCGTGTCTTCGGGATCTAATTCACGTTCTGGCAGCACTTTAGACGAATATCTTGTACCACCTTATCCTATAACGCTTTTCTTCATAACTTCTTTGCAGTCATAATTTACTACCATAACCATATGCGCTGTCAAACTTTCCTTTAGACTATATGATTTGTTTGTTATAACCAAGCCGATTAGCCCATTACCCAGTGTCCCATGCCAATAAATCTATCAAGAGCATTAAATTATCGGAAGTAATGGCTGCGAAATGATCTGTCATGGCGGCGCTGCGTTTGTCGACATATTGAGCTCGAATAATTCCGGATCGAGTCAATATGAGGCAGCACAATTAAATCACTCTCTGTTTGTATGGAATGAAGTGATTGAGGTGTGGGGTTGTTTTGTTTGTTTGTTGGTTTAATTGTAGTTTGGTGTTTTTTAATTTGACGGCACGATTGGCGCAGTGGTTAAGCCATTGACTGCTGCGCTGCGTGTCGCGGGTTCGATTCCCGCACGGAACAAATATTTGTATGACCTACATGTATTTGTTCCGAGTCTGGGTGTTTTTCTATCTATAATATGTATGTATTTACAAAAAAAATGTATATAAGTAGTTTATCAGCCATCTTGTTACCATAACACAAGCATTAGGTTGCTTAGCTTGGGACTAGATGGCGCTGTGTGAAATGTCCAGGGATATTATTATTATTATTATTAAATAATAGGTTTTTCGGGTAGTTTTTCGTCGTGATTGCTTCTTTGGCACAGTGGCAGAGCGATTGAGTTTTGATGGTCAATTCCCGTATTTAAAAACGTAATCTCATTTAAACGAAAATCAAATTCGAAGACTTGTCAAAAATGTAGTGAAATTTAAGGTATTTTTGACGGATTGACACAGACATTAGAATGCGACTGTTGTGAAAAATACGGGAATTTTTCCGGGGTTCAGTGCTCGCACGGAATAATTATTTGTATCATAATTTCAGCCGAAAGACGTCCACTACTGGACTTAAGACTCCTCTAAGTATCGTAACTTCGGTCGTTTCTATGCTTTACGCACCCATCGGATTTTTGCGGCCACATGCACTAGGCACCACCTAGTGAAGGCCACAGGAATTGGTAGCGAAGGCCTTCCAACGCTACGTCTTCCGGTACTGATCTGCGAGCAATGTGCTCTGCCCACTGCCACTTAAGTTTGGCAATTCTTCGGGTTAAATTAGTTCCGGTTGTAACAGTTTAGTTTTGCATATGAGATTTAATCTCACATCTGTAAAGTTACACCTGACCTGACTTCGTCTTGAGATTTGTCGTTTCTCGTTTTGTTTATGTGTAGACGAAGGCGAGGCGTCAGTGAAATGCGTTATCTTTAGGCAGTAGACGGCAGCAACCACTTACCTTCAGCCGGGCCAATGCATTAACCTTTTTCTTACCATATTTCCTTTACACAAAAAAAAAGAAAAACTTTACCAAAAGTTCAGCAAGCAGAAATCAAGGTCAAAAACCAACACCTACCTAATGAATTATTAAATTGAAAACTGCTGAAACAACCAATCGAAACTAAAAACTACACTGATTATTCCGAAGCGAAGAGTTATACCCCCGTACCACGAACACACAACGGTAAAGTATTGTCGTAAATAAATGTTACGACTTTTACGAGTGCAATAAAGTTTGGCATGAGAAACGTCCAATAACGGCCATCGTCACGATACTTAATAGTTTTTATTTGGGAATTAATAACTGCGTAGGATAATTGGCAGAAGGTTGAATATTGCGTGGCAAGCTATTGACACAGAAATGGGGCGTGGATTGCAGCCAACTGTGCAGAAATGTGTTCACTTAACAATAGTGTCGTGTGACTTTAGATTTTTATTCAAATCTAGTTACTAGACGTTACTACGTCAAAAGGCACTTTTGACGTTCAAAAGTGCCTTTTGACGTTCAAAAGTGCCTTTTATGTGCCTATTTGAAATCAATGATTTGACTTTGACTTTACTACTTAGGTTTCCCAAATTAGGTACCAATATTTAGGTACATAACATCACCCCTGTAGGTGATCACAGAAGGGTTAGGCAGCGGTGTACATATACCTAGTACACCCACATTTCGCCAGTTATGTCTAAGTCTCATGTAATAGGAATTGAGCCTATTGACATCAATAAACTCTTCACGTTTCATACTTCTATCATATTTCATAATCAAGCCTTCGGGAATCTTGCTGTGTCATATTTTAAACATTAGATATTTAATAAAAAAAAACTTGTGAGGTGTCAAGGGACACCCGGATGGAACGAAGTTCAAAGAGAGAGAGAGAGAGAGAGACAAAGAAACACGGGCACGCCGCACGGCTTACAACTACCTATAGCAAAAAGTGTCGTTCCAACTTTTGGTCTTTATTTTTTCCGTCTAGCCTCCTTTCGCAACGCGCGATAAGGAACTTCGTTCCAAAAACTCCTCAATGTATTTATTAATCATTTTCATCAATTGTATTCATTCAAATTAAGTGTAAAATAATAATACATATTATATGTACGTCACGTGAAAAAAAAATCAACCGATCTGTCAATCTGAGTTGTACATTACTAGTATGACAGAACACTCTTTATTATAGGTACAGGACGGCATTTCATGGACGCCCAACCTGTTATGATGGATTCAGTAAATGTTTCTAAACCATTTTTTAAAAAATCTTTTATTAAAATTAATCAGGTTCTTAATAATTGATTACAATAAAAATATACATTTTACTATTCCTATTTATCCCTGAAACAAAGCTTAGATGCTCTTACAAGCAGGAATGACTTACTGACAAGATTATAAGGTTACTTATAGACTGTGTAGTGTGCCTACTGCCATTTCTTGTATGAACGTCATACCGGGTATGAATAATTACTTTATGGGCCGTGCTGTATGTTTTCGAAATGTGGCCCGGGACAAATTTATTTATTTATTTTTTATTTATCTTTATGTCAGGCACATTGCCCATAATTTTGTTAGTATTACTTTAAACTATTATGTTAGTATATCACGTAAAGGGAAAGTATTTTATTGCTTCCGATATTAGGTTAGTTAGAGGAAATAACTGTAGGTACATTGCTCTTGGTATGTAAAAATAAATTAAAACCTGCTAAGCAAAATCTCAGTTTTAATTCTATTTATTGTTTGATATATATTGTAGAATATATATATTCTATGTATATATTGTATATTCTAGTTTGACGCTAATGTTTTCCTGCACCCTACGAGGGGAACACACTCAAAAAGATAATCCCTATAATTTTGGCATTTCAAAAATTTAACAATTGTTTAAACAATATGAAGCAAGAGATTTTGTTGTATTACGCATTTATTATGCTGTTCGAAATTGGTTGAAGAATGAAAGACGGACACAAAATGAATGAAAACGCTCTGAAGTAAGTCGAGACTCTTTTATTCTTTAGAAACGCGAATTTTCAGTTGAAAGTGCTTTCAAGGTAGATTGGGAAATAAAGACATATATTTTATTATTGCTTTTATGTGCACCGGTAAGTGCCTGATTACCTGGAGATTTTTATGAAAAATATATTTTACTACTTCAATAAAAAGTCGTCGTTAAAAACTTGAAATACAGTATTATTTCATTTTAAAGCAGGTAAATAGGCAGGTTATCGTATATTTCTAGTGGTATTTTACTAGAAAAGGTAGGAAAGTTAATTTAGCCCAAATAAAAAAATAGTTTACTATTTATACCAAAGCAACAAAATTAAGAATTCTGTTAACCCATTTAAAGTTAGCCAAAAATTTTAAAAGCACGCGATTATAACCACTAATAAAACCCAAAGTTCAACTTAAAATACTTACATCTGTATGATACATAGCGGTTAAGTTGTTGTACTTATACAAAAACTTGAGCAATTTTACAATTCTGAGGCGGAAACTTTTTTTATAGAAATTCAAAGATGGCGACGGTTACGATGATTTATTAAAAACTCGCGCCATTCGGGAATTTTTCGCGGTTGAAAAAAAAAAAAGGAAAGTTTTCGCTAAGTTTGTGACCTAAACGGCTTTGTAAAGAATGTTCGTCGTAAATCTTGGGTCGTATCACTTTTATAGTATGAATGAATTTACCGACCGTCAGTAGTTGGGTGTTTATTTATTTATAAAGTTCGTTAAATGTTGCAAGGGTAAAATATTTGGGAACTTTTTGGTAGAATTATAATAAAAATATGAAAAACGAAACTGACAACTAACTATGATACATTTTCTTCATTAGAAGTAGGTGTCTATTTTTGCTTGACTAAGGTCGCGCGCAGACCTCAGTCACAACTGTCTTTAGAATAAAGGCAAAACAAGGCAGATGCGACTGGGAATGACATAGTGACCTTATTGGTGATGTTCTTCAGAAAGATCAGGTGCATGATACTCGCAACCGCTGTGCGTGTATTACCAGAAGGCCAAGTCCCATAATGAAAAACATTCAAAATCTAGTCGCAATCTCATCTCAGGGACTATCAATGACAAAAACGTCAAAAAAAAAATATATCCCTGGACATTTCACACAGCGCCATCTAGTCCCAAGCTAAGCAACCTAATGTAAAATGTAGGGAAATAAGAGGTATTTTTGACAGATTGAGACTGAGATCAGACTGTGAACGTTCTTAAAATTACGAGAATTGCCCCTCAGATACGAGTATACGAACGTAAACAAAGCAAAAGGACTATTTATGAATCGTAGCTGGTGGAGTTCTGTAGTTCCTGCCTACCCCCATGGGGGGAAGGTGTGAGTTTATGTATGTATGTAACTAATCAAAGTCTAAGACAAAGTCTGTTTTGACGTTTGGTTGAACTCTGAACGTAGGTATTTGCGTTCATTGTTAAATGCGTCCCTGACTTCCTATGTTACATCACCCATGGGAACAGTTACAGAACTAAATTCTTAGCCACACGACATCAAGTGCCACGTAAGAAACACATAAAGTACTTAAATAGACTTAAACTTAATTGCCTAACAACTCACTAGAAAGTGCGACAATTACAGTAGCAAGATGGATGAATCTAGACTCAAGTACAGTCTAGACCTATTGGGGATATTCACACTGCACGGCAAAGTGTTGCTTCCAGAAAAATAAACACATTAGGTAAATGGAAGCCAACATCCATATGTTGGCTTCCATTTACCTAATGTGTTTATTTTTATTTAAATAAAAATATCAATAATAATATTAATACCATTTTGTTTATAAAAATATTGAAAAACATAATTTATAAGTAATTGGATGAAATAAAGGAGATAATATTAATATTATTTAATATATTTATATTGAATAAAAATATATAAATTAATTAAATTAATTTTTAATGAATTTAGTTTTAGTAATTTCTAAATTAATAAATAAATAAATTTACCCATTTTCAGACCATTTTAAGTTCCAATAACGGTAGTCGATCGATTTGAAGATTTACTTAAAGAGGTATAAAATTGTAAAAGTCATATTTGGTAAGTTATAAAGCTACCCGCGACAGCCGCAACGTAACGCATTTTCATTATAAAATGTTTCATACAATAATGTATGAAACTAATGCGATGCGGAGCGGCCCGCTATTGACTGCGTTAGCCTTTACTCGTTACGTTCACCACGATTGTTTCAAAATAAAACCACAGAAGAAACTCAGCACCAACACATACATAATCAGTCTTTAATGTTCCCACTGCTGGGACACAGGCCTATCTTCGAGAAAGAGTGGGCTGTAATCCACCACGCGGGCCCAAGAAGACATGTGACATCTACCAACCCACACATTTTAATATTTTCCTGGAAAATTTCCCTCGTAAAGGCAAACAGTTACAATAAGAATGGACGAAAAACTTAATCACGACACCAAAACCAAAATTCTCTCACCTCAAATCGATATCCAATCGACCTAACTCATTTTATCCCTAATTAGTGCCACATCATTAGCCAACACGAGCCGAAACACGCGTAAATTACATTCAAACGAATAGCCAGTGCCAATTAACATGACCGGTGTAATTCTCGATTAAATCACTCGATTCGCGAATCGATACTGGCACAGTATTTATCGATGCGATTAGTTTGATCGAGATAGAAGACTCGAATTAGCGCTGACGGATGAGTGCCGATGCGATTGGGGAGTGTGTGAAGTTCTAGCTATTCTGAAAGGTTTGCCGCCATTCATTTGAAGTAAGTCTGGCGATTTTACTGAGTAATTGGCGCTTTAGTGGCTGTAGTGTGGCGCTTCTTTATGTGTGTGTTCTGGATGGGGTTGTAAATTAAGCGTTGATGAAGCTTATTTGGTGTTTGTGAATGTGACGAAGGATGAGTAAGAGCTTAGAACTTGAGTAAGAGTTTTCTTATTTAATGTATAAGTTAGATTGAGGGTTGAATTAACGTTTTAGTAACGGTTAAGAGATTTAATTATTTTTCACTTTACATTGATGTATGGATTCAAATCAAATCGTTTATTTCTTTGCAAACATGGGTATAATACATAGGTGTGTTTTTTTTAAATAAGGTTCTCCATATTTTACCGTCACATGGGCATGCAAAGGCTTACAATAATTCCAAATAAAAAAACACGTTCAGATCACTGGAATATATAAAATAAAAAAAACTAGCCTTTTCCCAACTATGTTGGGGTCGACTTCCAGTCTAACCGGATGCAGCTGAATACCAGTATTTACATGGAGCGACTGCCTATCTGACCTCCACAATCCAGTTACTGGGTAATACGATACCCCTTGGTAAGACTGGTTGTCACACTTTCGGGCTTCTGACTACCCGTAACGACTGTCAAAGATCCACGAATGACAGCCGGGACCAACGGCTTACATGCTTTCCGAGGCACGGATAGACGGACGGTTACAATAATAAAAAAATAAGAATAATTAAGCCAATCACAATAATTATGTCAATCAGTTATTGAATGATCATTAAGAAAATCGTCAATCGTGTAATAAGTTTTCATAATCAAAAATTCGTTTAGCGCCCTTTTAAACTTTAATGTAGTCATATTTTGTATAATATTAGGTACTCTATTATAAATGAGTGGGGCAATACCAACAAAAAACTTTTTTTCATTAGTGCGGTTTTACACTTTACTTGACACAAATGATTAATGTATTGAGTCCGTATTGGATTTTTTCTGATCTCTGATGGTTTTCTAAAAAGATGTGGGTTACATTTCACAAACAAAGCCGTTTCCATTATATACAAACAAGGAAAAGTATGATTTAAAATTAAAATAGGGAAAAAAAAAAAACGATTTAAAATAGGGAACACAGCTATCAGTTGTCTTAAGACCGCACATTGACCTGATGCATCGCTTCTGCAGTCTAAATACCAGCTCCCTATCGGTGGACTGCCCCCAAAAGATAGTACCATACCGCAAAACAGAGGCGACCAGTCCATGATTGTGGGAGTGACTACTGGGTTGACGACTAATAGAGAAGTATGGAAGAAAGATTCATGTTGTATACACAAATAAATGGAGATATAGACAGGAGAATGATGCTGACATCTTATGCTACCAAATTAGATTTCCTAATGTACCTAATGCTCGTTAGCACTGAACTTTAGGGATTACGATCCCTAAAGTTTAGTACTAAAACTTAAAGAACTCATGTAGTAAACATTTACGGGTACTTTGCTTATATTAAGTAGTTCTTGGCTAGAAATTTCCATAAGGTTGTATTTGGAAATAAAAGGTTCTACACAAATGTATATCATCTCAAACTACATTAAATTAGGGCTAATCTGCCAAACCTTTTCCCAACTATAATTATTTGTGGTCAGCATCCAGTCCAACCGGCGGTAGTGGAATACCAGTATTTTACGTACTGCCCTGGTAACACTGATTGTCAGACTTTCAGACTTCTGACAACCCGTAACGACTATCAAAAGGCTGAGGGGGTCTCCTTATGTAAAGAGGTCACCCATCCTCAGACCGACCGCGGAAAGCATAGCTTAACCTGACCGATCGACCCGTGCGGCTGTTATTACTTATCCACGCCAACATCTCCAACACCTGAACACGATCATAAACTTCATCCTCCTCACATCTCGTTTAAAACCCTGTCGAACCTAACAAACGGATTCCTTTCAAGAATCTATCAACGCAAGCACATAGACTCACGGAATAAATCCCCCAGTTGCATTAGTGAGTCGGTATTTTTTAATTGAGACCGGATCGATTCCTCGCCGACTGCAACGTCGACACCATTTGCTTTTATAATTTTGACACACTTCCAATCCACGGAACGATATCGGATCTGTCAATTAAAGTTTCAATTTACATGTCGAGAGGACTTGGATACGATGATCATCATTCCGTTTAAGTTTTAAGTCAATTAACAGGAATATGTTTAAAGTAGTCGTGTCTGTATTGATCGTGTCAGCATGTAAATGTTGAATGTAAATGAATGAACGGAATATTTTTATTATAGCACACATATGGAGTTAATATTTGGTTGGCAATAATCTCGCTCCCTATTACGTGGGAGTTAAACAAAGCTGCCGAAGTAAAGGTGGTAAGGAAAGGCACGCCCCTGCTTACCCTTCGGAGAAAACAAGCGTGATGTTATGTTATGTTTATCAGCATGTGCATGATATATAATATGATGTAGGTAATATTGGTGATTGTAAGCGCAAATGAAGACGCTACTCATCTACCTGCGATTCTATTCTGTAAAAATCTCACAGTGAAAGCTTAAGGCCTCATTTATGGAGACGCGGGGAGTCGCGCGTCGCGTGCGGCGTGGCGTCTCGCGGCGCGTCGTACGATTTTCTGATTACGGAGCGGCGGCGCGCCGCCGCGATAAACGCGACGCGCGACGCCCCGCGTCTCCGTAAATGAGCACTAAGGGAAGTGAGATGTCATTCTACTTGATGCTCGGGATTATCTCACTTCACCTATGTTTTCACGGTGAAATGTTTACAGAATAGACAGGCTGGTCGTTTACTTTCTATCTATCCTACTAATATTATAAACGTGAACGTTTGTATGGATGGATGGATGAATGGATGTTTGTTACTCTTTCACGCCAAAACTACTGAACGGATTTGGATGAAATTTGGCACACAGACAGTTTATAACTAGGATTAACATATATGATACTTTTTATCCCAATATTCCCACGGGATCGAAACTTATGCGGGTGAAACCGCGGGGCGCAGCTAGTACTATTATAAAGCTGAAGAGTTTGTTTGTTTTTGCGCGCTAATCTCTGGAACTTCCAGTCGGATTTTACATATTCTCTTTGCATTTGATGGCCTTGAGGAAGCCTTAATTCATGAGAAAGGCTATTTAAAATGACGCTAGGATCATTAGGAACTGGACAAACAGAAAAAAAGTAAACAGAACGCTAAGCAAAAAACGAGGTAATATTGCGGTGCGACGCGGGTGAGTTGGGAACAAGAAATTTCGGACAAAGTCGTGGGCAGAAACTAGTAATATTATATTTTAGCTACCGTTATCGACACTTCCAATACAGTGTTTTTTCTTTTCTTGTGGGAAAACACACAGCATATCATGTTTTTGTATTTCATATGGAAGACTAGCTGCGCCCCAGGGTTTCCCCCACGCAAGTTTCGATCCCGTGAGAATATCGGAATAAAAAGTATCCTATATGTTAATCCTGGTTATAAACAATCTATGTACCAAATTTCATCCAAATCCGTTTAGTAGTTTTTACGTGAAAGAGTAACAAACATCCATCCATACAAACTTTCGCGATTATAATATTAGTAAGATTGGTAGGTAGCACTTACGTTTATTTTCAACACAAAAGAGACATTAAATTGGGATCTACTTCAACCTCTTTTCGAAGAATAACATGTCTTAAACAATAACAGACACGATATTATCTGTCTGACGTCCAACATGAGTTCATTTCGCTCTCCCCACGTCAATATCATCTATACTTATAATAAATCTGTAGAAGTGAAAATTCTGTACATTGAAAATATCCAAAAAATAAATGGCAGGGGGTGTTACTTGACCGACACCGAACCCAAAAATGTGATTAAAAAAATTTTTGTCTGTCTGTCTGTCTGTCTGTCTGTCTGTCTGTCTGTCTGTCTGTCTGTTTGTTCAGGCATCACGCAAAAACTACCGGTTCGATTACGATGAAACTTGGTATAATTATTCTTTAATATCCTGGGCACCACACTGGGTACTTTTTATCCCGGAAAAGTATATACAATAAAAAACAAACTTAATTTTGCGGTTCGATCCCTATACCCGATTACCACTGTCTGTACTGTACCAACCGCAAATACTAAGTTTGTCGTAGGTTGGGTCACCCGCAGTGGAGTTCATTTTTATTCCTTTTAGTTTTTAGAGTTATTTAGGTTTATTTTTATATGAGTCGTAGGTATAGATTTTAATTTTAAAGTATAGGTAGTATATTTGATAGTTTACGTAGTGACCGTAGGTTATTTTATAATACTGTTAGGTAGGTTTAGTCATTCGTATAGATATTAGTTTTTAGGGATTTTGCTTATTTATTGAGTTTAGATTAGTTATCATCAGAAATAGGTTTATTTAGGTAGGTAGGTATTTAATTTTCTGTTATTGAGTTTTTTTTTTAAATTAGTTAGGTACTTAGGTAAAGATATCATATAGGTACCCTCTTAATCACCACTAATGAGACACAATTGGTTTTCTATTGTAATTAGCCACAAAGGGCCCGCGACATAGATGGCATTGTGGGGAAGCACATACCTACATTTTATCCTGTTAGCACGTTCCCGTGGGTAAATTTCCGACATCCACGCGGGCGAAGCCGCGGGCAGAAGCTAGTGTTCACATAAAACGTTAAACTTTCCACCCTTAGAAAATACCCTTTGTCCGTGTCCATATTAAGCGAAGTCAGCACTCCGCAGTCAATAAAGCTAGTCTACACGCACTGAAACAAAATATTGTCGTTCACGGGGACGCTGTTCAGTATTCGACAAACACTCGATTCCCGACGGTCGGGCTAAGCGGATATTTCCCGGGATTAGTCGCGGGATCCCAGATCAAACCGATTTTTAATACCACCAGACGTTTTGATAGAATTTATGTTATTGGATACGTATTTTTCAAGACTTATATGTAGTTTTGAAACTGTATTATTGGATCGTTTCTTTTGGAGATTTGTTCACGTAGAAGTATCTAGAATATATCTATATGAAGCCGAAACAGCGTGAGCTGTCTGTATTGTACCGAAAATTCTGTGTATTCAGACGAAATTAAACACAATTGACAATAAAAACATGAAAATTAAAGCCGGCAATTTGGTAGATCTCATCAAAATATTGTATTTACACGTGTTTCAGACCGCTTTTACTGTTGTTAAGCAGAAATGTAATATTTATTTAACGTATATACATTATTTATTCTGTCTGATGAACGGATATTTTTATCTGCTTATATTTCTTATAGCTATCATGGTACACAAATAATAATTATTTGTCTGTGATGAATGGATATTTTTATCTGTTTATATTTATATTTATTAATGTCAAATATAAAGAAGTTTCCATCTTGTATCTATTTTTAAACACATATAAATGTTCTATTTACCCGCTATCAATAAATAATGTTACAATTTATTTTCCTGTGATGAACGGATATTTTTATCTGTTTATATCCTACTTCCTACTAATATTAGAAACGTGAAAGTTTGTATGGATGGATGGATGGATGTGTGTTACTCTTTCACGCAAAAACTACTGAACGGATTTGGATGAAATTTGGCACACAGATGGCTTTTAGCCAGGATTAACATATAAGATAATTTTTATCCCAATATTCTCACGGGATCGAAACTTATGCGGATGAAACCGCGGGGCGCAGCTAGTAGTTACATATATAAAAAAAAAAACATCTTGCCAGGATTAACATATAAGATAATTTTTATCCCAATATTCTCACGGGATCGAAACTTATGCGGATGAAACCGCGGGGCGCAGCTAGTAGTTACATATAAAAAAAAACCATCTTGTATCTAGGTATATGTCAACACAAATAGCTGTTCTATTTGCCCGCTACCAATAAATAATGTAACAATTAAGTATTGCGGGGTCGCACAGATCCCGGGATATCCGCAAACACGGAACAACACTAGCCAAGCCTATAATTTGTAGGGTCATTGAGGCTAGGAGCTGACTGGCGCTGTTTGGCTACATCACAGCCCTAGATTCGCCCGGCTTATTTGACTAGCTTGATTTATGTAGCTATTCGTTTGCTAAGCGAGCGCTAGATTGGTTTCTATTAGCGATAGTGTTTGAGCTCAGTCCGTATAGAATTGATTCGCTCAGCGTTTGTGTTTGGGGGTTAAAATTTTAAGGGGTTTGGCGATATTGTTGCGTTACGTAGAAGTGTATATTAGACTTGTTATTCATTATTACTCTTCTGCCATTATTCCAATTTATTTGTGGTCGGCGCAACATGTCTTTTTCTTCCATACTTCTCTGTTAGTCGTCATCTCGGTAGACACCCCAAAGTCAAAGTCAAATCATTTATATAAAATAAGCACATAAAAGGCACTTTTGAACGTCAAAAATTATAGTAAAAAAGAATTGATTCTAGTCGCCCCTTCTAAAAGGTAGTTTTCGTATGGAGAAGAATGGGCAAGAAACTCCACCGTTACTCTTTTAAACTGTTTTCCAATATTTTGCTCACATTAATTATATAATATTACTATACCACAATAGGTAAAACCCCCTTTAATAGACTTGTTTTTATCAAACATTATGACGGCACGGTTGGTGCAGTGGTTAAGCGATTGACTGCTGCGCTGCGTGTCGCGGGTTCGATTCCTGCACGGAACAAATATTTGTGTGGCCTATAAGTAGTGGTTCCGGGTCTGGCTGTTTGTGTATGTGAGTTTAAATGTTTGTAAACGCACCCACGATACAGGAGAAATTCATAGTGTGGGGCAACGTTTAAAAAAAAAAATTTTTTTTGGAACAAATCACCTAGGTATGTGCTATCATGGGATATACAATTTTGAAAATATCATCTTTAATTTAATTCATCAGTTTAATTGTCTTCTTCTTCGTCCTCGTGGTGATGATTCCAAATTATATGAATTTCGTCACTTGTTTAGTAGGCAGGGTTTGAACTCACGATCTTTAGCTCGTTATTCTCAAGCATGATATGCTTTATGACTAAACAAAAACCACTACCCCAAATGCATACACTTTAAATAAAAATCCGAAGGATTTAGAAGGAAATTGCTTATACATCTTTTTATAAATATGTTTAAATTGTTCGTCTGCTCGACATCGAATGAAGAGCTGCAGGGTAATTACGTAACACCCTTATAATGGCAATAACTTTCATTTTGACAATTCAACACCATTGCAAACGAGGCCCAAGGCCGCAACTCTAAATTCCTATGTTACATTAATTACACAACTTTTGGTTGAAGCGTTAAATATTTAAAACATCTAATCAAAAACCAATCAGTCTCCTCAATACATCACCACAGTCTTTCTAATTGTGGTCTCACGTTCCATTTCGAAGGGATACTGATATATTTGGCGCGGGACAGAGGTCTCGTCCGTCGCCGCAATTCATGGCGATCTGATTGCAATGTCGGGTGACCATAAATTAGTTCTAGTGCGTCCTAATAGGTGAGGGTTGCGACTGGAGATTGGTAATGCTGATTTTTTGGAGGGTGTGTCAATTTGCTTAGTAATAATTTATTAGGTACAAATCACCTTGTTGGTGATATTCGTTAGAAAGGTCAGGTGCGTAGTACTCGCAACTAGCGTGGGCGTATTGTGACCAGAAGGCCAATTCTCGTAATTTAAAACGTTCAAAATCTAGTCGCAGTTTCATCTCGGCGACAATGTAGGGAAATTAGAAGTATTTTTTTAACGTTCTTAAAATTACGAGAATTGCCCCTCCGATGTATGCACGTAAACATGTTCGTTGTGGATAAATAGATGTTACTGTTACTAATTACATTTGAATATTCATTGATTACCCGTGACATCACAGAGAGCCCTATCAGAATACCAGCGTTGCGATATTTATTTTTTTAAATGTCGTAGCATCATGCTGAGATAGGAGCCTTTTGACTTCGTACAGGACTTTCTGTTTTCTTTTTCTTTTTGTTAGGTACTTTAAAACAATATAATTTGTTTTTTTTAATTTTTTTTATTGTGTTTAGTTTAGTTTTTCTGAACTTCCTGTATAAATACTTTTTCTTCCTTTTTTCTTTATTTAGTGCGCATTTTTTTCAAAATTGGCGTTTGTATTAATTCTTGGTAAAAGAGATCTGGCGTTGGAAAAATTGACTCTTAATTTAAAGTAATTTATTTCATCACCACTGCTCTCAAAACGGTGAAGGAAAACACCGTGAGGAAACCGGCATGTCTTACAACCAAAAATTCGAACACATGTGACATCTACCAACCCGCACTGGGCCCGCGTGGTGGATTACGGCCCACTCCCTCTCACCGAGAGGAGGCCTGTGTCCCAGCAGTGGGAACGTAATAAGCTAGTTATGCTTATGCTAATTAAAATTGTCGTGAACGAACTTTTGAATTCAAGGTCCCATATCTGTTGATGTAAACAATTTAAATACAATTACAATAAATTATTGTAACAATTTGAAAATATTGTTTAATACCACGCTACCGATTTCGGGCAACATTTTTTTTTTTGGGTGGGAAATCATCAAATGACCCCTCCCGCTCTGGGCTGAGCGGAAGGGCGTGTCAGCCTGTTACTGACTAAAACCCACCCGTGTTCCTTCAGTTGCCAGTGCCAAGGGCCACGGTATCTCTTTCGAACAACCCGCAGCCCTGGCGGCGATTTGGGGCAACCTGTAATGATAGTTGTGTTGGGAATAATAAAATAAAAATAAATAAATAAATAACTATACTTATTTTTTTAACATATATGAAATGGAGAGATAAACTATAAATATCACATTAAATTTTTGTGTAATTTAGTTTTGTATAAGATTTCGCACTTCTGCAATTTCCAACAAATGTCTTCGTAATTTCGTGATATGAGTTTTAAGTTATTGTCAAGACAACAGAAAAATAAAATGTCGAAAAAATCAGTCACTGCAAATCGGTTGTTTGATTGCAGCGACTGATTTTTTTCAACATTTTATTTTTTTGTTGTCTTCGATAATAATATCCCTGGACATTTCACACAGCGCCATCTAGTCCCAAGCTAAGCAATCTAATGCTTGTGTTATGGTAACAAGATAGCTGATAAACTACTTATATACATTTTTTTTTTTGTAAATGCAAACATATTATAATAGATAGAAAAACACCCAGACTCAGAACAAATACATGTAGGACTTACAAATATTTGTTCTGTGCGGGAATCGAACCCGCGACACGCAGCGCAGCAGTCCGATCGCTCAGCCACTGCGCTAACCGTGTTGATAAATTTATAAAAACCACCAAACCTATCTAAATTATAACCACTAAACCATCACACAATATAGCACACTCGCTGTTCCTTCGCCAAACCTAGCACAACTTCAATAAAACCTAATTCAATTCTAGCCTATTGAAATTCGCGGCACGCGTTGCACTTAGCTCGTTGCAATTAAATTGCGAGGCGGCTCCGCTAATTGATTTGGGATACTGTACTGCGACTGGGGTACTTTTGTGCACCCTATGCAGGACTGGGGTACTTTGTACACCGTCTTGTACGACTAGGGTACTTTTTTATACTCTCCAGCAAGGTTGCTGGGAATTTATTTTGGTTTAAAAGGAAGAAAATTAAGAAAGAAAATTAGATAAGAGTTAAGTAGATTACAAGGTTGGAATTGATGATTTTGGCGCCAATTCCCCTGTTCATAAACTAAACTAAATTCAAGTTCATTGATTGTTTTTTTTTTCTTTTTCATTAGTATAGTTCATATTAGTTTAACGCTCTGTATTGGGATAGGCATTATTCTGTGACTTTCCACCGCTTTCTTGGGAAATCAAAGCTTTAAAGGCAGGTGCGCGATCGATTAAGAAAAATTATGGAGCTTATAATTGGATAAATATGTGTATTTACGGTGGGCGAGGGGCTTAAAGTAGGAATTACGTTGACAAGTATTTGATTTACGATATTGTTACTGTAACATAATGATAATAAATGTGGAAGTGGTGAAGAGATGCGTTTGGAATGCTGCCTCTAAACGTTTAAAAAGTATTAAAAACAGAAGTATTTTTCTCATTATGTCAACTTCGTCAACACGCTTTGTATCCGACTACGGCGGAGCCCGATAGGACGGTAATGTTTTTAAGAATTCTGATTAGATATCGATAGAGAGATAGAATACCTTTTCTTTATTGTACACCAAAAAAACTTTATTGAACTTTTGAAATTTACAATATACCCTGTCAATTAGGTTAACCGTTTTTTGACAGCTGTCTTAGAACGTACATATTCCAGATCACGTAAAAGTTAACTTTAAAATTCGTAATAAAATAAATGTTTTAACTGCCTTATCTTATCTTATTGAATTATCTTATTTATGGTTTCTTACATACATTATAATACCGTACGTGTATCAATCAATGTATTGTGTGTTGCTGCAATCACTAGTTCCACCTGTCAAAAAATGGTTTACCTAATGGACAGGGTCTAGTGTAAATTTCAAAGTTTAATAGTTTTTTTGGTGTACAATAAAGAGAAGGTATTCTATCTATCTATTTATATCTAATCAGAATTCTTAAAAACATTACCGTACCACCCAAACCTTGTTACACTATATGGTGTAACAATGGGCGGTCTCTATCAAGAAACATACCAAAAATAAGCAAACCATTAGCTCTAAGAGTATAAAAATAATGTTGCCATAATAAAGACATATCATAAAAGTACCACTATGCTGTAACAGGATTAATAAAAGAGGTATAATGATTCATAAAATGTCTATGTTAACATTAATTTGTCTATTCGAGGGCCTAATAAACTTTTATAACAGTATATAAAAACAATAGAATATCTGCATATGTAGGGATGTTTATAAATAGTTCATTTTCTTATTACTTTTTCGATATTGCAAAATACAAGGATTTCAGTAGCAACGCGTTTGTAATGTCATTGAAAAGTCAGTGCCAAAAATTTATTGATGGGACTGTCTGGTATGTTTCCGTAGGGTGGTTAGCAACGTGAATGGTATTTACCGACATGCCAGAATTCTATAATAATTGGTACATTAAATTTTATGTTTTCACATGTACATAAATGTATTATTATTGTTAATAGTTAACTCCAATAAATAAATAATGATGTAATGAATATACTTTTCTATTTGTTGATGTTACCAGAAATTTGCCATCAGTTATATGATACAAACTTTTACATTACTTTGCCTTTTTTTAGGTGAACCAGTCCAATCAGTGAAATAGGTTTCACTGATTGGACTGGTTCACCTAAATCTGTATGGTTCTTCAAAAGACAATTTCAAGCTCTAATCTCCTCAAAGAGATGTCAGCATAAGCGACGGGGCCCCATAGGGCCGAAGCCTGCCAGGGTAGCGGGATTATCCGAAAGGTTTACCGCTGCCCTGGAACATAAAGGGCTAAGGAAGGAACACGGGTGGCTTTTAGTCAGTAAGAGTCTGACACTCCCTCCTGCTGCACCCAGAGCGGGAGGAGTCCTTTGATGACTTCCCATCCTCAAAAAAAAAAAAAGCTCTAATCTGTAGTCTGTAGTCTTCACGTGATCTGACCAAGATTATATCTGGACTTTAAAAGAGACTTTACCCTTGAGTTTATTTCATAATTTCTTCTCAGGGAAAGTCAGATAGAAAATGTTGAAACAATTTAGCTTTTTTTTTTTAATAATATGACGTGTAGAAATGGTTCTTATAACCAATGATTATTAATTTCGATTTAACTTACTATTTACACTAGGTATTAAATTAAAAGACAGACTAACGAAACGACTATATAAATAAATATAAAAACGAAAGGACATTTAGGCGTTGAAGTACTCTTCCGCATCTCTGTCATCCGCAGACGTGCCCAGAAGACTAGCAGTATTGCCACGTTGAAGGTCATTTCTTTGGGCCTGCGGGCGGAGAGTAATGGGTAACTCGCCGTCCGATCAGGACCAGGCCCGTGCCGGACGGCGCGTATGTGTTCCACGCGCGCCTCAAAGAGATGTCAGCACGAGTGACGGGGCCCGATAGGGCCGAAGCCTGCCAGGGTAGCGGGATCGTCCGAAAGGGTTACCGCTGCCCTGGAACATAAAGGGCTAAGGAAGGAACACGGGTGGGTTTTAGTCAGTAAGAGTTTGACACTCCCTGCTGCTCCACCCAGAGCGGGAAATCATTTGATGATTTTACATACTGAAAAAAAAAAGGTCATTATTTCTTTGGCGAAACAACGACCTAGCCCTCTGGTCACGTGTAGTGTCGATCAGCCGTCGAGAGATCTTGTATCCTGTTTATTGTGTACAGAATAAACTTTTCTTAAGCATTCTTTTATACTATACGTTTGCCTAAGTTCAAGCTATCTCCACCACCAATTTCATCCAAATCTGTTTCAAACACACAGAAACATGCATACAGAAACACTTTCTCTTCTAATTTAGTATTAAGATTCAGTCTAACAACGTATCGATTTCAATAATCCATTCGCCAAGTCTCTCCAATATATCACAGTTTAGCAACATACAGCCATTCGATCGGTATTTAGCAACGCATCCAAGATATATGTCTACATTTGTAGGCGTTGCATGCGAGGCGGCTTTCTAATTGATATCGTCCGAACTTGAGTGATTCGGACGAAGTTCTGTTCAGATATTTTATTGGTTGAATTAATCGTTTTGATTGTGAATTGGGTAGTTTTTAAATGATTAAACTAGGTAGAAAAATAGTCTGAAAAGTTTTCTTAGGGCTAATTTTTTAATTGACAGATAATTTTTATTCGTAGAATAAAATTAACGACAGATTTTGTATGGAAGAACAGTTAAAAATTCAAAATTTGTATTCAGATAAAATTACCAGGCGTTGGAAAAATCAGCCATTATTAAAAAAAAAAAAATAACGATTCGTTACCCTTTTTTGATACTTCTCGGAAAACTACCTATTCAGTTATAGGTTTGGTGCAAATGATTTATTGTAATTTTTTTATTGATAAATGATTTTATTTCTGTAAGTTTGTTTGTATAAACACTTTTTTTACGCGTAAATTGTCCCAATAACATTAATTTATATTGTCCCACAGCTGGGCAAAGTTCTCCTCCATAGTTTTCCAAGTATCTTTGTGTTTTTCTATTTTGTCTTGTGTGTAAATATTTTTTTAAATATAATGAATAAGACTTAAAACAAATGTAACTCCACAAAACCATGTTAGCAGAATGAATAACTACAAATACGTTTAAACATACTCAAGTCTTCTCGTCCCACTTGTAGTCAATATTACTGAGAAATCTCGCACGAAAATGAAACATTCATGAAACGCTCGTTCCTGAAATTGAAACTTCTAAGTAAACATTAAAATAGAACAATTTGTCTTCTTGTGACGTCACTACAACAAAAACTTAACAGTAAAAAGTAGAAATACATTTTTCATAATTAAATCGGAATCGGAACTGAGAAGTTGAGTAATTACACCTTGAACAAAGTGACTGCTACAGCTAATGGGCCTTCTTTGACTAATGATTCTACTTTTTTAATACAGGTAGGTACTGTAATAATTGGAAAGTTAATTTTACCTTTTGACTTGACCAGTAATTTTCTAAAAGAATGAATGTCAAGATGTATTGTTTTTTTTTATTTCTAAACGCTGAATGTACATAGCTTTGTAAATTGTGTGCTTTATTTTTTCGTTGCTACGCGCTGTTGGTTTGTGGCTACGCTGCTACGAACATGCTACGCCGTAGGCGTTTCGTAGACTTGTGCTACGCTTGTTTTCAAACGTTAAATACTAAAGATCTACATGCATTTGTGATATTACCTATACTGTAATTTAGAGCTGTTTTTTTAATCTTCAGATAATAGACTATTTTTTGAAGAATATAATTATGTCTTTTCTATACAAAAGCTGTCAAACTATCGTAATTTATTCCTCGAATAAAAGTCGTATGAGGATTAAAAATCGTCCCTCAATCTATTTTATTAAAAGACTTGCTTGTGGCTAAGTGATAACAGCCACACGGGTCGATCGTTCAGGTTAAGCTACGCTTGCCGCGGTTGGTCCGTGGATGGGTGACCATCTTTACATACCAAGACCCCTCCGTGCCTTCTGAGGCACGTTAAGCCGTTGGCCCCGGCTGTCATTCGTGAATCTTTGACAGTCCGATACGGGTCGCCAGAAACCGGAAAATCTGACAACCAGTCTTACCAAAGGGTTTCGTATTACCCAGTGACTGAGTTGTGGAGGTCAGATAGGCAGTCGCTCCATGTAAAATATTGGTATTCAGCTGCATCCGGTTAGACTAGAAGCCGACTCCAACATAGTCGGGAAAAGGCTGGGCAGATGATGACTTGTCCAGCAATTTATTAGGACGCTCTTAACGGAACAGAATAAGAACCAAGACTATACCTAAACACATTTATGAAACAAAACTGGCCCTCGATACCTTATGCTGTATTATGGTTAACTATTAACATAACACACTATTATTTTAATGATACTTACGCTTGTAAGTGTCATTAAAATAAAAGTGTGTTGTGTTACGTAGGTTGTTCTACCAAGTGTGTACCTGCCCCTATTTCATTTGATAAATTACATTAGTAGATGACGCAGCTGTAACGGTATTTATTTTAAAAGTGGATTTTGAGGACATAATTATATGTATGATATTAAGTTCATGTAAGCTAGAAATAACATGGAGTGTATGTATATTTAAGTACGTGGATTATCAGGCTTTTTGGGGAAAATTTAGACAACATTTTGTTCAGCACTGACCAAAATTATGTAGAGCAATGACAGAACAATTTTATGTTTTTTTTTGGCACCTTTATTCTTACACACGCTGTCTACATCTATATACAAGAAAAAAAAACGAAGAAATAAATCTGTTCCAGCATACCTGCGTAGGCTACTGTCCTACGCAGGTATGCTGGAAGAGATTTCTCATGAAATAAGCATCACCTTTGTACCTACATATTTGTCTGTTCGGTTTTTTTTCTTGTCTGTTTATATATTATATAAACCGTTACTGTCACTAACAGTAATAGTAGTATCAGTAACAGTTTATGTATGTGTGCACAGTCACGAACAAAAGTATGTATACACTCGGTAAAAAAACATAAACGGTAAAATAAATAAACATTTTTTTTTAAAACTGTTATTAATATTTAAACTTTGTTATCATAGTTGTTAACTTTCTAGTACATGTCTCCTATAACTGAAGGAGTATACCTACTTAATACTTGAATGCTAATTATCGTAATTTAAAACGTTCAAAATCTAGTCGCAGTCTCATCTCGGCGACAAACAAATGTCAAACACTTGTCAAAATGTAGGGAAATTAGAAGTATTTTTTGACAGATTGAGACTGAGATCAGACTGTGAACGTTGTTAAAATTACGAGAATTGCCCCTCTGATGTATAAGCTATATTACTGTAAAGTTGCCTGCTGGCCTTTCTTGAGGAGCTGAGGTGGATCGAATGATCGATTTTCCCATCCGTACGCAAAATACGCGCATTGTCGTGGAGTTGCGGACACCATCCCGCTGTACCTATTACCTATTACTGTAAAGTTTCATCAAAATTCGTTCAGTAATTTTTGCGTGAAAGAGTAACAAACCTTTTTAGTTGAGTTCCATCCATCCATCCACACAAACTTTCGCGTTTATAATATTACTAGTAAGATTATCTTGACGCTATTTTGTTTTTTCCTAAGTATATTATTTTGAGCCCAAGGGCTTAGTCCTCAATTTCCGGATAGGTAGAATCTACCGGATAGTGAGCCAAAAGTAATGTACAGGAAGAGATAGAACAGGTCATTAATCTTTCATGATGTATTGTGCATTTTCAAAGGAGTACTACGAGAACAAAGCATATAAAGGTTGATTTTTTTGTGTTGATTTTTTTGGATTATAAAATAAGTTAGTGTGGGGATTATTATGCCAATATTTCTAATTATATTGTTGTGCATTGTATGGCAATGCTTAGCCTCTGGCACAGGTAAAAGCCAACCTTTGAGTCACGGGAAGTGTCAACCAGCCTTTAGAGATTTCAGATATATAAAAGTTGTTTAATAGTTTTAGTTAGATTAGGATATTATAACCTTTAGTGTAATGTAGAAAGTGTAAAAATAATAGTGCCAATGACACACATAATAACACATGAACAAAGTTTTTATATCATCATATTATCAGACTCTAAGAAAGTGGAACGGACTTGTGTAAAGTACGGACGCCAGCACATCAAGCTACTACAATCTGTCAAATTTCTTTAATAGATTTTAAACTTTATACCTAAAGCATTAAAATTCAAGTTTGATTGGGAAAATTTGACAGTTTCGGGTAGCTTGATGTGCTGGCGTCTGTACAATCAACAGTATTCTAAGTTTAAAATAATTATCACATAAAAAATTAAGTTAGATTAAAGTTGCTTATTAGTCTTTATAAATTGCTTATAGACAAGATTGTAATGAATTATTAAGGACCTGGTTCTTTAAAGGATAAAAAATGATATTATATTTTTATTCTAATTATTTTCACCAATCTCAATAAAATCGCCATGATTTAGTTCCAGCGTTAACAGTTCTCACTATAATTGGCAACTCAGCAAATGCATCTAAATCCGAACTCAAAACACATCAAAACAAAAAGTCATTAAATCTAGTTAAGTTCAGTCTTGCATTCTGACGTCATAATTAAGTTATAACATATTACAGTAACGACGTGGTTTTATTGCTAAGTAATTGCTTAAGCACGTGCTTACTTTGAATTATGACTGATGGCTACAGTCCAGTCCGTGGGGGAAAAGGGGAATGTCATGGGGTAGATGGGGGTGTTAATTAAGGGGGATGGGGGATTATTAAAATAGGTTTCAACTGCTCGTTTTGTTGAAGATTGAAAAGTTGAAGTGTGTTTGGGAAAGGTGTTATTAAGCAGTGCATTTGGTATGTGGTTTTTAAATATGGCTGACTTGGATTAGTATGTAAGTGCAGTGATGGATAGGTGGCTTTCTATACCTAGTAGCGTTTGTGTAGTAAATATACATGGATCATAGTGAAGTTTAATTTGTGAATCTGTGGCACAAAAAAAAAGGCTTGCGTCTATGCCACATTACAACGCTTACAGCAAGATAGAATCAATGATGATGCAAAAGATAATTGGATTTTATCACAATTTTTTGACGTGACAACGTCTTATAAATTGGTTTGCCGGGTGACACTTCAAGAAACTGCGTTACGCTCCGCTCACGTTATGCGCTCACAATGAGAGCGAGTGAGAGGCACGCGTCCCTTCCACTCGGGCATGGTTAGCCCGCCTAAGAGCGAGAGAGACAGACATAAAAAGTGAAAGGCACGCGTCCCTTCAAAGTCGTTGTCACGTAAAACTTTCGCCCGTATACCGACTTTACAGGCAACCAATTTTTTTTTAAACGTTGTCCCTCACTAGGAATTACTCCTGTATCGTGGGTGCGTTTACAAACATTTAAACTCACATACACAAACAGCCAGACCCGGAACAACTACCTGTAGGCAATACAAATATTTGTTCCGTGCGGAAATCGAACCCGCGACACGCAGCGCAGCAGTCGATCGCTCAGCCACTGCGCCAACCGTGTCGTCATGCAACTTTCAAAATAGTTTTAGTTCAGGAACATGAAATATAAACATAGAGTATTTAGAAAGACATAAAGAAAAGCTTTCTTTTTCTTTCAAATATATACGTAGAGCATTTACATTAAAATAAAATGAAAACGTGTTTATTCGCATAAATAATTTTAACCAGAAGGCCAATTCTCGTAATTTAAAACGTTCAAAATCTAGTCACAGTCTCATCTGAGCGACAAACAAAATATGTCAAAAACTTGTCAAAATGTAGGGAAATTAGAAGTATTTTTTGACAGATTGAGACTGAGATCAGACTGTGAACGTTCTTAAATTTACCAGAATTGCCCCTCTGATATATTACCTGTGCCAAACTGCTGCATATAAAACGAACTGCTGTATATTTCATGTTCCTGAACTGAATTACCAAGGTCGCATAGAACTTTCACAACTCACCACAAAAACAAAACACCAAAATCGAAAAGAAATACACAAAAAAAAAAAACAATTTGATCTACGAGTAAGTGAACCGGAAAAGAAACACCGAAAAGGCTTCAAACAAGAAAATTGCCCGTAACTTGCATCACGAGTTCCATAATCGTTGAGCGGATTTCTTTAGAAAAAGAACGAGTTTTAATGAACTTTTCGAATCAGGCTTTTTCCGGTCGGGATTCTTTTTGCACCCGACTGACGGCTAGTTTGTTTTTCATTTGGTTCTGTGAAAATGCCGTGCTGGTGTTGGTTGAAGTAATTATTATTGAAGTGTAGAATTTCAGTCAGAAGGTCAGGCTGTCAGGCATGCTATGATGTTTAGTTAATTGATTAAATGCTAACCACCTACCCTAGCTTCGCACGGTTTTTACAACTTGATAAAACATAGATATTTCTTTATTTTGTGTAAGTTTAATATTTATGTATTATAACTTATACCTTCCGGAAAATATTTAAATAACGATGAAGACTGCATTAAAATCTGTTGCGAGGATTAAAAGAACAACCGGGTCACACGACACGCGAAAGGCGTTTTTAATTTATAATATGCGAATAAAGGAAATTGTATTGGTATTTGGCAAAACTTGCCTTATGTTTGAAAGTAGAGGAGGTAAGAATAAGGTAACAAAAGCCTAGTAAAAACCGTGTGAAGGAGGGGTGGGTCGCAAGTATTCCCTTTAAAGTAAATTCATTAACCCCACCAATCAAAACGACATAGTTCTACAAATAAAATGACTTCATTACAACTATCACAATCGGCGATCAACAGAAATATTCGCGCCGTGTGTGTGGCCACATTGCATGACGTTAGAATGCAATTAAGGTTCAATATCTTTGTTAAGTTGGTAGTGTCAGGCGAGCGGTGCCGATTCCAGCTCGAGCCATTTGTTTTTTTTTTTCTTTTTGGTGGCTGGTACAAGTTTTGTTAGTGGATTTAATTAAATAGGACTTTTCTTTAATTATTTTTTTCTACTAGTTATTTATAAGCTGGTTAACATTTTAGAAATTTAATTTAGACGGGTTATTAGGAAGGAGGGTGTGAAAAAGATTAAGGGAAGACCACAGAGTCGATGAATGGACTGTGTGAAAGATGACGAATAATAGAGAAGTATGGAAGAAAAAAACATACTGCGCTGACTCCAAATAAATTGGAGCAAGGGCAAAAGAATGATAGTAATGTTAGGGAAGTATTATGTATTGATTAGCTGCGCCCCGCGGCTTCACCCGCATAAGTTTCGATCCCGTCGGAATATCGGGATAAAAGGTATCCTATATATTAATCCTGGTTATAAACCATCTATGTGCCAAATTTCATCCAAATCCGTTCAATAGTTTTTGCGTGAAAGAGTAACAAACATCCGTCCATCCGTCAATACAAACTTTCACGTTTATAATATTAGTAGGAAGTATTATTAATTGTCAAGTTAAGACTTTTCATTCTACTCTCTAGCAGATTTACTGACCATAGGCTTGAATCGAGCTTAAACACACTGAATGATTGTCACGGCCACTCAAAAAGACAGACTAACAAATGGGTAGTAGGAATACCAAAGTTTAAGTGTAATCTGACAGTTTTCTGTACAAGAGTCAAAATAAATATCGTAGTATTGATGGACACTAGTAACACGTCATCATCTGCCTAGCCTTTTCCCAACTATGTTGGGGTCGGCTTCCAGTCTAACCAGATGCAGCTGAATACCAGTATTTTACATGGAGCGACTGCCTATCTGACCTCCACAACCCAGTTACTGGGTAATACGACACTCCTTGGTAAGACTGGTTGTCAGACTTTCGGGCTTCTGACTACCCGTAACGACTGTCAAAGATCCACGAATGACAGCCGGGACCAACGGCTTAACGTGCTTTCCGAGGCACGGAGGGGTCTCGGTATGTAAAGATGGTCACCCATCCACAGACCAACCGCGGCAAGCGTAGCTTAACCTGAGCGATCGACCTGTGCGGCTGTTATTATTTAGCCACGTGCCCCTCATTGACACTAGTTACACGTATCAAAACTAAATTAAATATAATTGTTACAAACTAGCTTTTGCCCGAGAATTTGTCTGCGTGAAATTTCTTGTTATAACATAAAATGTATTCTGTAAGACTCGGCGATACTGTAGCTTTCTATTAGTGAAAGAATTTTTGCAATCGGAAAAAAGATCAGCCGATCTATTGTGTAAAAATCTCACCGTGAAATCTTAAGTGAAGTGAGCATGAAGTGAGCTGTCATTTCAACTGATTCTAGGGATTTACATCATTAACAGCTCACTTAAAGCTCACTCGACGGCACGGTTGGCGCAGTGGTTAAGCGATTGACTGCTGCGCTGCGGGTCGCGGGTTCGATTCCCGCACGGAACAAATATTTGTATGACCTACATGTATTTGTTCCGAGTCTGGGTGTTTTTCTATCTATAATATGTATGTATTTACAAAAAAAAAAATGTATATAAGTAGTTTATCAGCCATCTTGTTACCATAACACAAGCATTAGGTTGCTTAGCTTGGGACTAGATGGCGCTGTGTGAAATGTCCAGGGATATTATTATATTATTGATATTATTACTTCACCTTAGCTTTCACGGTCAGATTTTTACAGAATAGATCGGAAGTAGTTCTAAAGATTTACTCCCTAGATACGAACTCACAAATTTTAGCAGTAGATGAACCATTTAATTATTTTAAAATTGCACCACCCACAGAATAATCTGGCTGCGCTGCAGTTCGTGAGCCGCCCACATAACTCCTAACCTTCCAATTGAGTTATTTATTTGCTATTTCACAACTTAAGACCGGTTTATAGTAACCCAGTGGTAATTTGAGCGGTTTTTAAATTATCGGCAAATTAATCGACAAAAATACGTTGGAAATTATTCGTAACCGATGATTTATTGAAGTGATCGGGCGGTGGTGCCGTCATGCGATGTGAATGCGGATCGGCGTTGCATTTATCGTAGTTTTCATGATTTTCGTGAATTTTTATGGCCTCATTAGTAGGTTGCACAGTTTTGATCGGAATCCGGGTTAGTTTTGTGCCTCGTTCCTTTTTGATCGTGTTTGCAGTCACGCTTATAGTCGTGCAAGCTGTGAGCACTGTATTGAGTTGTGTCGACATGATAGGGCTGAAATTGTGGAAGTTTGCAGAAGAGCTGTTAACAAAGTTAGTGTTTTTTATTGGCATATTGGCACATCCTTAGTTGCAGCGATTTCTTTAGTTGTAAAGTTCTTTTAACGTAAAGTAGGTTTGAATAACCAGCCTATAGCGTTCATACTGCTGGGATACAGGTCTCCTCTCAATGAGAGGGAGTGGGCCGTAATCCACCACGCGGGCCCAGTGCGGGTGGATGTCTCAAGTTTTTGAGTTTTTGGTTCTAGGGCATGCCGGTTTCCTCACGATGTTTCACCGTTTTGAGAGCAGTAGTGATAAAATTGGTTACACAAGGTAAAGCGCCAGTCTGGGTTCGAACCCACGACAGAGGATTGAATACTGTCGTAATAATATATTATGTATGTAGATCTTCATTTACAATTATAAACCTTAAGCTACTTTTTCACCAGAGATGTGCTATGCAACTATGTTGCGAGGATGTGAAAGCTAAGCTACGAAACCGTGCGACCGTTTCCACTAATGCTAAGCTGTGTAGCGGAGCGAGTAAGATGTGCTATGAAGATGCGCCGCCGCGAAGTAGCTGTGCGAGAAAGATGCTCAACTCGAGCAATGCGATGCATCGACAGTAGGGAAAGCACGGGGAGTACTCTGCTCTGCATATAGCTACACCACTCGCGCATCCATAGCACGCATCCTTCCGTATAAAAACATAGCTTAGTCGAACCCGTTTCCACCAGTGCTATGCTATGTGGACCAACGAATATGATTGGTGGATAACAAACGCATCCATAGCAACGTAGCATAGCACATCTCTGGTGGAAAAACAGCCTTATTAATAGCATAGTTACTACCACGGGTTACTACTATGCTATATGCTTCTAGATGAGTCCTTACTGCGCATAAGGCAATCATACTCCTCCATATTTCACATAAACAGTCACAAAAACACCAAACTCACAAAATTTATCTACAAAAACAGATTCACCAATCCAAATTCCATTGTTTCATAAAACATCAACAATTCCAATACAGACGAAGCAAAATGGAACACAAAACAAAAAAGCGGCTTAATTTGAAAGCGCATTCAGGACCAGTGGAAGAAGTTAAAAGCTCGTGAAGGGTTAGCGAAAAATTATTTGGAAAATCATGGCTCACGGCCCGCTCTTGACAAATCGCTTGCGGCTGACCCAGGGTTGTCCGGATTGTGTTCTGAATTTCGGGATATTGCTGTCCCGGGACATGAAAATCTTATGCGATATTGATTGGATGGGGAATTTGTTATCTTGTTTGCAAGGGATGTGGTTGTATTGTATGATGAAAGATTTTGCTTTTGTGTTATTCCTCAACGCTTTTAATCACGTTTTGACGACGCTCAAAAATACAATAATTAATTGTGTTAGGTACTTTACGGTGGGTTCAGATTCTAAGTAACGCGTCAGATAGAAAGACGCCATCATTGTAAATTTATTTTTGTGCTGTTAAACACAAACAAATTTTCTTTTTGTCCTTGGAGTTTCTTGACCGTTTTTCTCCATAGAGATCTACGTTTTGGAATGGGTAACTAGCTTCAACTTTCTGGCTAACTGACCGTCTCCTTAACAATTCAAAAGTGCCCATAAATGGTTTAATTGAAATTAATAATAATAATAATAATATCATTTATTTCGGACAATGTCCATATTTGGTTAGTAATACAAATTGCTTAAGAACTAGATATGTTAGTAAAGGAAAAAAAAAAGTGTTACAATAATTAAATGAATACAATAATTAACAAGTAACCAATGAATTAACGTTAGTGCTTTGACTTTGAGTTTTAAAGAAATAAATGTTTGAAAGTGCACAAAAAACAACACTTCCAAAATTCTGAAATTCCTAGGTACCGACATTACATCAGTGTCGCCGCAACCCTACTTGTCTCAGAGCCGCCTATTTGTCTGGTTTACGTAGGTTAAAAAGCGGCGGCCCCGTAATTCCGGGCCCATGTCCCGTATAAATAAATTTCACTGTCTTATCCACGATTAATTAACTTGTGTTATGTCCCACACTTTACCAGACTTTATTATTCATATTTTTATTTAAAATTTTGGCTGAAACAACGCTAACAAACAAGAAATTAGTAATGGTGTAACTTTTGAGCGTAAAATCTGGGCTTTTTGGTGACTCCTTGTTTATTGTTACGATGGGCTTTGTTGAGTAAGGTCGGAGAAAATGGCGGCCAAATAATTAATGTTTGTGGATATTTTTGCTTATTTTTGTTTTTCCGCAATTTGCTTTGGTATAAATTGTCAGCTCAACAATCTGGCTGACGTAATTTAGAACGTACCTGTTTAATCTGAATTGAAAATAACACAGAAATCAAAACATTGTTTGTTTAACCCAGAAAAGATAAGGTAAACAAAAATACGCAAATTTTATTCAAACGAGCGACCTCCAATCTAACGTTTAGCATCCGATATCCCTATTGACGGATAACCGAAACCAAATCGCGGAAAAAAATCGCAACTAACATAGATCGTCCAGATTTATGCGTTCAATAGCGATTTATTAGTCGGCGTACTCATGAATTTGACACGAAGCGTGTTTTTGTCGCAGAAATAACGTACGGCTGTGACGTCATACGAAATACGGCCGCGCTCTCCCATCGGCGATTTTTATTGCTTTAAATAAATAAAATTGCATCAATGAAATCTGTTTTCGCTGTTATGGATGGCTCGGGTTAGGTATGGATGTAGTTTATGTACTTTTTCGGACTGCGATTTGTATGTGCCGAAATATTTGGCGATCGATGGGTCGTGGTTTGTAATGACAATTAAAAACACGCGAGTTTTATTGTGGTAAAATAGTTTGCTTGTCCCATGCTTTGATATTATTATTATTTAGGAATGATCAATCAGACTTGGTTAATTTATTAGACTGTTGGTTGAATTATGGTTATTGCTTGCTCGTATATTTGATGATGACGACACGGTTGGCGCAGTGGCTGAGTGATCGACTGCTGCGCTGCGTGTCGCGGCTTCGATTCCCGCACGGAACAAATATTTGTATGACCTACATGTATTTGTTCCGAGTCTGGGTGTTTTTCTATCTATAATATGTATATATTTACAAATAAAAAAAAAATATATATATGTAGTTTATCAGCCATCTTGTTACCATAACACAAGCATTAGGTTGCTTAGCTTGGGACTAGATGGCGCTGTGTGAAATGTCCAGGGATATTATTATTATATATTATTACTAATAATAAAGCTGAAGAGTTTACTTGTTTTTTTGTTTGTTTGAAGGCGTTAATCTCTGGAACTGCCAGTCGGGGTTGAAAAAAATATGTTTGAAATGTTTGATAACTTGATTCTTGAAGAAGGCTATAGGCTATTAAATATCACGCTGGGACCATTAGGAGCCAAGCAACAAGAACAAAAGTCTGAAAGGATGCTAAACGAAAACCAAGGAATAGAGCGTGCGGGCGATGCGATGCGACGGGGTGGGTCGGAGAACAAGAAATTTCACGCGGACAAAGTCGCGAGCAGAAGTTAGATATTATATGTTTTTCTTGTATATAATAGTAGCTGCGCCCCGCGGTTTCACCCGCATAAGTATCGATCCCGTGAGAATATCGGGATAAAAACTATCCTATGTGTTAATCTTGGTTATAAACTATCTGTGAGCCAAATTTCATCTTAATCCGTTCTGTAGTTTTTGCTTGAAAGACGAACAAACATCTATATAAACTTTCACATTTATACCTAATATTAGTAGGATTTTCAAATGATAGGCAAAGGATACATCTCACTTTCTGAATTGAAAAATAATGGTTAGTATTTTAAAAAATGGTGGCAGACAGAGCGATGACCATGTATGTAAGTTAGTGACGCCTTTTGACACCTGCACAACGATGGTGGATTCTCATACATAATTATGTATGAGAACCCCCATCGTTATGGCAGGAAATGTCTTATTGGTTGGTTGGTTGGGGACATTTCCATCGATGTAGGTTGTATTTTTTCCCAGACAAACTTCATCGCAAGCTGATACTTTTGAATTAAGCTAAGATGCTTGTAGAGGAATGCATTTTGTATTTATTTGCACGCGCGGCGAATCTCCGTTGTCCCATACCCCGCATTACATTATTAGGTATCGTGAATAAATTAATTATTCTGCTTACCCTTTTCCCAACTATGTTGGAAACGGCTTCTAGTCTAACCGGATCCAGCTGAAGATCAGTATTTTACATGGAGCAACTGCCTATCTGACCTCCACAACCCAATTACTGGGTAATACGACACCCTTTAGTGAGACTGGTTGTCAGACTTTCAGGCTTCTGACGACCCGTAACGATGTCAAAGATCGACGAACGACAGCTGAGATCAACGGCTTAACGTGCTTTGTCTTTTAGTCTGTGCTAAATAAATGTATTTTCTCTCTTTCTTTTTCTTTCCGAGCCACGGAGAGGTCTTTGTATGTAAAGATGTATAAATATATTCTGAAATAACTTTCATCGTTTTAATCTTCGATCAATAATAGTGCTAGAAACAAAAATCAGTCGCTCAAGTGGCCACGTTTGCACACACGTAAACATCTATATTTCTTAGAAAAATGTTTAATAATATGTATTAACAAGTTCAGTTTATTATAAACCTTAATGCTTAAACATAAAGTTTAATTACCATTGCAAAATATATTTAAAATTTCGCTTGAAAATAAAATCATTCTATTTTTGAATTTTCAGTCATTTATTCTAAAATGAAACTTAAAGTCTAAGTAATAAGGTTAAAAACATACTAATTTGAAATAAGACCACAAAAGTATTTGTGGTCTTATTTTCGGGCCGATTTTGAAGCGCTTGTCGGGAATCTAGTACTATTATTGATCGAAGGTTTTAATCCTCTCTGAACAACAACACACAGAACATTACACGCATACACAAAATACTTATACATTACATACTCGATGAAAACATAATAATTCAGTTTCTCGATGTATAAATTACAACTTTTGATATGCGACCCAGCTGTACGTAATTTGAGTTATCCTGTACCCGTCAGCTTTCTAATACAATTTTATAGATTTATTTAATATTTTACGGGTGAACCCAAGGCTGTAAAATATAAAGTTCGGCGCGTACGCTGTTACAATGTTGTGTCGTACGATCGAGACAATTTGACGTTTCATACTCTGTAACGAATGGTCAAAGATAATTTATTAATAATCATTACACTTGGCGGATGGACTACCTATCGCAGTACCTATGTTGTGTATTTTACAGAAACGAGGAAGATTTTGTGTATCGTTTTAATTGACAGATTTTGTTTATTTTTCTGGCCTGGCAATATTGTTAAAGCCAATAAGAAGGTAAAAACCGCTTTTTATTTTTATTATTCTTGTTTTTAAATATTTGACATCTTCTTTTGTTTTTACTTCTATACGTGACATCTCATGTATGCACAAAAGCTAAATAAATATTTTATAATATTTCATTATTTTGTTTACTTATGTCTAACAAAAATTGTTACAAGAGTTAGCCACGGGTAGTAAGGGTTAGGTTAATAACTACCTTTTACATGAACAGCAGTGTGATTCTGTAACCATCTCACCGTGAAAACTTAAGTGAAGTAAGCGTGGAGTGAGCTGTCATTCCAACGAATGCTAAGGGATTGCCACTATTGACAGCTCACTCTAAGCTCACTTCACCTAACTTTTCACGGTGAGATTTTTACAGAATCGATCGGCTGAACTTTTTTCGTTTAGCATTTTTATCCAATTCAGGTTTTCTCACTACGTTTTCCATCACCATTAAATCTATCGTCAAAATTATTTTGAGGTTTTATCATTATGGAATTTTACATTATCAAAATATATTTTTCAAATAGATAGATTCTTCTATATTTTGTCTGTAGACCATTTTTTATTTTTTCAAGTACCTGGTACTTGTTGACAGGCACGCTGGCCTCCCATATCTACTGTAATTTGAAAACATTGTAAAAGCCAATTATTTTTAAAAGAGTAACCGTGGAGTTTCTTGCCGGCTCTTCTCCATAGGAAACGACCAATTGGAGCCGTGCACGTAGCTTCTGACGATTCATAAGTGCCCATGTTGGTTTATGTGAAATAAAATATTTTGATTTTGAAAATCATAAGTCATTTATTCAAACTAGGCTGAGAATCAGCACGTCTTGAACGTCAACATTACATACGGCAGTCCCTCAAAACGCCTGCCATTCTCATTGATGTCCAGCGATTGGAGTGTGCAACTGTCAAAGACTTTAAATGCTGATTAATTGTTCTATGAACATCTATGTTGGTATGTATAGCATGTTAAAGTATACCAGTAAGACATTTCACGTCCTAATAAATCCTGTTTCCTCATTTCTCATCTATAAATAAACCCCTCATTCAAGCGCCATGAAAAGGAAATCACCTAACAACACCCACCTTTCAAGCACGAATGAGGAAATAATCAAAACAAAACACGCTCTTCACCATTCTCTCTCTCTCGACAAGTGAGCGAGTCACCTTACCAATAACGTGCGATTATTCGCTCATAATACCTTTGGTCTGACGTGGGCGTTTTACTGCCAGCTAATAAATCTTCAGGGGTCCGGATACCATTGCTATAGACATTCAAATTATTCTGGGTAAGCTGGCCTTAGGGAAATGAATTTTGAGGGAATAGAGAGAAATAATTTTGGTGATTTAATGAGAATAATCATTTGGAAATGTAGAGGGCCTGGTGTTTGAAGGGTTTTTAAGCCTCTAATCAGTTATAATAATAATAATATCCCTGGACATTTCACACAGCGCCATCTAGTCCCAAGCTAAGCAACCTAATGCTTGTGTTATGGTAACGAGATGGCTGATAAACTACTTATATACATTTTTTTTGTAAATACATACATATTATAGATAGAAAAACACCCAGACTCGGAACAAATACATGTAGGTCATACAAATATTTGTTCCGTGCGGGAATCGAACCCGCGACACGCAGCGCAGCAGCGCCAACCGTGCCATCAAGTTAATCATCATGTTTTTTTATCATTAGAGAAATATCAGGAGCCAATACTTGATGTGAGTCAAAATTCTTATTGCATTACATAGCGCTGATTTTTCTAACGCCAGATAATTTTATCCGAAGAATAATTTTGAATTTTTGACAGTTCTTCCATACAAAAACTGTCGGACGTCAATTTTATTCCACAAACAAAAATTATCTGTCGCTTGGAAAATCAGCACCTAAAGTAGTGAAAGTCTATTGTTAATCTTCATAATCTTGTCCCTTATTGGTTTTCAATTATAAAGCTTACTTGTGTCTTTGTATGTTAAAACATACAGAGCCAAAAGTAAACCTTATGATTTTCAATATAATAATATTGTGTTTGCTCTACGTGCCTTTCAGTTAAACCAATGCATGTTCGTGTTATTGACAGTATTATATTACCAATTTCAAGAGTAATGGTGATAAGCATCGCAACTGGGTTGTTATTCGTCATCAGATATTATGTCAGGAATATCTGATAACGACGCCAGCTGCAACTGCCGCTGAAAATCAGCGCTGGGACTCTTTCTCGAATAGGGTCTTAGCATTATGCCGAGCGATGGTGGTTTTGCGTGGATGTGACGCATGTTTACCCCCTACTTGTTATTTTTTTTGTGTGTTTGTGTTCTTTTTTATGCGTCATGTTTGCCGCAAATAAATGTTTTGTTTTTTCTTTCTTTTTTTGTCTATAAGGAATCATTTTCTTTGAGAAATCTACCAAAATAGAGAGATCTATCTATAGAGGTATGACATGGTGTAAAGTTCACTCATCCTCCATAGAAAAGGAAGGATCCTCCGGGTAGCCAGGCGTCGTGTCTGGTGGGCCACTGCCCGATGATTCATGTAGGGCTAAGTATTGTATATGTACTCTGTGAAAACTCTGCTTGCGCGATTCAGATTTTTTTTTTGCGTGACATCATTATGATTCGTTGTTTGCATGTGGCGGTGAAAATGCCGCTACAATCCTGTAAAGCCGAAACAGAACGTTGATATCCTGCGTGTGTAAAACCACCCTTAGTTATAAGTTATAACTTATCTTGATGTTATAACTTACATAACTACAAGTCACAACTTTGGCAGTAACCCTTCTCCTAAAGGTTTAATGATCGCTTGTAGTACGATCTTGAAGATTAACAATTTATGTGAACTACAATTTGCCAATTAGTTTGTTATGATTAATTGTCAGAATTCGTGAGTTAAACAATTGCGATTAGGAAGTTGTTATTGTGAAATTAGAGATAGCATGAGAGATAAAGTTTGAATATGGTTTTTGATTGACATGAAAAAATGTCAAAGATTCTGAGTTTCTGCTACGGGAGCAAATTAAACATACTTACTAGTACGTCTTGGTTAGTTGACTACCTAAATTTGAATCGCGACCTATTCGCCAAAAATGAAAAATAACTTTATGTCCTACACAATAAAGTTCAGTTTACGCTACAACTTCAAACATTTTTATAACTTTTTCAACAGTGCTAGTCACTCTGAAATCAACTTAATTACTATTAAGATAAAGTTGATATTTGTTAACTTGAAATAACGTCAATTTGAAACATAAATAAAATTTGAATGTAGGTAACATAGCTGTTATAACCTTCCTCAAATACATATACATCCATAAGTTCACGTCTTCTTCATCTGCCTCACTGTATTCAATCATATTTTTCTTCTTTGCAGGCCAAAAAGCGGCTCAATGCTGCTGTACAGCCGTAAGAAGGTCCGTTACCGACGCGATGGCTACTGCTGGAAGAAGAGAAAAGACGGGAAGACCACCAGAGAAGACCACATGAAACTCAAGGTCCAGGGAACGGAGGTCAGTTGATTTATATTAGTTTTTCTTTGTGATTCTTGGGTATAAAATGGCAAGTAATAAGAAAAAAGTCTGTCTAGGAGACCATGTTTTAAGATAATTGTTATTCTTGTAATAGATAAATGTCCGCAAAAAGATTGTATAGTCGATTATAAAATAGACATTTTCTTAACTTCAAGAAAAATTAAAAAAAAAAGATCCTTTAGATGACTGGCCTGTTTCTTGGCTAAAGATCGCCGTACAACGTGGCAATGCTGCCAGCCTTTTGGGCACTGTTCCTGTTGACAGCGATGCGGACAAATTTTTTGATGCCCTATGATTCTTTTGTTTATTTTTTTCACATGTACATTTATTATTATTTTAAATGTTAGCTTCTTTTCTTCTTCGTGTTGCTGGCACGACTGAATTTCAAATCTTGTTGGCCCAAAACTTTGCCACTTCCACGGCGTCGTCACTGGCAGCGTAGAGGTTACTTTGACTGCATGTTTTGGGACACAGAGGGCAGGATAGGAGTTGGAGCGTGGTATGCGACATAGCTCCACAGTCACACCCTACTGCCGTTTCGTCAAGGTAGCCCCACTTTACCAGGTTGGACTTACATCTTCCCACTCATGTCCGGAGACAGTTCAGGGACTAATGTTAGCTTATATAATGTAAATACTACAATGTTAAGTTTCTTTTAAGGATAAATTCATCAAACTACGGAACCCTTTATTGTGCGTGGTTCTACACGCATTTGGCCAGTTTTTAGAGGACAGAAATACGTACATTTTAAGCCACGAAAGATCCGGAAACAACAAACAAAGGTGCCATAGCAACAACTCCAATGACACAACTAAATGGGTACCCACTTATACTTAATGTAAAGGCCTATTTTAAAATGACATGTAAAATCATCGATGTAATTTATGCGTTACCATAATAATAACACTGGATGTAACCAAACATTACACCGACAATTTCATAGCCTTTAGAACCCTTCTCGCCAAAAAAATCTCAACTCGAAACGCTATTTATAAGCATTTGTCGGATATGAAGGCTTGAGGTCACGAAAATAGATAGACAGCATGAGCGATGGCTTTAGGGAAATTAAAGAAAGCGAAATTGCGGTGCAAAACCTAGCGGTGTTTGGAGAAGTCTAGATTCTGAAGGCTTTTCAGACTACACTGGTTTTGGAGCGTCGCTTTCGAAAAGTAGGTTAATAAAAGTGTTTTTAAATGGCGGGGAAGTGGTAGCCTTTTTCAGTGTGGATGACGGTTCAACATTTTAGGGTTATAAGGTATTTCTTTTTATCGTCTTGTTGGCTGTGTTTTAGCTAAGGTCTTCGTTTTAGTTTATGGTTATTTTAATCTCTAGACTCTAGTCTGGTCTGATCTATGGTCTTGTAAACATTCCGCTGTAATTATATATATATATTTATAATATATATATTTAGGTGCTTTTACAAACATTTAAACACACATACACAAACAGCCAGACCCAGAACAACTGCCTGTAGGCAATACAAATATTTGTTCCGTGCGGGAATCGAACCCGCGACACGCAGCGCAGCAGTCGATTGCTCAGCCACTGCGCCAACCTTGTCGTCAATAGTGTGTAATGGTATTGAGAGCACAAACAATTAGCGCGCCACCTAAAACATAGCACTTAAGTAATTTTTTGAGTCCCACTGTTGGGCAAAGGTTTTCCCTTTTCCTTCCTAACCTCCCTGTCTTGTGCGGTTTCTGGCCATGTTGGCCCTGCAAATGATATAAGATCGTCACACCGCCTTCATCATGGTCTGCCTCGACGGCTCCGGCGATGTCCTACCTCAGGCGTGCAGTGAGTGACGATCTTTGTCCATCTCTCCGGGTGCATTCATGAGGGTATTTTATAAAAAATAAAAAAAAACTATTTTGGAAAAAAAATCAACCGACTTCCAAAAAGTGAAAACTAACTTTAATTTCGGAAGTCGGTGTCGTTGGGTTCGCATTTTCGTTGTTTGCCACCGACTTCCGAAATTAAAGTTATTTTTCACTTTGTAGTGTCGCTTTTGGAAGTCGGTTGATTTTTTTTTGCAAAAAAGTTTTTATTTTTTACTTTTAATTGTAATTTTTACCAGTAATTTTGGTTTAAAAACCAAACTACTGAACCGTTTTTGATGAAATTTCTATGGGACCATTTGAGAAATATACCCTTTCCAACAAAAAAATAATTTTTCAAATCGGTTGGCAAGCAATGGAGTAATGCGCGAATAAACATTTAAAAAAAAAATACAAACATCCGAATTGAGAACCTCCTCCTTTTTTAGAAGTCGGTTAAAAAACATGGTTATTCTTGAGATGCAAAGCTGACAGATGTCATATAATCTCGTAATTTAAGAATTTCAAATTCTAGTCACAGTCTCATCTCAGCGACAAAAAAATGTCAAAAACTTCCCAAAAATGCACGGAAATTTGAGGTATTTTTGACAGATTGAGACTGAGATCAGACTGTGAATGTTCTTAAAATTACGAGATTTGCCCATATGAAGCGTTTCGGTAGTTAAACCAACAAAACATACCAAATGAACAGACTGATACACTTATGGCCGATTCTTATAATTTACAAGCCGTTATTGGTTAAAATTAAGACTCTTGTATCTTTACCAATAATGAAGCAACGACCTCATAGCTTTGCATAATAGACCCTTCTATATAGAAGTAGCTATCACAGGTAACATTAGCTTACAAACCTATTTATACGCCCTGTTTGGTAAGCTACCATGGTAAGAAAATATAATCGTTTTTGTTTATAGGAACCGAGCATTATGCTACCATATTAGGGACCCGGAACAAACGTATTGTTATTCAATAATATTATTAGTGAACACATGTTTTTCTCCTACCGGGTATTCTAATCTCATTCACATAAAGACACGAGGCAACCATTTAAGTGGGTCACCGTTTACCTTCATGAAACTCTTACATATACGATGTATCACAAACGGCCCCCAGGGCGACGCTTAAGCATCAAGTGTTGATTATTTCGATTATTCCCAAGAAAAACATTTCTTTGCGTTCCGGAATTGTGTAAAGGAAACTTTTAAAACGGAATAACAGTTTTATCTGATGTGTGTTACAACTGGGATGTTTTCTTTTAGTGTTTCTTTACATTTGTGTAATAACATAACATCACGCCCGTAATCCTCGTACGCTTAAGCAGAGGTATAGCGTCGCCTAAGTTCTAACACCACTTAAGTAAAAAATAACAACTTTACAGGAGAGTGAAAAAAATGCATAATTCTATCTACATAAGATACCATGACAGTACTATTTTATAATTTGTGTACACTTCTAATTGGATTTATTAAATATGTAACTTTATTTTTAGTATATTATATTAGATCTATGTAAAATTATGCAAATTTGTCACTCTCCTGTAAAGTTGATATTTTTGACTTACGTGGTGTTAGAACTTAAGCGACGATAGGTCCCTATACTACACCCACAGTTAATGAGTGAGTCCCATATAACAGGTCCCTATACTACATCCCCAGTTGATGTGTGAGTCCCATATAACAGGTCCCTATAATACACCTACAGTTAATGTGTGAGTCCCATATAACAGGTCCCTATACTACACCCACAGCTAATGTGTGAGTCCCATATAACAGGTCCCTATACTACACCCACAGTTAAGGGGTGAGTCCCATATAACAGGTCCCTATACTACACCCACAGTTAATGTGTGAGTCCCATATAATAGGGCCCTATACTACACCCACAGTTAATGTGTGAGTCCCATATAACAGGTCCCTATACTACACCCACAGTTAATGTGTGAGTCCCATATAACAGGTCCCTATACTATACCCACAGTTAATGTGTGAGTCCCATATAATAGGGCCCTATACTACACCCACAGTTAATGTGTGAGTCCCATATAATAGGGCCCTATACTACACCGACAGTTAATGTGTGAGTCACATATAACAGGTCCCTATACTACACCCACAGTTAATGTGTGAGTCCCATATAACAGGTCCCTATACTACACCCACAGTTAATGTGTGAGTCCCATATTACAGGTCCCTATACTACACCCACAGTTAATGTGTGAGTCCCATATAACACGTCCCTATACTACACCCACAGTTAATGTGTGAGTCCCATATAACACGTCTTATACTACACCCACAGTTAATGTGTGAGTCCCATATAATAGGTCCCTATACTACACCCACAGTTAATGAGTGAGTCATATAATAAGGGTGAGCCTATTGCCACCAGGAATCAGCTTATAATGTTCCCACAGTTAGAACACAGGCCTCCTCACTTCGAGAGGGAGTGGGCTGTAATCTACCACGCGGGCTCATAGCGGGTTGGTAGATGTCACATGTCTTCGAATTTTTGGTAATACGACATGCCGGTTTACTCACGATGTTTTCCTTCACCGTTTTGAGAGCAGTGGTGAAGAAATTATTTACACAGGCGGACTTAATGCCTTAGGCATTCTCTACCAGTCAACCAAGAGTGGTGAGGAGATTAGATGGCAGGTGCTTTGGTTGAGAGGGACAATGATAAAAAAACTCTTAAAACTAGGTACACAAATACATAAATAGGTGATATACACATACATACCATTACTATAATATATACGTATAATATACTCGTATATATATATATATATATACAAAATCAAGGGAGAGAGGTGTTGAGATGACTCTACGCCATTTTTTTTTATCCATTCCACCATTCCATCCTTTTTTTTTTCTTCTTATCCTATTGCCTGCAATGGATACCACAATGATGATTTTATTATTAATCTAGTTATCCGTTTTGCATGCAGAAACAATAGAGATGTAAATCTTCATTAATGGTGGAGTAATTTAATAGTCCCAGACAAATAGGTGTCTAATCAGTGAAGCATGATTCGTGGCTCAACGGATTATTTCTGAACAATGGTGGTTTGAAAATACTCGGATGGGATTGTGGCTAAATAATAACTGTCGCACGGATCGATCAAACATTTAGCTTTTCTTCCTGCGGTTGGTTCGTGGATGAGTCACTATTTATTACATATCACGTTATAACGTCGGTTCCAGCTGTCATTTGTAGATCTTAAGAGTCATGGAGTCAGGTCAGAAGTCCACAAAGTCTGGTCGTGAAGGCAGGTAGATAGGCAGTCGGTCTATGTAAAACACTGGTATTCAACTGCATCCATTCAGACTGGAAGCCGACCCCAACATAGTTGGCAAAAGGCTAGGCAGGTTGGTTTTTGGGAGTTTAAAAAGACGTGAGACTAATGAGTAAGTTTGTTAGTTAGTTCAATGTAAGAAGGAAAAGAAAAATAAGAAAGAGAGGGAATTCTAATATAAATTAGTGAAACCCAATAAGTTAAGGAATTAGGCATATTTGCTGTGTGTCAGTGTCACATTTTACTTCGGCCCGACATGTTAAGAAGATGGCTGCATGTCATTCTGTAGTATTGATGTTACTAAGCAATATTATAATGCTGAGTCGATAAAGCAGATTCTACACATCTGAGGTTGGCAGAATTATCGAGTTTGGCACCATTGCCATAAAGAAAAAGAGAATAGATTCTATCGTGGAACGAGCAGACCAAAATAGCCCTTCAGATGACGAACTTATTTTGGCCGCGCTTTTATTTCGTCACAGTAAGTGTGCTTTTCGTAGCTCAAATAATGCTACTGACGCCTGGCCCGATCGTGCTTGCTGACTACAACTAAAGAAATATTCCAGTGCACCAAACATTTGTCCCGAGCTAGTCGTAAGAGTCAACCGACTGAAACAGGCTAATGTCTGTAATGAGGCACTGTTGGTCTATGAGGCATAGACACTTCCTGATTATGCGTTGTCCTTTTTAGCCTGCTGCATCAGGGGGAGGGTAATGTTGTGCTCAATAGGGATGACTAGCTTCGCGCCGCTGTTTCACCCGCATAAGTTCCGATCCCGTGGGAATATCGGGATAAAAAGTATCCTTTATGTTAATCCTGGTTATAAACCGTCTGTGTGCCAAATTTCATCCACATCCGTTCTGCAGCTTTTGCGTGAACGAGTAACAAACATCCATCCATACAAACTTTCACGTTTATAATATTGGTAGGAAGTAGCATGTTAACTCTAGAATACAGTAAGAGAGGTAATGCTGCCGATTGATCGCTGAAACGTTAGAAAAATTATTTTCAACGAGAAAACGCAAGTGTCCGGTGTCCTAAATTCTCAATGATATAAAGGGAATGCTTTGAAAATTGCAATTATATTGGTGATTGTAGCCTGTATGAAAATATGGTCAACATTTCTTTTCATTTTGTATGAAAATCAACGCCAAAAATTGCACTAAAACCGTTTTTACGATGTTACTTATTGTGCGTTTAAGTAAAAAGAATGCTAGAGTATGCATTTTTTCTTGATCTATTAAATGGCTTCATGTTCCATGCTTTTTAATGAAGTTTAGTATCTTTATTTATTTAATCATTTATGCACACACATTTATAAACAGACAAGAGAACAGAATAATAGGTATAATAATAATAATCTCTTTATTTCAGAATACAATTCCATAATTACAAAAGGTATCAAGATGTTAGTAACATAAAAACTTAAAAACTATGTTAGTAGACATTACCAATATTTACAAGAGCATGTAGCTGACTTAAGTAACAGATGAAAGGCAGGTATAAAGGTGATGCTTATTTTGAAATAAATCTATCTATTTATTTTTATTGTTACTCGGAGCGGATTGACAGTACTTAATTTTTTTGCAAAAAAATGTAGGTTACCTACTGATGAAATGTAGGTAAACTACCTACCTACTATCTGAATCAGTCCAGAACACGAATATTTTTCCAGCAATTACGTACTCAATTTCACCAAAACCTTAATGTTACACAACCCTAGTTCTTGCCTTTCATACGAAAACCTTGGAAGGTGAAAAATGAATATTGTTAAGTAATTACAGCCCGTTTCGTTTCGTGATTCGGCCCCAATCGGTTTTCAACTGAACAGCTTTTGTTGTATTTCGTTTGCATGTGTGTGTGTGTTGAGTAGCATTTCAATTAAGGTTTTGAAGTTGTTTTTAGATTTTCTTCAAGGGTGCTTGAAGTTGTGGATAAATATAGATACACAATATATACATATATAAATATATGTCGGAGAAGGTATGTCTGTCTCTCGTTAACATCAGGTATATTTTAATTACTGTGGGCGTACTATGGGTAGTGTTGGCTATAGCACAATAGAAAAACAGTTTGCAATTTCAAATCAGATTATAATTTACGAACAAGTTAGTCACACTAGCGAATCACACACTGTAGGTTCACAACTCAACGATACGGAACGCGAGACAGTTTCTAAGCACATGTTGTTCGTACGATGTCCAATGTTTCGATGTGCTCGAGAGCTCAGCTCATACCGCTTTTGTAGCTGTTGCTCTCGTCCCCCCACGAATTCAGGCTAGACTTTGTCTAGCGCCACGAGATGGCGCTAGCGTTCCTATTAATAGTAATAATAGTAAATACGAATGACTCAGGCATATTTATATTGTGTAATGATTTTTATATTATCATCATCTGCCTAGCCTTTTCCCAACTATGTTGGGGCCGGTTTCCAGTCTAAGCGGATGCAGCTGAATGCCAGTTATTTACATGGAGCGACTGCCTATCTGACCTCCACAATCTAGTTACTGGGTCATACGATACCCCTTGGTAAGACTGGTTGTCAGACTTTCGGGCTTCTGACTACCCGTAACGACTGTCAAAGATCCACGAATGACAGCCGGGACTGCTTTCCGAGGCACGAACGGGTCTTGGTATGTAAAGATGTTCATCCATCCATAGACCAACCGCGGCAAGCGTAGCTTAACCTGATCGATAGACCTGTGCGGCTTATTTTTATATTAGTGCCTTAAATATTAGGTATCGAATTCCGGGTTATGTGTTGAGAGCTAACACATAACCCGGAAAACACGGACATAACCCGGTGTGTGGAGGTTAGTTTATGGGTTATGTGCTTTTAAGGCTTATGTTGGCTGTATGTGGAATATTTCTTTATTCTATTATTAGAGTCGTTATTTTAGTCTTCGTGACATATTATACAACGGAGAACAGAACAAATAGCACTTTGGGTAGTGAAAACTTCCTTGAATTTGAACTTTTTGCTAACAATTTCTGAATTCAACATCGGCTATTTTACTTCCTAGATTTACTTTTAAGGATACATTGACAACACGGTTAGTGCAGTGGCTGAGCGATTGGACTGCTGCGCTGCGTGTCGCGGGTTCGATTCCCGCACAGAACAAATATTTGTAAGTCCTACATGTATTTGTTCTGAGTCTGGGTGTTTTTCTATCTATAATATGCATGTTTTACAAAAAAAAAAAAAATGTATATAAGTAGTTTATCAGCCATCTTGTTACCATAACACAAGCATTAGGTTGCTTAGCTTGGGACTAGATGGCGCTGTGTGAAATGTCCAGGGATATTATTATTATTTGAAACCATTTTTTGTAGGACTTTATTTAGCAAAACCACAGACTTCTCTACGGTGGTCAACACTATGTGTTAATTGTTAATCACCCGCCAAACCAAACACGAATCACCAACCACAACAATAACCTATAGACAAACGGAAGCGCCATCCATCATCCATAACATCCATCCACAAATACCAGACCTCATCCAGCCTCATCCGACGCGGCCTGATGAATAAGTAAATGGTTTCGTTGCAATTAAACTGGCAACACTGCACGGACGCTAATTGCCATCGATAAATGTGGTGGAAGGCCACAATGTGGATGTTGCCTTTTTTAATTTTGGGATGATAGTGGGCTGTGATTTGGTATAATTGATTGGATTAAGTGTGGACTTATTACATACATACTTATTACATACATTTTTGTTACATAAATTTGTTATTTTATCTAGTAAAATGATATTGAATGAAATTTGAAATGGGTCAGTTATTTTGGGATGACACAAATACTGTGTTTCAAGTTTTAAATATGTCCAGATAAATAGGTTTTGCGTTATGCGAGCTAGAAGGTTAAATTGTATTAGTAAAATAGTATAGTTAAATCCTACTAATATTATAAACGCGATAGTTTGTGAGGATGGATGGATGTTTGTTACTCTTTCACGCAAAAACTACTAAACTACTGAACTCATCCAAATAATGAAATTTGGCACACAGATAGTTTATAACCAGGCTTAACACATGGAATACTTTTTATCACGATATTCTCACGGGACCGAAACTTATATGGATGAAACCGCGGGGCGCTGCTAGTGCGCCTTTACATTTTTTACTGGTTAAATGGTCTTGTATATATGTGATTTGTAAGTAAGTGTAAGGTCCCACTGAGAAATCGCAGACAATATGGCCCTTTGTACACACACGTTTTTCTTGCCGTGTGTAGGATCGGCCGCCAGTGTTGTACCTATGGATCACTATAGAAGCTTGTTGATGAAACTCAAAATCGCTTTTGCAAAGGGACAGGTAACATATTTACCAGCACTGGCCAGAAGAAACATGCTCCTTTTGCTTTTACAGCTCAGCTCCACTTTCATTTGTTTCCAAGTTGTCTGAAAGTCTACGTAAAGTTCTGTTACATGCCAAAAGCTCCTAATATAGTGTGGCGGGTGACTTATCTAGTTTAGCGTTACAGCATAATCTTCAAAGACTAAACTCGTCGGGCTCAGGTACACACAGCACTAGGCTAGTGCTTTTTGCCCATAAACTAGTGACAGTCTTGCGTGCCTGCTTTTTGTTTGGTACAAGTGAAAAAAGGGGGGAGATTTATGAAAGTATCGCGCATAGCAATAAGTAATTTCATATTATTGGAACGAAATTCCTTATCGCGCGTTGCGAAAGGGGGCTAGACGGAAAAAATTAATACCAAAAGTTGGAACGACACTTTTTGCTATAGTTGTAAGCCGAGCGGCGTGCGCGTTTCTCTGTCTGTCTCTCTCTCTCTCTCTTATAGAAAGCAAGCCAGTTATACTTCGTTCCATCCGGGTGTCCCTTGACACCTCTCAAGTTTATTATTACTATAGCATTTTCAGCCTATTATGTTCCCACTGCTGGGACAGAGGCCTTTTGGTAAGGGAGTGGGCCGAAATTCACCACGCGGGCCCAGTGCGGGTTGGTAGATCTCACATGTCTTCAAATTTTTGACTCTAGGACATGCCGGTTTCCTTACGATGTTTTCCTTCACAGTTATGAGCAGTGATGAAATAATTTACATAAAGTAAAGCGCCTGCCTGGGTTCGGACCTACACCCTACCTAAGTTTTTTAGTGAAGTTTTAGGGGTTGTAGAAAATAATAGGTAATAAATACCTAAACCAAAAAAAAAAAAACTTCCACGATAGCCAATGTCGTATACGGAAAAAAAACAGCAAAGAAGACATGTCACTGATATAGATGTTTAAACATACCCTGTATTTATCTACTGCTGATAACATACTATCAGAAGTAACGAGCAAGAGTAGAATAGCAAAGGATTAGGAGGTTTATCATCAGTTTAGTCGAAAGGCGTCCACTGACTTAATGTAATTTGGATGTACTCTTAAAAATAGGAAAAATAAAGCCGCCTCTTGAAGCTTGCATGTTTGATAACAGTGTTTTACATGTTGCAAAACAAAACTCGCAAACAAACACACTTTTTCACATTCCTAAATGTCACTACCACAAAAATTTAAAAACACCTTATTATTTCGTCACAAACTCGAATAACATCTCTCAAACTTCACCAAGAAAGCATTTTAACAAGGTAAGTTGACAAGGCCGCTATTCACTAATTACTTGCGCCGCCACACATTGGCACGGGTCCAAGATGGCGGTGGCTACAAAACACTGTGCCATGGCCCGAGATATCATTGCAAGAATAAGTCCAGTTTAGCCGTGAATTAGTGTTTATTGGCTTTTAAAAGCGTTCGCCGAAGTTTGTATGCAAATGAGTAGGCCTGTGGTTTAATGGGTGACTGCTTTCGTGACCTGATTTGCTGAGATTTTTTAGGTTGCAACGCAAGTGTAGGAGTTGAAATCGAGTTAGGAAAGTTCTTTGGCTTGATCATTGTTGAGTTTTATATGCTGATATAGGTTCGTCGTTTTTGAGATTTTTGGAGAAGTTATCGAATCTCCGATGAGTTCTCCGAAATATTAAGAGAGATGATTCAACAAAAAGCCTGTTAGTTAAATTTCTTTCTTTCATTTACCACACAAAAGACCTAATGAAAAAAAACAGCTCATTCATTCTCCGCGAGGACTGGTTTGAGGTAGCGCGGGAAAAGAGTTTTCGGAAGGATTTAGGGGAGGTCTTTGCCCAATAGTGAGGCAGTATATGCCAACAAAAACAAAAAAAAAAAAAACTTGAGAGGTGTCAAGGGACACCCGGATGGAACGAAGTATAACTGGCTTGCTTTCTATAAGAGAGAGAGAGAGAGACAGACAGAGAAACACGCGCACGCCGCACGGCTTACAACTATAGCAAAAAGTGTCGTTACAACTTTTGGTCTTAATTTTTTCCGTCTAGCCCCCTTTCGCAACGCGCGATAAGGAACTTCGTTCCAAAAATCATTCTCTCTGCCCTTATCTCAATTTATTTAGGGTCAGTGCAGCACGTCTTCGATTCCTTCTTCCATAATTCTCTATTATTCGTCATCTTTCACGCAAGCCGTACATCGTTTCTTTGGTCTTTCGTTACTTTATAGATTATCCACATTTATATTATACACAAAATTTTCCACAAAAAAAAAGTGTTTCAAAAAATTTACAACAATCTGTGTATCCGAATGAAAATTGTAACGACTATTTTTATTACACATTTTTAATCCGCCAAACTTCGGCGCAGTGAATTAAAAAGTGTGTGAATGGACAATACTCGTATTGTATTAAAATAAATAAAATCCGGTCGGTTGTATAATGTTTCGACAATTTCACCGCGTTTCATTCTAGTTCGTTACCCAATAGATGTAGACGATGATTCGGGCTATTTTCTTGAAAGAACCCCGACCTATTTTCGATAACAAAGTACTATTGTGGGCTGTTTTTGGTAACCTTTCGCTCTCTTTAATAAAATAAGGTTTTTTTTTTTCAATCTGTAATTGTTTTCATTCGATACGAGTATTATTGCTTCGTGATTGGTTTTATTTTTGGATATTTATCAATTCGTGGGTGTGATTTGTTAGGACCCTTATTATTTTAACGAATTGGTTATTATTTTTGAGGTTAACATTTTTTATAGGTATCTTGATAGCCCGGGCCTTAGTTGTGGAGGTCAGATAGGCAGTCGCTCCATGTAAAATACTGGTATTCAGCTGCATCCGGTTAGACTGGAAGCCGACCCCAACATAGTTGGGAAAAGGCTAGGCAGATGATGATGGTGGTGGTTTTCAAAAGGAATTGAAAAGCTATGTAGATTCAAAAATGAATTAAAGTATGAAGAGCGTTGTTACTATGAACAGCCAATCGATTCTGTAAAAATATCACCGTGAAAAGTTAGGTGAAGTGAGCTTAGAGTGGGCCGATTTGGATGAAAATTTTTGTGTATATTTCAATGGGTTCCTGGATAGTTTGAAAACACAATTGGACCCGGTAGGTGGCGCTGCTGTCAGTATATGATGATACATCCGGGCAGGACGACGTCTGCCGGATCCGCTAGTAGCTAATGAAAAAAAGTCTTATTGTGTTTTTTCCATTGGGAATCCCCAGCTATAGGCTCGGCTCTTCGAGACCAATAACAAACTGGGGTAATGTGGGTGTTCTGAACCACACTGCTGACCCTTTAAAGTAATAAGAGAGAAAATTCAATTTTTTTTACGTTTTTTTGCAATTCTATGTTGAACAAAATATGAACCGCGACCGTAACAAGTATGTATTTACAGAATTATAATCATTAAAATCATCACTACAACCCTCTAAGTTCGTGTAACCCTATTGAATGACTATTTCATCATTGAATAGGGTTATACGGGCTATCAAGATCATCATCATCTGCCTAGCCTTTTCCCAATTATGTTGGGGTCGGCTTCCAGTCTAGCCGGATGCAGCTGAATACCAGTATTTTACATGGAGCGACTGCCTATCTGACCTCCACAACCTACTTACTGGGCAATACGAAACCCCTTGGTAAGACTGGTTGTCAGACTTTCGGGCTTCTGACGACCCGTAACAACTGTCAAAGATCCACGAATGACAGCCGGGATCAATGGATTAACGTGCTTTCCGAGGCATGGAGGGGTCTTGGTATGTAAAGATGATCACCCATCCGCGGACCGATCGCAGCAAGCGTAGCTTAACCTGATCGATCGACCCGTGTGGCTGTTATTACTTAGCCACAAGCCTCTCCACCACCACCATCATCATCTGCCTAGCCTTTTCCCAACTATGTTGGGGTCGGCTTCCAGTCTAACCGGATGCAGCTGAATACCAGTATTTTACATAGAGCGACTGCCTATCTGACCTCCACAACCCAGTTACTGGGTAATACGATACCCCTTGGTAAGACTGGTTGTCAGACTTTCGGGCTTCTGACTACCCGTAACGACTGTCAAAGATCCACGAATGACAGCCGGGACCAACAGCTTAGCGTGCTTTCCGAGGCACGGAGGGGTCTCGGTATGTAAAGATGGTCACCCATCCACAGACCAACCGCGGCAAGCGTAGCTTAACCTGACCGATCGACCTGTGCGGCTGTTATTATTTAGCCACGGGCCCCTCTCTCCACCACCACCATATTATCTTTAAATAGATCATCAAATTACCGTGCCCTCAAATTTTACAAACTGGTGACGTTTTGTCAACATTGTTATTGAAACAAAGCAGTTGAGTCGATTATTTTAACGGGCCTTAAGATGTCAGCTTTCAAGCCAAACGCTCGCAATCCACGTCAAACGAGGCAAGTGTTGCCATAAATTGCTTTTTGCTGTATTCGAATTTACGTTTTAGGTTGTAAAAAGTACTTGAATTTAGCGCATTCTCGTGACACGTATAATTTGACTTGTAATATTTTTGGTCATTCCACCACGACATTTTCTAACACCCTCACGTGAAACATGGGTGACATTAAAATTAAAATTTCAAAAGTCAACATTCTCAAAACTAAAATTAACATACCAAATATTAACGATTAGATGTGAAAGCATTAATATACTAGATTAACAAGGCAAGCTCCTTTGCATAATTTCGAATTTACTATCAAAATTTATTTATTGCACCAAACTTTATACATCCACTTAAAGCTTTGTTTACTGTAAAATACGGTTTAAAATTGTGTGTTTTAAATACAAAAGTAAAGTTGCAAGGCCGCATGCAACGCGCGCCGTTTTACGTATTGTTTATTCGACCACAAGGCCGGGGACAGACATGCAAAACGGCCCATCTGGCCTGGACTGGCCTTTGTATATAGGCCAATATTTCCTGCTACACTTGTGTGCACGAGACTTTATATTTAAAGGGGAGCATTTTTGTAGATGGTTAACGCGTAGAATAAAGAATGCGGTCGTGCGTTTTATGTGGAAGATTTTCCTGGTTTATATATTTTAAAGATCTGGGTAGCAGTGTAATAGTATTCTTTGTTTTAGCTGTAAGATAAGAAAATCCTAGGAAAAAATAAAAAATAAACCTAGTTGTGATTCTAAGTCTCTATGTTCGTCGAAACTTTGAGATCAATGTTAACACGAAAGCGTATCTTCATGTCATGTCTTCTGCATTAAAATTCATCTTAGATCATTTTTACATCATCTAAAACAGCTGCCTTCAATTCAATCGAACCCAAAAATATCTCTCTTATTTTCAAAAGACCCTTTCAATCCAACTTTACGAGCTCATAAAAGCGACGTTCTACATAAAAACAAATCAATCGCTCCACTGTCCGGCCAGCGTTTGTTTCGGTGGTGCAAGTAGTGGGTATACTGGCGCGTAGCCAGCCCACCTTACAATTACGAATGGTCTTGCATTCTCGGCTTCTTGCTGTAAAATTTTGATCACACCTATTATGGGTAATAGTGTGAATGTAGCAGGCGTTTCAGCGAATTGGATTTTTATGTTGATTCTTAATGGGGGATGGGAATGACAGCCGTTTGTTTCGTGTTGTTCAGAAGAGGTGTTTAATGTTTGTTGGTAATGGGGACATTAAGTTTGTACTGGTGAACGTTTATTTATGGGTAAGTGTTTTTCTATTGTTTTTTGCATCACGGGACAAGTGAGAAACAAAAACACCTTTACCACAGCTTCTACTTTACGACCGCGTTGTCGTAAATGGGAATGATTCAACTTTTTTTATTGTCGCTTCGTCATCATCTACCCATCCTTTTCCCGACTATGTTGGGGTCGGCTTCCAGTCTAACCGGATGCAGCTGAATACCAGTATTTTACATGGAGCGACTGCCTATCTGACCTCCACAACCCAGTTAGTGGGTAATACGATACCCCATTTGTCGCTTCGTTTGGCTTCTTATAATATAGTACACCATTTTAGAAACATAATACAGTTCTCATAGTCTAAGAACAATAAATATTTTCTACGAATAAGAATCCGCACAAGTTTATATGTATAATTATCTCGCTGTTTCTGACAAGGGGGGTGCTACAATATTATTGTGTTTTCCCATCTATAGTATATTCGTTACAAGCACACATTCATTGCAAACGTTCTTCATTATCATGGTGTAGTCACCATGATATGAACCACACCACCTTCACCATGATGTGATTCAATTTTAGTAACACAATAGCTGTAGCAGCGTTAAACTTACATTAAATATGCTATTTTTCAGCTATCTCCTCTCTCGTCCAGAATTTCCTACCGTGCGCTGCTACAGCGAAAGTGGATGTACTCAAGCGCAAATTACACACATAAACAAAATAATTCATAATACGGCCACTGCATTCGCGAGAGCAAAATGCGCGAATGCATCTAGTTCTAAGCATAAATGCAGTTAGTCGTAATACAGCGAAATGAGGCTATGCAAAATACTTCTAGGCAGAAAATTAGACCAAACAAAAAAATCTCTCATTAGTTCTAAAAGCTGCTTTATGTTAATCCCATTTGACGGACGAAGTCACATGAATATGTTGAACTTTTTTAATTCGTCCAATCTACGGATGCATTCATCCGGAAATGCACTTGGATAAACTGAATCGTACCGATCCCCGTCGATTGGTCCAAAACTGGATTTCGCCGGTTCAAGCCAGACGGTTCTGAATCCATCTAGTTTTCGCCAGTAAAATTTTAAGGAGGGATTTGTCATGATTTATTTTATTTCAAGTTTGGAGTTTACGTTACGTACGTTACGTAAGACAAAGGTTCTTTATCAAAAGTGTTAAATTAAATAGAGAAAGGTTGAATTTGCTTAAACAATTAGACATGTATTCCTATAACTTGGAGCAGAGTACTAGGAAGTACAACATTGACACAGATGCCTTGCAATCAGAACTTAACCATCTACAGGAGAAACTTAGTTCAATGACCAACAAGTATAATACCTCTGAAGACCTAATGAGGGAATATGTGTTGGCAATGAATGAACTGGTAAACACACAAAAAAACAACTGTGAGCATTGTCTAACACCATCCAATGTGCTTACACCGGATCATTCATTGACAACATGCAACACCTCCTTACTGCAGCCCTGTGTTGATTTGTTGACTCCTTCTACTAATAGTTTCAATAAACCTTGCAAACAAAGTTTAAATAATGATATTGTGTTATTTTGTGATGAGATAGGTAAGGACTTAGGTCACTTGTTGACAGATGAGTATCCAGGACACTCAATACTAAATTACTGTATGCCTGGTTGTTCTTTGTTTCATATTATGAAAGAAATTACTAAATGTAACTTTTCCCAGGATACAACATTATTAATTTTTATGGGTAATAGGGGAAATGTAAACAAAGGAGAACTACTTGAGTATTATAGAACATTGTGTAATCTAAGTTTAAGAAAAGTTGTGTTGTTTACATTCCCTTATAGTAACAGTTTGCCACAGGAAGAAAATAGCTTAAGATTCGAATTGAATATGACAATGCATAACTTGACATATAATAATAACATGTTCCATTTGATTGATATTAACAATTATGTTAATAATAATTTATATCTGACAAAAGATAGATATAACATTGTTATGTACTATCTTTCTAAATATCATAAAAGACAGATAGCTGTGTCGCTATCATATTTTTTTTCTATCACAGCCAAAAATTTGGCTAAACAATTTGCTTCTTTTGAGCAATGCAATGACATTATAAATAATTCTGCTAACAATTTAGTCACAACTCATGACATTGCTAATAATTTAAATTAGAAATTAAGACAATAGAGGCAATCTCTAGCTATAATGTACAAAATAGTATCAACCTGGTGCATCAAAATATTCAAGGATTTATGAACAAAGATTTAGAAGTAGACTTATTTATGAATTTTAATAGTATTGATATTCTCTGTATAACAGAACATTGGCTGAAAAGTCACCAGTTCTTGTTCAATTTTAATAATCACCAGGTTGGTAGTTCGTTCAGCAGAATAAATGCTATACATGGTGGCTCTTTAATTTTAGTAAGTAACCAGCTCAAATTTAAAGATCGTAACGATATTGTGAGCCTATCTGTTGAGCGTACAGTTGAAATTGCCTGTATAGAATTGGAGCACTTGGTTGTATTAAGTGTGTACAGACCCCCTTCAGGATTGTATGACTGCTTTGAAAAGGTAATGGATGAAGTATTACACAGGATTTGTAACTCAAACAAGTCCGTTATCATTTGTGGTGATTTTAATGTTAATTTATTAGAAAACTCAGGTTCTTGTAGTAAAATTATAAGTCTGTTTCAGTCCTACAATCTTGTAAACCTATTTTTGGAGCCCACAAGAATAACACCTACTAGTGCCACATGCCTAGATAATATTTATACAGATATTATACCAAGCCACAAAGAAATTATAAATTTACTAGATTCGGATCACTGCGGGCAAAGGATAACTATTCAAAACCAAAACAAAAAAGTGGCTAAAAAGGATATCACTGTTAACCCCAAAACTGCAAGTCGCTTGGAGGCTTTTAAAGTTAAACTCATTAATAAATTACCAGTTTTGTCAACTCATGCTGATCCTAATCATCTATATGATACTTTTTTTAATATATACTGTAAACAATTTGATTCCACCTTTATTCCCAAGACTATCTCGGTTAATAGTAACGCATCTTTCAGTGATTGGGCTACCATTGGTATTCATAAAAGTAGAACGCGGCTTTATGAACTGTACAATGAAAGGTATTATGTTAACACTGATGAATTTAATTTGTATGTTAGAAATTATTCAAAATTATTTTAAAAAGTTTGTTATATGGCCAAGTCACGTTATTTGGGTTCAAAGATTAAAAACAGCAGTAATGTAATTAAAACGACCTGGTCTATTATTAATAATGAAGCGGGAAGATCTAGTAACCGAAATACTGACTACAGCCTGTCTATTAATGACAACATAATAAAATCAGACTCACAAGTCGCCGAGGCATTTGAAAATTTCTTTTCAGATATTCCCGTTTCAACTACTAAATCCCTAAACTCATCACCTTCTGTTGCTGAGTCTTTGCTTAAGGAAAATGTTAATGGTTGCGATTCGGAATTTCATTTTGAACATATTACCTGTAGAGATATAATTAAAACCTTTCACACTTTAAATGTTAAAAAGACTGCAGATCTGTGGGGTAATTCTGTAGAAGTTGCTAAGTCTATTATTGACATTGTAGCACCTACTCTAGCTCTTATTTTTAATAGTTGTATTAACAGTGGGGAGTTTCCTGACCTAATGAAAAATAGTAAAATAATACCTTTGTTTAAATCAGGTAGTACATCAGACCCTACAAATAATAGACCTATTTCTGTACTACCTACCTTTAGTAAAATTTTTGAGAAATTAATTTTAGATCAAGTGCAAAGATTTTTTAATAAACACAAATTACTACATAGCAAACAGTTCGGTTTTACAAGGGGTCGTTCAACTACTGATGCCGGTGTTGAACTTTTAGGACATATTTATAATGCATGGGAAGATAAATGCGATGCCTTGGGCATCTTTTGTGATTTGTCCAAGGCATTCGATTGCGTTCTTCACGAAACGTTAATCAGGAAACTCCGCCACTACGGAATCCGGAACACTGCTCTGGATCTTCTTACTTCATACTTGAGTAAGAGGATTCAGAGCGTTGACGTTAATGGAAAAAGATCTCCCGGATCTATAGTAACAATGGGAGTCCCACAGGGCTCAATTCTTGGTCCTTTCTTGTTTCTTATTTATATAAATGACTTGCCGTACCTCATAAAGGATAATCATGATATAGTGTTGTTTGCAGATGACACTTCACTTTTGTTTAAACTTAAACGTCAGCAGCAGGTTACTGACGATGTAAATAGCGCGATCTCTAAAGTAGTCCACTGGTTCAATGTTAATAATTTACTTTTAAACGAGAAAAAAACCAAATGCATTAAGTTTACGCTACCTCACGTTAGGCAGGTGAAAACTAATGTGTTGATAAAGGGCGAAGAATTGAATCCTGAAGACAGCACAGTATTCTTGGGCATAACTTTGGATGCTAAGCTTCAGTGGGGTCCACATATAGATAAATTGTCAAAAAAGCTAAGTTCCGCAGCATACGCTGTTAGAAAAATTCGTAATTTGACTGATGTAGAGACAGCCCGTTTAGTGTACTTTAGCTATTTTCATAGTGTAATGTCATACGGTATTCTATTGTGGGGAAATGCCGCTGATATTCAGACTATCTTTGTTTTGCAGAAGCGAGCTGTTCGATCAATTTATAAACTGAGTCCGAGACACTCGCTCAGAGACAAATTTAAAGAGATTAATGTTATGACTGTGCCTTCTCAATATATTTATGAAAATCTTTTATATGCCCATAAAAATATAAAATTATTTAAAAAATACAGTGATATCCATGATATAAATACTAGGAACAAACACAAATTTGTTGTACCTACAACAAGGCTCAAGAAAATAGGTGGCTCGTTCAGATGCCAATGTATACGCTTTTATAATAAAGTTCCAAGCCCAGTTCAAGATCTAAGCCTTAATAAATTCAAATCATTTATTAAACGTAAGTTGTGCCAGAAAGCCTTTTATACCGTTAAGGATTATATCGAGGACAAAAAGGCTTGGGATTAAGCTGCTTCCAATTTTTTTTTTTAATTTTTTTACGTATTGAATGTTTTTATTTTGTTTTTCTCTGTTTTGTTGTTGTTTTTTTTTTTTATATACACTGACATTAATGAATTTTATATATACTATGACATTTGCTTACTTAGTAAAGTATTATATTATTTTAATTATTGTGAATGTGAAGACTATGTGGGTCATTGTATTTATATTATTTTTCTCTCTGTTCTCTTAGTTTTTGTCATGGTCTGGCAGTTTGAGTAATTAATGTGGCCTACCCAAATGTCCTTTCTTTGGTATTGTTCGTCGGATCGGTGAGCTCCTTAAGTTTTGAGTTGAGCTGCACGATTTCTGACAAATGCGTGCACTGACTGGACAGGTCCTCTCAATCTGTGTGGTTCTTTCCTCAAAAGACCATCTCAGACATCGACCTACATGGTCTTCATATGATCTGACCAAGATTATGTCTGGACTTTAAAAGAGACTGTGACGTCTGAGTTTGTTTCGGCCTTTCTTCTCAGACTAGTCAGATAGGAAACGCCGACCTCATCTAGTTTTAAAATATGATTGACGTGTAAAAGTGTTTGTACAAACCTACTTACAAAATAAAATCATTTATCATTTATCATTTACGGTTTAAGAGTTAAATTAAATTTTGTACAAGCATGCGGAAGTATTGATTGAAGTACATATTTCAGTAACTCTAATAAATTGAGGGGCTTGTGGCTAAGTAAAAATAGCGGCACGGGTCGATCGATCAGGTTAAGCTACGCTTACCGCAGTTGGTCCGTGGATGGGTGACAATCTTCACATACCAAGATCTCTCCGTGCCTCGGAAAGCACGTTAAGCCGTTGGTCTCGGCTGTCATTCATTGATCTTTGACAGTCGTTACGGGTCGTCAGTAGCCCGAAAGTCTGACAACCAGTCTTACATCGTCATTAGGGGTATCGTATTACCCAGTAACTGGGTTGTGAAGGTCTGATAGGTAGTCGCTCCATATAAAATATTGGTATCCAGCTGCATCCGGTTAGACTGGAAGCCAGCCACAACATAGTTGGGAAAAGGCTAGGCAGATGATTACAAATAAAGATTGATTGATTGATTGATTGATGATGATAATATAAAAATCATAACACCCTATATTTATCCACAACTTCAAGCACCCTAGAAGAAAATCTAAAAACAAATTCAAAACCTTAATTGAAAAGGTAGATGATGCGTAGCTTTAAAAATTTGAAATTATTTTTTTCGATTTAACTACACCGACGTAAAAGCGTCAGATATTTTTACAGTTCCAGTGTTTGAACTTATTTAAACTTTTTACTGACTATAAAATTTTATTGGAGCATCCGTTTTCTTTTACAAATCCGTCTTTAATGAAATGTTAGAAATCTGAATCGAAGCGTTCGAGCAAAGTATCTTGTTTCATAAAATGTCTCTTTATGTAGTAGACAGTCCACAGAAGGTGCACATAATACTGTCTTATTTATATCAATGATAGCACTTCATTGTAAATAGAACTTATTTCAAAATTGCATACGTTTTTTTTTACAAAATCTTCCTACTAATCACACTGATATTATAAAAGCGACAGTTTATGAGTGTGTATGTGTATGTTTGTTATTTCACGCTCAAACGGCTGGACTAATTTTGATGAAATTTGGTTACAGTTACAGTTCTTTAAGTACAGGTTGCTCCAAGATGCTATCTCAGAAAATCCTACTAATATTATAAACGCGAAAGTAAGGATGGACGGATGGATGGATGTTTGTTACTCTTTCACGCAAAAACTACCACACGGATTTGGCTGTAATTTCGCACACAGATGGTTTATAACCAGGATTAACATAAAGGATACTGTTTATCCCGATATTCCCACGGAATCGAAGCTTATGTGGGTGAAACCGCGGGGCGCAGCTAGTCTTTTATTTTTATAAAAGACTAGCTGCGCCCCGCGGTTGATTTGCGTGTAAACCACAAGCAAATCAGTCGTTTATAAAAGAAGATTCTGTCTCTCACTCGGCCAGATAGTTCTAGGTATCGTTCAAAAATTTTAACTGCAAAAAATCTTCAAATATTTTGAAGGTTCAGTTCCAAAGGATTCCCAATAAGACACGTTTGTTTCATAAAGATGGACAAAAATAGCAAAATTTTACAACAAACGTGACAAGAAATATCCAACACAATTTACACCAACATCAGCACACAATTTCAGGAACATAAAAAATCCAAGAAGTCAAACACAATAAAACATACCTTCACAGACTTCAAACAATAGATATTTATGTCCCGACGTTTGTCTGAAGATTTAGATTAGGTATCCGTTCCCGTCTATACCTTCGATATGGCATGGATTCGGCGGCGGTCGTAAAAGTCTAATTCACTCACGAGCAGTCCTCGTACGGATATTGAGTGGTGGTGTTAGTTATGAGCGGTTGCGGGTTCAGGAAATAAGGTGGTTAATGTATCCGTTGAATAAGCTTTTTAACGGTGGTCGTCGGCACCGTTATCGTAGTAGCTGTTTACTGCTTTATTTAGAGTCATGATGTAATGCACTTCAGTATCTGTTTTTTTTTTTACGTTATTTTACGGTGGCAGGGACATCGACGCGCAAACTGTAACCATGAATTCAGCACATGAGTTTAGACCCCATAGTGTCGAAATTTTTCGTCGGTTATTAAAAAAAAAAAAATTGTTGTTCCATACCTTTTGACCGCGTAGGTTTTTGCATTTTTCTATGAAACAAGTTTTTTGGAACGAAGTTCCTTATCGCGCGTTGCGAAAGGGGGCTAGACGGAAAAAATTATGACCAGAAGTTGGAACGACACTTTTTGCTATAGGGTGTTGTAAGCCGTGCGGCGTGCGCGTGTTTCTCTGTCTGTCTCTCTCTCTCTCTTTGAACTTCGTTCCATCCGGGTGTCCCTTGACACCTCTCAAGTTTTTTTTGATAACCGACGCAAAAAAAATCATGTGCTGAATTCATGGTTACAGTTTGCGCGTCGATGTCCCTGACACCCTGTATAAACTCTTGGTTTGGGTCAGTCAATGACTAAAGATATCCCAAGGTCCGGTTGGATATAGGCATAGAAATCTGTTTATATTATTAACTCATACTGCTCCTTATGCTGTGTGTTATTCGGAATAAACTTTTAAATGGTTAATAATTAACTTCTTGACATTCAGCTCTCAAAATGTGTGAGACAAAATAACTTTAAAGCAGAAGATTTGATAACTTTTGGTTGGTTTGGTTCTTAGTTTCTCATATAAGTCATTATTGAATACATACATACATAAACTCAGGTCTTTTTCCCATGGGGGTAAGCAGAAACTACAGAGCGCCACTTGCTACGATCCTTAAATATTCCTCTTGCTTAACAATCTTTAACACTTGACAGAATATTATTATTGCTTTTCCTCAAAAGTCGCTCTTTGTGTAAATAATCGCTTGTGACTCATCCCTGGTACCACTTCACCCTGAGTCCGGATATCCCCTCCGAAAAACCCACTACAGAGCCGGTTATTGGCTCGAATGGTCTCGCAAAAATACGATTCGCCAATATGGCCAGCGATTTAGATCTGAATGTCCATTCTGTAGGCCCGGCCGCGGCCCGGATATTTGATTGAGGCCACATTGAGGCCGAGTAGCCGATGATGAATTGGTGATGGCCATGAAACCTTATTATTGGTTTGATCGGCGCACGGTATTTTGAATGGTGTATGAGATTTTTTATGTTGTATGATGTCTAAATAATTGGATTGATAACGTTAATACGACAATATTTAAAAAAGAGAAAAACATCAAGGAGAATTTATTCCAATCCAAAGACTGCTCAGCTATTGACTACAGTTACTTTCATGTCTTACCGATGTAACCAACCATATTATACCACTGTCTCAGAGAAAATCCTCTATCTTATCTTAAGGAAACACATTAAGGTCACTTGAGAGCACTAAGTTACTTAATGGAGCTTGTTAAAGTAAGCACTTATAAAAGACTTATACGTAAAACTTCGGTACTATAAGTTTTTCTCAACCAGAAATCTGCAGAAACATTTTTCCGTCCACAAGACCCCAGTTAATTTAAGATTTCTTACATCATAAATGTTGCTAAAAATTCCACATATAAGCAGTAAATATAAGCTGGAATATTCCGAAAATCCGGCTGGGGACTCGTTTTTATATGCCGTAAATAAAAATGGTAGCAACAAGCAAAGGCGTTAGTACAACGACGGCAAGTGATCGCTACGCCGCGCGACTCGCCACGTACGGCGCGCAAGGAATGCTGAATAATACATTTTGCACAACTGTGACCGTTGAGTGGGGCTATCTGGGGGTTTAGACATGAGCGATAGCGGGAGCGGTTTCATTGCCACCTGCTTTCTAAGCTTTGTAGGGGAGGAAGGCCAAAATCAGTTGCTACAGATTATGATGAATGGTTTGGAAAGGCAACGTTAATATTACGCTAGATTATTAGTGCGAATTTAGTATTGTAAGTTTTTCTTATTAAACATATGCATATCTTTCTGCGGCATTTCACTTAATTGTTTGATACATTGCTGTTGTTTTGCTCAAGTCTAACCTGCCCAAGTCCGACTTACAGACAGAGACTTACAAAACGGTAGTTAATGTTTAAATTACAACACAATATTTCTATGATGACTAAGGGCTAATTTTTCCCCCAGATAATTTTATCACACGAATAATTTTGAATTTTTGACAGTTCTTCCATACAAAAACTGTCAGACGTAAATTTTATTCAACGAATAAAAATTATCTGGCGATTGAAAAATCAGGCACAAGTGGAAAAAATTGTCTTTTCGCTTCCGTCGAGACTTACACCACCCATGTGCACAGAGAGGCTTTCCTAGTAAACGAAGTTAGTTCAGGTGCCAATTCTAGGTCGAGCTTGGTTAGGCTTGTTTTACTACGTCGTGCAATGCTTTTTCAGAGATCGCTAACGAAATTTTGAAATATGAAAGCGAAGCTAACAGGGTTTATTGCAAGGATTCTATAAAGATTAAATTTTATAGGATTTGTGTGGGTATATTAAATTACTGTGAACTTCTAAGGAAAAAAACCATTTAAAAATATATATTTTACTGTGATTTTCGTAATAAAAAGTGCAAAATTAAATAGATTAATGAATATACTAAAAAAGGTCGTATTATTTTTTAAGGACGGATATCAAATGGAAAAATTGATGATAATGAAAGTACCTATACTCGTACGTACAGAATATTTAATATGCAAATGCGCTTTCTAAATCTTCCTTAAAATTTATAAAGAAAAACATGCAGACTTTTTTATTATTGATAATGGGGTGCTTAAGGCTCAAGACACACATTTTCGGAGCATTATGGATATCATTATGGGGGTAATTTTCTTCCGCGCCGGGAAGAAAAACAGAGCAAATTAGCTGTGTATTATATCTTGAAAGCCGTAAAAGTTAACCAAATGTAATTAATTATTAGATGGAAATGAACTTGGAGTTATTCATTTATTTATAATAATAATAAATATTTCATTGAATATTAAAATTGGTAAAATATTAACACAAAGTATTACATACATTTTTTTTTTACAAAGTTATTATATTATGAGCTACCTGTACCTACTAGGATAAACCTGTATCATAGGTGACATGAACTTTATGGTAATTGTAGAATAATAAAATTCTTAACAATATTTAATATGACAAGTCTTGAAGTAATGACAAAATTAAATTAATTAATTACTAAAATAACAAAATTATATCCTAAATTAACTAAAACTATTAACAAACTAAAATATAGCGTCGAAAAATTCATCCGCATCGCTGTCGACTGGTAATATATCCAAGACACTGGCGGCATTGCCACGTTGTATGGCAATGCTTAGCCTCTGGTCAAGGTAAAAGCCAGCCCTTGGGTCATGGGAAGTGTCAACCAGTCGTTTCGAAATTTCCTTAAAAAGACCATTCGCACTTGGCCCGAGGGTTTAACTTTTTATTTTTATTAATTATTATTATATTATTATTTATATATACTTTATTTAAAAAAAAAATCATTTAACATTACAAAATATACAATGGACGGCCTTATTGCTTTCTGCAATCTCTTCCAAGAGGAGTTAAGCATGTGTAAAAGAAACCACTCGTAGTTAAATAAACTCTTTTATCTTTAAGTTTAATCCATAAAGTGGTTTTAGCATTTAATGAATCTCTCATTATAACTACTTCGACTACGAGTATGTCTGTTTTGTTTGTTTTAGTCACAACAGATTTAATTTATTTTCCTGATGATTGATATAACACTTTATTCATAGCGAACTCTTTTGTCCACAGTGTATCTACGGCTGCTACGTACACTCTGCAATCTTGCCAACATTTCATCGAAGGTGTTACTGGCTTTTACAGGTAAGCACCATCATTGTTTACTTCTTAATGTTCTTACCTATTCATAATAACGCCTTCTCCAATTAAATTGACCCTGGTATAGTAGTTTCAAATCTAGTGACTTTTAAAATTATTATCATTGACATAAGGTTTAAAGTTCCTATAGATTCTACCTACCACAATGGGAAAAAGGTTTATGTAAGTGTCGCAGACGGATTGTCGGATCCACTGTTTTACAACACAGCAACGTTATGTAAACGACGGTTAGCGGTTTTTTATAATTACTGAATTTTAACACGCAGAATTGTATAAACGTTTGGAATTTATCAATGGCTTAACGAGTAAAGGTTATATTCAAACAGCGTGAAATTAAACGTCAGATTGTAGATTTTAGTTCTAAATTTTGTCACTCGTGGCTCTGTGTGGCATAACAACAATAATGGCGTCCAAAACAAAAATAAATAAAACAAGTAATATGAGAAAAAATAACTCAAGTGAAAACAGTGTTTTTAAGGACAACATTAATTAAAAGTTGTCAGAGTTTTATGAAACTCAGTCAATCAATTTGTGTAGGTGCCCCCCTAGCTTAGTTACTGCGAACAATTCAGCATCAGAAGCCACACTAAACGCTTATTGTGACTGCAGATAAGCCAGTCTGCATTACGTCTAAACGTCTGTAGCAGTTTTGTTACACGTAGAGCAATGTCAATCCAGCTGAACGTTTTTCAGTTGTTATACATAACGAGGCTGTTTTGCAAAACAACTAGTGGTTTTGTAAAACAGCGGATTCGACAATATATCTGCGACATATGTATGTATAAGGGTTAAACCGCAATGATTGAAGCACGGTCGTGAATTGCAACTATAGCTCTCGAATCAGTACCAATAAGCAATTCTAAAGTTACATCGCCTTAGTCACTAGTATTGCCAATCGCTTCGGTGATTGCAGCATGACGTTACTAGTTACCGTAATAAGTAGTTTCCGCTTCCCATCCTCCTGATACAATCTCTCAATCGTCACTTACGACACTCCTGGGAATAATTGCGATAGACCAATTGTAGCTGAAACCACATATGGTTAATTAAAGATACATGTATAGTGACTTAATTACTAGAACTATCAGTGGCTAAGGCTGAGGAGAAAATTCTAGTTCATAACACAATTGATCAAATCGATGAGGTTATCAGCAAAACAAATGCAAAAAAGTTAAAGAGACAAATAGCTCAGAGCTTTCTGTACATTTCTTACCAAGTTTCACCTCCAAGTCGGATAGAAATTTATAAACGGTAATCTCTCGTTGCTGAAAACATTTTTCAGACTTCGGAATGCATCTACCGCCTTCTGAAATATGAGATTTTGAAATGCGCTTCTTTGATATCCCTCACTATTGATGAAACCGCGAATTGGAGGCACCGTTTTCAATATTTGTGAAATATTTTTAGCCGCTGCTTTATTAATGGTTCTCTTTAGAATATGGATGTGGCTGAAACCCTGAGGGTATTGAGGAAATTTCAAGTTGTAAGAAGTTAGTTTGCTTTACTGTGGCTAGTAAAAATATTTCAGTTTGGTTTTCAAGAAAGTAGTCGATTAATATTGACGACAAGGTAGTTCTAAATATCGAAAGTTGTCCACATAATCTCTCTGGGTAGTTTATAAATTGAAATCGTTTTTATAATGATAAGGAAAACCATTACCTACAATTATCTACTTATTCCTTAAAAGAGAACTATTTAAGCCTTAGGTGACAATTATGTATTTAGTAAAAAGAGGGCTTTTTCTGAGATTTTTTTGGTCTAAAAAGTTAATTACAGCCCTCGGGCTTCTTGTTAATTTTAGAAAAGACCAAAGAAAATGAAATGAAACTGGACCTCATGAAATTATTGTTCTATTTTAAATAACTAAATTGCGATTATTAGGAAATGGTGCTCAAAATAAAGATAGAAATATTGTGGACGGAAAAGAAGATGATCATTTAGTTTTTTGGTAAGGTAGAGACCGAAGAAAAAAAAAGTAAAACATACAAAGTGTTTGAAGACATAATTCATGTCCGTACAGTTTTTAACATTACGAGGATTTTAGAAAATATACATAACCATAAACCAAGGAAGCGATTAACAACAGTTCCACTGTAATATGTGCATACATTAAAACATGTGCTAACTTTAAGCGCTCCATACGTTTGTGGTACCAACTTCTAGTACCTCCACACAATGCGATTCAAACGTATACGTATGTACGTACCTACGTAACGTACGTGCATTACTATATATTGCTATATGTGTATGTAACTTTAGCAATACCAAAACAACTTGGAGCACCATTTATAGACTATTGTTCACTTTAATGTTCTATACTTCAGTTCCCAATGGATGTATTGTAACAATTTGATATAATTTATCTGCTTTCATATTGAATTGTAAGTGAAAACTTTTGTGTAATTCATTTTTGCTTGTTGCTGAAACTGAAATAACTACTAGAAAAGTAATATATCGTACATCTACAGCATTTTATCTAAACAACGTTAAACTATAATAATATATTTAGATTAATAGACGTAAGCAGGTGCCACACATTATATTTATTTTCAAAAACTTGTTTGATAAAAACTAATTAACAACTACATCATTTAACTAGCTACGTGTGGAAAGTTCAAAGAAATACTCCGGCTGTTGGCACGATTGTGCTTGCATAAAATTGCAACCACGGTGATATTGAGTTGAATTTAGAGAAATATTTTCTTTTGTAATATAAATAAGCTATGTCACAAGAAAGCTTCTAGTTTGAGATACCTATGAGACACTTTATGTAAATCTTAAATTCAAAACTACTAGGTTTAGAAGCATGAAATTTTGCACAAGAGATCCTTGTGTTTGTTCACTTTCCTCAGTAAGTGAACAAGCACTAAGTAAGGATGTTTGAAGATTCATTCCCATAAGGGGTAAATATGGAATGGAATGAATGAATGAATGTTGATGAAGTTTGTACGCAATTTTGGCGGATGGGAATCCCCATCGGGCACTTGGCTTGTATGCACAGAAATAGCTCGTTCCATCATAAACCTCATCTATCGCTATTTAATTTTATCAGGCATGATTGAGGTCAAGAGCAGGCCCACTCAGCAATTAAAAAAATATATAGACAGAAGCTATAACGCTAATTAAATAATCATTTTAGTTTTATTATAACCCATATAACTGTTCATTAGCATTATGTATGCAGTGCAAACAGTATATACATCAGGATTGGATTCGTGGTCGGCACCAAATGAAAATTTAATATTTGATCATCTTAATTCCATTACGCGATCCTATATAGTGAATATTCAGAGGGTATCGTTAGAAACATTCTGTGTCAGACCGTGCATTAATTGCTTTTAATTAATTCAATTATACTGTGATGTGACGAATAGTTCAAGATGTATAATGTTTTTAGTTTATCTGATTCGAATCTAGGTACGTGTTTTTGTCTTAGATTTCAAGGTTCGAAAATATAACAGACAGACATAACAGACTGATAGATAACAGATTTGTGTTCAATTTTAAAACCCTTTTGGCTGGTATAATTGTTAAAGTTATTTAATTAAACATGTAGTTAGATTTATCTATTTTGCCATCATATCATTGTTTTATCTCGTCTTTAGATTTCAAAGCAATTCTCCGTAGACAAGCAAAAAATTTGACCTTAACATTACTTTTTCAAATATCAGCAACTATATCTAGAGTATCTACCTCAAAATCATTACCGTAATCTATAAAAGCTTCAGACAATGCCTCGAAGCCTCTCAAATTAATTGCCACCTCTTTGTCTACCGTTCCAAGGTAGGTGACAAGCTCTAATGACCAAACCGGACCAGACTGAACTAATCCTCGCACTGACGATTACAAATTGACATTTTGTAAAATGCCATCAAACCCGCATCGGAAAATGTCGATGGTAATTGAATTTGTGATTGGCTGTAGTTGCAATGTTTGTGTAGAGTAACAGGTGTCAATTTCTATTGACGTATTAGGTGCACGGCGTTCACCACCGTGCATCTAATATAAGTTTTCATTGGAATTCGACGCGAGTGTATAATGAGGCGAAATTGTTGAAGTTTATTTAGGTGGAATGTTCTTGAATTGTTGTGATCATTTTGGTTGGTTGATGTTCTGTAGTTTGTATGGTGTACAATAAAGAGTATTCTATTCTATTCTATTGTTTATTGGTGGGTCGGTGTTATAAATTAATGTTGGGTTAGAACTTTGACTCACGGGTTGTACAGACGGCAGCACATCAAGCAACTACTATATGTCAAATTTCTTTAGTCAATTTTCAACTTCATCGCTAAAGCATTAAGGTTCAAGGTTGATTGGGAAAATTTGACAGTTTCGGGTAGCTTGACTTGCTGGCGTCTGTACGTCGTGGGTTCAAACCCAGTCAGGCGCGTTACTTTGTGTAATTTATTTCTTCATCACTGCTCTCAAAACGGTGAACGAAAACATCGTGAGGAAACCGGCATGCCCTAGAACCAAAAATTCGAAGACACATCTACGGCACTGGGCCTGCGTGGTGGATTACGGCCCACTCCCTCTCAAAAGATAAGAGGCCTGTGACCCAGCAGTGACTGGGACGCCTTATACATTATAGGCTGATTATGATATGTCCAGGGATATTATTATTATGCTATGTTGTACAATTTTGAAGTAGCCTGTCATTGCAATGTTCCGTTATTGTCTTCTTAAAAAATATTACTAATATTCACTTTTCATACCTAGATGAGACGAGAATTGATCACCTCACTAGCTAGTTGTATGTTGGAATTTAAAGTCTATGATAAATATGTCCTAATATGCGCACGATGTTTACCTTCACAATTTTTCTTACTATTGTCTATTGGTAATATGTAGATTGTTACGTCTATCCGAATTCTTCCTCTTAAGAATGTGTGTTTTGTTGACTTCATATCATCGTAAAATCTTAATGTGTAATTATTGGAACGAAGTTTTGGAACGAAGTTCCTTATCGCGCGTTGCGAAAGGGGGCTAGACGGAAAAAATTAAGACCAAAAGTTGGTACGACACTTTTTGCTATAGTTGTAAGCCGTGCGGCGTGCGCGTGTTTCTCTGTCTGTCTCTCTCTCTCTCTTATAGAAAGCAAGCCAGTTTTTTTTGGCTGTGTTTTTTTATTTGTTAATAATAAAAAAAATATTAATATAACTTAAAAAAAATAAAATTTTATTACAATTCCTTCACTAATTAATCGAAAGGAACTTTGTTCCATCCGGGTGTCCCTTGACACCTCTCAAGTTTTTTTAAATATGCACATCACCTCCGCATGATAATAGTTTGTTTCGAATCCTCAAAATACTACTTACAGTGAAACCGAGTATCTACACTACTATAGACCCTATCTTTACACAGATAGTTCAATTAGACAAAGTTAATATTTAATGAGACAATTATCTTGATGTAAGGTAATTTTGGAATCAAACCGAGGCCCTCTGAGGGATGGAAGGTCTAACGAGGGAATTAAGTAAAGATTGTAATAGCCCATTAAGGGACAATAGGAAGGATAACTATTCTTTCTATATCTTGGTGTAGTGGTAATTGGTTTGTGGTTTTGAGCAATTATGGTGTTAACTGATTGTGTGTCTATGCAGCTATATGTACAGGATGGACAATTAAGTGGTTTACATATTATAAAAAAAAAAACTATGATATATACAAATGATTGAGTATTTTTATTTAAATATAGTATTTAGGGCCGGCAATTCAGTATGGAAAATAATCTCCACAAACAGACACAAAAGACAAATACCTCTAGTTTTTCATGACATTTTCACACATTTCTTGCGTTATTTCAGTGACTGTGTCTCAGATATTTTGATTTAATTCTTGAAGGTTCATTGGCCTGTTAGCATAGACGCGTCCATATAGATAGCCCCACAAAAAAGTCAGGAGCTCTTAAATCCGGGAATCGACCCGGAGACGTTCTTTTCAATGTCTCGATTGTGGCTCGTGCCGTATGACATGTGACCCCGTCTTGTGGAACCACATGTTTCCTAAGCCCAACTGATTTACTTGATGTAATAAAACTGTTTTATCTGTTACAATGCCATGCTGCTCAAATTTAATCACTAAACAAGTTAGCCGCGAAGGTAAATGATTTCTACCAAAAATTGGCCGCAATTTTTTAGAGTTTCCGCAATACATAATTAGGTTGAGTAGAATGTTTTAATAATTAAAACACTTTGTTCAGTTGTAAAACGCTCCATAACAAATTTTCCGTATCTACATAAAATAATTTTCATTAAATAACTGGCACATTTGCCGCCTAAACAAAATGGGGGAAAAAAATGTTGTATACCTCCAAGTGGCCCATCCTGTATATATCAGTCTTGACTGTCTTATTTTCTTAACGTTGTGAATTTGAATTGGTCTAAAAAATCCTGTGTTCTCTCATCTTTTGATATTGTTACTGACGAGAAACAATATCTATTTATTTTTATACAACGCCAATGACTTTTGTCCAAATCTCCAGCATCCAATTACATTAATCCCCAGACAAACAATACTTAATTTGAATTCTATTGCTTTTTAAAGCATTAATGTTTCCTCTGTGCGTTGTAAAACTTTATCCCCTAAAGCGATTATATCTAAATAGTTTTCAAAATGTACGTTTTCCAACTGTTTATTATATTTTGTAGTGTGTATTGTATTAAGCAGTACATTATCCTTTTATTTCCTGTCGCCGGCTCGACCGTTAGATCGTGCTAAGCACATAGAACTGCAACTAACTTTCGACTTCAGAGCATAGAAAAACAAGGGTTGTCTACTGTACAATTTGACGTACTTATTTAGGAATATTTTCCTTTGCTAATAGTTGCGCTTTATTTCGTATGGGTATCGTAAAAGAAAGTGGTACCAAAATCTTACATAAGTACATAGGCGTGTGGCATAGGTTCATAATAAATTAGCTTATCTTTGATGGCAGATTTAATCACGGGAATTTCGTGCAAAGTTTTGTGGGTACTGCTAAAATAGTTATCTGATTTATTTAGCGTTTATGTAAATGATCCCCATACTAAACTTTGCTTGTCATTAGCAACAAAAGGTTCTGTTCGAGTACTCTGCGAAATATGCTGTAATTTCGAGACTTATTCTGGTCTTATCTGCTTATTGCAAAAAATACAGAAGTATAAAAAATTGCTGATGATTTCACTGTCAACTGCTAACATGGTTACTTACCAAAATAAAGAAAAGTGAAAAATGAATTTCTGATGTGTCCAGTCATGTATTTTTATTCCCACTAGGCCAATTAACAAAACATCTCACTCAGAACCGCAACACCACAAATAATGACATTCAAATAACAATCAGAATTTCACTCAACCGAAAATTTATGGCTACTACATAAAACGATACACTGAAGCCCTGTTACAACAAATCCACTTTTAACGGCGTGTTAATGAAAAACCACAACAATAATAAAGTGCACACGTGTCGAGAGGCACCCCTACGGCGTCGGCCATTACATAAATAATGACGCCATGTTTATTGCCGCCATTTTGAAGACAAATGGTTAGTTATTACGGCGCACTCGGTTTTACATTCGGTAGTTGGGTTGGCAAAATTAAAATATTGTGTATTACTTATTTTTATACCAAGTTTAACTGCGCTGGAGTCGATTTACTGGCAGTTTCGGATGTTGCTCCTTGTTTATGCCCTACTGAGTACAGTTCGTTGTTTTCAGAATATAAATAGATATTTTTTTCATCCTCGTTAGGCTGTCTTTGTAACGTGTTTTATATGTCGTAGTAAATTTTCACATATCACTTAACGTTCACAAATGCGTTTGCTTTTATGGGTCTTTTGAAATTTATTTGTTTGTAACTAACTTGAGTCATAGTGGAGTTTGTATTGTTAAATGGTGTTTGTTATCCGGTTGACAGTAAAGGCGCGCGGGCGAAAATACGCATGACAGGAAAAGCGCCCTAAGTCATATAGATGATAGGCAAAAGAACAAAAGTATTCTTTTGTTTTTTTTTCAAACGTTATGATAGCAGTACATAACTCGATGGCAATAAAATAATACAATACATTTCAAATGGTTTTAATTATAGTTAATGAAGCGTTTTATTACTCTCTCTCACCAAGTGGAGGTCGGTGTCCCAGCAGTGGGAACATTATAGACTGATTATGTTATATAAGCTTCGATCAATAATAGTACTAGATTAAGGATCAGGAACAAAAATCAGTCGCTCAAGTGGCCACGTTTGCACACACGTAAACATCTACATTTCTTAGAAAAAAGTTGAATAATATTAAATATATCTTAATGCTTAAACATAAAGTTTAATTACCATTGCAAAATATATTTAAAATGTCGCTTAGAAATAAAATCATTCTATATTTAAATTTTCAGTCTTATTCTAAAATGAATCATCTCATTTATTCTAAAATGAAACTTAAAGTCTAAGTAATAAGGTTAAAAACATACTAATTTGAAATAAGACCACAAAAGTATTTGTGGTCTTATTTTCGGGCCGTTTTTGAAGCGCTTATCGGGAATCTAGTACTATTATTGATCAAAGTATATAAGCGTTTTATATTCATTATTACTAAATACAATAATTATGCACGTAGATAACATTTAGGTTCAAATGCTATACAATAATTTTATTCTGCCTCTATTAGCATTATTATACGTTTTGCTGAACATAATAAAATTTAACCCATTTCATTCATGGCTGATGAATTCGGTGCAAAAAGTAATATCGCACTGAAATATTAATTGGTGATGAACATTTTTTGGACACAATAACGTGAATTTTGAACCAACTGCTGTGTTGTTATTTTTAATCATAATTTATATTTATGTACGAAGTTGTGTAGTTATGATTAACATTTTTTATCAGAACCTGAAAACTTGATAAAACCTGATAACTAAACAATCTCGAATTTAAACCTCGTATAAAATGTTATAACATTTGTGTTTTTACTCGTAATCGAACGATTCGCATTTCATTCAGAGATTATATGATATCTCCTTATTTTTCTCTCTTCACAAAGGTACACATAGTTGTATACATAGAGACATGAAGTATAGTGCTTTTACAATAATGCATAAAATATTATCCTTTGTGACAGATCACCCCCGAATTAAAGGTACTATTTATATTATTATTTGCTGAAAAAAAAGTCAGTTGATCCATAGATTTATGTTCGCATAACTCGACATAATGTATGGATCAACTGATTTTTATTCACGATTTCAGGGTTAGTCCCGTAGTAAAAGTTGTTCATAATGATGAGTACAATGACCCCTTTTAAGGATTAAAACGTTCAAAATTTAACGGTGTACCTATATGTATAATAAAAAAGTCAGATAAAATCATTAAATATCAGTAGATACTGTCGTATTTATTTCGTTTTAATGAAATTCCAGAACCCGGATATAGTGCTAGTCCACTACCTGAACGTGCCATACCCTGATGACAACAAACTGGCGACGGTAGGGCCCAGTCTCGCACTGTGGGCAGATAAGAAGGAGTGGACGAAAGACGAGCTCGTCTGCCAGCTGAAGCCAATGTGTGAGTATGCGATGAGCGTGTCATCTTTAGGAGAAGGAATTAGTATGGAGAAGTATTGATGAAAACAGAACTGGGCTAATGATGTGCCTTGAGGGACTAAAATAAAAAGTGGCCCAAAGATGTGCCTTGAGGTACTTGGTACTCCTATGCGTGTTTTGGTTTAAACCACGTAAATCAAACTTGTAGGTAAGATTTGAACTGACATTCAATCTTCTTAATATATTAAATTTCGATAGCATGATTGCTATTTCATTTATCAAGCAAAAGTACAAAACTTGAACTTTGTAAATAATAATTTATTCCAAGAAAATTAATTCACTATAATTCCATCAAAGTAAAACATAGTTCATTTAGCGCGATCCAAATGGACACCTTATGAATAAAATTATAAGATTCGTAAATGAGAAAGATGCCAGCAGTACCTTCATCTTGACTGTGGATCAACATAAATTTGAATAACTCCAAAGATAAGAATGTAATCAAACATTTTTTGCCACGAAAATTTTCAGAAGTATTAAATATGAAGCCAGACGTGTTTTTTGTAAAATGAAAAGGAATTATATGAATTCTGGTGGAAATGAAACCAATTTTATGGATTAGTCAAGTTTTGGTGTAATCTTATACTGATTTTTATTATCCTTTATAAAACAACAAATTAAATCAATTTCACCCTCGTCTTTTGGAATAGGTACATTACGGACATCAGTTCTTGTAATCATTTCCAAATTCTGTCTTCCTCTTCAACTGCCAATCAAACCAGCATTACTATGTAACACTTCAAGCCGTCAATTAACAACTTTTCAGAACAAAAAATTGTCATTCTAACAGAATTCGAAAATTTAAAACACTGGAACCAAATTGAAACGCTGAAAGTTTCTGTTCTGTTGTTGAATATTTATGAAAACGGTGGCAAATATCAATTATGCAGCGCGGTTATTAATCCTATCTGATCGGAATAACGATGCTGTTGTTAATTTAGAGACACCCTGTTATTGATTTCGGATTGAAAATTAATATTACAAGCAATATAATGGAATTATTTTCGTTATCATTTGGTATGGAAATTGGGTTAATGGGTTATTTTTTTAAAATATTATCTGGTAAATCAAGCTCAATTGATATGCGGTTGTGTAGCGTGAATTTAATTAGAATGGGCAAATACAGTAACGATTCGCGAATAAACTGAGACCTTACCTAAATAACATTAGTTCTCAGTAATCGTGTTGATTAATTATGGGATTATAATGTTTGTAGTGTTTCCTGTTTCAGTCTTCAGCGAGGACGACCCGGACCACAACAATGACTTGGAAATATCGGTGAGTACGGACCATAGCAGCTGAAATTAGTAACATAAATGACTATAATTAAAAAGCAGGGCAAAATGTTTCAGACATCGGAGACCGTGGAAGTCATTGTGACGCAACTCATGGAGAAGCAGAGGTCGGCGAGAGCTGCAGCTTTGGCGAGGCAGCTGGAGTGCGGCTGTCCTGACTCTACCTGCAACGATTCAAGAAACTGTGCGCATCCCATGCGCAGGGTGCAGGCTCCAAAACCACCACCTTCCGATCACCAAGTATCTTCAACCACCGGTCCTTCTCCGAGATCAATGTCTCACCCACCAAGGCAGTACACCAGAGACCACAGACCCGCCCAACAATCAGCATCTCCATTACTACTATCCTTAGGCCAAATCCAAGGCGGTGGTGGTCTTTTAATATTGAATGGAACAAGCAACGGTACCCAGCAGAATTCTTCATTAGTATCTCCTTTGTCAGTGACGTCGTTTGTCTGTGAAGAACCCCGAGACAGGTATAGGCAGCAGTACAAACCCACTTTTGTTTTAAAAAGGGAAATTCCAGACAGTCAGCCTACAACTTGTGTCCAAAATACAGAAATGAAATTAGAAATTGAGCCTAAAGAGGAGAAAATAGACGTTGACGTTTTTGAAAGGAAGATTAAAGTGGAGCCAAGAAGTAGAAACCAGGTAATCGCAAGTGCGCCGGCTACTCCTTCGAGATATCCAGATTTAGTAGAAAGATTAGAAAGTAAAACTTTGACAGATAACTGTGATGATACATTAGTGCTGCTCGGTACTGACAGCAATTTAGGTTCTAGTGGGTTCTTCGATGAGACTCTTGAGTTGTCACATGAAGATATTCAGAAGACATTGTCGGCCAACATGCCTACTTGTGAACTAGACAGGAATGGTGTGAGGCATACCGACACGGCTAATGTGATGGTGTCCGGAATAGATACGATGGATTTTATAGACAGTTGTGAAGTGGTGGCATCGCCTGCTACAGGAGTGGACGATAATGTGTTTGTGAATCTGGACGCTTTTGATATGCTTGGTGATTTTCCGGAATTGGAAGTGCTGGACCCCAGTTCGATTTCAACAAATCCTGTGGTGAGTCGAAAAACATTGGGTATGGTACAGTTATTTGTATTCTTAACACATTGAGAGACTCTAAACGAGACAGAATTTAAGTTTTATCGTTATCACGTCTACGCGCTTAGTCTTCAGAGAAGTGTTAATTCCATTTGAACCCTCTCAAATTACTTTTAAAAAAATACTGAGAACGAAAAGATTGTAAGTTTTTGTTGCTTCTCATCTTCTTGTTATTTCATTCCGTGGGCATACCGAATATCATTTCACCTGCATTATAATTTTATAGTTTAAACAGTTTTTGTTGCGTTTACTTTTAAACTTTTATTATTTCAACAAAAACTGGGTAAATTGACAGATTTAATCAACATAAAAGCAGTCTTTTTTCCTCAATTTCCAGACGTTATGCGACAAGTCTCCTCCTGCGCCGGCGGAAGACAGCAATGAGAAGATGCAGACAGAGAGTAGCAGCGAGGGGACGTTGAACATCACGGACTATTCTCCTGAATGGGCTTATCCTGAAGGTGGAGCGAAAGTCCTGGTGGCAGGACCCTGGACTGAGTCATCTGACCAGTACACTGTACTGTTTGATAACTTCCCAGTGCCGTCGATATTGGTGCAGAATGGGCTTTTAAGGTGTTACTGTCCAGGTTAGTTAAGACATTAATAATTATAGTATAGATTATATGATTAAGCGCATGCCAGAAGTAACAATTTGACCTTAAGAAGGTCTAGCGTTGTGCTCCGTTGTAGTTGCAAACACAACACTTGAAACAGAAGTGGCGAAATATGAGTGTACTGTACCTCTTTTGCCCTTTCAAGGAATAGAGGCATATTATTTTGTTGCCCTAAATAAAAATTAAAAGGACACCCTCTTGAAAAGCCTCTTGTGCCAATGGTGATCAATATATCACAAAATAGGCTTATTATTATTAGTAAACTAAGTACACAGTGACACTTCAACCTTGAGTTGGTCTAGTGTAGTATAGCGTTGTAGTTCCAAAAGTATAAGGGGCCTGCTTATACCTTTTGTTGTCACTAAGGTGCGATCGACTAGTGTTCTTAGTTCAATGAATCACCAATCACCAACCAGTCCCAGCAGTCTCGATATTCGTAGCGATCGCTTTACGACCGCATTCGGTCGCAAAGTCCTGTCACTCCATACATTTTACCTGTCAATCCGGGACTTTGCGACCGAATTCGGTCATAAAGCGATCGCTATGAATGTCGAGACTGCAGCCCCAGATGATCTATTTATAAAATAACCCCCTTATGATCAATTTATAAAATAAGTTAAAAATCAAATAAACACAAAAAAAAAGTGTTTTGTTGTATTACAAATCCTACCATACTTATTGAACTGGCTTCTATTGTAATCTTCTCTTCATTTCAGCTCACGAGGCAGGTCTAGCAGCATTGCAAGTGGCTCGAGGTGGTCGTGTGGTATCAGATACAGTGGTATTTGAATACAAGCCAGGCCCCGCGCCTGCGCCTTCTTCACCCGCGTCCGCACCGCTGCCATCGCTGGATTTGAGGAGGTTTTCGTTACTGCAGCGCTTGCAGCGGTTACAAGGTCGCTTGCAAATGAAGATTGAACCGGCTGATGAAAATAGCCAGGTAAAATATTTCCTTAATCTAAGTACCTAGACTTATTTCTACTACTTTCATATGAAGCCGTGCTGTGGAGAGAAGTTCAGTGTTAAGCCATCATTATTTGGCGGCGAAATGGGGTGGTGCTTTTCCGACTAATTAAACTTCATCTTTTTTTTCACTGGAAAAACGATGACTTTTACCATCTCTATACAGATCCAGATGTTAATTGATATAAGACACGGATACTTTTAAATAGGCATAACATAGATACCTTTGATATTACTATTGTTATTAATTATTATGAGTAATTTAAAACTTAACTTAACTAATACAGCTAGTATTCCTTTATAGTCACTAAGCTGTTTCAACTTTTACGATTTCAGATCGAGGATGTACAGCTCTACTCCAATCCAAAATTTGAAGAGCGTCTTGTTTCCTTCTGCCGGACCCTTAGCAACCGATCCACTGGCAACTCTGAAGGTTTCACCACTGAACCCAATGAAGATGGCTCCACTATCCTACATTTGGCTGCTGCATTAAACTACACGAAGTTGACCATTGTGTTGCTGAGGTGGAGTGAAGATGACACCAGTTTGGCGTTGGAGAAAGAAGTCAATTTGGGTGCGAGGGATAATGAAAATAATACGCCTTTGGTAAGTTTACTTTAGCCTTATTCTACTCATGTTTTAATATGTAATCTTTTGAAAAACTATGTGGTTGTCGTTGGTGAATAATAAATAGTTTTGGGAAGAACTCCTATTAGTGTCAGTTTTTGAGCCCGATCGCAAAATTTTTGAAACAGGAAAGGTGAAATGTGGGTTTACTTTGTACCTCTTTCTATCCTTTCAAAGAATAGAGGCGGCCTGTGTTTTGTCTTTAAAAACATTGAAAGCACACCCTGTTGAAAAGAAAAAACGGATTGCACCCCGGCAGTGCCGGTAGAAGTGAAAACTTGAATATTAACTTTGTGCATTTTTGATATTTTTGAATGCGGTCTACTCTCCCTCCGTCTTAAAAATTTCCGATCAGATCACGTGTCCTGACGCGAGCTCCGTCTTACGAATTTTCGATCAGGTCACGTGTCCTGGCGCGAGTTTAACATTTTCATCACAACAAAAGTGCACAACGCCGCTAAAGAAGTTTTCACTTCAAAAACTTGAAGCCCATGGTCATCAATTTCGTAAACTACTTCTCTCCTGATTTTAAATTGCTAGAAGTAAAATTGAGATACTTGTTCTCCATTTCCAGATGGTAGCGAGCGCGGCGGGGCACGTGGAGACGGCGGTGGTGCTGGCCCGCTGGAGCGCCGGCAAGCGGCGCGAGGCGGGCGCGCGCGGGGCCGCCGTCGCCGCGCGCCGCGCCGGCCACGCGCACCTGGCCGCGCGGCTGGACAGGATACACCCGCCTGCTAAGGATGGAGTCTTTCGGAGGCCGCATAGGTGAGAATTTTCAATGTGGAATGTTTGTTAAGGGAAATTTTAAGTTATTACAACAAACTGCAGATGGTAAGTCGACAATTTCAAAATATTTTATTTTTATTATTACAAGCTTTTATTTATTTAGTTTCACCTGTCCCGATGTTTGTCTGTAATCAAATCTTGCAAGTTGAATTTGATCCACTCCCCGGTTACCGATTGAGCTGAAATTTTGCATGTTTTCCAGTATAGTTTTGATTTCACATTCTAGAAAAGCGACATGACCCGTCCATAATTTGCAGTACTGTATTTTTATTCCCCTTAAACTTGTCATGTCAATCAAAAAAAGCAACTAAGATACTTTTTTTATGTTTAACAGTTCACGAAAGTTCTAGGAAATTATTAAACGCTTAATAATTCATGAATTAATATTTAAATATTACGAGTTAATGTGAGGTTACTATTCATGCTTGGCATGGCTAAATGAATGCCTCATTTAGCCATGTCCTTTGCGTGTAAATCGGATGACAATGTAAACTTATTATGACATGGAACATGGAACATCTGATGATGGAACCGGAAGGTGGCCATAGGAACTTTGTAATTAAACGACACAACCCCATCTAGTTTGGACTCGTTTGATCCATCTTGATGAGTACTTTGGTGCTAGATGGTAACCAGTGTCTGATGATGGAACCGGAAGGTGGCCATAGGAACTCGGTAATTAAACAACACAACCCCATCAAGTTTGGGCTCATATGATTCGTCTTGACGAGTACTTTGGTGCTAGATACACAGTAGTGCAGTAAACGCATATAACGGAAAAACACTGCTACGCGCTACGAACTACGCCGTAGTCAATCTCGCATGAAAAATACTAAAAAGTTAAAAATAAAATTAAAAGAAAAAAGACTTTTTAAAAAACGAGCTTTTATTACTTGTTAATAAAAAGAACTAAAAAGTTAAAAATAATTTAAACCTGATAAGAAATAAATAAAAGCGTGTTACATTTTGATGGAACATTAAAGAACATTTAGCATTATTACAATTTCATTATTTTTGTTTTGCAATCACAATGTAACACGCTTTTATTTATTTCTTATCAGGTTTAACTTAGGTATTTAAAACTTTTTAGTCCTTTTTATTAACAAGTAATAAAAGCTTGTTTTAAAAAAGTTTTTTTTTTCTTTTAATTTTTTTGCTATTTTTTGTTAACTTCTTTAAGAAATAATTATGCGTTATATGGAAAGCACGTCGTGGCTATTAACGGAAAAAAAACGAAAATAAATTGTCAAAATCTCACCACACACACATCCACTGCAGTTTGATACAATATGATTGAGAAGTTTTCTCATTTTAATTTCCTTTATTATTATTATTATTTTTTTTTTTTATTTCCTATATTTTTTTTCTTCGCTAAACTTCTTCTGCTTATGTTTCACAAGTAGTCTCACCCAAATGACTTGCCATAATTTAAGCAACATTTCTTGCTTTCCAGCTTATCCCAAAAGAGTCGTGCTGGCAGCTTGGAGAGCAACCTGGTGAAGAGGCCGTCAATAGACTCTGGAATCAACATGGCGGACGCTTTTAGATCCAGCTCAGCCATAGACAAGTCGGAGAGCTCATCCTCTGCTAGGTAACGATTCACTCCCATTTATCATGAATGCCGTTTTATTGTTTTTGCATGACTGTGACTTTAGTTCATAATATTCTTCAATCATTGTTCGAAAACGCGACAGTCCTATACAAACAAAATAATATTATCTATAATAACAATAAATATTTTTCTACTAAAATTATCAGTCTACTCTAAAGGATTAATAGAGTATTGACAATTTTAATTCGCCAAAAATCCTGACATTTTCAGATGGGAACGAAGCATGTCGCTACCTTTAGATTCTGATAACTCTGAAGACAGTCTTGGCGATTCGAAGATCGGCAGACGTATGGACCTGGCCCTCTGTAAGTCTTTGAACCACTTCGCCTCATTCATAGTCGATTCGTTTTTCATTTGCTGGTTATTTTATATCGGCACGGCAGCTGATGACATTTGAATGTCCTAACCTTGGTTCTGGGTTTCGGTCTATGTTCCTTAAAATGGTGACGGTTTGTTCGGCGATATAACTGGTCAAACGTGTGAGTTCTACACAGCGAGATGGTGACAGTTATCAACCTTTTGAAGCATTTTTTTTTTGCCGCTGATTTGAACAAGACAACGTTCATTAACGTTCTTGTTTATTTATTATGTGCAATTGCAAGTTTTATGAATCACAGAATTATAAACTGAATGATATAAATATAATTTTTGCAAAACTTTCAATCACTGCATCTGGTTCACTGAAAGCAAGAAACTAATTAGCGAACAAAATAGATTCAGACATTTAGTCCGTAGCTTCCCCTTCCTTCTTTTCAGATAACGACAAAAGCATAACTTTAGAGACCACGTCCATTTTCAAAACATTTGATATCGTTCATAAAAGTCATTTGAACGTGAAGACGTCAGTAGGCTCACGTCGTTTGACCGGTAAGGCTCCGTAGCGGCTTAGCGGATTGTTGAGCGCGGTGGTTCCGCAGGCGAGACGGCGCCGCGCCGCGCGAGCAGCCCGCTCATAGACGTGGAGGCGCTCTCCGACCACGACGACGCGCCGCCCGCCGCGCGCAAACGCACAGGTCAGTCTGTCGGCGCAGAGAAACGGTATAGACCAAGAACCTAACACTGTAAAGACTAACGATGAGAATTCGATGAAGCTGAATCTCATTTGATATGGAAAAGATACAATTCCAAAAACTCGGCGATTTACTTAAATCGTTTGTTTTAAAAAGGAAGAGATTTATTTGTTATAATTTCCGTTTTTCATATTCCAAATTATACAAAATCATGATATGATCTACCGAATTGGCTTCAATTAACATTTCTTCAAATATTTACTTTAAATATTTTTATCTATCCTATCTTCCTATTGGCAATTTTTTACTATCCGTAAACGTTCTATACCATTTCGAGTCGCAGCATCGATAACTCCGCTCGTCCTATCTGTCGATGTTGTGTATGTAGTAGTTGCATTGCCTCCCTCTTCTTCTAACAAAAGTTGTCTATATATCTTTGTCTCCCTCTTTGTCGCCAGTCTGTAGCCCTTGTTCACTGTATGTCGGTAGACCACTTGTAGTTTCTTCTGTACTTTGTGTTCCAATATGAGCGGAGTTTTCCCTTGAGTGTTTGTTGTCTGTAGTATCCTTTAACTAAACCGAGTTTTATGATTCATAGCACTTAAATTAATAAAAAAATAATTAATCAATTAATGCACGTAAAAAAGTAAGAAACTCCTTTATTGCTTCCAGAATAAAGTTCGGTTTGGTTTACTCGATGTTGTCCTTCGATGTCGCTTTCAGTGGTTCGTATTGGTCTATCCACTATCACTGTATCACAACCAAATTGATTGGCTTCTACTTCCAATTTCAGTACACAAGACTACGTTGTTCAGTCAGTACACTTGTTTTCAAAAAAACGTGACAATTTCAACACTGCATGAACGCTTAACGCTTGCATGAGTATTTAGACGCTTTTTATGTGTAGAAGATTTACTGTTGCCATTGAAGGTAAGTACTTTGGCCACAGATTTATCGTGCACTGTTTTCTCATTACACTTTTTATTGGTTATTCCTTGTATATTTCCTCATTTTTGTAAACCCATAACCTCATTTAGATTATAAGTTCCTAATATTAAAACTTCCTGTAGGTACACACATTGTCTAAAAACTAGATTTAGGTTCGGGATAATATCAAATGTATGTTTAACAATATTTCGTTTTTTTAAGTATTTAAACAATGATTTTTGATTACATTGTAATGTTTTTATATTGATATGAATAATATATGGCAAGGGCGAGCGTTCAAGATTAAGCTCAGCTCATTAAGCTGTTTTATTCACTTTACCATTGGCTTACCTATGTGGATGACATTATTATATTGAGAATGCTGTCTATTTTTTCAGTACGTAATAATCTATAATCTAATGATAAGCTGTTATTGCGAACACTATTTCAGTTTAAACCGCCTAATATCATATTTTAATTTTATTAGTACCTGTGTCATTCATATTTTATATTATAATCGTGTCACCATGAAGTTTCGTGATATTATTGTCAAAACGAACTACAAAATTATTCTAATGCAAGAGCTGGATTTGATTTTCGTCTTATGCTAAGATCTATAAACGATATTTACCATGTGCTTTGGCTTAGTGTTGTTCGTGTCACTGTCTGTCAAATACCAACTTCAAGATGGAGGAGGGAACATGTCTAAGCCAGCACGTGCTAAGGAAAGTTTATAGATCTCAACCTAAGACTTTTCCATAAAGACGTCTTAATTGTGTTTGGAATTAAACGTTTTGAAAGTAATACTACATTTAACCATAACCCTATTTCATGTGAGCTACTTGACTGTGTGTGTAGATTTATGACAAACTTCAATCTGCTGTTTAGTACGATTACAACAAGTGGTGTATCAGTGAAGTTGTAAATATCAAGTGCTACAGTTACATGAATCAGTACAAATTATGACGACAAGATATAAACAGTATGTAATTAAATGATGATTTGGCAAAACCAGAAAATCTAACCCTGCATGCAACTTCTTACAAATTCAGAACGCGAGTTAAAATACTGTTTATTATTTCGTTTGTCATGATTTGTTTCTAAAACTTGTTTCAGACAGACACAACTCAGTTATAAGCTTTAACTTAGCTATATTCATAACCGCGCTTCGGTTGTTTGAAGATAGCGAGAAAAGCGTTTATTTTAGTTAGTATTATAAGGTTCCACTTCATAAAATCTTTTCAGGGGAGCAGGATGACCGGGTGTTTTCACTGGCGGAGCAAATCATAGCCGCCATGCCAGAAAGAATAAAGGTATACATATGCTTTGAATATTAAATAGTGAAATAAAAATAATAGCGCATTAGAGATGAGTTAAGTTGAGAGATAACTAGATAGTTAAAAAAAAGTACCTATTTGTGTCTCAATAAAACTACCACATCATAAAAGTCAACACTTTTGTTGGAAGTACGAAGTCGTTTTTAGTTGATTACTAGAAGATATGATTTTTTCAATGTATTTGATATATTATAAATACGTTACGTTTGGCAAAAGGTATAGTGATCGCTTTAGGCATTTTAATTCCTGTGTCAAAGTCTCATTTGGTCATAAATTCTAATTACATTTTCCTTGACTGTAGAACGAAAGCTCATCTCTGCTGTCGGGCTGTGGTCTCGACAGCGGCAGCGGAGGCGGCGAGGACACACTGATGGTACCACTCCTAGACGACACCAATACCTTTAACAGCGACTTTAATTTTGAGTTCAGCGACAATGCTTACAGGTAAGCGTTAAATCAATTAAAGCCCGTATTATGAAGTGTTAAAGTCTTAATTTGTTTGCGTTGTGAAAAATAGATATGGTGCAATATATCCTGTATAACTTCATCTCTGTCATGTACTGGATCAATGACGGCTCTAACACATCATAAATACGGTGCCTAGATGTTGTGTTGTATCTCAATGTTTTCATTACCCGTTGTTTAACCTTGTATCAGTCCTACAATCCTTCTATCTCTTTTGGTTTTTGCTTATTTCTCCCTCTGGATGACGTCTGCAGCAACATTAGCTTCGAGTTCGGCTACAACTACTATAGGTTGGGGTTTATTCTATTTAAAGCACAAAAGTTTTATTTACTTTAACTTGGATTTACTAAAAGATTTTTTTAAACATGCTTTTTTATATTTTATAACCTTCGTCAAACGACATTACCAGTTTTACTAATGTTGCGATTCTACATAAATTCGATTTTGGGTTTGTCCGACAACAGTTCGACTAGTGACTTCACTGCATGTTGAGTTTATGACTAAAAGCTTCGTTTGAGTTCGACCAAACCTGAAATAAATGCTTGAGTAAAACTGTCAACATTAATAAATATTTACATGATATTTATTTTATTGCCACAAATATCTTTACGTTGTTAACTTACTCGTCTTCATCGTCATCATGAGCCTAAGTACTACTGCACATAGGCTTCTCCAATCACATTCCATTCAACTCGAACTGCAGCTACTCTCATCCAGCTTCTACCAAAAATTATTTAATGTATCTAATGATTCTATATTATATAATTATTTGTTAACCAGGTACTGTGGTGGTTCCACTCCGTGTTCATCAGGCTCAGTATCGCCTGGTTCAGCTGCGTTATCCCCACCGCCACCGTCACCACGGTCTGCACTGTCGCACCCATCGTTGTGTACAACCCCAACGCCCACACTGCAGGAGTTTCTCCATGCAACCACGCATTTCTCTAACCTTACCCTGAATGGTGAGTTGATTTAGTTTGTAATCAGAAGTGAGTTTGATTTTGTAACTAAAGTGATACAATATAATCAAGATAAAAAATATGACTTCATAAATAAAGTCATCATCTGGGGGTCGGATTACAGTCTAACCGGATGCAGTTGAGTAGCAGTATTTTACATGGAGCGACTACCTATCTAACCTCCACAAGCAAGTTACTGACTTCATAATCCTGCCGAAATTTGTGTTAGGAGCACATTGGTGCATTGAAAGAGGCATAATATTGTAATTTTTATTATTTTATTTTTATTGTTGAATTTTATGTTTGTATAGTTTATAGATAGTTTATTAAGTGTGTATAACATCGTCTTGGAATACTGTAAGATGTTGTACTTATTGGTGTGAATAAATAAATGAATAAAAAAATAAGTAAATTAAAATGATAAAATATCTTTAAAACTTCAAAGATCACGGGCTCGAAACGTATCTAAATTGAAAAGTACAAATTAAAAAGTACCTTTTTTCTTACGGTATCCATTATATGTTTGACAGAGAGCTGATGCATATAATAATGTATAATTCCACTTGATATAATACCTACGCTCGTAATATTATTAATTTAAAAAATATAATTATGCCAATGCTCTAATTATTAGGTCAGGGGCTAACAAATTTGAATAAAGAGCGTCTTCCATATAATATTTCTGAATTCTACGCATATGATCATCAGCACCATCTGCATAGCCTTTCCTTTTCAGTTGCGTTGGTTTCCATTCGAAACTCTTGGATGCAGCTGAAATCTATTTCATAAAACAGTTTATAATTCTGACATTTTTTTCAGACCGCGAACAACGGGAGCTATACTCCGCAGCGATCACTATCCAGAAGGCATACCGCCAGTACCGCGGCAGGCAGCTGCAGCGACGAGCTGCGGCCGCCGCCATCACCATACAGAACTGCTACAGGAGATACAGACAGGTACGGAACTATAAGATAAGCTGTCTATACAGGTAGTTGTTGGAACAAAAATTGACTGCTATACGAAATTTAATAATTAAAACATCGATACTTCAAGGATCGACGACGTTCAAAGATCTCAAACCTTGTCTCGTCCAGGTTTTTGGACTGGTCATTTGATTTTATTTCTGGATAATGTAAGGATTTTTATGTTATTATTATACAGGCATGAGGAACAGGGTATAAAATTCACTTATCCTCCATAGAAAAGGGAGGATCCTTCAACCAGCTTGTCTGGTCTGTCTGGTTTCATGTCTGGTGGGCAATTGCCCGACGATTGATGACGCGACGCTGTGTATATGCTAGTCGCACGGTAAATTCTGCTTGCACGATGAAGGATTTAGCATGACTTCAGTGTGCTGCGTAGTTTGCATGTGGCGATGCATATGCCGCCACATTATCATTAAACACTGTCGGAAAGCTATGCGATAGAAGTTTTTTTATGACAATAACAGTCTAGCCGTGATAACGGCAACATATAAGTCTTCAGTGTTGTTAAATCTCACACAGCAGTCCAATGACTTTAAAAAAAATAAAAATAAAATTGTTTATTTCTCACCACAATACATTTTCCAACCAATATTTTTACAATTAGCAATAATATACGCGGTGGCTCTGATGGTAGCCATGAAGTTTTGACCCTATCCCCTGAACTAGGTGGGAACAACCTGTATCTCAGGGGGTAGTGTTCAGCCATGGATTATGCAAATTTTACCGAGTGCCACTACTATTATTTAGAGATTATTGAAATAAAAGTGTTTCTTGTTTATTCTATGAAAGTGGTGTGTGAAAAGTAGGTATGGGAGGTGTACCGTGTAGGTGTATACTGAATAGTGTGGCGTGTAAGTGTACAGTAAGCATGTGGTGTGTAGTGTATTTTGAAGGGTGTGCTGTATAAGCTTTTTTCTTACTTTACGTTTTGTATGTGCAGTTTGCGTACTTGAAGCAAATGCATGCGGCCGCGACGATAATACAGCGCAGCTACCGTGATATGTGTGCGCGCAGGAGGGCTACCACACCGATCAAGTAAGTAGTAGTACAGTATATAAAAATAATGTAACCTTAGATTGACAGATATGTATAATATTATGAACTAAATAAATAAATGTTAAATGAAAACAAGACTGCAATCAAGAATGTCGTGTAAATAGTTGAATTGCAACGGAACTAGAAATAATAATGGATATGATATATATATCCATAAACCATGATCGCAATCCATGAAATGATGTCGCAATAGCTGAAATCAGTGGTCTTGTTGACTATTATGCTATCATCTTAATTATGGATGAACAAGATCTAACTCAATATTTGTTTGAACAGAAGGACATACTCACAGAGGCGTCAGAATCAAGCGGCGAGGAAGATTCAACAGTTTATGAGGCAGACAAAGATCAAGTGAGTGGTAGATTTGATTTGAAGCATGTTATAGCCCACTTGCACCACAAACCACTAAACCCGTTTAGCGCTAAACAACATAATCAGCCTATAATGTTCCCACTGCTGGGACACAGGCCTCCTCTCTGTGAGAGGGAGTGGACTTTAATCTACCATGTGGGCCCGGTGCGGATTGGTAGATGTCACATGTCTCTGAATTTTTGGTTCTAGGAGTTGCCGGTTTCCTCAGGATGTTTTTCTTTACCGTTTTTGAGAGCAGTGGTTATGAAATAAATTACACAAAGTAACGCGCCTTCTGGGGTGGTAACCCACGACTTACCACTCGTAAGTCGGAGCCTTAACCACTGGGCCAACACTGCTCTCAACACTGCGCATACACATAAAACATCATTCTGTCTATGTATGTCATGTTTTAATGATTGATAGAAACAGAAGGATGCTTTAATGGGTAGCGAGATCGTCCGAAAGGGTTACCGCTGCCCTGGAACATAAAGGGCTAAGGAAGGAACACGGGTGGGTTTTAGTCAGTAAGAGTCTGACACTCCCTTCTGCTCCACCCAGAGCGGGAGGGGTCATTTGATGATGTCCCATCCTGAAAAAAAAAAGGATCCATTAATTCATTTAGAGCCAAACGTATTAAATTTGTGATTTTTTGTGCAAAGAGGATGTAAAAATATTTCAGATAACAACAGAAAACGACAGGAAACTCTCATCATAACATGTATTTTAAAATGTACACAACTGCATTCTTTACTTATAAGTTTGTATTCGTATTCCAGAGGGGCAATTCTCGTAATTTTAAGAACGTTCACAGTCTGATCTCAGTCTCAATCTGTCAAAAATACCTGTAATTTCCCTAAATTTTTGACAAGTTTTTGACATTGATTGTCGCTGAGATGAGATTGCGACTAGATTTTGAACATTGTTAAATACGGGAATTAGCCTTCTGATGTTTTTGTAACTGGATTTGGGGCTTCGTCGTTTATATATTTTTGTACCTATTGTTGTTACTTTCATCTAGTTTTAACCAGCGCTGGGGCTCTGTCTCGCATAGCGTCGTAGCATTATGCTTAACGATAGCTGCTTTGCGTGGATGTGACGCATATTTTCCCCAAACTTGTTCTTTTTTGTGTTCTTTCTCTGCGTCATGTTTACCGCAAATAAATGTATTTTCCTTTTTTCTTTCAAGTTGGTTACATTCTATATCTCTCGATTTGTTTTCCTTAGACGGGATTGTGCTATTATTAAGACTCTTGCATGTAGGAATAATTTTTAACCGACAGAATAAAGGAGGAGGTTCCGTATTTTATTTTACAACAGTCGAACTATTTATTTACTAATTGCGCCGTGCGGTTTCACCCGCATAAGTTTCGATCCCGTGGGAATATCGGGATAAAAAGTATTCTATATGTTAATCCTGGTTATAAACCATCAGTGTGCCCAATTTCATCCAAATCAATTATGTAGTTTTTGCGTGAAAGAGTAACAAACATCCATCCATCCATTCATGCATCCATCCATACAAACTTTCTCGTTTATAATATTATAAGTAGGATTTTTCGTCAGTCAACTCCATTCTATCCACAACAAATAAGATACTAATACAAAGTTACTAACTATAGGAAACATTCTTGGAAAATGGTCCCTTTATTTTTGATTGACGCGTAAAGAAAAGGTTTCCAATTCGATTTTCTTGAAATAAGTTGATTAAATACCGATACTCTACTTTATGTCGTTTGAAAGAATGCTTTATTGAAAATCTCCCAAAGGTATCGAACCGTGATCATTTATTTAATCGGTCTTTAGTTCCGTTGTTATCATCGGCTTTCGCGTAAACTAATTCTGACATGTTTAGATAACTATTTTTACTTACATATGTGTTTTGGCCCTCAATTACTGCTTTGGTAAAAACGATTCTGCAAATATTTTCATAACTCCTTCATTCAATCACTAAAAGCAACAAAGGGAAAAGCTCGAACAAAATAACACTACACAAGACTACAATGTCAAACCTATTCATAAATTCAATAAAAAGGCACGTCAAGCCACTTCACATTGTGTACCGCATAATAAATATTATTTACAAAAATATATTCCTTCTGTACCCAGGGGAAACCCTGAATTGTTTACCCGGAACTAATATACAGACTCTATTATGCCTCAACGGAAGGGCTTAAGCCCTTTGGATGGGAAGGGATATAAAAATATGATATATTTTTGTGAGGAAGGTCGTTGAACGTGAACGTGAACGGAAACGCGTTGTTTTTAACTTATCGTGGCTGGTTGTATTTGGATTCAGCTGGTTTATTTTTGGTAATGAAAGTCTGTTGTGTTTTTCGTAGGAAGTCGAAAGCTAACAAATTGTTTTAAATATGAATTTAATTGTTCAAAAATCAAAAAATCAAAAGTCATTTATTCAAATTAGGCTGAGAGTCAGCACTTTTCGAACGTCAAAATTACAAAAGACAGTCCCCCAAAAACGCCCGCCCTTCACCACTTCCTAGTGCTATCGCTGGGAAGAAGAAGTGGCGGAACAAACTTCCCAGCAGCACAGCTGTCTGTTCAGTTAGAATATAGTGCATGTATACAATACTAGGAACCTATGTTCAGTAATTAACATTACAAGAATCTTAAATTATTTGCCATAAAATATGTCAGCTAGCCACGCCAATATACCAACAAATATAATAAAAACTATACGTACTCAAGCTGAAAAATAATTAATTCAAATGGAAATAAAAACTTACTACCTAAATAAAAGCCTCCAGGCATAAAGGGCGTGACAGCTTACATATTTATGCATAGCTGGGTTCTGGTCACATAGCTGTCACTTGAGTCACAGATGAAAAACTAGGACCATCGAAGTAAAATAAATAAATAAGTTAATACTAATAACAATAACCTGTCAGTAAGCTGATTCTGGAGAAAGAACATGAACATTGTCTTGAGTTAATTAGGGCGACCAACTATTCTTATCGTGTAAGTAGTCGTTGATGGAATAGTAAGCCTTTGAGCAAAGGTTAGATTTTACTTGAGCTTTAAACGCATTGAAAGGCAAGTCTAGCAAAGAAGAGGGTATCTTGTTATAAAAGGTTATACCAAGCCCAACAAATGAGTTATGAACCTTATGAAGCCGGTGAAAGGGGGCACGTAGTTTGTCCTTATTTCTAGTGTTAATACTGTGAATATCACTGTTTGTAAGTATACAAGTGCAAATTTTGCCTAATATATAAAATGTTGGCGAAGATGAATTGTGATGCAACCGTGAGAATACCAATATCTTTAAAAAAATCTCTTAGAGAAACTCTGGCATCTAGCTGGTAAATTGCTCGAACAGCTCGTTTTTGAAGGACAAATATATTTTGTATATCAGCGGCTTTGCCCCACAGCAGAGTACCGTAGGTTAATACGAATTTCGTGTCCAAAATATTATGTGTGACTTAATCCATTATTGCACGGCGTGAGATTAATAGATTACTTAAGTCACACGTATCGTAAACTATTTTATAGCTCGTATGACCTAAGTCACGGTTTTCTGTGTAAAAATGGACTACTGAAGTCACAGATTAGCGTGACTTAGTCACGTTGGGTTTAAGTTTATGATACGTGTATCATAATGTACTAAGACTAAATCACAGAAGCCGTCACACAGTGCTATAAAAATGTTTAAATTACATTTGTGGAAGACACTTCACAGTTAGTATAAACCTTACTATGCCATTTCTTTTCGAAGGTGAATAAATATACTTACATTTATCTTTAGCCAAACGTAGTCCCCGTAAAAGTTCCTTCATTACCCCAACGTATTTAGCTAAACAGAAACATTAGTATTCTTTACAAATAACCTTAATTATATCAAGTTGATTGCTAACCTCATTTCCTTGCGTCCTTATTTAGCAAAATTAGAGGAAGTTGGACACATAAAAACGCGAGGTTCTCCTAATTTACAACCGCTAGCTGCGTCTTTTATTCTATTATTAGAACATGAACCTTTTTGTGGTCTTTCCCTAAAATCGTAAGTTAATTGCGTTTGTCTTGTTATTTTACAGGTCTTCTGGGATTTTGAGGGTTTGGAGTTATTTAGTTTCTTCAAAACTGGTGTTCTATGGAACAGTTTTATGTTAGAGGGGGATTTAATCGCGTCTTTTGGCTAACGATACGATCAATAAAGTTGATTTTTCATTTTGTTCGTTTTATGTTGTATACTTGTGTAGATATTTTATCTTGAAGAGCAGCAAATCCATGTAGCAGTGCGTTGTGAAGGTCAATGTTAATTTAGTCGAAAAAAAAACATACATAAGTAAAAATTCAAGAAATATTCTCGGAGAAGTTACAATTAAAGTCCTGATGCCTAATATTTTCTTCATGATTACCAATATACATATTTATTTTCTTTTGAATAAATGACTTGATTTTTACTTCGACTTCTTAAAACCGATGTTTTCCAATCACAATCAGTTCATCCAATTCGACCTTGGTTTAGCAGAAAAACAAATTAGAATCAATAATTATTTCAGGATCCCAACATCTTAAACGAATTTAATGTCTAAAAGAAAAATAATTTTAACTTTTTATACAAAATTGAAGACTTCCTTTATAATTTTCGATATCTAAATATATCTGTTTTAACGAACGGCGGATATCGCTTCGAAAGAACAACTTTGGAGCTTCAAACTTCCTTCAGGTTTTAATAAGAAAGTTAAAGATTACAAAAGTTGGTTTTGGTTGAATGATATTTATGTACATTGAAGACATTTATTACTCACGATGTCAGAAATTGGAAGGACACGAAAGAGAATGCAATGGAGGTATTACTTATCTTAATATACAACGTGCCGCTACAATGGTGACATTAATTTAACACACGGGTATGGCTAGTGGCCAGTAATTATAAAAAAAATATCTTCATCATCTGCCTAGCCTTTTCCCAACTATGTTGGGGTCGGCTTCCAGTCTAACCAGATGCAGCTGAATACCAGTATTTTACATGGAGCGACTGCCTATCTGACCTCCACAACCCAGTTACTGGGTAATACGATACCCCTTGGTAAGACTGGTTGTCAGACTTTCGGGCTTCTGACTACCCGTAGCGACTGTCAAAGATCCACGAATGACAGCCGGGGCCAACGGCTTAACGTGCTTTCCGAGGCACGGAGGGGTCTCGGTATGTAAAGATGGTCACCCATCCACAGACTAACCGCGGCAAGCGTAGCTTAACCTGACCGATCGACCTGTGCGGCTGTTATTATTTAGCCACGGGCCCCTCAATAGTAAAATTATAACAATATAAAATAATTCGCAATTTGAAAACTATCGCCTGCGCCGCGCGCCGACATAGGGTTCTCTCCCTTTCCTTTAATTCGCCTTCTCTTTTCACGTTATTCGTTTTAATTTCATTGATGCGATGTTATGATCCGTGACCCCGGCAAATGGCCCCTGCGCTACAGTTCTTGAAGGACAGGTTGCTTCAAGATGCCATTTTAGAAAATGTTAAATAAATAATAACTTTATTGAAATCAAAATATGTTCATAAAACGAAAAAGTGAAACCGTATACGTGTGATAAATTAATGTCGCCATTAAAGCGGCACGCTGTATTATTGGAAAAGGTGGAATCAAGCGCTACAATATTCGAATGATAGGGAATTGAAAATAACACTGAAGGACCGGAATCCTTCATTTGATTACGATGAAAGAACATTTTTTCCTTCCCTTCCTTTCAAATAAAGCAAACAAAGCGAAAATTCATGAAATGTTTCCAACAATTAAGACCTTTATTCATTGCTTCCATCGCAGTCCATGGTAAATTAATTTCGGCTGCTGGTTCGTTCCCGATCCCTCCCAAGTAATCTAAGCCAGAATCAGTTCGTACTTTATGAATGAAACATTTTAGCTTTTCTCGAAACTTCTGTATCTGTGGCGAATAGATAAATCAACTGTACTCAAGTTTGTTCCTTGCCTTCGATAAGAGAATCTTTAGAGCATGATTTTGTTAAACTTTCAGACTTGTTGTTTTATTAAATTAAAGGAGGGTTTTTGTTCGAGCTTGTTTATTCGAGTTCCCTGAATATTTAGAGCTTAGGCTGTGTAGGTGGTTTTCTTAGAATCTGTTAGACTCTTTAATGTTATTATGGTTTTGTCTGATATCTTGAGATAATATCTATCATCTTGTTATTTTGGTCCGTTATGATCTACAAGATTTGGAATTTCAAGTGGTAAATGTCTTCGATACAATAATTTTATATATTTTCTTGTTGAACCATCGAGTTTTATTAAAATTCCCAAAACTATTTTCACGCTGCACAGCACATGGGAGGAATTTACTACCAACGTAAGTTTTCGTAGCGAAAATATGTAAAGTCAACATTTATTCTGTTTTTAATGGTATTACATTTTAGTATGTTAAATATATAATTTTTGTGTTGGGTGTTTAAATCTAAAGTAGTTCAATAAGTTTTTAATATATTTCTTCCCATTTGTGGCAGGTTGCAGAACGCACGAGTAGAAAGCGTGAGGGGGGCCCGGCGGTCGCCGGATGTCCGCCAAAGCTCGTTGCCGCGCATCACCAGTACACCACCCACGCCCAATAGGTAAGCATCATATTGGGTAGCGGGATTGTCCGAAAGGGTTACCGCTGCCCTGGAACATAAAGGGCTAAGGAAGGAACACGGGTGGGTTTTAGTCAGTAAGAGTCTGACACTCCCTTCTGCTCCACCCAGAGCGGGAGGAGTCATTTGATGATTTCCCATCCTCAAAAAAAAAAGCATCATATATTGCTAAATGTAACTTGTTTGTAGACGCCTTGGGTTAACCTAAATAATCATCTTAATCATCATCAACCAACATAATCTTCATAAATTTTGGCTTATTAGAATAAAAAAATCAAAATCAAAAGTCATTTATTCAAATTAGGCTGAGAATCAGCACTTTTCGAACGTCAAAATTACAAAAGACAGTCCCCCAAAAACGCCCGCCCTTCACCACTTCCTAGTGCTATCGCTGGGAAGAAGAAGTGGTGCAACAAACTCCCCAGCAGCACAGCTGTCTGTTCAGTTAGAAAATACTTGATTGTATACAATATTAGGTATGCTAAGTAATAAACATTACGAGTACAAGACACAGAACATTAAATTAGGCTTTAAAATTACACAAATAACTTCGGTATGAACTACTAAAAGAACTTGTAAATTATGTGATTTGAAATCGTTTTTTATGTTAGTGGAGATTTTTATAAAATCTTTTGCATCATCGTTACCTTTTTCAAAGTGATGAGATTCATTAGGTATAATTTAATGGTTGATTTTAATGAAGGTTTCCATTTTCTAGGATCGTTGATTACCTTGCTCCTGAATCGCCAATGAACGTGGACGAAGACCTTCTACTAGAGCTTCTATTTAAAATCTGACAACGGCAGTACTTCAACGGACTATCCATTCCCTAAACTATGTTAATTTCCATTCTACCCCCAATCGGAGGTTTTCCTTTATCCTTCATTTACAAGTCGAAATCTTCTGTTATATAATGTGTTTTTTTTTAAATCGAGTAGTTCAAATTACGCGTTAACACCAACTGCCTTTCACATTATCAAACATACTGTTTGATATAAATTAAGCTACTTTCACAAAACAGGTTTCTTATCGGAGTTGTGAACTGACTCAGGCCTTGTCTATTTGAAATGTTTTAACAATTCTTTTGTATATCGTATTTTATTGTAGACGATACGAAAAGTTTTGACTATCAGTTTCGCCGTTTAGATTTTCTTTTCTGAAACAAATCACCATCGTTATGATTCGATACCATTTCAATTTATTGATATGATTGACCGATCTTATATGACACGAAATCTTTGTATTCGTTCTCTAATATAAAACTCCGCAGTTTCATCTGCGGAAAATATAAACGGATTATAGACAAAACGTGTGACTAGGAAGTAATTATGTTTTCCTTAGAAATGACTTGTTCAGAGTTTAGATTTCGATTTATTCTTTATTTTAAACTCTTCAGGTCATAGACAGGGTTATATTTAGTATAAATTTTATCGTATTTGTATTATATTTTCATAATGTATTTTTGAGATATTTGTTTAGAACATTTATTGGAATCATATTTTTGAAAACTCTAAATTGGATGTAAAGTAATTAAACCTAGATCATCAAACGTATTGGCTGAGAAAAATTCGTAAGACTTGACGCAAAATTTTTGGAAATTCATAAAATATCTACAAAAATGGTTGCGTAACGTTTGGCTTTTGCGATTCACGTCAATTGCAAACGATTTGATATGGAATTTTAATGTGAAACATTGAGTTGATTTTTTTGCTTCGAACTTTAGATCGAGTCAAAACTTGAATTCTATTCTAGGAATGATTTCAGCAAAGGAGTTTAAAATATGTAGGTTAAGTACAAATTCAAATTATTAAAAAGCCACTGTTCTTATAAAGTAGATGCACTTAGCGTATAATACAATAAACCCGACGAGCTGTGAGTATTTTGAGATTTTATCGTATTTAAGAGAAATAAAAGTAATTACGCGGTTAGTTTCGGTCGAAAGTTTACAATAGATTTCATTCCAGCCTAAATAGTTTTAATTCTTTTAGTCTATGCAGTGAAGATGAAGCCTTAGATATCATCGAACATGTTCTACGATCTTCGAGACTCCCTTTAGATTAGATCTAATCTTACGAGAGACCTTCGACCGTGTTACCCATGGTTTCTTTTCTATCAGTTCTTCGTCTTATTTCGCCACTATATAGTTAAGTTTGTATTCCTCCTCCCCTAGTTCCTATTCCAATAAGTGCGGATCCTTAATATGAATTTTCATCGACTACCTACATCTACTATTAGTTCTTTAGATAGTGAACTTTTGTTTTAGATCCTCGTTATGCTAACGCCATACTTACCTAGCGTTCATGAAGAAATAAGGTTGTGCACCACTTAAATATAGAAAATAAAAACCTAAATATTCCCTTTTTCTGAATTCTCTGATATTTTAACGTAGTAAACATAGTAAAGTTTTATAGTATAAGAAATAATAGAATAATCATAGCTTAACCATAAGAAGACGTGCTACAGTCGAGATATTTTCGATTCGTATTTTTATAAAGCAAAAGTTTCGAACGAATAAGGACGCTTTGCTTGAGCAGGGCCCTGGTACTTTGAGTTATCAAACTTACTTCAACTATCTCTTTTTACTTTCTTTCATTCAGTTTTTTGATATTTTAATTAGATTTCCGACTTAGTTTTTCTTGAAAATTCTAATCTTTCTGTAACTTTTAATTCAACTGTTCGTATATTCCGATATATTCCTGTTTATTTAGATTTTGAGAGGCCCAGAGTTGAAAAAAGTAGGTAAAAGGCATTGGTTGATTCGCAGCGAAAGTTTAAATTTTTCGCCGTTCAATATCGAACGGTGTTTTGTTGGGAATGAACCAGCGTTTTTTCGATTAGAGGAAAAATAAACACGCGACGAGGATTGAGAAAAACCGTCCAGTTGTGGCGGCTTTTGCACCCTCCGGTAGCGAATGGCAAAAGTCGCAATATCGCGGGTTTGCAAACACATGTGTGGTGGCATCGGCGCGAAGCTTGCGAGCGAAGAGCGCCCGGGGGCGCACTAATACAACACGTATATTTCATATTTTTGGATCGCTAATTTTAAGATGTTATATTTATATATGTATATGTAGTAATGGCGGGTACGATACCAGTATTTCGAGATGTATTGCGCCAAAAGTTTTGATGTATTAATTTTCCATAAAAGTTATTCTATCATTTCTGTTTTACTTTTCGAACAAATAGTTCGTTTAGCTAGTGGTCATGCGTATACCTATATTTTTAGATAGCGTGCACGATTGCTTCTGGAGCGCTGATAATGTTATTAAAATGCGAAACGGGTGGAAATATGAAGAAAATTAATAAAAAATATTTTTCTCAGTAACGCAGAACCTCTGAAAGCAATAATATTTTTGTGGTGGGATAAACTCCGATTTGTAAAGAAAGAGTATTTTAATATCCACGCGATCGTCACAATACAGTTGAAATATAGACGCTTTTTAGTGCCACCGGTAACTGTGTCCTTTTTAGTATCCTATTTTTTTTAGAAAAATGTGTGAATTATTTTAGAAAATGCCAAAACCTTACCAAAAAAGGTATTAATTATTGTTTTTTGTCTTTTTTATAAAATATATGTCAATTACATAAAATAGCGAAAAAAAGAATTCATTTTTGTAAAAAAAAGATTATGAAACAAACTCTTAAAACAATACTTTACAGTGGCTTTTCTTTTATTTTACAAAATAACGAAAGCAATACACTTTTTGAGGATTTTAAAAGCGGCACACTTACGGTAAGGCTTAGTATTGACCACAGCTAAAAGATAGTGCACTAGAAGTAGATATAGTTAGATAAATTACTATTATATGAAATAATAAAAAAAACTTGAAATCTATACATAGAATTTAAAACTAAAAGTTTAACTAATACTTTTTATTATTATATTATAAGAAGCTTGTTCACACATTTTAACTTCATATTTAGTAAGTATTCCTAAGACTAAAAAGATAGAAATTGTTACTAACTGGTACTGGAATGAGATATTAGTGAGACTATGATTGGATTTCATTTTTATCTTTTAGGGTGGGCCGTAACTAGTTGAGCTTTATGAATTTATTATGCCGTAGGCACGTTTCTTTTGACTTTTGAAATGTGATAAAAAGATTGCAAAAGCATTGAGTTTTAGCGTCTATGATTTTAATGTAGTTAAGTTTATGTCTGTTGGTTATGCGATTTGTCGTAGTGAATTAATTCGCGGTAGCTTGCGTATACTTTTGTAGAGGCGCATTATTTTAGTTTTAGTCATTTTTATCTATGTATGTAAAAAAATAATTAATTGTTCATAATGAATGGCTAAAACTAATTTTGATCACCTCTGTGTAAAAATGATGATTTTTTAATCAAAATGAGCCTGCCTAAAGTATATTGCATATCACTTAGATACTTACTTAATTATAACTTTGAAGTTTTCGACACTCGCGTATGATATTAGTTGTATTTTTTTTATGAAGTGCTAGATCACTAGAAATTCATTTAATAATAATATTTTTAGCTGCTAAATCCTTTTAGTAGGATTGTAATAATGTTTTGAAGTGCGTTTTAGTAAATTTTGAGTATTTTCAAATATTTTAGCCAAAAAACATTATGAAAATAAGCATGTTTAGGCTCTTTTAAAATAATTAATAATTTGAATTACTATCATAATAATGCAATAGTGCCTGATTTAGTCATACAGTAGTCAAGAAGGATCTGCCATAAAGGTTTAGTTACCTAAGCTCTAGTCACTTTTATCATAGAAAGAAAAATACCAACGTAACTTTATTTTATATTTTCAAAAATCATTACAATCCTATATTTTTATAGCTAGCTACTAGTATTATTGCTTTATAAACAAATTTATATAGAAAACGAGCGTTTGATAGCGAATTTTATGATGTTATTTAATTTTTTAATTAATATAATTATTTATATCAAGCGTTGTATGTAAGTTTTTCTATAATTTTAATATTAGCGAATGTAAGAATTGTTGCGTACTGCCAGTTTCAAGGTTTCTAAGACACCAAAAATGTGGGGGGACGTATGTAATGATTGAGGACTGTCCAGTTGAACAGCTTAGAATCTCTTTTTATAGTACATCTTTCGTAAAAAAATGTTGTATGAATTATAATTGGATTAATAATAATTATGTGAATTGTATTTTTGACATCTATTTTTAATAGGTAATGAACTTGAAAATGAGTTGTAAATAATTTCTGTAAAAGAAAATTAATGTCGTATTTTTCACAACATTATTTTGAGTCATCGGTGTTTTTTTTTGTCATTTTTAATTTTGTAGGTGTTTTGTGTGAACTGTAAATAAACAATATTGTTCCTAAGTATTTATAATCGTAATTAATCATGTACTTATTTCGAATGTATTCAAAATGTAATGATGATTTTGTGAATGAGTATTGATTTCAACGTTTTTTTTTTTCATTTTCTAATTTTAAGAATTCACGTGTATTTTAATAAATTAACATTTTCAAAAAATGATTTTTGGATAAGAAAGGATTATAATTTTGAAAATAATTCAAAATTTTATCAGCATAAGGTTAATTTAATTTGTTAAAAAAGTTTTTTTTTTCGTTTTTGTATTTTTAATTTTAACTTTGGCATTTAAATGAGAATATTGTTTATCGTTTTGTAAAATATTCTGAGATGATGGACACGAGAGTGCTTGACGACGATCTGTTGGATAAGTGTACTTTGAACAAAAAATAATCTTCCTTTGTAATTATTATAATCTATAAACACTACAAAATTGTGATTCAAAGCAATTTAAAATATTACTGCTGATTATATTTTATGTTTTATTTAAAACCCACGAACCCGTAGCGAGATTCCTGTTAAAGTCGTACAGTCAACAGCAAAAGTAAATGATCAAAATCAGAAATTCAATACTAATGAACGGAGTTCGCGTCAGAACTGTGTGGCGTCGAAGTGATTCAAAAGCATGTGATTGTAAATTACACCAAACATTTGCTACTAGTACAGCTGCCATATAGTTGCGAACTCCGTTCATTAGTATTGAATTTCTGATTTTGATCATCTACTTTTGCTGTTGACTGTACCACATGATGCGACTATAGGGATATAATAATGATAAGAGTTCCGTAACGGTGGCCTAGTAGTTGCTAGCGCTATTACTGAAAGAAAGAAGAAAGAAAGAAAGAAAAAACATTTATTCAGCACAGATTAAAAAATACACAATACACCAGATACATACATCAGGGCCCGTATTCCCATAATTTACAACGTTCAAAATCTAGTCGCAGTCTCATCTCAGCGACAAACAAATGTCAAAAACTTGTCAAAATATAGGGAAATTAAAAGTATTTTTTGACAGATTGAGACTGAGATCAGACTGTGAACGGTCTTAAAATTACGAGAATTACCCCTCAGATAACAACTAGTAAAAAAAACAAATAGAAATTATAAAAATCGATGTAAGAAATTAGTAGGTAAGTAAGTATACCTCACGGCTGCACCATAAAGGCCCAGTTCAGCAATAATGCCAGACAATAGTGACTGACGCTGGTTTTCAACTGAACCTGAGCATGTGGTCCTGGGTTCGATTCCTGGGTCGGGCAAACTTTTAGTCAAACTCAAACTCAAATCATTTAATTCAACTAAACCAATTACAGGTACTTTTGAACAATTGTCAAAGGTTCGGTCAGTCAGAAAGATGAAGCTAGTTGCCCATTCCAAAAGCGTAGGTACCTATGGAGAAGAACGGGCAAGAAACTCCATGGACACTCTTTTAAATCATAAAATTGTTACAAAATATTTGATTAAATCATTCGTGTTGAAATTAACCATGTGAGAACGATGTAGAAATACGTGCACGTTAAAAGCGTCCGTAATAGAAAACAAAAACAATTCAGAAATTAAAAATTAAAATAAGCCGAGGCAGCTAAGAGATGACCAGTCCCTACTGACGGCGCCCGTTCACGAACATGACGTTTGGATCAGCACCATTCAGCTCAACCATTTTGGAGGGAACTTAATGATCCAACACACACGCCACCACCAGCGAGACATTTGAGTGAGCATGACATACTCACAGCTGTCAGGGCACATTCAAGTCAATGAATGTCGATTTAGTAACCAGAAATATCTCAGTAGCAACCTCAAGTCTGGATTTGACGGCACGGTTGGCGCAGTGGTTAAGCGATTGACTGCTGCGCTGCGTGTCGCGGGTTCGATTCCCGCACGGAACAAATATTTGTATGACCTACAAGTAGTTGTTCCGGGTCTAGCTGTTTGTGTATGTGAGTTTAAATGTTTGTAAACGCACCAACAATACAGGAGAAATTTCTAGTATTTTAAAAAAAAGAAAAGAAAGAAAGAAAAGATTTGCATCCGGTTGATGGCAATAGGCAATAGGCCTCCCTATCACATGGGATTTAAACATAACTGGTGAAATGTGGGTGTACAAATAGGGGACACCTCTGTGTAACCCGCCGGGGTTAACCTTACCTAATACAAAAGACACCTGTGGTAACGACCGCGATTTACGAGTTACGCTCATAGGTTCGAGCCCCGACAGGCGCTTTACTTTGTGTAAATTATTTCATCACCACTGCTCTCAAAACGGTGAAGGAAAACATCGTGAGGAAACCGGCATGTCCTAGAGCCAAAAATTCGAAGACATGTGTGTATCTACCAACCCGCACTGGGCCCGCGTGGTGGATTATGGCCCACTCCCTCTCACCGAGAGGAGGCCTGTGTCCCAGCAGTGGGAACATTATAGGCTGGTTATGTAATACAAAAGAAAATCCAATCAAAACCCCTATTGATATAGGGGTTAAGAAGCAATTAAAAATCATTTCAATATTAATTCCCACAAACAAGACGACTAAATATTAGTCAAACGACAAAAGAAGGCATGAACTTTTCTCTTATGTATATAATATAATAATAATAGCTTGGACCTTGCTCCTGACACCGGTGGATCACTATTTTTTATATTTTTAAATGTTTTTATACTAATATTTTAAAATATAATAAAATAAGACTATTAAACGAATAAACGAAATAATAATAATTTAAGTTTATTGTACAAAGAAAAAAAAAACAAGATTAGACACAATAAATGCCTATGACACTCTGTCTACGTCTATCTACGTATGACAGTCGGGACCAGCGGCTTAACGTGCTTTCCGACTTATGGATGGGTCTCCATATGTAATGGTGACCCATCCACGGCCCGACCGCGGCAACCGTAGCTTAACCTTAAATCGACCCGTGTGACCCTTTTTCTTTGACATAAAAACAACTGTACTATTACTGTAGACTTATATACAGGGTGACAGAGAAACTAGACGTATTCCTTGAAACGCGTTATACTAGAGGTAAAACTGAATGGTTACCGAGCTGTGTCGGTCTTCGATTGCTTAGAAATTTTCTGACTTGTTACCAATAACAATTAATTATGAGAAAAAAATATTCCACTCCAAACATTTAATTGATAAGTTTCTGAAAGTTGAAAAACGAGTTATCATTTTTAAAAAAATGCTTGTAGAACTTACAACTAGAAATAATAGCAGATTTTACAACAAGTGCACAAAACAAGGCGAGGGCTGATAGTAATGTCGAGGATAAAAATGGTTTTGTGGACGAGTTATAAACTCTGCTTTTCACTTCGATTGCGAGGAAATAAAACAGTAGTATAACATAACATTTCTTTAATTAAAATTCAAAGTAAAATTAGAACAGTTTTGAATACTGAAGGAAATTGTTTTTAAATCTTACGATAGGCTGCAGACCTATACAGCCTACTATTAAATTAATTTTGTAATAATAATTTTCTGAAATCAACTAACCTACCGTACTTGAATTAAAATTTTAATATTTATTATATCTTAAAAAACACATAAGGCAAATAAATTAAAGTAAATATTATATAATAACAAATTCTATCTATGAACTTCTTATTGCATTTGGCTGTATGGCTCATTTTCTTTGCCTTAATATAATACATTTATGAGTAGATACGTTAATGCCCTTGTGCACAAAATTCGATTTTGTGCAGCCTATACCCTGCACAAAGAAGCACTTTCAGAGCATGAGAAGTGAAATAGTAGATTTTACAACAAGTGCACAAAACAAACCATTTTTATCCGAGACTTTTAGCAGCCCGAGCCGAAGGCGAGGGCTGATAGTAATGTCGAGGATAAAAATGGTTTTGTGGACGAGTTATAAACTCTGCTTTTCACTTCGATTGCGAGGAAATTAAACAGTAGTATAACATAACATTTCTTTAATTAAAATTCAAAGTAACATTAGAACAGTTTTGAATACTGAAGGAAATTGTTTTTAAATCTTACGACATTGATATTAGGCTGCAGACCTATACAGCCTACTATTAAATTAATTTTGTAATAATAATTTTCTTAAATCAACTAACCTACCGTACTTGAATTAAAATTTTAATATCTATTATATCTTAAAAAACACATAAGGCAAATAAATTAAAGTAAATATTATATAATAACAAATTCTATCTATGAACTTCTTATTGCATTTGGCTGTATGGCTCATTTTCTTTGCCTTAATATAATACATTTATGAGTAGATACGTTAATGCCCTTGTGCACAAAATTCGATTTTGTGCAGCCTATACCCTGCACAAAGAAGCACTTTCAGAGCATGAGAAGTGAAAAAGGTCTTTAATAGCAAACTTTTTATTTTTTAACCTTCCAGTGTTGACACCTAGTTCACTGGACTTAATTTGTTGCTAATGTCCTCTAGTATTACCCCTTTCAAGGAATACGTCGAGTTCCCTGTCACCCTGTATATTTGAAAAGTTCGTTGTTATCTTGTCACAATAATTTAAGTGAGAAAAGTCCTTAGTTAAAATCCTTAAATTTATTACAAGGCTAAGCGGCCGAGATAAGAACTTAAGCAAAGTTTTGTAACTAGATATTTAAATGTTCTGTCCTCATAATTTAAAGTAAAATATCAAGAGTCTTAGGTGTAAAGCTGTTGATGAGACATTTTCAGTGTTACATCTTCTTCTATAGAAATAACAATTAAATGCTCTTCAAACTTTACATCGCACCAATAAAGCATCGATGGAATAAAACATCGTACAACTGGGGGGCAATTCTCGTAATTTTAAAAACGTTCACAGTCTGATCTCAGTCTCAATCTGTCAAAAATACCTCTAATTTCCCTACATTTTAACAAGCGTTTGACATTTGTTTGTCGCCGAGATGAGACTGCGACTAGATTTTGAACGTTTTAAATTACGAGAATATTGGCCTTCTGATTATCGACACTCCGTGTTCGATATGATAAAAATCGAATCTGTGTAGTAGTTTTTTCGTGAAAGAGTAACAAACATCCATCCATCCATCCATACAAACTTTCGCGTTTATAATATTAGTAGGATATATTTATTAAGATTAGTATAATATACTTTATCGTATTTATTGTATTATGTAAATGGTACACCACAGACTATCTACAGTATTTGTCTCTCCTTCCCTTTTTTAATCCATCCAAAGGTTGTCTTGTCTTTAAAAGATCGCTCTTAGCGATAAGACCACCCATTGTGTCACCCTTTCTAAAAATTCTATATTAATATCTGTAATTTATATGGTGTACAGTCACGAGCACCATTATGTCAACACTTGGCAACTTTCGATTGTGATTTTTTCGTGAAAAAACGAATGCAACGTTGAAATACAACATATTACATAAACCTATGGGTTCTAAAATGCTATGTTCGTAACAACATAAAATTTCATTAAAAAATAAAAGAGTAAGTTGCTTTTGAATAAAACCGAGTGTATACATACTTTTGCTCGTGATTGTACAGACGCGAGCACATCAAGCTACTACAATGTGTCAAATTTCTTTAATAGGTTTTCAATTTTATCGCTACAGCATTAGGTTCAAGGCTAATTGGGAAAATTTGACAGTTTCGGGTAGCTTGACCTGCTGTAACAAAGCGTAAATAATAAAGAGTATTCTCTATTCTATTGTAATTAAACACCAATTTCAAGGTAGACAATTAAACATTCCTTTAACTACATCTTAATCCTCAATTCTAAAATCCGGTCGTTTTACTAACAGATTGGTCGTATAATTCCCTTTATAGGGCACGTAAAATTGTAATGGGCCCATATTTTATTGGCAGGGCGCTCAGAGCTTTGATTAAAAACCTTTTGGGAATACTCAATTGTTAGCACGTGGTTATCCTTATCATTAAAGTATAGTTAGGGTTCGATAACACAATTTTTTTCTTGAGTAAAATGTAGTAATTTTTCGATACATTTTCATATTCAACTGCCTCGTTTCATTCATGCCGTTAATTACTACCACATACCAATGTAATGTATATTCACTGTAATACTGTTCCACCACAAAGTCTGATAACCAGTATTACCAAGGGTTCGTATTACCCAGTAACTGGGTTGTGGAGGTCAGATAGGCAGTCGCTCCATGTAAAATACTGATATTCAGCTGCATCCGATTAGACTGGAATCCGACCCCAACATAGTTGGGAAAAGGCTAGGCAGATGATGATGATGATGATGACTGTTCCACCACATAGCCGTAAGTGGGTAATGTATTTATGTCTTTATTTTCGCGAGGTCGGCGCGTGCGACCTTTCACTTGTCACAGCAATTCCACAGAGTGCCTCTGACACTCAAAGCATAGACAAGCAATAAGGTTACGTCTGGCGCGGAATAAAAATTTATATTTTATTTTATCTGCTATAATTTTACATAATTTATATATCTATTTTAGATATATAAATTAACAGAGCGGGAGCGGTCATTTGATGTTTTCCCATCCTCAAAAAAAACAAAGGCCAAATCTCGTAATTTAAAACGATCAAAATCTAGTCGCAGTCTCATCTTGGCGACAAACATATGTCAAAAACTTGTCAAAATGTAGGGAAATTTGACATATTTTTGACAAATTGAAACTAACATCAGACTGTGAACGTTCTTAAATTTACCAGAATTGCCCCTCTGGTTAAATGTGGGTGTAATCTGTACACCTCTGCTTAATCGTTTGGGGGAAACCGTATTCAACTCTACACTGGGTTGTGGCAGGCATACAAGTGAAAACTGGGTAGAAAGCTTGAGAAGCGGAACAAATAGGTGCCTTATGTTAGAAGTGTGACAGAAATATCCTCATGACATGTTCATGTCTACAAGTACTCTTAACAATAGGTACGCAATCATCTATGCATCTGTGAAGATAACGACAGAACAGATTCACTTAAAAAACTTGTTTTTATTTAAAAACTTGTTTAAATAAAATCTTTTTTACCTAACTCGGAAAAGTTAATACAATTTATTTGGGACCACCCGTGAGACCAAATCCCACCTAAAAAAATATTTTTGAAATCGATCCACAATTGCCGGAGATCCTATTAATATGTCGCAGCAGGAGGCCATAGAAAGTTCTAACATTTGTTACAAGATGGCGGTAGTGAGGTTATTCTATCAGTCTGTCAGTTGTCACTGTCAAGTAATGTCAGGTTATTCTATCTGTCTGTCAGTTGTCACTGTCAATTAATGTCATTTTTACTAAGGCGGAGTGATTGTCAGGCATTCGGCCAAGGAACGTGCGCATGAGCGGATAACCTCACAACCTCCATCCTTTTCCATCACGGATATTTGTGATTATCGTAATTTAAAAAGTTTGAGAAACAATAAAAGAAAACCAACGCTATCTGTTCGTGGTATTATTTCCTGTTTTCTGAAGATTGTACGAGGAGGAAGGCTTGCCCAAAAATAACATTGGTGGTCCTTCCCCGACATCAGAAGTGGGATTGGACCTCAACGACCCACGTGTTCAAAATGAAGATGCTAGTGACGAAAAATGGATGCGTCTGATAAAACAGCAGAACTGCAATTTTCTGTAGCTGATTCAAGCAATGAAAACAACTACTACATCGTCACATGGCTTTCGATTACCGCACTTCGACCCTGAGAAACCAGATGTGGACGCACGTGCTTGGGTGATGAATCTCCGACATCAAAACTGGGATTCATGTTGGTTTATGCACAAAATGAGAACGCTTCATGTGAAAGTGACCGTTGACATTTGAAAAACAAAGTGCAAGCATGTGAACTATGCAACATGTGTTGAAATCGTGTGGATCTGTTCAAGTTCGACCCAGACAAAGCAGATACGGATGCGCGAACATGGTACATGTTGTTCTGCAAGTGAGGGAAACCAGGAGATATCGCAGCCGGGTGCACGAGTAGTGGCAGCCAAGCCAAGCGGATGGTGGACAACGTGCTGGAAGTCGTGAACGGCGAGTGGACGTCGTACAACTACCCTCAGACACGTTAGAACGTAAAGGTGAGCTGTATTGTTTTGTTTACGATTCTGGTGCTGAATGCCAGTAGTAAAGGCGAGTTGTGCGGCCCAAATTAAGTGGCAAACGGGTTAATAACGTTGTTGCGTTGTTCAAACGCGTGTTTTCAGCACAGACCAAATCATATGTAGCGTTGCAATTAGCGAGCAACAACTTAAGATTTTATTACATTTCTACCCGACATTTACTTGCAAAGTAATATTATGATAGTACGTGAAATATTGAACCTAGACTTTTCGATTGACATGTCTGCGACAGAGTTTTTGTTGCTTATAGCTCTTGTAATACATTCAGTTTTATACGGTCAAGGGAATCAAATAGTGGGTAATGCTCTGAACTCTGCTGTTTTTAGTTTGTTCTAATTTTCATTGTGTTTTTGCCTGTACTAAATGTGGTCAGGAGTGGCTGAGCTATGTGATACTTTGCGAGCATATTTCATTCCAGGTCAGCACCTGCAGCAGCAGCGAGTAGCGAGCCGCACGTTTAAGTTTGCTAAGTCGGCAATCCGAGCAGTATATTGATGAATACTGGGTGAGTCATATCCATTTTATTATGATTCTGGCATCGAATGCATCAAAGATTGTGTTGAGTCAAAGTGAATTGGCAAGCGTGCAAATAATATTGTCAACATAACAGGGATCCGTTATGGTAGTGTGCAAAGTACCCTACAAGTTTTATCTGTGATGTTGAATAACAATCTGCGTTTAGAGATCTCATTTCATACTGTACCGGATAGTTATCATAAAAGTGATATTTCGTAAGATTTTAGACCAAGAATTTAACGTTAGTATGACATCTGATAGTATTGTTTTGCTGAAAAATGAAGAGAGAAATCAGACAAAACTTGACCCTAAGTATAAAGGTCCGTGAAGTTTTGGCGGGTGATCGCTTTACGTTAAAAACTTTAAATTCTAACCGTACTTACAAGTATGCTCACGATAGGTAAAGGAAGATGCCAGTAGGTCATGTACCAGTCGAAGTAGATAGTGATCACAGTGGTTATGAGCAAGCCTACATTATGGGAAGCACGCGAGTAGGGGTTCTCTATCGGCTGTAGTAAAGTTGTGTGGCGTCACAGGGTGATGCACACGGATCCATGCGCTGGATGTGTGAGAGCAATGCGATTGCTGGTCGGCTGGAGAGCCGTGGCGTTAGAGTGGTTTACTCGTGTGTGGGTTTCCAGGTGTCTAAGGCTCTTAGTGATAGAAATGATTGTTAATGTGGATAACGATGGTACATGGCTCTGGTTGATGATTTAGGTACGCTATGATTAGATAATCAAACTTTGTTTACATTACTCTTTCCGTTAACGCTGGTTAAGCGGGTTGGTTATGTTGGCTATCGCTGGTTAAGCGGTAGGGGTGCTTTCGCTGGTTAAGCGTTAGCTGTGGAATCGCTGGTTAAGCGTGTTATGATGTGCTTTTGCTGGTTAAGCGTTAACTATTGAATCGCTGGTTAAGCGTGTTATGAGGTGCTTTCGCTGGTTAAGCGTTAGTGGGTTAATATCGCTGGTTAAGCGTTATTATTATTACTGGTTAAGTGATGCCGCTGGTTAAGCGATGCCGCTGGTTAAGTGATGCCGCTGGTTAAGCGATGTCGCTGGTTAAGTGATGCCGCTGGTTAAGCGATGCCGCTGGTTAAGTGATGCCGCTGGTTAAGCGATGCCGCTGGTTAAGTGATGCCGCTGGTTAAGCGATGCCGCTGGTTAAGTGATGCCGCTGGTTAAGCGATGCCGCTGGTTAAGTGATGCCGCTGGTTAAGCGATGCCGCTGGTTAAGCGATGTCCTGGTTAAGCTGACCTATCTTGGTCAGGCATGGCCGAAACAATGTAACGTACACAGAACTTTCTATTTCAGATAATCCACACGAGGACGTGTGAGGCGCAGGACGGCCGTGTCGCAGCAGGAGGCCATAGAAAGTTCTAACATTTGTTACAAGATGGCGGTAGTGAGGTTATTCTATCAGTCTGTCAGTTGTCACTGTCAAGTAATGTCAGGTTATTCTATCTGTCTGTCAGTTGTCACTGTCAATTAATGTCATTTTTACTAAGGCGGAGTGATTGTCAGGCATTCGGCCAAGGAACGTGCGCATGAGCGGATAACCTCACAACCTCCATCCTTTTCCATCACGGATATTTGTGATTATCGTAATTTAAAAAGTTTGAGAAACAATAAAAGAAAACCAACGCTATCTGTTCGTGGTATTATTTCCTGTTTTCTGAAGATTGTACGAGGAGGAAGGCTTGCCCAAAAATAACATTGGTGGTCCTTCCCCGACAAATATTATAAATGTGAAAGTTTGTATGGATGGATGGATGTTTGTTACTCTTTCACGCAAAAACTACTAAACGGATTTAGATGAAATTTGGCACACAGATGGTTTATAACCAGTATTAATATATAGGATACAATTTATCCCGATATTCCCACGGGATCGAAACTTATGGGGGTGAAACCGCGAGGCGCAGCTAGTATTGCATAACATAGATACAAAAAATATACAATCGAATTGAGAACCTCCTTTTAGAAGTTGGTTAAAAAGAAGGAGGTTGTTCCATTCTTCACCATTCTTTACCGCACCCTAATTGCGTAACACACGATCAATCGGAATCGGTTTTATTTTGACTGTTCAACAACATTCATTGCGTTATTTACGTGTTGAGCAGACACATTTTTCGAACTTATGAAGCAATGGATTAGCAATTTGTTTCAAAATGATTCAGATTCCGATTGATCGTGAGTTACGCAATTAGGGTGTAGTAATGAATGGTACAACCTCCTTCCGGCTCCGGAATCCGGCTCGAAGGACCATGTAGAAATTAGTAGGATGGCTAAATGATACTGCTGCTTATAAAGTCAAATTGAATATATATACCGCACACAATTCTCTCTTGCATAGCTATTTCACAACCACATGACAAGCTATCTTATAGAAAATGCACATTTCGACAGCCAGATTTTTCTTGCCCATGACTGCAAAGAGCTGTTGGAAGAATAACGGTTGTCTATGGCACTGCGGTCATAGACAAGCACACTAGTCGCAGCCTACACACCCGTGTCGCCAGCAGCGGCCAGCCAATAGCAGCTCGACACCTGCGCGACCTACGACGCTGGCCAATCAGAGGAGCCCACGGCCCGCGTTGTTGAAGTCGCGCGGGCGCGCCAGACCAGCTCAAGACAGAAGCCGAGGAAGAACGGGCGCGCCTAACGCTATAGACTTGTCGGTTCGGGTTTCATCGCACTATTGTAAAACCATAATAATCACATTTAATAGATACAGTCCACTCGAAGTTTACCATCTTTTATTTATAGCCTTAACAACGGTCGTCTATTTGATTTAAAGTGACAACATTTTCGGGTTTGAGACTTGTGAACAGCGCTTAGAGGACTCCTTCGGTAACATTGATTGATGTTCGATACGGCACGGGAGCGTATCGAGGGGTTGTGGATAGTTATGCTGCTGTATATCGCACACAATTCTACGGAATCCGCACTGTATTTTTTTTTTTGTTTAAAATAAAAATAAAATTGTCAACCAGATTAATAGATAGCCTATTAGCCCAGTACGTAGCTGTCAGTTTTGTAATAGTAGTTTCCTGGGTAAAAAAATTATTATTATAATTTAGTCCGTCGGTTAGATAATCGAAAAATAATGGACATGTATTTTTTCTTTTGTCAATCAAACAAAAAATGACAGAGATAGAAGAGAAGGGCTCGTGACGTCACGCCATGCTAAAAATTGTAGCAAGGCATGACGTCACGCGGCACTTTAACGGGCGATATCTTAATCATTTGTTTATATTTGACAAAAGAAAAAATACGGGTCCAATATTTTTTGATATTCTAAGTGACGGACTAATTAGATTTTTTAGGAAACTAGCCTATTAGAACTTTATAATGTAATCGGAATAATGTTCAAAATTAAAAATAGCTCCAAAATGGCTGGTGTTATAATATCTGGGTCTGAAGATGAAGGCAGATCATGTCAACAAGAGATAGGGCTTAGAGAAATCAGAAATTCATGTAGCATAGGCTCGTATGAGTAATGTCCTGGTGATATCCTAGCTATGTACACGCGGCTGACAGCTCTTAGTGAAATATTAGTCTCCGTGGAACAGGCGTTTAATGCTCACGAATTCTATTACTGGATTTAAGGAATGTATATAAGTAGTTTATCAGCCATCTTGTTACCATAACACAAGCATTAGGTTGCTTAGCTTGGGACTAGATGGCGCTGTGTGAAATGTCCAGGGATATTACGTATTATTATTATTTGTTACTGTATATCTTTTCGGTGTTGCAGCTGATATTCGAAAACCATACATTATCGAGAATTAATTTTACCATAACTTATCTCCGGGCTTATTAAAAAGGTGATCGGGTATGTGTGTCTATTTAAAGTTTGGAGGCATGAGGAACAGGGTGTAAAGTTCACTCATCCTCCATTGAAAAGGGAGGATCCTCCGACCAGACGGGTGTTATGTCTGGCGGGCAATTGCCCAACGATTGATGATGGGAAATTGTATCTATGCTAATTGCGCGGTAAACTTTGCTTGCGAGATGCAGGATTTGCGTGACGTCAGTATATCGCGTTGTTCGCATGTGGCGTTGTAGATACCGCTACAAAAGGAAACAAATTAATGTTTCATCTGCGGACCTGCAGTAAGTTCAATTGTTAGCGAAACGTAGATACTTATTCCAGAGGAAGTAGGTATTGTTGAGATCTTAGCCTGCTTGGTTTTACCATGCAACCTTTTTAAATATTAATAAGATAATGGCAAAAGATTATGAGGTCACAAGAGTGAGCCCATTGTCAATAAAAAAAAAAGGTAAACGCTAATATGAATTTTGAATGCAGATGATGATGACAGATGTATTTCATCATAACAATACTGGGTGGCATTGACATCGACGCGCAAACTGTAACTATGATAAAAATTCCACCCTGCGTAGACATTTTTCAACGGTTATCAAAAAAAAAAAACAACTGCTGTTTGATACAAAAGTGCACAATGCAGTCTAGACGCCTGTTGCTTCAAACAATGATGCTTCACGGTTTTGTACACAATAAGTTTAACCGCACGGAAATAATACTAAATTAATTAATAAATTTGTATTAATTAAATAATACTAACCCGCTCTGGGTCCGCGTGGTGGATTACGGTCCATTCCCTCTCACAGAGAGGAGGCCTGTGTCCCAGCTATGGGAACATTATAAGCTGCTTATGTATTATGATATATTTGCTTATAATGTAGGTGTGCAGCTAAGATGGATTTTTTAAATAATAGTACGGTCAGCAACAAAAGTCGGTTAACACTTTAGTTGTTTAAATCTTAATTATTTACACCCTATTTACCGATACATTTTACCTAACGGAATTCTTTGATGGCATGACATGACAAAACATATACACTTACTTAGGGTCTTACCAAGGGTCTTACTACAAAAACTTAAACACTTGTTGAACGAGTGTTTAATGTCAGTTTTATGTCAAAGTCCATATAATGATGTCGTGTTTAAAAGGTGTTTCGCCTAAACAACTGATAACCACTGTTTTGTGGTAGTCAGGTAAGTTTTTGTATGCTGTTTGTATGTAAGTTAAATATTACTGTATTATAGACATAAACCTTCCGGAACAAATGCTCTAAATGATGGTGAAAGTTCATTGTACAGTTAACCCTAGAACCACAACATTGGGTCATGGGTGACCCCACGCACACGTACCTATTTTAATTTTAATTTTAATTTAGCGAGTTTTGCACCTACAACACTGTGCGTCTAGGTACCTTCCGTAATCTCAGCGGTCTCACAAACAGACACGAAAAGCGACTTTATTTTATGGTAATTTTAATATATTTAGTACCAAATTAAATGTCTAATTAACTTACTATACAAATAAATACAAAAACAGAGGACACTTAGGCGTCGACGTACTCGTCCGCATCGCTGACAAAGAAGACGCTACTTTAGTATCAAATTCCTATTCCAATTGGCTTCTGTCTACCCCCACGGGAATAAGAAGGACTGAGTTTATGTGTATGAAGTTCCAAATTATCTCCAGAGACCAAACTACCTAACCTAACCTTTCTTCCTGTTATCCTAAGATCGTAATAATTTATTAGGAATGCATCTTCGAGTCGTCCCTAATACGATTAACGAGTGTCCCTCGAGGGTCTGGCCTCTTGTTTCAGAATTAAGTATGGCTGTAGAGATGCCCCGATTGTCGAGAATTGATTGTAATTTATGCTTGAGAAATTAATGGTGGTATGTGTCACTGTAGGAGAGTCGAGAGCAGTGGTAGCTCCGTGGTAACGGCTGCGACTTTTGAGTTGTATGTCGTTTGTTCGACCCCAGTCAGGCGCTTTCCTTTGTGTAAATAATTTCATCAACATTGCTCTCAAAACGGTGAAGGAAAACATCGCGAGGAAACTGACATGTCCTGGAACCAAAAATTCGAAGATATGTGACATCTACCAACCCGCACTGGGCCCGCGGGATGGAATACGGCCTACTCCCTCTCACTGAGAGGAGGCCTGTGTGAGGAGCTGCATTTTTTTTATTTTGTAAACTTGTCAAATTAAATCAAAAATGTTTATTTGTTAGAATATAGTACAATCGACGTTACAATATTGGTTCCAGCATATCATGCCATAATATGGCGTACAAATATTTCTATATAAATAAAAAAAAAACAAGGATTATATTACTAGCCTATTAATAATTACGAAAATAAAATATGAATCTATATTAGTTAATTAATAAAGATTGAAATTGTAGTAATAATGAATTATGTAATTGTTGCATGCGGTAGAATAAAGGGTATCTTTATTTTATTATATTATTAACGACTTATCTTCTAAATATTCTTGAACACTGTAATAATTTTTTTCTAATAGTAGTCTGAACAACAGTCTTTTGAACCACGGCAATGGCAAATCTTTTGCAAATGGTTGTATATAATAATTGCCATGCAGTGATACTGATTTTGAACTCCACGTGACATTCACGTTAGTAGAACACCTCCATGATTAGTTGACACATCGGCACGAAGCGAACTGAACTGAACCGGATCCCGGGCGGGATCCGGTTCAGTTCAGTTCGCTCTGCGCTCCGCTCCGCTCCGATCCGCTTCAGTTTGGCCCGAGATTTATGCTACGTTCAACCTGCACCTTAATTGCGTAACACTCTTTCAATACAATCTGAACCATTTTAGAGGATATTGCAAATCCACTGCTTCATATGTTCCAAAAATTTGTCTGATCAACAACGTAAGTAACGCAATGTATGTTGTGGAACTGTCAAAATGAAAGCTACTGCTGCTGTTAGTGCATTACGCCATTACCTCGCTATATAACCTCACGTAAACTGAGATGATTTATTTCAGACTGCGAATCGACTTTTATTAATCTAATAATATTTCTTTACTTTTATGGCACCTACAGATCCTTCTGTAGGTGACATAAATGTCAGCAAAAAGGACAGCTTCCTAGCTGACCTTTTTAAATTCTATTCTAAGCCAGGTACCTATTTCATTACCCAATACTTCGCCCCTAGTTGAGTGCGTCTTCCGAATTAACGTCGAATCTCATTACGTCCGCAAGCACCAGTGGGTCGGAAAATCACTTCTATATTTAGTTCAATCTTTTCAAAGAATCAAGCCTAGATATTATGAAAGGAACCTACCTGCTACGATTAAGAGGAAATACGTAAGAAAAAAAAAGTTCGAATTTGGCTAGATGAGTCAGCATAGATAAAAAATAGTAAGTTTTTAGTGTTGTGGGCAGGGTTTGGAATACCAGTATTTTTGGTATTATTGGCCTTGGTGATACCGGTACCAGACTAGTTCCTGTAGGTACTATTGGTATTTCTAATAAGTAAGTTAGAGCGAAAAACCGCATACAGTAAGTAAATATGATTGTAAATAGGCATTAGAAAAATAACTTCAAGGTTGTCTACCGTACGAGGTACCTCGTGCAAATATAAGAACTGGTGCCAGTCCCTGCTTTAGAAAATATTTTGTAATAATGTTTGTGGCCTCGTCCTAACAGTGTACAGACGCCAGCACATCAAGCTACCACAATCTGTCAAATTTCTTTAATAGATTTTCAACTTTATCGCTAAAGCTTTAAGGTTCAAGGTTGATTGAGAAAATTTTACGGTTTCGGGTAGCTTGACCTGCTGGCGTCTGTACATACGAACAATACATAATATTATTTTATCAACAATGCCTGTTACAACAATACCAAATTATCCAATTCATATTAATTTATAGAATTCTTTCACACTGAGTCGTTGCAGTAGAATTGAGTGTCGTGAGTGCTTTCTAAGATGCACATTTGGTTCATGCACCAGTCAGTAGTATTTGCGCGAGCACCCACTTGTGGGAATATGCTCTCTGGGGTTAGAAGGGTGCTTGGCTGCTACTTGGCTGAATGTGCATACTCTAGTGGGTTAGCTTATATCTCAACTAAGGCAAGGTCTTCACAGTCGAGAGGATAGGATAATCGTCCTCTTGTTTTATATGTATATTTAAATGGAACTGTTCACACATTCACACATAAATGCACGAACTGCCATCATTCGCAATCATTTTGTAATTTTACATATTTTTTTATTAGCGTTGCTGCCTCCTTGGTCTAGTGGTTGCGACAGCGCTACTGCTGAGCATGAGGTCCTGAGTTTGATTCTGGCATCGGGCATTGTTATTGTGTTTTATGGTTAAAGATATTTATTTGTCATAAGAACTTAAATAACATAGTTCACTTAAAATGAGATACAAAGTGCTTATATCTAAATGATAAATAATAATATAATTATTTGCCTCTGGGGCGTTGTCGGCCTTACAGGGTACATACATGTTTCTTAAGTTTTGCCTTAAATATGTTTATGCTATCACACCTCTTTAAATCCTCCGGTAAATCATTAAACAGTTGTGCCCCTTCAACCAATATTGTTTTTTTTCCGTAATTAGTCCGTGCACGTGCAGTCATTAGTTGGAATTTGTTTTTGATTCTTGTGTTGTATATGTTATTGTTTTTTTTATGTAGTTGTATGTTTGATTGTACGGAATTCCGGAATGGAATTTCGGAATTTTTCCATCTGGAATTTCGCAGTCGTAGCCTGGAATCTACATTTGTGTCCGGTTGGTGGCAATCGGCTCGTCCCATATTACATATAACTTAAACATAACTGGCGCCATAGGTGCACCTCTGCCGAACTCTTAAGGGCCTACAGGCGTGATGTTATGCTATGTTATTTTTTAGCGACACGTAGTAATTGAAACTGCTTGATAAGATAAGAAATAGTTTATAAAAAAGGCGCTGAGTAATAACAGCTGCATGGGTCGATCAGGTTAAGCTACGCTTGCCGCCGTTGGTCCGTGGATGGATGTCCATCTTTACATACTGTACCGGTATCTACAACGCTACATGCGAACAACGCGTCATACTGACTTCACGCAAATCCTGCATCTCGCAAGCAGAGTTTACCGCGCAATTAGCATATACATATACAAACTTCTTAACATCAGTCGTTGGGCAGTTGCCTGCCAGACACGACACCCGTCTGGTCGGAGGATCCTCTCTTTTCTATAGAGTATAGGTGAACTTTACACCCTGTTCCTTACACCTCTAAACATACCAAGACCCCTCCGTGCCTCGGAAAGCACGTTAAGCCGTTGGTCCCGGTTGTCATTCGTGGATCTTTGACAGTCGTTACGGGTCATCGTTAAACTGGACGCCGACCCCAACATAGTTGAGAAAAGGCGAGGAGATGAGTATTAAAAATAAATGAGAACAGCACCCTAATTGCGTAACACACGATCAATCGGAATCAGAATCATTTTGAAGCAAATTGCTAATCCATTGCTTCATAAGTTCGAAAAATTTGTCTGCTCAACACGTAAATAACGCAATGAATGTTGTTGAACTGTCAAAATGAAACCGATTCCGATTGATCGTGTTACGCAATTAGGATGCCGGTCGCGTCATAAATACAAAAGTCACCAACCCGACAGAACCAAGCGGCGTAGCTCCTCGATTATATAAATTATAACAATAATAAAATTAATCGTTTTGTCAATTAATTGGTCCAATTTATACGCTGACATGGCAGCTATTCAATAATGAACTGACATCAAAGCCGTACTGACGTTATAATTGTTATTCTGATTATTATTGAGCTTTCATTGTTATGAGGTGGTTGTCAACCGCCATTTCCGTTTGATGAGTATTGAAAAATGTATTGTATTGAGACTATATTTTTTAGACTATCAGTTTCAACATTTTTATTTGTAAACGCAGTACTGTTTTACGTTTATATAATAAAAAAAGTGTTTATTTATTTATATTATCATTTATAAACAGACAAGAAGACATGTTGTCTGTTTGTACACATATAAACAGACAAGAAAACAAAACAGAATAGATTAATAGTTACAGAGGTGATGCAGAAATCTCTTCCAGATAGATAGATAGATGTAGATAACGTTTTAGAAAAAACAGAAATGTTATACCTACTCTATATACTTTACTGTGAGCATAAATAATAAAATAAATCATTAAGCAATGAATTTTAACAGAATAGTTTATTCGTATTTAATTATTCGCCATCTTTCATCGTTATTTGCAGGCATAATTATTTTTTCATCGCAAAGTAAAAAAGAAAAAGAGAGATAAAAAAGACAAAAAAGTAAAGAGAGATACTAATTAGAAAAATAATGGCAAAATAACAACAGTTATTGTGTAATATTGTTGAAATTACTTCACTTTAGAGTTTTTTTTTTAGTGTAAATGGCAAATATAATAGATTAAATTGCTGAGCATAGCAGAGTTTATATTGAAATAACGTAATGGTAGTAATAGTATTATTTTATTTATTTGGAAGAACAAACAATGACACTTTATATATTACAAGTAAATACAACATAAGGAGTCATACAAATGTGTAACCAACAACGTTCTCCACAGATACAAAAGAATACATAGAGTAGATAAGATACATAGTATAGTAGTATACATGGAGTATAGTTTCTTCAATAAAACTATTAATGATAAATTGGCCTCAAAGCTGACACATGATGAGAACCATACGTGGCAGGAACGTTCTCCGTGTAATATAAGGGTTCCATGTGGTAAGGTTTCGGTCTTGTATAATACACGTATTGTGAGAAAATTATCGTTTTCGGTATGTGCGTCTGTGCAGGCCGCAAGAAGTACTTGTCGTGTTTGTCTAGCCAGCGGTTCACCTGAAAAACGGAAATATGAGTCAAAGATATAATAGATGAAAAAAAGCTGATACTCTTCAAACCGCTGAACCAATTTTCTTTTAGAACACTCTCGATCAAGCCACCTTAAAAAACAAAATCGGTTCAGCCGTTTGGGAGGTATGATGGCGCAGACAGACACCTATACACACGTTAAACTTATATTAATCCTCTGTTTTGGTCGGAAGTTATAATACTAATATTATAAACGTGAAACTTTGTATGGATGGATATTTGTTACTCTTTCACGCAAAAACTACGAAACGGATTTGGATGAAATTTGGCACACAGATAGTTAGTAACCAGGATTAACACATAGCATACTTTTTATCCCGATATTCCTACGGGATCGAAACTTATGCGGATGAAGCCGCGGGATGCAGCTAGTGTTCTATATTCCAATGTTGGGGCTTAGGTAAACCGCTCATAGTTTCACATGTTAATACTAATATTACAAAGATTGAAAAAAATCATTGATTGATTTTTGTTTGATTGAATTGTAAATATTTGAATGTGGCAAAACAATTAAAGTAGATATGTGAAAAGCCTCTCAAGCTGTGATTGCCAGAGAGAATAAGTAACATGGATATAAATAATAAAAAAACTTACAAAATCACAGCGACACGTAGGACCACCTTGATGAGTATCCATTTTTGGTTATCTTGAAAAGCAGTGTGTGTGGTCAGAAAATACAACGTACGAATCTTCGCAAGTGAATGTAAATGACGGATTATTTGACAAAACTCGAGTATTTATAAAAAGTCATTAGCAAAAATCGGTCATAATGACTATTTTTGCACTATAATATAACAATCACCAACTTAAATCACTATAGGGTAATTACAGCTAAGATAGACATTACTTAATGGCTCTACCTAGAAGCGATTTAGAAGGATGATTGTCCCTAAGTGGATTATCAAAGAGTAATTAGTTAATTAAGAATTCCTTGACCTTTGTTTTAACGCGAGTCGATGAATGTTTTTTTTCTCTATGCCTACTTCTAAATCATGATTAATGGTCTTTTGAAGATTTATATTGGTTTTGTTTTGTGTTAAAATGTTGCTATTATGACTGTTCCTAAATTACCCTAGGCTGATATAATTGTCGTTTTTCCTAATTATGTTAAATATTGGTGTTTAGGAAGCCCGAAATTCTGACAACCAGTCTTACCAAGGGGTATCGTATTACCCAGTAACTGGGTCGTGGAGGTCAGATAGGCAGTCGCTCCATGTAAAATACTGGTATTCAGCTGCATCCGGTTAGACTGGAAGCCGACCCCAACATACTTGGGAAAAGGCTAGGCAGATGATGATGATTGGTGTTTAGGTGGGTTCCCCTGCAATCCGCCACCGTGCAGCTCTGTAAAGCTCATCTCCAGACTGTATACTCTCCCACCCATAGAGATTAAATGAATTACAAATATGAAGAAATCCAAGGCTTTGTCTAGACCAAGGAAAGGATTGAAAAAAATGCTATATAAAACTTAGGAATTCATAGTAATTATAAACATAGATTGAATGTAGTTTTAGAAAGCTATAATAGAGGGATGCAAAGTATATTATTATTATTAAATTGTGAGTAACACATTTATTTTTTATATATCAATTGCTTGCTGCACTTACAGTACACACGACGTGTTCATGTCAGTCTGACCGAATTGTTGGTCTGAGGTAAAGAATATAACATTCAAGAATTACTAGATAATACAGTTGAGATTCGAAACTCAAGAATAATTATTTAATAGAGTTTTGAATAATCACTCTTAAACCACTATTATTGTCCGGAGGCAAAGAATACAACGTTCAAGAAATAGTTTACTAGATAATAGAGTAGAGAGTCAAACATTAAGTATTATTAGTTAATAGAGTCGTGGATCAACTCTCTTGAAGGTTTATAGATAGTGCAATCCACGAAGACGCGCCCCACTACTCCTCCTAACCGTTTACAGTATATGTGTACAACGGTTAGGAGTAGTGGGGCGCGTCTTCGTGAATTGCACTATCTATATGTATGATAGTGCAATCCACGAAGACGCGCCCCACTACTCCTCCTAACCGTTTACAGTATATGTGTGCAACGGTTAGGAGTAGTGGGGCGCGTCTTCGTGAATTGCACTATCTATATGTATGATAGTGCAATCCACGAAGACGCGCCCCACTACTCCTCCTAACCGTTTAGAGTAGGTATATGTGTGCAACGGTTAGGAGTAGTGGGGCGCGTCTTCGTGAATTGCACTATCTATATGTATGATAGTGCAATCCACGAAGACGCGCCCCACTACTCCTCCTAACCATTTACAGTATATGTGTGCAACGGTTAGGAGTAGTGGGGCGCGTCTTCGTGAATTGCACTATCTATATGTATGATAGTGCAATCCACGAAGACGCGCCCCACTACTCCTCCTAACCATTTACAGTATATGTGTGCAACGGTTAGGAGTAGTGGGGCGCGTCTTCGTGAATTGCACTATCTATATGTATGATAGTGCAATCCACGAAGACGCGCCCCACTACTCCTCCTAACCGTTTACAGTATATGTGTGCAACGGTTAGGAGTAGTGGGGCGCGTCTTCGTGAATTGCACTATCTATATGTATGATAGTGCAATCCACGAAGACGCGCCCCACTACTCCTCCTAACCGTTTACAGTAGGTATATGTGTGCAACGGTTAGGAGTAGTGGGGCGCGTCTTCGTGAATTGCAGTATCTATATGTATGATAGTGCAATCCACGAAGACGCGCCCCACTACTCCTCCTAACCGTTTACAGTAGGTATATGTGTGCAACGGTTAGGAGTAGTGGGGCGCGTCTGCGTGAATTGCACTATCTATATGTATGATAGTGCAATCCACGAAGACGCGCCCCACTACTCCTCCTAACCGTTTACAGTATATGTGTGCAACGGTTAGGAGTAGTGGGGCGCGTCTTCGTGAATTGCACTATCTATATGTATGATAGTGCAATCCACGAAGACGCGCCCCACTACTCCTCCTAACCGTTTACAGTAGGTATATGTGTGCAACGGTTAGGAGTAGTGGGGCGCGTCTTCGTGAATTGCACTATCTATATGTATGATAGTGCAATCCACGAAGACGCGCCCCACTACTCCTCCTAACCATTTACAGTATATGTGTGCAACGGTTAGGAGTAGTGGGGCGCGTCTTCGTGAATTGCACTATCTATATGTATGATAGTGCAATCCACGAAGACGCGCCCCACTACTCCTCCTAACCGTTTACAGTATATGTGTGCAACGGTTAGGAGTAGTGGGGCGCGTCTTCGTGAATTGCACTATCTATATGTATGATAGTGCAATCCACGAAGACGCGCCCCACTACTCCTCCTAACCGTTTACAGTAGGTATATGTGTGCAACGGTTAGGAGTAGTGTGGCGCGTCTTCGTGAATTGCACTATCTATATAGATGGGTCGCGCCCGTTTGATAACGCTCCCGTTTGGCAACGCTTAACGCTAGATATACTTACCTATAGCGGTGGTCTTATTTTTAAGGAATTTTAATATTTGTTTGAAACGAAATAAGTAATTTATGATTTTTGTAGTGTATATTTATTATGTCATGATCATTCTTCTGACCTTATCCCAATTTATTTGGGGTCGGCGTAACATGTTTTTTTCTCCCATACTTCTCTATTAGTCGTCATCTCGGTAGTCACCCCCTTTCTAACCATATCATCATTCACACAGTCCATCCATCATTTCTTTGGTCTTTCCGTACTCTTATAGTCATCGACACTCGTACTCAAAACTCTCCCCACGACATTTTCCTCATTTCTCCGTAACACATGCCCATACCATGACAACCATTATATTTACCATGCCATATTTCCATGTATATTTATTATGTATTATATAAAAATATATTTAATTATTTAAACTAAGCAAAGAAAAATCAACAACATACGTTAGTACACTATACAATAGGTAAACTTTTTATTCATTCCATGTGTCTAATTGTGACAATTTTTCAACCCTTTTACTTTTAATACGGGTGGGCCACTACTATCTCCTGCTTCTGGCATGGTAGCCAAGCGAGCAATAAAATTGTAGTAAATTACGCATATTGAACTTATAGGTATTTACGTACTTGATTTTTACTTTCAAACTGTAAGACAATGATAGAATTAATGTGACAGCACATTAATGTGACAGCACATTAATTATTTCTGTCTCTGTCTAACAGTGTCGCAAAGTAAAGTCATGAAACCGGATTTCGTTTACAGTTCAATAACAATCACTAAATATAAGGGCATACTCCGATCCTTTTTGTTTGTACCTTCACTTCTTTCATTAGACTTTTTTACCCGCAATTCTTAAAAATGTTGTCATTTAGATAGGTTACTTAAATTGTATTCTATAAATAAATAATAAACATTTAATTCAGACCAAGTCCATAATTTGTTAGTAACAATGTACTTAAAAAGCTAATGTTATGCTATGCAGTACTTAGTCATTAATATGGTCGTTTTTAAATGTAGAAAATAAAATGAATATTAAATAAATTCGGCACACCAGAACTTTTTACTTTGACTGTACTTTAAGGTGTGCTCAGGCGTACCTGAGCACACCTTAAAGTACCGTTATACATTGTGTATGTTTGTAGATATTACGTATAATATCTACAAACATAAACAATGTATAGGCATGTAGCGTTACCAAACGGGCGCAACCCCTATAGACAGCCTCAAAACGCCCAACCTTCACCACTTCCTAGTGTTTGGGCTGCGGAGAAGAAGTGGCGCAACAAACTTCCCGGCAACACTTCTCTGTCTGATTAGTTATGAGAATTTAAAAACTCTATCAGCCTAGGATAATTATTATAATGAAGAACTCACCCAGTCACATCAACAAACACACACACACCACTTTATATACTAGATTAGGCTATTCTGAGCTCCAATCCATATAATATAATTTCCATATAATTTAATAATTATGTTCGTATCCAATCAATATAATTTAATAATTATGTTCGTGTCCTAAAATCACCACGCTGCGCCCTTTTCCAAAGTCAAAGTCAAAGTATTTATTAGTGCGATTATTGGTGATATAATCTTACATAATTATATTTTGTAGAAACAAAGTCTTTCTTTTTTTGTAACACTGGTTTAAAACGCTCTTTGTTTATTTCTCAATTGTTTTAAGGGTTTGTTCCGGTATCGTACGAGTACATTTTATGGTCGCCAGGTGTGGACTCATATTGTTTGTTAAGACCAAAAATCTGAAATTTTACAAGTTTACTTGGAATTCGTTGAGTTATTGCATTTAAACTGTCCGCCGGTAATTGGCCCTAGATTGTTTCAGAGAATTTATTTGTTCCTTATTGGCCCCAGTCGTGTCGATTTCAAAATAAATATAACATTTTGTTATTATTAAATAAGAGTAAGTGACAGATAGTCAAAACCGGAGGGCATTCTTAGAGGGATAATGTAGATGGAACAAGCAAAAATGTATTGGAGGGACATAGCTACCGAAAAACTTTCAATACGCGGCAAAAGCTTTCAATACATTAAAAAAATAAATGGTGCAGCGCTGGTGTTCTGATAGGGCCCGCTGTGATGTCACGGACAATTTCAGTCAGCCAAACAATCAGCTATAAACACACATAATCAGCCTATAATGTTCCCACTGCTGGGACACAGGCCTCCTCTCGGTGAGAGGGGGCCGTAATCCACCACGCGGGCCCAGTGCGGGTTGGTAGATGTCACATGTCTTCGAATTTTTGGTTCTAGGACCAGTCGGTTTCCTCACGATGTTTTCTTTCACCGTTTTGAGAGCAGTGGTGATGTCATAGTTTACACAAAGTAAAGCGCCTGACGGGATTCGAACCGACGACCTACAACTTAGTAGTAAGTAAGTCGCAGCCGTTACCACTGGGCCACCACTGCTCTAAATATAAAACTGCTCTAAGTATAAACCCCCTAATAAAGTTTATTTATTGGTTCTTTTTTTATCAATTTGTGGTCCAAATGTTTGGCAATGTTTTCTCTCTTAAAGCTTCCTATCATGACTGTGAGAACGTGGCGGTATTCCCTGTAATGTATACAGGTTCGACCCTTTGTGTTTGTTATCATTTTTGACACATTTCTAGAGTTCCGTAGTTCACGTCTCGGAACCCATATAGTTTCATCATGTCCGTCCGTCCGTCCGTCCTCGGCTTACCTTCCACACGGTTAGTGCTAGAAAGATGAAACTTTGCATGGATATGGCTTTTTACCTCGTCGAAAAAGTTCTAAACATTTTATCAAGTGACAGTTTCTAAACGTTTCAATTCATACCGTTGATAAAATTATTATATACTCTAGCTGAGGTAATTTCTGTGTGGGGTCTCAGTTCTAACCAAACCTACTGCTTTCATGCTGCAAGCGAGCTTACAGCAGGCATGGTTTCTGTCACGGCTCCGGCGGCGCTGCGGGGCTCCGGTGGTCCTACGCGAGCTTATCGTCGCAGATGGCATTCACGCTCACCACCGCAGCTTAGCCTCAGCCGCGGCGGCAAGTGTTAAAACCACTTGCTCCTCAGCTCGCGGGCCGCCTCGCCCCACCGCGCCGACGCGGTGTTAAATTACACTCTAGGGGTAGGGCAGACAAGAGCACGTGGAGTCGGTTTCGCAGCAATTCGTTTCTGTCACTAATTTTGTAGCTTTTGTGCGTTAAAATCTATAACAAACTCCCGAATTCAGTTAAGGATACAGAGTACGACAACAAATTCAAAAATGACCTACAAAACTACTTAAACTTAAAATCATATTATAGCCTAAAATAATTTTTAACTGAGAAATAAATAAATTAATATCGACTTGAACACATTACACATACATAACTATAAGGTACTCTATAAGACATCAGTCCGCTACTGCCTCACTCCTGTATTTTTAGTGATTACTTTCTATTTCTTTTTTTTATTTTATCTAAAAATGTGACATATTATATGTAAAACTAATCTATTGACATTAAATAAACTGAGATAATAAAGACATTTTAGAATCTCTATTGTAGTATGAGATTGTAATATGAAAATGATAATTTACTTATTTCGTTTATAAGAATGACATAATGTATAATAATAATTATTTTTTTTTAAATTATTCTATATCAACAAATTATGTGAATAATGAATAATGATAGCATGTTAAATTAATTAAAACCTGTCGCCTATACATTGCTGTGCCCTAGCAGGGTTCATTGTTTGGAACTATCATAATGTAACAACATGAAATGCAATAAATGAATATGAATATGAATAGCACAACATACTCGTATTGACTTTTTAAGACAATATTTTAATTAAAATTATGGATAGCATAATGTCTATTTTTATACATTTTCGTTGAAATAAAATACTATGGAAAAATACACCGAACAAACAATATTCGTTAAAAAATAATTCTACTGTTTGATAAGTTTGTTAAAAAAAAATGTGATTAAAAATTCATTGAATTGTGTTTCTGTGAAATATGTTTCATTCAAGTAAATAGTCTTTGAAACAATAATATTCGAAATAAAAATACAAGGATCAAATATAATGTAAACCATTTTCTGGGAAACGAAATTCTATGAAATTTCTGTCTGCAAAACAAGGGAATACGGTGTACCTAATACGGGGCACCTTCTGGGAATACGGTGATCTTTTACGATCGGTTTTATGGTCAGTCAGTATTGTAGTCTCAAGTTTTGTATCTGTTAAATTAAGATGAAGAGGGTGTTAAATTTTGTTGAACTTTGCTATCTCATGCCACCTTGTAACTCGTGTCGACACGAGATAACATTAATATTCCCCGTAGGACTCAACTCTATCAACAGTCACGCGAGTACCCGCCAGCTGCTAAGGCGTTTACTCTAAATAACGTTGGAGGAGACATGCCGCAAATTTATCGCATCCGACGGCTTCGCGAACAAAAACCTCTTTAATGATATTGATTCCGTCGAACGAATGAGTATGAGAAGTGGGGTGACTGAACTGAACGTTTACTTAAAAATTATTGGATGAACAGAATATGTCAACACTTGCCAACTTTCAATTGCGATTTTTTCGTGAAATAACGAATGCAACGTTGAAATACGACACATTACATAAATCTATGGGTTCGAAAATGCTATGTTCGTAACAATATAAAATTTCATTAAAAAATAAAGTAGTAAATCGCTTTTGCATAACGCCGAGTGTATATATACTTTTGCTCGTGACTGTACGTTGTCCTCCCATACCAGCAGTGCGATTCTGTAACCATCTCACCGTGAAAACTTAGGTGAAGTGAGCGGTGGGGTGAGCTGTCATTCCAACGAATGCTAGGGATTGACACTACTGACAAGTCACATCACGCTCACTTCACTTGAGTTTTCACGGTGAGATTTTTACAGAATCGACCGGCTGTTTACTCTGGAAATGGAAATCATTGAAAAAAAAATATGTTTTTAAAGAGTAACCGTGGTGTTTCTTTTAAGCTCTTTTCCATAGGTTACGACCAATTGGAACCGTGCACCTAGCTTGTGACGCGTCTAGAAGCGGCCGCCGAGGCGTCTGACTGCTGAGACGTCACAAAAAACATGAAATGATACATTCGCACTTCTTCAGAAGTTACAAATAAGCTAAAAAGCGACTGCGTTTAATTTTAAAGATCAGCTAGGGTCAGTGAAAAATAATCAGATCCTTACTAAATTGATTCCAGAACGGAACGCTCCATTAGGCGCGTACCAAACTAAATCCCTATATTCCTGGGCCATATATCGTGTCTATGTCCAAAAGATCAGGGTCCCATATGCATAAAGTTTGTGTTTTAATAGCCGATTCTGTTGAAAAGGGTTCGGGGAAATTTTTCGCTTGATAGCTTTTGGAGTTTGGCATAAGTTATAGGAAAATATGTTTTATTTTTATATTTTATACAACGTGGCGCTACAATGGCGACATTAATTTAACACACGGGTAGGGCTAGTGGCCAGTAATCATAAAAATTATAACAACATAAAAAAAATCGTAACTTGAAAACTTCCACCTGCGCCGCGCGCCGACATAGGGCTCTCTCTCTTTCCTTCAATTCGCCTTCTCTTTGCTCGTTAATTGTTTTAATTACATTGATGCGATGTTAATATTCGTGACCCCGGCAAATGTCCCCTGCGCTACAGTTCTTTAAGTCAGGTTGCTCTAAGATGCTATTTTATAAAATTGTTAATAAATAAATAAATATTAATGAAGTTTAATTAAATTAAAATATATTCATAAAACTACAACGCAAAACCGTATACGTGTGTTAAATTAATGTCGCCATTAAAGCGCCACGCTGTATATGCATAATAATAATATTTTTTTTAATTTAAGTATCAAGGTCATCAAGGTCATTGACCCCAGTTAAAACAGGCTAGTTAGGTTAGATTAGTTAACAACAACATACATCCCAATAACATACATAGAATGGATTGAATCAATGTTTGTTCCTTCTCACTAATCTTGCTTACTGCATCTTTAGATTCATCAAGTCCAGTGGGGCTAATGGTATTCACATAAAATGTCAATTGATCACAGTACCTTTCATTTTGAAAGTTTAGCCATGTCCAATGCGTTATTTACGTTGTTGAGCAGATTAATTTTTCAAACTTATGAAGCAATGAATAAGGAAGTTCCTTCAAAACCCCGGATTGTGGTTGAAAGTTTGTTACGCAATTAGGGTGCAGCTTTGTTCACTATGTTTTCGTTAACTGTAAGTCAGAGATTTCTCCTATAAACTTACTTTTCTGATATTGCCTTAAGAGTTACTTTCTATCGCTTCTGCCCACCCCTTAAGCCAACCAAGTCAACATATGGGGTCGCGAGGGTAACTCGTCTTCATGACTTTCTAACATGCTTTTAGATTTTCACGTACAGTTGACCATCCCAGCCGGCCCTACAATATGCCAAAGATTCTTCTATTATGTAACTCTTCTGTGAATTGACGGAAGATATTTTGTAAAATGAGATGTTTTTCTAGAAAAGTACTAAATTAAAATCTTTAATAAATAAGTCATTAACATCTGCCTAGCCTTTTCCCAACTATGATGGGGTTGGCTTTCAGTCTAACCGGATGCAGCTGAATATCAGTATTTTATATGAAACGATTGCCTATCTGACCGCCACTACCCTTTTTTTTTTTTTTGAGGATGGGAAATCATCAAATGACTCCTCCCGCTCTGGGTGGAGCAGGAGGGAGTGTCAGACTCTTACTGACTAAAACCCACCCGTGTTCCTTCCTTAGCCCTTTATGTTCCAGGGCAGCGGTAAACCCTTTCGGATGTTCCCGCTACCCTGGATGTTCCCGCTACCCTACCGCCACTACCCTGTGACTGGGTAAGACAATACCCTTTGGTAAGATTGGTTATTAGAGTTGCAGGCTTCTAACCACCCGTAACGATTGTCAAAGATGCCAGATTGCCACGAATGACAGCCGGGACCAACGGCTTAACGTTAAATGTAAAGATGGTCACCCATCTACAGACCAATACGTTGCAGAATTACGCAGATCGAAATATATAAAGTCAAATGCTGTTCGTTAATAAGCGCATCACTTGAGAACGACTGGACCGATTTGACCGATTATTTGTGTTTTAAAATGTGTATCCGAAAGTTTACTGAAAGAGAAATTGGAAAAATTACCCGGAAATAATCAGATTCAAGGTAAAATTAACGTCCTTTTGGACGGTTCTATGGGATTTCTGTTTGACTTTTTGAAATGACAGGATAACGTCTGTCAGATCAGCTAGTAGTTATTTATTTATTGAATGAATAAACTTCTAATACTAAGTAAACTAACAAACCATTAAAATAGAAATATAATATCCTAAACTAACTAAAATTGTTAACAAATTAAAACATGGCGTCGAAATATTCCTCTACATCGCTGTCGACTGGCAATGTACTCAAAAGACTGGAGGCATTGCCACGTTGTATGGTAATACTTATCCTCTAGCCAAGGTAAAAGCCAGCCCCAGGTCACGGGAAGTATCAACCAGCCGTTTGGAGATTTCATTGAACAAGCCATCAGCATTAGTAATTAGTTTACGGATATTTCGTTATCATCATTAACATCCACAGTTAGATTTCACCCACAGCTAGGCATAGATCTCTTTGTTTGTGTCAATCTCGACGCTCCTGAGCTAGTCTCATTCAGAGGGCTTAGACAAGTGACAATCGCTTTCAAAGCGTTTCATATTTCTACAACGACTTTCAATGGGATTGAAAGTTTTACGGTACCTTATGTCAATCCAATACATTTTTGCTTGTTCCATATTCGTTGTCGCTGTTTGAATGCCCTCCGGTTTTATCCACGATAGTGTGACTGTCTGTCATTTACTACTATTTAATAACAAAATATTATATTCATTTTTAAGCCGGCATATGGCTCGGGCCTCTAAGGAACAAATAAATTCTCTATTTAATGGGAAACAATCTAGGGACAATTACCGGCGGATAGTTCAAATGCAATGAACTCAACGAATTCCAAGGAAACTTGTAAAATATTTGATTTTAATCTTAACAAACAATACGAGTTCGACGAGTAGCGATCATAAAATGGGCTCGTAGGATACCTGATTGGACCCTTAAAACAATTGAGAAATAAACAAAAAGCGTTTAAACCATTGTTACAAAAGAAAGAAGGCTGAGCGTGGTGATTTTTGGATGTGGGGATAACGAAGAGGTAGGGGCAGTTGGAGTCGAACCGCTTCAGGATACGCACTTACTAGTCCAGGCTAGTCTAATAGTTGAATATAGTTGGGTTGGAGCCCAGATTAGACTTATCTAGTATTTCAAGTTTTGTGGTGTGTGCGTGTGTGTTTGTTGGTGTAACTGGGTGAGTCCTTCATTATAATAATTATCCTAAGCTGATAGTTATTAAAGTCCTTATAACTAATCAGACAGAGAAGTGTTGCTGGGGAGTTTGTTGCGCCACTTCTTCTCCCCAGCCCAAACACTAGGAAGTGGTGAAAGTGACGCATTGGGGCGTCTATAGACCTTAAAGAGAGTTGATCCACGATTCTATTTATTAATGATTCTTCATTGTTTACTCTCTACTCAAGTAAATTCTAGCACGACAATCCTTGAACGCTGTATTCTTTGCCTCCGGCCATTAATAGTGCTCTGTGAGAGATTATTCAAAACACTATTGAATTATGATTCTTGAGTTTTAAATCTCAACTCTATTATCTAGTAATTTTTGAAGTTGTATTCTTTATATCAAACGAACAATTCGGTCAGACTGACATGAACACGTATCTTACAAATCTTCCAGGGATTTGGGTGACTCAAGGTGAACCACATCTATCTCATATCTATATGGGTGTATTTGCCTACCAATAGGTATTCTTCTGTTTATAAACAGAAGAATTGATTGATTGATTTTCTTTTTTTTCTGTTTTTCTTTTGTTTTTCTTCTGTTTTTTTTTCTTCTGTTTTCTTCGGTTTTTTTTTCTTTTGTTCTGTTTATTGGATGAATCTGAGAGTGAATGTCGGAATGCGCTCGCTAAGTCAGCACGCGATTGGCTGTGCCGTAACCACGAACTGCTAGAAATCATGGCGCCAAAACAACGAACGCGCCATCTAGAAGAAGCGCGTGCGCGCGAAATCTTCAGTCAGTTGTCGTCACTAACCAATTAAACTATCTAATTTTTGACTCCGTGAGTGAAAATTGATAAAAACAGGACACATTGTGCATTACAGTGTGGTGTTATTCGTGCCAGTCTCCGTGATCATCGATCCACTCAAAAGACCATCTAGATAAATTGGAAGCAGTGCCGTAGCAAGAGAAAGGTGAGTCGTACTCAGATTTTTCGTTGTTGAATTTGTGCCTGGAGGGGGTGAACGGTGGACCTCGTTCGAACAGAACTACATACCTATTTTTGTTGCTACAACCAGCGTAGCTTACAGACCATTACTCTATTCCACAGGTATACACTGCCTTTCAAGTTAGTTAAACCATCATGGATACTCATCAAGGTGGGTCTACGTGTCGGCGTAATTTTGTAAGTTTTTTATTATTTATATTCCATATTATTTATTCTCTCTAGTCATCAAAAAAATCGTCCGCATCACTGTCAATAGGATAAATGCCCAAAAGGCTGGCAGCATTACCACGTTGGATGGCAATGCTGATTCTTTGGGCTCAAAATAGGCCATCTCTGGCAACCACCGTTTGAGAGGCTTTAATTGTTTTACAAACTTTAATTGTTTTGCCACATTCAAATATTTACAATTGGTTAATTTTGTAATATTAATATTGGTAGGAATCGGGGACATGTGAAACTGTAAGCCAACCTAAGTGCCAATGTTAATGGAAGAACATTTGACGGTTTAATTTTTAACATCCGACAAAAACAGGAGGGGTGTTGTAAGTTTAGCGTGTGTATCTATGTGTCTGTCTGTGCCACCGTAGCTCTCAAACGGCTGAACCGATTTTGTTTTTTTTTTGTTCTAAAGGTGGCTTGATCGAGAGTGTTCTTAGCTATGATTCAAGAAAATGGGTTCAGCCGTTTCTTTTTCATCTACTATATCTTTAACTCATATTTCTTTTTTTCAGGTGAACCGCTGGCTAGACAAACACGAGAAGTATTTCTTGCAGACTACAGTACCGAAAACGATCACTTACTCCCAATACGTGTATGGTGCAAAACCGAAACCTTACCACATTGAACTCTTGTATTATACGGAGAACGTTCCTGGCATGTATGCTTCATGCATCATGCATGCATGCATCATGTGTCAGCGAAACTATACACCATGTATGCTACTAAATCAGTGCTCTGAGTGTTCCTCGTTATTTCGATGTAAACTCTGTTATGTCAGGATAGGTACAAACCAATGTCATCTATGTATTTACAATTTACACTAAAAAGTAACTCTAGAGTGAAGTAGTTTCCATTATCTTTCTTATGCTGTAAGACATGTTTATAATGAGTTGATTGCAATATGTGGTTAGCTAGGGACCGCGACGATTGATCATATTATTCTTGCCTGAACAACCGGCAGGAAGTTCGTCATGCTCTCTTAAATGTCACTGCTTGCGGTAGCAGCAAGGGGGGTAATGGCTGATCTTTGCGTTATGCTCGTGAACGGGTGCTGCTTGTGGTGACTGGTCGTCTTGCTGACCATGGTTTTATTGTTGTTATTAGTAATAACTTATTTACTTATTTTACTTCTATGGTCCTAGTTTATCATTCTTTTGTGACAGCTATGTGAACTGAACACACCTATGCATAAATATGATGAAAAAGTATGTGTAGAAAAAACCGCGGGGCGCTGCTAGTTAATAATTAAATTATGTAAGTATTTGCAAATAACGATGAAAGATGTCCAATAATTAATTACGAATAAACCTTTTTGTTAAAATTTATTGTTTTTTTAAATGTATTTATTTTACTAGATGCGCCCCGCGGTCTCACTCGAATAAGATTCGATCCCGTAAAAATATCGGGATAAAAAGTATTCTATGTGTTAATCCTGGTTATAAAGTATCTGTTTGCCAAATTTCATCCAAATCCGTGCAGTAGTTTTGGCGTGAAAGAGTAACAAACATCCATCCATCCAAACTTTCGAATTTATAATATTAGTAGGTAGGTCTTAATAATAAAATAAATTATTTATGCACACTGTATATAGCCTTTCTATTTTTTTCTAACACTGCTGTCTACACCTTTCTAACTATTGTCCTATCGCAGCTATGCTGGAAGAGATTTCTACATCACCTTAGTACATATTTTTCTGTTCATATAGCTACATAATTATGTGTGTACTACATAACAACCATCAACCAACCATCAATCAAACATCATCAGAACTCATCTCGCAGGGCGTGGATATAAAGCGGTGAATAAAACCGATCACTTACAAAAATCAACTGTTATAATGCTTTTCTTCAATAATTACAATATTATTAAAATTAACCTTCTATGTAATATTAAAACAACCGCTAAAGTGGCTGAAACAGCGACCATAAAGCCACTCTTTGACGTCGACGTTTGGATTTTGACGTCGACGCGCCGACAAATGGTAAAATAAATAAATTAACATTTTTTTTAATTATATAAAGGTAAAACAGTACCTAGTAAAAGAAAAAGAAAGAAAGAAAATACGTTTATTTGCGGTAAACATGACGCAAAAAAGAACGTAAAAACAAAATAAAGAAAAAAACAATAAGTAATGGTTGGTTGGTTGGTTGGTTTGGTTGGTGGTAATGGTTGGTTGGTTGGTTGTTAATGGTTGGTTGTATGGTTGTGGTGGTTAGTGCATTTACAAATAAAAATGTTGAAACCGATATCCTAAAAAATATTGCCTCAATACAATATTTCAGTACTCATCAAACGGAAACGGCGATTGACAACCAGCTCAATAGCAATGAAAGCTCAGTAATAATCAGAATAACAATTATATCGTCACTACGGCTTTGATGTCGATTCATTATCGAATGGCTGCCATGTCAGCGTATAAATTGAACCAATTAAGTGACTTTAGAGGCATGAGGAACAGGGTGTAAAGTTCACTCATCCTCCATTGAAAAGGGAGGATCCTCCGACCAGACGGGTGTTGTGTCTGGCGGGCAATTGCCCAACGATTGATGTTGGGAAATTGTATCTATGCAAACTGCGCGGTAAACTCTGCTTGCGAGATGCAGGATTTGCGTGACGTCAGTATGACGCGTTGTTCGCATGTGGCGTTGTAGATACCGCTACATCACTCCCCTCCGGAGACCGGAGGTCGATAGTGGGCTGAGTCTTGTATCTTGCGATGCTTGCCAGGCCAGCTGAGGTTCCAGTGAGTCGGAACCGGTTGCCGCATAGTTCACGGTGAGTCGGATGTCGTACAGCGCCGGGTTGAGGCTGGCTGCTGCGTCGACCAGGAGAGGGTGCTCTGCTTGTTGACCGGCCGAAAGTGCAGTGTGCTGTGCCGAGGTTGCTGATGAGGCTGAGGGTGATGACCAGGTATGCGCGGACGCTGCATGCTGGTGGTCAGGATACCCGTTGAAGCCGTGGATGCTGGCTGGCTGGGTTACTCGCCGCTGAAGCTTGCGGAAGTGATGATGATGACGTCACGCTGAAGTGTTTGCACGAAGGCTGCGCTGACGTTCATACTCGGGGTCACCAGTTTAGAGGTATGAGGAACAGGGTGTAAAGTTCACTCAACCTCCATAGAAAAGGGAGGATCCTCCGACCAAACGGGTGTTGTGTCTGGCGGGCTATTGCCCAACGATTGATGTTGGGAAATTGTATCTATGCAAACTGCGCGGTAAACTCTGCTTGCGAGATGCAGGATTTGCGTGACGTCAGTATGACGCGTTGTTCGCATGTGGCGTTGTAGATACCGCTACATGACAAAACGGTTTTACCACATACCTACTTATTCCAACCAGCAACAAAGCCACCTCTCCTCCGTGACTCGCATTGCTCACTAAAACTGGCTGCAGCTTCAGACAGGATAGAAACTAACTTTATACAGGTTGTTATTGACAGCCCTCCGCAAACTGATAGGGTGGCTTCAGTACATCATATTAAGATGACCGGTACATGTAATTCTTTCAGGAACATTAAGGGAATCCAAAAAACCAGATTTGTTTTATTACCTCACACGCAACATATCGTTACCGTGGCAAAACGCACGTAGCGGACGGCAGCGCAGCGAGCTTGAGCGAGGCTGTTTTCAGCTGTTTTATTTACATAAATGGAGTGTTGCATACTGAGAACGTAATTTTACATTGAAATAAGAAAAAACAGCATAATTTTTTTTTTTCCTGAGAAAATTTCCAGTGGGATATGATTCAGAATAAGGAGCTGAATCAATCTGTCCCTGTATACAAATGTTTCTCAATTCTCGGTTTAACAATCTTTTATTGTCATTAAAATAAATCGCACATTATGTGATATGACTTTTTGAGAATGTGTCTTTTTTATAGTGTGGCATTTTTAAAAAAAGACAATTCATTTGCGAATTGTCATTTTACTACTGTGATATTTTCCTAGTATGGCATATTGAGAAAAGACATTTTGTGAATTTGCATTTTGCGTCAAAATTTAATTTTGCGAATCTCATTCAGCCAAGGCATGTCGGCGCCGGTTACCAGCGTTCTATGTCAATACACCCGGCATTCGCCAGAACGGACAAGTAAACAATAAAACATTCAACCTTACACGCTCAACGGATAATGTGTTAGTGTGTCGGGCATCTAACGACGACGCATCTTTCATCTGATATGCAACCACCCTTTTATAAGTTTAATGGATAACGCCCAATATTATACTGCTGAAACGGCTCATTTTGGAATTAAAAAAAATATTTTTCATAAAATCAGACATTTAAATAATGTTGTGAGTGATCTTGGTACTTGATCAATGCGCGTACCAGTGTGCGTAGGTGTAAATGAAATTCCACATTGGTTACCCTTGCAGAAAAAATAAAATCAAAATCGGTTCAGCCGTTTGGGACCTACAATGCTGCACCATGTAACCCAAATTGCCAACGTAAGTGTGAGCTCCCAAACGGCCAACAGATACACAAATACACAGATTCACAAATACACAGATACACAAACACACAGATACAAACGTTGAACGTGTAACACCCCTTTTTTTTTTTTTTGAGGATGGGAAATCATCAAATCTGACTCCTCCCGCTCTGGGTGGAGCAGGAGGGAGTGTCAGACTCTTACTGACTAAAACCCACCCGTGTTCCTTCCTTAGCCCTTTATGTTCCAGGGCAGCGATAAACCCTTTCGGACAACTGTAACACCCCTCTGTTTTTGTCGGAGGTTAAAAAAATAGATGAAAGGATTAAAATAGTACTTTTTACATTATTTTGAAGTTGACGAAGGTAGATGGATGGGTACAACGAAACAAAAAGAGATACTTCCATACATTTCCTTTGAAACTCCAAAAATCCAGCCAAAAATCGCATTTTCTTTGAATGAGGATCCAAAAAAGCTCCTTTATTAATCCGGGCCGGGTAAGGCTGGGTTAAATTGCGGTAGCCGGGAAAAATCACACGAAACCCGGATGTTTTGTACATACCGGCCTCAACCAGGATTATTTTCAATGTTTGGTAGCGGACTTATACGAATTCTTTTTCTTTCGTGTTTTCTTTATATTTGGTGTTTGTTACTTTTTTGGCAAAAAGTCATATGAGGCTATTGGCGCCGATTCCCTTGTTCACAAACTAAACTAAATTTAAGTTCAGTGCATCTTTTTCTTTCTATTTCATTAAGAAAAGAACAGAAGATAAAATATTAGTTTAGTCCTGTCAAATTAGTCAGCGCCTGACGTAAATTGACGTATTTTTGGTAGCCATGTTTTTAATCACGTCTAAACTGTCTATGGAGTATCTTAATTTGACAGGACTAAACTAATATTTTATCTTCTGTCCTTTTCTTAATGAAATAGAAAGAAAAAGATGCACTGAACTTAAATTTAGTTTAGTTTGTGAAAAAGGGAATCGGCGCCATTATTGACATTACGAACTGGATAGGGTCTGCTATCATGGATTAAGTACATGATTTTGAACCCTCCGTTTAAATTTTTTGTCGGATATAAAAGAAAAAAACTGCTTTTCCATACATTTTCACTTTTCTATGAAACAGTAGATTTTTTTTTTACTACCGACGAAAAATATTTACGCGGTGTGGAATTAATGGTTACTGTTTGCGCGTCGATGTCACGGCCACCCTGTATTAAATGATTTGATAATTTAAATAATTAGGCTTTATAATGATGAGGCTTTATTATAGTAAATAGTATTTTATTGATTGAAGTATCTCTTCTACAGCACGATCACTTTACGAAAATAGCTGTTTCTAAGTATTTTCAACGATTGAATATTCTCAAAGGAATATGAAAATACATTGATATTTTTAACAACGTATTGACTCTTTTACAGAACTTATTTACAACTCATTTTCAAGTTCATTACCTAGCCTACTAATCCTGTGCTACTAATATTATAAACGTGAAAGTTTGTTTGGATGGATGGATGGAGGTTTGTTACTCTTTCACGTAAAAACTACTAAACGGATTTGGATGAAATTTGGCACACAGATGGTTTATAACCAGGATTAACATATAGGATACGTTTTATCCTGATATTCTCACGGGATCCAAACTTATGCGGGTGAATCCGCGGGGCGCAGCTAGTATTCTAAACGTGAAAGTTTGTATGGATGGATCGATCTATGGAAGGATGTTTGTTATTCTTTCACGCCAAAAGTACTAAACGGATTTGGATGAAATTTGGCACACAGATAGTTTGTAACAAATGTGTAATCCTACACTCCTACACTCTTTCGAATATTGACTATGGTCCCGACCCAACTGAGCAGATCCGAATTTTTTTCGCATTTTTCAATGATATTCGGTTCGGCCATGTGTCGGTCCGATCCGAACATTCGCATTTCGCACTTCGGAGTAGGCCCCCAGGATTAACACAGGATACTTTTATTCCGATATTCCCACGGGATCGAAACTTACGCGGGTGAAACCGCGGGGCGCAATTAGTTAAAAATAGATGCTAAAAATACAATTCACATAATTATTATTATCCAAATAAAATTCATACATATTTTTTACGAAAGATGTATGTACTTACGTTAGGCCGAAAGTTCTAGTCAGTTGAACTTCGTTTTTGTTAGTGACGCGTTATAACACGATTATACGACCGATTAAATGAATAAGTTGGTATAGTGGTAACTTTTCTACTGGAATAATCTTCATTGAGGTGGAGGCTGCTTGGAAAGCTTCCTCCTCTTTGAAAGGGCCTTTTGGGGACATTGGTCAAAGTATTCATAGAGATTCCTACAAACTTAATGTAGGTACTGTGAGGGACTAGACAAGCTCTCTGAGGTTTATGGGAGGAATCAAACAACGATACGATTCCTTTAAGTTTATATTGACAGAATGTCTTTAAATATTAACGACTAAATTAGTACTGACTTTTTCTTAAAAAAAACCTTATCACATATTGGACACCTTATTCTAAACTCGCTTGAATTCGAATGGAATCCGCGCTAAATTATAGCCGGCCTGCACTATACAAGGTTGTCTTCGGCGGACAACCTTTACAGTACTGTGTAAAAATACCCCGCCAACTGCTCCGTTGGTCTCGTGGTCGCAAGCACGACTGCCTGCGTGGGGTCCGGGGTTCAATTCCCAGTTCGGGCAAAATGTTGTTGAGTTTCTCCATTAGGAATTTAACAAACAGTAACAGCCCGGAGTTTGGAATTTAGCGGTGTGATATCGCCATGTTTCTGACAGCACGTTAAGCCGTTGGTCCTGCGCCTGATCTTTTTCCTTTTTTTTTCTTTTTCTTTTTTTTTCTTTCTTTTTTTCTTTCTTACTCTTATAAGAGTGAGGGAAGAATGAGTGCACTAGTTCTACACACACACTTGTGCATATCTCCTTCAGATGGCTAGTCTCCGTTGAGATTGGCTGCCACGGCCGGAAATCAGTTTGGTTTTTTTTTTTTAGTAGTAAAAATAAATTGAGCTGTGGTTTTTTAAGCCGTAAAGGTACAGTCAATCACATATAAATGGTAAGTTACATTTGCATTTCAAAAGTAGATCTTATTGCTCCGACATTACATAAGTCGCTGACAATTTAAAACTGTTGCTACTGATGTACGGTTAGCTGTACCTATATCTAAGAATCATTAATTTTTAGAAAAAGTGTATTATAAAATAGAGAAAATCTTTCTACTACTGAAATAAATTCTTTAAATTCACTTCTTACTCTAAGAACTAACGCTCAAATAAATACTCTTCAATAATTCGAACGCTATCGCAAGAACCAACTCCTAGAAGTTATTCCACGAATCAACTACGGAATTTGTACTGAAACGAAAAATTATTTCATGTATTTCAGACGTCGGCTTAGCTCAGTGGCACCATCTAGCGATACATCGATTTCTATTTCACTATCGAAGTTGAATGCGAACAACTTTTAGCTCTCTGTGTCGAAAAAAGCGTGCGAGCATTTTATCAAGCGTGCTGGGATCTGTAGGTTTTTTTTGCTAAGCCGATAAAGTTATTTTTTTTCGGAATTGTATCTATGATACGGAATGTTTTTAATGTTCGGATTTGATGCGGCAGGCTGTGGTTTTGATCGTTCTGAATTTTGATTCGCTCATTTTTCAGTTGTACCTACAATGCAGTGTAGGGCAGTGGTAGCCCTGTAGTAATAACCCCGAATTACGAGTTGTATAGGTCGTGGGTCTGAACCCAGGCAGGTACTTTGTGAAAATAATTTCATCACCAACTAACCACAAAACGGTGACGAAAAACATCGTGAGGAAACATGGCATGTCCTAGAACCAAAAATTTGAAGACATGTGACGTCTCCCAGTCCGCACTCGGCCCGCGTGGTACTTAGATTATAGCCCATTCCCTCCCGAAGAGGAGAGGCCTGTGTCCCAGCAGTGGGGACGCTAATTATGCTTATACAGTATCACGGTTGGTTAAAAAACAAGTAATTACCATAGGTTTTGGGAATTTTAACAAAATTATTCACCAACTCACCTATGAAAGACGACGTTGACGTTGTGACGTTTAAATTTTGAAGTTACATAATACATTGCAGTAGCTGTCGGGTTAAAAAATACTGTGGAATGGCGAAAAGCGTAGGAGTAGCATGTCTTTAGGCACTTTTAAGGCCCTCAGCCTAAAAGTGCCTCTACGGAACCCTATAAACAAAATCCACTGCCATTCCGCCAAAACCATTTCAAAATTGGAATTGGCGCACCTCCTAAGCGGATTTTTATGCTAGCAAACATACCCCTGCGCTTCACTTCAACCTTACTTCCTCGCACTAAGGTATACATTTGCTTGTTTCAGCTGTATTACCAAAGATGTCCTTTTCGAGGCCCGTGCATAGAGAACACAGATTTGAAATAAGGAACTCACGGCTTATCCTATTGGGTGGTAGAAATAGTATTCTGACCTCCATGACACACCTGTGCTTAATACTCGAAAGCGTGTATTGAAGTCGACAGTATTCATTTTTCTAGTTTATTTTTCATTCAGCAAAACGGAAATTCGTTTTTACTTCGACTCTTGACGCTGCAGGCATAGCTTTAACTTTTGCGCGGGGATTTCATTAATCAGTTTCGAAAATGGAAGTCTATATTCGGCTGTTTTTTTTTTTAGTTTTGTACCTCACTCAGGACAACAAAAATGTGCTTTTTCTAAAAGCAAGCCTGTGACATCATGTCGTAGGATCAAGAAGAAAATACATATTGAACCTCTATTATTTATTTTATTGAATTACCTAAGGGCTGATTTTTCAATCAACAAATAATTTTTATTCGTGGAATTAAAGTTACGTCTGACAGTTTTTGTATAGAAAACTGTCAAAAATTAAAAAGGAAATCCTCGAATAAAATTATTTAGCGTTGGAAAAATCATCCCAAAGTGAATTGTTTTTGATTTTATATCTTTTACTCTAAATCACGCTGTCTACATCTACTTTCCTATTCGCTTTATCTACTTTCCTATCGCAGGTATGCTGGAAGAGATTTATTTAGAAATAAACATCACTTTTGTCTGTTTATAAGTATGTGTGCACATAAATGATGAAATAAACAATTTCTTTTTTGTGGTTTTAACAAATTATTGCATGCCTGGCTGTTGGAAAATGCACCCATGATACCTACATAGGCAGATAAGCAATTACTCTCATGAAAAATAAAAATGCTTCCTTGTAGCATTTTTAGGAAACTTAACAAATCTCTAGTATTCGTAGAACCACTAATGTATCAAAATGTAATTACAATTGACATAAAACCTTAATGCGTACAAAAGTAATTAATGTCCACGTTACACACTTTGTCACAGATAGGTGAGCGTCAGCAAAAAAGGTTATCGTCATTAATCCCTTTATTAATGGTACGTGGACTACCCTTGTTTTTCTGACCCTACATCGAAATGTCCTGTTTTCTGCTCCATACATTTTATATTTACGTAATTATTTTGTGTTGTGTTGGTGCCAGGATCGCAGAATTTCAAATGGGTATATTTGAAATATAATTATTATACAGCATGTATCAGAAAGGTCAAATTTAAGGGTATGGTACAGACCATCAAACTAAAAAACTTTGTCTATGGGACCAACTTCGTAATCGAGAAAAATAGCGTCTCATATGACTGTCCCATATATTTGGGTCGAGTAGTTACAGAAGTTTTGTTATGGGACAGCTGATAATATTTTCCTTATTATTCTGAGTCTGGGTTACCTGCTTGTAAGTGCATCTATAAGTGACCAAGTATTATAACAAGTATTGCAACAAAACTTAAGTTTCTACTACACTGTAAGCTTAGCAATCAAACTTAGGTAGATTAGCAATCAAAGATGAAAACGTGTCGACTTTTCACACACACGTTTGAACCTCTAAGATTATTGAAAAGCACACGTTTCGGATTCATAAGGGTCATAATGCCATATCACGCCATACGCTGATGAATATAAGAAAATTACGCATGAAACTAAAGGGCATGTATTAGGAAGAGCTTCATTCCCAAGCGATTAGGTGTTAATTACACATCGAGGCGATTAACTGACAGAGGTATATAGTTAAATAAATTTAATAAAAATCCATGACATATTGTTGTAAAAAATAGTTTAATTTTGAATTATATTAAATTATATGGGGATTTTTTTATATAATATTTTTGTTAATGGAAACTTTTTCTTTTAAGAATTGTATAACCGTTATGGTATTTTTTTTCATTTCATCATGTCATTGCGTTATGTTGTGAGATCAGCAGGACATGAAGCAATAATCACTTTATTTTTTTTCATAATATACTGCTGGTATGGCGAGCGGAGGAAGAGAAAAAGATGTCGGCTACAGCGACGTCATCAGTAGCCCGAAAGTCTAGACAACTAGTCTTACCAAGGGATATCGTATTACCGAGTAACTGGGTTGTGGAGGTCAGATAGGCAGTCGCTCCATGTAAAATACTGGTATTCAGCTGCATCCGTTTAGACTGGAAGCCGACCCCAACATAGAGAACCCCGATGAGTTAGAATGATCACACTCCAAGGTTTTTATTATTGTTAGTTACTGTTAACCTGCATCATCCCACTGGTGGGCAAATGCCTCTTCCCATGACTTTCAATTCAATCCAGGGTTAAATTAGATCACCGCTGCACCGGTCGTTTATTTTTTAGTATAGTATAGTACTAGCTGCGCCCCGGGATTTTACCCGCGAAAGTTTCGATCCCGTGGGAATTTCGGGATAAAAATCCTATGCGTTAATCCTGGTTATAAACCATCTGTGTGCCAAATTTCATCCAAATCCTTTCAGTAGTTCTTGCGTGAAAGAGTAACAAACATCCATCCATCCATCGATACAAACTTTCGCGTTTATAATATTGGTAGGATTATTGTTAGTATGGGATTTTAATTTTATTTTGGGAACGGTGATCCTACTCGAAGGGAGGGTGATGCTTGGTCAAGGCTGAGAGAAGCGTTTGGTGACACAATTGGTTTCTGCTGATGATTGAGGATTGAGGACAGTTCAGTCAATATGGACTAGTAGCAATATTTAGGGGTTTAACATTGACGCATTGCTATTTGATGTTTTTTTATTGACATTTTATTTTAAATAGGCGTGCGTGAGATTTGGGTGACAAGCCAAGTGACAAGGATAAAAATGTAAAAACGTAGAACCACTAGGAATAATTTATTGAAGTAATATGACAAACTGTAGTTTTATTTACTCTTCCCGGTAGTGTGAGTTCGTAAATCTCTCACAGTACTAACTACTGTAATGGAATAATATTTGCGTTACGAAAATTGTATTAACAAAATGAATAAAAATTTTACGTTTTACTTCAACGAGACCGTATTTTGCCAGAATCGTTTGAAGAGAAAAACAGTCCACTCTTAGTGGTTGCCAAAACCCCAAATTCTGCGGAAATATAAACGAGAAGTGGGGAAACTTTATTAAACACTCCGCTTTGACGGATTTCTCCAAAAAAGTCTAACGAAATGAATCCCACTTCTAATTTTTTTTAAACCTATTTGTACCCCAAAAAGGCATTTATTCCCCGCAGTAATATTAAAATGAACGCGGCCAAACTTTGCCAGTAATAAAAAGTCACACTAATATTATAAAAAAAAGAAAAAAAAAAAAAAAAAAGTTAAAAAAAAAGTGAAAGTGAAAGTGTTAAGTTGAAAAAGTTTGTGAGTGTGACGCTCAAACGGTTGGACAAATTTTGATGATATTTGGTACACATATGTAGTTTATAACCAGGATTAACACAAAGGATACTTTTTATCCCGATATTTCCAAGGGATCGAAATATATGCGGGTGAAACCGCGGGGCGCATCTAGTAATATTATAAACGCGAAAGTTTGTGAGGATGGGTGGATGTTTGTTACTCTTTCGCGCAAAAACTATTCAACGGACTTTGATGAAACTTTACAGTAATATAGCTTATACATCAGAATAACACATACTTTTTATCAAGATATTGATACTTATGCGGTTGAAATCGCGGGGCGCTGCCAGTATAGTCATAAATAAATTAAGTCCGAGAGAGAATACTCCTAGTACAAACGCATTCCAACTTTGAATGTGGAACATTTTTGAGTAGACCAGTTAAAGGTTTAGACACACTTGTGGTAACTTAAATAAATAAAATAAAACATTGCATTTGAAAGAGTTTAGACAAGTTACTTTATTTTCTCAATTGAGTGTTTTATTTTTATGAAATATGCAGCCGGTCTATTCCGTAAAAATGTCACCTTGAAAACTTAGGTGAAGTGAACTGTCATTCCATGATGCTAGGGATTGATACTATCGACAGCTCACTTCACCAAGTTTTCACGGTGAGATTTTTCAGAATAGATCGGCAGTTGTGGGTGTAATCATTTGCGTAGTGTTTGCTAAGGTTGGTCACTCTTTCTCTGTCATTCTCTCATAATGTTTATTGGGAAATTTATGTGAAAAAGTTACGAGCATTGTCGTTTTCTGTTTCATTAACATACTGTGACGAATACGTTTATCAATCGTGGTGGTTATGGAAATTTGGCTGTTTTATACGTAACACGAATATTTTACCTTTATGAAGAGGTACCTCTTCATGAAGGTAAAATATTCGTGTTACGTACACGAAGAAAGAATGATTATTTGGTAGAATAAAATATGAGTATGATGGTTGGCACTAAATCAAACTACTAAGATGAATATAATAATAATACAAGTCAATTATTGTCACAATGCCAAAAATTCTTCTCAAACAGACAACAAACGAGTATTGATCCGTCAATATGCTTAAGCAGTTGCTAGCATTAAGCTATGATTTCTTCGAAGAGCGGTGGCCGAAATATAACAGATGTCATGTAATGCTGGCGAGAGGGGCCCGTGGCTAAATAATAACAGCCGCACAGGTCAATCGGTCAGGTTAAGCTACGCTTGCCGCGGTTGGTGTGTGGATGGGTGACCATCTTTACATACTGAGGCTGTCATTCATGGATCTTTGACAGTCGTTACGGGTAGTGAGAAGCCCGAAAGTCTGACAACCAGTCTTACCAAGGGGTATCGTATTACCCAGTAACTGGGTTGTGGAGGTCAGATAGGCAGTCGCTCCATGTAAAATACTGGTATTCAGCTGCATCCGGTTAGACTGGAAGCCGACCCCAACATAGTTGGGAAAAGGCTAGGCAGGTGATGATGATGTAATGCTGGCGACGGGGTTAGACTTTGGTGTCAAAAAACGCTCACTAGGAAAGCACACAAACTTACTTTCATAAATAATGCTTCAGTGACGTAATTCACCGTTAAATTCACTACGTGCACACTACGTAGTGGCTACCACTTTGCTAGAAAGCAGTAGTATAAGCTTAGCTCAAATCCATATGAAACAACCTTACAACCTTAACAGTAAATCAAATCACCTGCCATCTAATCTCTTCACCACCCTTGGTTGACTGGTAGAGAATGCCTAAGGCATTAAGTCCGCCTTTGTACCTTTTTGTGCGAAAAGTTTATAAATAAATAAATAAGAAAGCTCACCATACATAATACAATTGATTTATCAAATAAACTATTTTCCTGTCTGTCTAACAGCAGTGTGAATGCATCAGCATAATTTAATTAGCTTTATTTAGTTGGCATGTGTATATCGCTATATATTATTCATTCGCTACACTAGAGCCATCTCGATCGAACATAATATAATACCGAACTTTTCCTTGTATTTCTTTATTGGTGGCGTCACAGATTGTGGAAACTTCAAGGATATGCCAAAAGGATATACTCGTATGTATTTTAATATCATATTTCCTACTTTACAAATCTGAAAGTTTGGATGTTCATGCATTTTTTTTTTTGTTAATACTATTTTACTTGCCAGAGGGGCCCGTGGCTAAATAATAACAGCTGCATAGGTCGATCGATCAGGTTAACCTCGCTTACCGCGGTTGGTCTGTGGATAGGTGACCATCTTTACATACGAAGACTCCTCCGTGCCTCGGAAAGCACGCTAAGCCGTTGGTCCCGGCTGTTATTCGTGGATCTTTGACAGTCGTTACGGGTCGTCAGAAGCCCGAAAGTCTGACGACCAGTCTTACCAAGGGGTATCGTATTACCCAGTAACTGGGTTGTGGAGGTCAGATAGGCAGTCGCTTCATGTAAAATACTGGTAGTCAGATGCATCTGGTTAGACTGGAAGTCAACCCCAACATAGTTGGGAAAAGGCTATATCTGCCTAGCCTTTTCCCAACTATGTTCAACAATTAATTTACTCGAAAATCTTTTCTGAATATTTGTAACTTTATCACGTGTTAACGGCTCAACCGATTTGGATGTTATTTGGTGAACAGATAGACGAGTTCATGGTTCACCCTGTTCGCCAAATTTCAATTAGCCTAGGGTGCGAGTGAAACCGCAGTTAGCAATTATGTTAGCAATAAAACATTTAATTCCACTGATACTCTATAGTAGTCTATGCTTTTCACGAAAATGTTACCCTACTTTTTTTTTTTTTGAGGGTGGGAAATCATCAAATGAGTCCTCCCGCTCTGGGTGGAGCAGAAGGGAGTGTCAGACTCTTACTGACTAAAACCCACCCGTGTTCCTTCCTTAGCCCTTTATGTTCCAGGGCAGCGGTAACCCTTTCGAACGATCCCGCTACCCTGGCAGGCTTCGGCCCTATCGGGCCCCGTCAAATCTTGCTGACATCTCTTTGAGGCGCGCGTGGAACACATACGCGCCGTCCGGCACGGGCCTGGTCCTGATCGGACGGTGAGTTACCCATTACTCTCCGCCCGCAGGCCCGCGAATGTTACCCTACTTAGGGCTGATTTTTCCATCGCCAGATAACTTTTATTCGAAGAATAAAATTGTCATTTGACAGTTTTCGTATGAAATATCTGTGAAAATTTCAAAATTATTCCTCGAATAAAGTTATCAGATGATTGAAAAATTTGCCCTTAGTACTACTAAATACTCACTGTCATATTGCATTGCTTACATTTTTTTTTTTATTTGTATATAAAGTTAGTTAGTCATTTAATTTAATACTCAGTGTCAATAGTTAGTTGCGTTATTATATTTATTTTTGTGGGATTGTAGGGCAAAAGAAACTTCAAACAAGCCGAATTGCGTTTAAAACTGTTTATTGCAAAAAAACACATTCGTTTTACACTTACACCGTCCGTCGTGATCAATCTAATCTAATAATCGCCATTCTTTCCTTCTCCCTCGCACACATACCTTTCTTTCATCATTCGTTGCGTTCCGTTTTACAATAATTATTATAAGCTGCGTTCATACTATGATATATAATATTTTTATCCCACATTTATTTATTTTTATTTATCACATGAAATGTTTCCTTTGCCATTACAGATAAATCTAATGCGACAAAGTAACTAAAAATATACTTAACTAAACCTTACATGCTACACAGTACGTGGCCCTTGTGAACAAGTATATGCTAATTTTGTCCATATCGAAGCGACACATCTATTTATGTCCACATATACTTTTATCCACAATCTACGGTCGTCATGAATGTGACATTCGCCTCCAGATATAATTTTGTTTGTCTTCTGCTGGCGAATTGTGATATATTGATTGGAAGAATTTGTGGGTCAGGACTCAGTCGCATGTTAATATGGAAGCTGACATATAGGTCAGATTTTTTTAGTAAGTTATTATAGTTATTTGTGACTTATTTTCTTTGCTGGGTAGGTGAAAACTTTTTTGCTGTTTGTTATTCATTTTCTTCGAAGGCTGTCCTGAAATAATTTTAGTATGAATTGGGTGAAGGCTGAATCTTACAGTATAGTTAATAAAATTTACTGTGTAGCAGTTTGGTGCTGCTATTCACTCATTTAAAAAAACTATCTTTGCATTGTATAAACTCAATCTATTAGTATCGATGATGCGGTTGGCGCAGTGGCTGAGCGATCGACATCGATCATCGACATCTGACATCGATTGACTGCTGCGCTGCTTGTCGCGGGTTCGATTCCCGCACAGAACAAACATTTGTATTGCCTGCAGGTAGTTGTTCCGGGTCTGGCTGTTTGTGAATATGAGTTTAGATGTTTGTAAACGCACCCACGATACAGGAGAAATTCTTAGTGTGGGGCAATGCTTTTTAAAGTAAAAAAAAAAAATCTCTTAGTATTGTATAATTGCATAGCACACGTGTGAGCACTATGTACCTAATCTATAAAGCTACCATTTACTGGGTTTTTTACAATATTTAGACCTCATACACTCCAATTAGAGAATTGAGTTAAAAGCATAACACAATGACCAAAACTTATTTTTTTAAAGCTCACTCTTAAAATAAAGAAAATCGTGTTGATCACTGCATTACTTTATGCATTTAAAATTGAGTCTTATTGCCTTGAAATAAGATTTAATTTTCTTTGGTCAATCGGTGATCAGTACGGCTAAATACATTATTTTGGAAAAAAATACCTGTATCAAAAGTTACTGAAATTGATTCAGTAATCAATTATGAACAAATTACTTTCAGGACTTGCTTAAATTTTGTTACACCTTGTATATGGCATCTCGCAGGCCTACTTAAAAAGGTTGTCAGCTGCTACCAGATATCTATCTATAATATGTATGTATTTACAAAAAAAAAATGTATATAAGTAGTTTATCAGCCATCTTGTAACCATAACACAAGCATTAGGTTGCTTAGCTTGGGACTAGATGGCGCTGTGTGAAATGTCCAGGGATGTTATTATTATTATATCTATTGAGGCTCCTACAGGCTAGTGTAGTAGCCTCAATAGAGTAAAGCCTCCAACCAGGGCTTAAAAAACTTAAAAACTAAGCGACTGCACGCTAAGGGCACCCCTGTGCCTGTGGGAAACGGACCTCGGCTTAGGGCGTCGCTGGGGTAGGGAAACAAGGGACAGGTTTGATCGGATTAAACTGTTTAGCGGATTGAAACTACGTCGATTTATGCCGTGTTGTAGCCATTTCTTAAGACTGTCAAACAATGAAAGCGGGATTTGAATTTACGGACAATAAAGCTAAGTAGGTTACCGATATTTATTAGGTAGGTATGCATCTAGGGAACATAAAATCGCGCCTTCTTGCTATGGGGTAAGCAGAAACTACAGAACGCTACCTGCTACGATCCTCACATAATCATTTTGCTTCGTTTAAGTTCATACATCTGATGGTCAATTCTCGTAATAAATTAAAACGTTCAAAATCTATTAGCAATGTCATCTCAGCGTCAACCAATGTCAAAAACTTGTCACAAATGTAAGGAAATTAGATGTATTTTTGCACAGATTGAGACTGTTATTAGAATCATCATCATCTGCCTAGACTTTTCCCAACTATGTTGGGGTCGGCTTCCAGTCTAAGCGGATGCAGCTGAATACCAGTATTTTACATGGAGCGACTGCCTATCTGACCTCCACAACCCAGCTCCTGGGTAGTACGATACCCTTACGAGGTAGTACGAGACTGTTAATAGAATGCGTTCTTAAAAATACAGCTATTGTCCCTCTGGTCATACACGCACGCCGGTTGCGAGTAGGTACTACGCACTTGACCTTTCTGAAGAAAATCACCAATTTGGTACCTATAGGTCTTTCTAAGATGGCCCGTTTCCACTCCCATCTGTCTTGTAAATACTTTTTATTAGTTGCATTTTACGTATCTTCTCAACATGAACACACCATCTAAGCATACTCTTTTCAATTTTTATCACTACATCATCTATCACATACAACACACACACACCCTCACACGCGCATAATCATCGTACATTGTATGTATGTATAAAGAAAAATAGCTTTACTTCTAACTGAATCTGGAATTTACTAATAAATTCGATATATATTGAAATTATTTTCTTATATAAAACTAACTAAAACTTAGAAAGTTAGCATTGCCATTCAACGTGGCAATGCTGTCAGTCTTCTGGGCACGTTTCCGGATGACAGCGATGCGGACGAGAACTTCGACGCCTATTCATCTCGCAAATCAACCTAGAAGGTTATCAGCTGCTTAACCCGGCTTGCCTATGTGTCCCATAAATGAAGGCCTAACGGCTTAAAAAACTTAAAAACTAAGCGACTACACCCAAAGGGCACCCCCTGTGGAATATAAATATCCTTTTGTTTTTATATAATTATGTAGTCTTTTAATTTAGTACCTGGTGTAAATAGTTAGTTAAGAGATTATGAAAATAAAAATTTGTTACTAAAACCAGGTAAGTAGGTATAATTTAAACCTTTTCTTCTAATTACTAAAAAAGACGAGATTTCTTATAAGGTAGGTACGTGGTTAATATCAAATATAAATTGTCAATAAGGTATCTTGAAGGCAAGACCTTGAGTATCGGCTGGTCGCTCTTAAACTTAAGACGACAAGGCTTTAGATCTCCATTTTAATTAGCCACTGGCGGCTTCAGGGACATATTGAAAATATTAATACAGAACTCTTTAAATACGAAGATTACCTTGATAGGAATGGAGGTTAAAGTTTAAATGAATGGTTTAATTACGACATGGATGATGGACGCAAATCTTAGGTCATTTTAATTAATTGTTACTTTCCCATATTTATGGGGCTTTTGGTAAACTAATAACAGCCGCATGGGTCGAACGATCAGGTTAAGCTAAGCCTTCCGTGGTGGGTCCGTGGATGGGTGACCAATGACCATCTGTACATACCAAGACCCCTCCGTGTCTCGAAAAGCACGTAAAGCCCTTGATCCCGGCTGTCAATTGTGGACTTTTGTCGTTACGGGTCGTCAGAAACCCGAAAGTCTGATAACCAGTCTTACCATCGAGTATCGTCATCATCATCATCATCATCAACAGTCTTACCACCGAGTATCGTCATCATCATCATCATCATCAGTCTTACCACCGAGTATCGTCATCATCATCATCATCATCAGTCTTACCACCGAGTATCGTCATCATCATCATCATCATCAGTCTTACCACCGAGTATCGTCATCATCATCATCATCATCAGTCTTACCACCGAGTATCGTCATCATCATCATCATCATCAGTCTTACCACCGAGTATCGTCATCATCATCATCATCAACAGTCTTACCACCGAGTATCGTCATCATCATCATCATCATCAGTCTTACCACCGAGTATCGTCATCATCATCATCATCAACAGTCTTACCACCGAGTATCGTCATCATCATCATCATTCTTACCACCGAGTATCGTCATCATCATCATCATCATCATCAACAGTCTTACCACCGGGTATCGTCATCATCATCATCATCACCAGTCTTACCACCGAGTATCGTCATCATCATCATCATCATCAGTCTTACCACCGAGTATCGTCATTATCATCATCATCATCAGTCTTACCACCGAGTATCGTCATCATCATCATCATCATCAGTCTTACCACCGAGTATCGTCATCATCATCATCATCATCAGTCTTACCACCGAGTATCGTCATTATCATCATCATCATCAGTCTTACCACCGAGTATCGTCATCATCATCATCATCATCAGTCTTACCACCGAGTATCGTCATCATCATCATCATCATCAGTCTTACCACCGAGTATCGTCATCATCATCATCAGTCTTACCACCGAGTATCGTCATCATCATCATCATCATCAGTCTTACCACCGAGTATCGTCATCATCATCATCATCATCAGTCTTACCACCGAGTATCGTCATCATCATCATCATCATCAGTCTTACCACCGAGTATCGTCATCATCATCATCATCATCAGTCTTACCACCGAGTATCGTCATCATCATCATCAGTCTTACCACCGAGTATCGTCATCATCATCATCATCATCAGTCTTACCACCGAGTATCGTCATCATCATCATCATCATCAGTCTTACCACCGAGTATCGTCATCATCATCATCATCATCAGTCTTACCACCGAGTATCGTCATCATCATCATCATCATCAGTCTTACCACCGAGTATCGTCATCATCATCATCATCATCAGTCTTACCACCGAGTATCGTCATCATCATCATCATCATCAGTCTTACCACCGAGTATCGTCATCATCATCATCATCATCAGTCTTACCACCGAGTATCGTCATCATCATCATCATCATCAGTCTTACCACCGAGTATCGTCATTATCATCATCATCATCAGTCTTACCACCGAGTATCGTCATCATCATCATCATCATCAGTCTTACCACCGAGTATCGTCATTATTGGTTTATTTTGGACACGCATACCTAAACACGCAAATCTCGTGTTTTAATACATTGTTACTTTTCCATTAAATTAGACGTAGATAGTAGAAAAACTTGTTCTTATTTAGAATTATAAACATAGGCACCTGTCAAACTCAAACCATTTATTTCAATTAAACCATTTCAGGCACTTTTGAATTGTCAACATTTAAAATAGTCGGTCAGTTAGTCAGAAAGTGAAGCTGGAGGAGGGAAGGGAAATGGAGAAGAACGGGCAAGAAACTCCAAGGACACTCTTTTAAATCAAGATATTATTACAAAATCCTGGTTACATTATTCTTATTACTTCTATATGTGAGAACAATGAAAAAGAACAATATAAAATTAAAAATAAGCCCTGGCAGTTAAGAGATGACCAGTCTCAACCGACGGCGCCCGTTCACGAACATGACGCATGGATCAGCACAACCCAGCTCAACCATTTTGTAGGGAACCGAATGATCCAACACACGCGCCACCACCAGTGAGACATTTAAGTGAGCATGACATATCCTGTCTATGACTCTGTGCGTAGATTTTGCAGCTGTTCAACAGAAGCAATCAGTATTCTGAGCTGCCTTTTAAAAACTGCAATACTATGCCACTGGTGCTTATCATTGCACTTTCACAAGTTATCCCGGCAAGAAAAAAACACTTTATTTATTTATATAATATACTAGCGAGCTAGCAGACGTCGTCCTGCCCGAAAAAGTAGCGCCACCTACCGGGTCCAATTGTGTATACAAACCTTGTCCTAACAATAACAAACAAACAAAAAGACATCCAATTTGGTGCAGTCGATCGGAAGTTATGCGCGTACAACATAATTATGTACATTTCGGAGATTCCTTATCGCGCGTTGCGGGGGGCTAGACGGAAAAAATTAAGACCAAAAGTTGGAACGACACTTTTTGCTATAGTTGTAAGCCGTGCGGCGGGCGCGTGTTTCTCTGTCTCTCTCTCTCTCTCTTATGGAAAGCAAGCCAGTTATACTTCGTTCCATCCGGGTGTCCCTTTACACCTCTGAAGTTTTTATTTATATAGATGTATAGGTGGGTACCTATACAACCCCATTACTTGTGTCAAACATAAGAATTATTTAGTACAAACATTTGAAAAATGGTACCCGGAAAACACAAGAAATATTAAGTACCTACCAGAAAATCTGATTTCCGAGAGTGCATTTGTCTAAACTAACGATGCGAGCAACTGTAGCCAAAATCTTGGCATACCCTGTCTGCATCTGAAAGAGGTAAGACATTAATATTTTATAACACATTTATCATGTCTTGTCAGAATTCCTTCAAGTCTGTTGGCGAGGGATTTTGGCTTTTGAGATATTTCAGTGTAATGCAATAAATGCTCTTGTGCAATGAGGTACTTAAGGTTACACTAGTCAGTCATTCTTCCATACTAGCGTCGCGTCGTATGGAGTATACTGCACTGTTAGACAGTGTACATTAAGCATTATATTTCTTTTCTTTTCTCGTCATTTTCACTTTTTTTAAATTCTGTTTCCGTACAAGGGTAGATCACGGGGGCAATTCTCGTAATTTTAATAATGTTCACAGTCTGATCTCAGTCTCAATCTGTCAAAAATACCTCTAATTTCCCTACATTTTGACAAGTTTTTGACATTTGCCTGTCGCCGAGATGAGACTGCGACTAGATTTTGAACGTTTTAAATTACGAGAATATGGCCTCAGATCAGAAACAGAATAAAAAAAGTGGTTTTTAAGTTATGAGCGTCGAAACTTCTATATTTTAACGCATCTTTGGGCGTAAATAAATAACTCCTGAAATTGCAAAATTGTAACGTGCGAGGATAGATAATTTATTCAAAAATCAAATATCTTCATTTTCAATTTTGTCAATAGATTTTTCGAAGGTCTGTTCATGATAATTTTACGCTCGTTTTCGTTATAAATCATCGTCTATTTCACTAAATAAATAAATAACAATAAAATTAATAGATAAATAAAACTAAATTAATAAATAAATAACTAATAGCATGGATATTTTTTAATTAGCCACAACCACTAAAGAGTGCAACCTTAATGTCGTGTCCAGCGTGTCCTATTACATACACATTACAGGAACTGATGGACACTACTGAAGGTGCCGAACTCGTAGCCAAATTCTGGGCTGACTTTAGTTAGATTTCCAACGACACGTTTCTTCGTCTTAGCGTATCGCTGGCAAAAAATTTAAACAACTTTAGCCCAAAAGTCAGCTGCGTGAACTGCGCTCACTAACGCAGTCATAAGATCGTCAAGTGCACATGTGACAGCATGCGGCGCAGGATGAAAGGTGGGCCATTGTCTGTGGGGAGGTGCCGCCTACGCACTTGAGATCTGACTCGTCCGTGAACCCCTATCTGTGGAGATTGTTTTTGCTCCGGCTGACGGAAGAAGAATGTTCTTGCGAAATATTTAATCTGTGTCAATTTCTATTGCCAAGTTCCTTTCAAAACGGTGAAGGAAAACATCGTGAGGAAACCGGCATGTCCTAGAAACAAATTCTAAGACGTCATGTGAGATCTACCAACCCACACTGGGCCCGCATGCTGGATTGCGGCTCCCTCTCACGGAGACGAGGCCTGTGTCCCAGCAGTGGGAACGTTACAGGCTGATTATGAAATAGGTACAGACGCCAGCACATCAAGCTACTACAATCTGTCAAATTTCTTTAATAGATTTTCAACTTCATAGCTCAAGTTTTAAGGTTCAAGGTTGATTGGGAAAATTTGACAGTTTCGGGAAGCTTGACCTGTTGGCGTCTGTACTACCTAGTTTCTCTTACTTATAAATGTCGGAAAAGTAATCGTAAGAAATACGTATAGGTGCATTTATCTGACTCACTGTCTTATACATTTCTTATTTACCCTCTGGGGCCCAAGATTGGAGGGTCTGACAGGTAAATATTGACTATGAAATTACTGTTTCGTTTACGTACTTTTTTATGTCCAAGTGCGGACCTACTTTACTGCGTTTTATTCGTATCGTTATGTTATTTTGAGATACCATAACTCCAGCGTTTTTTTTTTACTCTTAAAACTCTAAGTTATAAGAAGCGGCAGAAATAAGTTTGTGATCTATTGTTTAATTTACAAGTGTTTAATCACCATAATCCACAGCTTTTTTTGTCTCACTCTACTACCTCACTTTTACACCTTACCTGTTTATTGTGTCACTATTTATTGTTATTTTTTTATTTTATTTAGTTACTATTTATTTATTGGAATGAAGTTTTAGTGAAGTTCCTTATCGCGCGTTGCGAAAGGGGGCTAAACGGAAAAAATTAAGACCAAAAGTTGGAACGACACTTTTTGCTATAGTTGTAAGCCGTGCGGCGTGCGCGTGTTTCTCTGTCTGTTTCTCTCTCTCTCTTTCGTTCCATCCGGGTGTCCCTTGACACCTCTCAAGTTTTTTTATGTATTAATCACAATTTCTTACTAGTCCATTTAGATTGCTATCGATACGCTAAGAAGAAAAGAATTTGTACAAGAATAATTATGTCGCTGATTGGTTGGTTGGCGCGGGAAAAGAGTTCCCGATAAGAATTTGGGAAAGCCGTGGCTCAGCAGTGGAACAATATAGGATTAGCAACAAAAAAAATGCCTTGCCATCCATCTATGTAAAGTAATAATAGATAACGACTCTACTACAGACGCCAGCAGGTCAAGCTACCCGAAACTGTCAAATTTTCCCAATCAACTTTGAACCTAATACTTTTGCGATAAAGTTGATAATCTATTGAAGAAACTTGACAGATTGTAGTAGCTTGTTGTGCTGCTGCTGGCGTCTGTACCTACTAAATATTTTTCCTAAAACGCGTGTCCTTCGTTGTACTACAGCGTATTGTTTGCCTTAAAAGTCACTCAAAAAGTGTACTGAATATCAGTCTAAGCTCTAAATATACTTTCGTTTAAAAGTCTAACGGAGCGTACCTTGCCAAATAACGCGTAAAATGAGCGTAAATTGAGCAGCTGTAGTGTTGAGCTCATGCATTTTAAACGTTCAACTGCCGTTAGCTTTTAGTTTTAAAAGGGACTTTATAAATCAATAGGACAAGAGGTTATTCAGATGGATGAACGTTGGCGAGAATTGCTTAGTGGTGTGCAATTGAGGAGAAGTTTGTCCTCCATAAGTGACCTGCTAGATATAGCTCTTTGCTGTCATGGCTTATCTTGATTTAATTTAATATTTGTTTTTTTTTTTTATATTTTCATTACGGACGCTTTTAACGTTCTGCATCGTTCTCCCGTGCATAATTTTGAACATAAGTGATGTAACCAATACTTTGTAACAATATTATTATGATTTAAAAGAGTGTCCATGGAGTTTCTTGCCCGTTCTTCTCCATAGGTACCGACGCTTTGGAATGGGCAACTAGCTTCATCTTTCTGACTGACTGACCGACCTTGACAAAAGTGCCTGTAATTGGTTTATTTGAAATAAATAGTTTGAGTGAGTTTGAGAATAGACGAATGTGGTTGTTGGTTAGTGACGGGTGTAATTATGTTGAAGATACGAAAACTTGTTATTTTTAAGTTTTTATTTTATTCTGATGGCAAGAAGAACAGGTAACCCGAATAGGAACCCTAAAAAGTAACATAAAGAAAAATAAAACAGAAAGTCGTGCCGTCGCGTTGTGTCATCATGCTGCGATAGGAGCTACTATATTAAAAAAAAAAATGTCGCAGCGCTGGTATTCTGATAGGGCCCGCTGTGATGTCACGGGCAATTACAGTAATAATAAAACGGATGGATGTTTGTTACTCTTTCACGCAAAAACTACTGAACAGATTTGGATGAAATTTGGCACACAGATAGTTTATAACTAGGATTAACACATAGGATAATTGTTATCCCAAAATTCCACAGGATCGAAACTTATGCGGGTGAAACCGTGGCGCGCAGCTACTACGTATCAGGGCCCGTATTCCCGTAATTTAAAACGTTCAAAATCTAGTCGCAGTCTCATCGCGGCGACAAAAAAATTTCAAAAACTTGTCAAAATGTAGGGAAATTTGACGTATTTTTGACAGATTGAGACTGAGATCGGACTGTGAACGTTCTTAAAATTACGAGAATTACCCCTCTGGTACCTACCTAGACCGAACCTACCTGAACCGATGAACGTTAGGCTAGACGTGTTCTTGAGTAGAGACCGTGAATCGGCAAACGTAAGGTAGGACGCCCTCGGGCGAGGTTTGACGATCTTCCCAGGGTAGCAACTGGATGAGAGTTGACGAGAATCGAGCTTAATGGCGTGCAATTGGAGAGGCCTATGTCCAATGGAATGCTGATGATGATGATGACCTACCTATTAAAAACATCTTAATAGTTTTTTCAAATTTAGTAAGTATCTATTTAATATTAAAAAGAACCAACAATCCAGTCGCCTGTAGCTTGCTCCTCATTTTAATTAACTCCAAGATTTTACTGTAAATTGAAAAAATGTAACAACATTCTTAAAGTTAAAGACGTCAATGTCTGAGGCTCATTTCGTGGAGGAAATTAAATTTTAATACAAAGATTTTTTTTTTGTTTTTATACAGAGGGTGACTTACGGTTTTTTCGGTGTAAAAGAATTTCAGGGATTCGTATTGAAGGAACAAAAGAAGCGTGATAACTTGATAAGCTGTAAGGACTTTTTATGACTTTTAGTTTTTGTGTCTGTTTCATTGTGTTTGTCTGGCAGAGTTTATACAAGAAAGAAATGAAGAACTACGTTTGTTCACCACATAATTATAATTTCTATTTAATCAAAAAGACAACACTACTAACCAAAAGTCTTAATTACAATTTACAAGCTAACACTAAAGTATATATTATAGAAAAATTAATAAAAAGGGAGGAGCTCATTGGGCATCAAATAATTCGTCCACATCACTGTCAATGGGATAAGTGCCCAAAAGGCTGGCAGCATTACCACGTTGGATGGCAATGCTGATTATTTGGGTTAAAAATAGGCCAGCCTTCTGGTCAAGAGTCAACCAACAGCTTGGCGATGTCCCGAAACTCGGCCTTAGTGTTTTAATTCCAAACGGCTTAAACATAAAGCTCCCAATAAGGTTGTTATATTTGCTTTATTTTTATTTACCTAATATGTCACAAATAATTATTTGCATAGTAAACAATTAATCTGAGAATATTTGATTTAGATCTTATCTAGCTAATTAATTGAATACCTGCAAATTTTCCAATGCTATAACTACTACTTAAAAATGAATGAAAGATTGAAGCTATGGCGAGACAGTGCTTCCTTACCCAAACCGTTCGTTCCACCCGCTGAAGACCTCCAACCTGGACATGAGTTACCTTGGGTAACCTGGAAGTCTTTAAACAGACTCCGAATCCAGGTTGGCCGAAGCAAGGAACACCTGTTCAGATCGAGTTTCATAGACGACTCCACCTTGAGGAGTGTAAATGTGGTGCTGTTCCACAAACGATGGGACTCTTAATATCGTGTCCTGCGTGTCCTGTCAGCTGCACGTTACAGGAACTGATGGACGCTGGTGATGGCACCAAACAAAAAGCCAAATTCTGGGCCGAGTCCATTTCGACATCGACCCGCTAAGAAGAGACAACGACGGCATAGAAATGATATCGAATATACTATCGTATTCAATATCTATGGAGATCAATGTTTCAACAGATTTCTCTTAGCACATACAATCCCTTACTTTTGTACCAAAAAAATACAGTGCATTATGTTCTTTTACACAAATAAAATGGAAATATTCTCTTCAAGAGTTCTTACATAAATGTCACGCTCATTATTTATTTAATTCCACACGGGGCTGTATAAAGCTGAACGTATGCATTAAAATAATCTTTTATTAAATCTTCTAGAGTCACTTGCAGGCGGGCCCTCTTCGCCGGTAAGCCAAGTAAAGCGGCCTGTTCACCGTACAGGTGAATCTTTTGCAAAATTTATGGGATAAGTCGTGAAATACAATAACGTAGCAATAGCTTTCATTTTGACAACTCAACAAGATTCATTGCGTTATTTACGTTCTTGAGCAGACAAATTTTTCAATACTATGAAGCAATGGATTAGTAATGTTCTTCAAAATGATTCAATTTGTGATTAAAAGTGTGTTACGCAATTTGGGTATTGACTTCCGAATAAGTTTTGGTTACCTTTTTTGACAGAATTTATATTCAATATTACTGTTTCATAATTAATTTATCTGATGTTGATCGTTTTACCCAGTCACTGGGTTATGGAGGTCAGATAGGCAGTCGCTCCATGTAAAATACTGGTATTCAGCTGCATCCGGTTAGACTGGAAGCCGACCCCAACATAGTTGGGAAAAGGCTAGGCAGATGATGCAGATGAATTAATTTATCTGACGGGCAGTGCTTATGCACTTTAATAGAAGTTATGCACCAAAACAATGTATGTAGACATTTTACAATTAAAAATGACATTTTACACAGCAATAAATAAAACCCAAAACCGGTCGAAGTGGAGGTGCTTGCTCCCCTAAGCTCCTCCGCCTATGTCCATCTTTCGGCTGAAATGTTGATGATGATAGCAATAAACTTATGCTAGTGAGAACACTGTTGACGATTCGATAATCGGTACAACTGAACGGGCAGTTGGTACCGAAATTAGATAGCGGCGTTGTTTGTGTAAAAGAACGTATAGAGAAACAAAACATCTGCAGTGCATTCTATTAAACGTAAACATAATAAAATCAAGAAAACTACATATTTACTGAACAAAGGATTATAAATGACCAACTTTAATAACCCAAAAACGTGTAAACTCCTCGTAAAACACAGACATGATTTACGACAACTTACTACAAATTCCTGCGACCCGATTGGTGGAAATTGGCAAAAGTCGTAAGTACCTCGTTACCTCAGAAGTCTGGCAGTGAATGGGCAGCCTTGGGTGCTGCATGCTCTTGACAATGCTGATAATTTTAGATTCGTTGAAGATATTATTTTGGAATGAATCCAGAAGTTTGTAGATTTTAATTTATTTTCTTTTAGGCAAGCGCTGAGAGCATTTTTATGCCTTTTATTGAAATTGTTTTGACAGTACGTTTTTATGATGATGGTATACAATTGTGCTAATTTCAACGGTTTATTTGATTTGAAATCCGTGAAAAGATTCGATTTTTCCGTTTTCGATGTGCCTTCTCCAATTCATGTTCAATTGCTGTAAGTCTATATTTTCTTCATGAGACGGACAGTACTGTGAGCATTTTTATAAGAAAGTTCATTTTATATCGCTGGTTTATAAAAGTAAAATAAATAAATATCCCTGGACATTTCACACAGCGCCATCTAGTCCCAAGCTAAGCAACCTAATGCTTGTGTTATGGTAACTAGATGGCTGATAAACTACTTATATACATTTTTTTTTGTAAATATATACATATTATAGATAAAAAAAAAATAAAAAAAACACCCAGACTCAGAACAAATACATGTAGGACTTACAAATATTTGTTCTGTGCGGGATTCGAACCCGCGACACGCAGCGCAGCAGTCCGATCGCTCAGCTACTGCGCTAACTGTGTTGTCAAGCAAAACTGAGTCGATTAATGGTTTCGTGGATAAATAAACACAAGGGTTTCATTTCAAAAGCACTACGGTTGACAACCGAATTAGTTATTATTTAATACCATCTTACTGACACACCAGAGGGGCAATTCTCGTAATTTTAAGAACGTTCACAGTCTGATCTCAGTCTCAATCTGTCAAAAGTACCTCTAATTTACCTAAATTTTTTGACATTGATTGTAGCCGAGATTAGATTACGAGTAGTTTTTTAACGTTTTTAATTACGGGAATTGGCCTTTAGATGTTTTTTTATGTATAAAACTTTAACACTAATGAGTTTATGTTGGCACCCACTTAAATGTAGGTATGTCGCCGCAGCATGGAGGACACATGGCATTCGCCGTGGTATTCGTCTGATTAGAGTGACATTTGACAAGATGTCATTCTTACGGAGCGTTGCATCTGTAGTAGCGAAGCGGTAGACTCAGACACGTGTGGCACGTGAGCCGTATTCACCATTTTAACGACGAATCGTTTAAATCCAGCACAATCATTTAAGTGACGATAGATCATATTGACAACACGGTTAGCGCAGTGGCTGAGCGATCGGACTGCTGCGCTGCGTGTCGCGGGTTCGATTCCCGCACAGAACAAATTTTAATATTTGTAAGTCCTACATGTATTTGTTCTGAGTCTGGGTGTTTTTCTATCTATAATATGTATGTATGTATTTACAAAAAAAAATGTATATAAGTCGTTTATCAGCCATCTTGTTACCATAACACAAGCATTAGGTTGCTTAGCTTGGGACTAGATGGCGCTGTATGAAATGTCCAGGGATATTATTATTATTATATTCATACAGGTCATCCTGAGCCTATATGTATGTCGTAGATAGATTGTAGAAACTTCTGTTTTACAGATAAACAACTGAAAAACGTTCAGCGGTTTTCTATAATTACTGAACTTGAACACGCAGAATTGCATAAACGTTTTGCATTTATCAATGCAGCGGGTTAACGATTAGTGGTTTTGTATAACAGCGTGAAATGAAACGTCAGATTGTAAATTTTGGTTCTAAATTTTGTCGCTCGTGGCTCTGTGTGTCGTAACAATAATAATGGCGTCCATCATCATCATCTGCCTAGCCTTTTCCCAACTATGTTGGGGTCGGCTTCCAGTCTAACCGGATGCAGCTGAATACCAGTATTTTACATGGAGCGACTGCCTATCTGACCTCCACAACCCAGTTACTGGGTAATACGATATCCCTTGGTAAGACTGGTTGTCAGACTTTCGGGCTTCTGACTACCCGTAACGACTGTCAAAGATCCACGAATGACAGCCGGGACCAACGACTTAACGTGCTTTCCGAGGCACGGAGAGGTCTCGGTATGTAAAGATGGTCACCCATCCACAGACCAACCGCGGCAAGCGTAGCTTAACCTGACCGATCGACCTGTGCGGCTGTTATTATTTAGCCACGGGCCCCTCAACAATAATAATGGCGTCCGAAACAGAAATAAATAAAACGACTAATACGAGTAAAAATTGCCGTTACTCAAGTGAAAAAAGTGATTTTAAGGACAATATTAATTAAAAGTTATCAGTTTTATGAAATACGCTCTTTCTCACTGCAAATAAGCCATTGGGCCATCTACACGTTGGTAGTAGTTTTGCAGCGCAATGACAATCCAGCTGAACGTATTTTTTTCATAACGCAGCCGTTTTGATAAAACAACTAGCGGTTTTATAAAACAGCGAATTCTACAATCCATCTGCGACATGTATAAATGAAAAAAAAAAAAACTACTATGACAAGATATCAAAAGTTATCTTAGAAATAGAATTGTAATAAATACTCTCCGCTATAATATTATAATAAGTGGCCCAAATAGACATGAAATTAATGACCTGTCAGTCTTTCTGAACGCTTGGCACTCATCTCGACGAACGACTGCTCGTTCATACGCTACGGCTCGTTAGAGGTAGTTGATAACGTTGTTGTGTTTGTACGAAGTCACCGCATACGGAATATTGGCCAACATAAACAAAATAGACACGTCTTGCGGCTAAGTAATAACAGCCGCACGGGTCGATCGATCAGGTTAAGCTACACTTGCTGCGGTTTGTCCGTGGATGGGTGACCATCTTCATATACCAAGACCCCTCCGTGCCTCAGAAAGCACGTTAAGCCTTAAAGAACTAATTAACCTTTTAGTTACCAAATTAAGTAGGAGTCTAATAGTTATATTTTAATATTGCCAGCCAGCTAAAATTTCAGTATAAAGAGCTAGGGCAAAGAGAAGGTTTTATAGTCATTGAGCTAGGGTCGTGGGGAGTTGGAGATAAATGATCGACCTCGATCAGTCAGGTTAAGCTACGCTTGCCGCGGTTGGTCTGTGGATGGGTGACCATCTTTACATACCGAGACCCCTCCGTGCCTCGGAAAGCACGTTAAGCCGTTGGTCCCGGCTGTCATTCGTGGATCTTTGACAGTCGTTACTGGTCGTCAGTAGTCCGTCCCATTCAAAACTTCAATACATACTCGACTAAAATGTACCCTTGATACTTGCATGCTGTATACTTGAGCCCTAGAGGATCTAGATAAAAAACAGTGCTTGACACTAGGTCTAGAATATTCTGAATATATTAATTACATAACTTTTGGGCGCAACTGTTATCTAATAAAATTGTCGCATTGCTTATTACCGATATTAATTACCTATCACGCTGGTTGTTCCAGTCAATCCAGCAGTCAATCAACTCAGCTTATCGTAGCTCCCTGCTGGACATACGCCTCTCCTGGGCAGCGCCACAACTGCACCTTCCACCTTCCGCATTCAGCCACCTTTTTAAAGTCCTCGGTCCATCTCCACTTTAGGACTCGTCTGCTCCACTGGCCGGTCCTTTGACAAACATGGCCAGCTGCAACTTCAGCTTGCTTACTCTGAAAGCTATGTCGGTAACTCTGGTTCATTGTTGTTTCAATGTAAACAAAGAACGCACTGAAAAGCAACGAGCATTAATAACCATGCTTGCTCACAACATCATCCTCTGCTTAGCCTTTTCCCAATTATGTTGGGGTCGGCTTCCAATCACATACCTACACAATACAACATAAGTGTTTGCCATATAAATCATTTCTAGCTGCCCGGCGCTACTTCGTTCGCGTAGTGTCCTACCCCCTACCCTACCCCTACCCTACTCCTACCCTACTCCTACCCTACTCCTACACTATTCTTACCCTACTCCTACCCTACTCATCATCATCATAATCATCAGCCTATAGCAGTCCACTGCTGGACATAGGCCTCTCCTATTGCACGCCATTCAACTCGATTTTTGGCAACTCTCATCCAGCTGCTACCAGCCATCCAGCTGGTCCCGTCCGTTCTAAATTTAATTACAAACTCATACTGGTTACCAGTACCCACATCAACATTAATTTAAACAAGATTAATTCATAATACAATTTAACAAATTGCATTTCAAATGATGACGGACGGGATATGTTTGAATGATTAATATATTAATCTATCTATCTATATACATAAAAATGGATCTTCGAAATGTATGTACGCCCATAGCTTTCGATCGACTGCACCAAATTAGATAATTCTTTTTTTTGTGTTCGTCATTGTCAGGACAAGGCTTGAATACATAATTGGACCCGGTAGGTGGCGCTGCTTTTTCGGGGATGACGTCTTCCGGGTCCGCTAGGTTCTATCAATCAATCAGCGTTTTACTTATAGGAGTAGGGTAGGAGTAGTGTAGGAGTAGGTTAGGAGTAGGGTAGGAGTAGGGTAAGAGTAGTGTAGGAGTAGGGTAGGAGTAGGGTAGGAGTAGGGTAGGAGTAGGGTAGGAGTAGGGTAAGAGTAGTGTAGGAGTAGGGTAGGGGTAGGGTAGGACACCACGCGAACGAAGTAGCGCCGGGCAGCTAGAAATAATTTATATGGCAAAACAACGTTTGCCGGGTAAGCTAGTGTAATATATTAATTAAAGACGACACGGTTGGCGCAGTGATTAAGCGATTGACTGTTGCGCTGCGTGTCGCGGGTTCGATTCCCGCACGGAAACAAATTAGTTTTCTAAGACCATTTTAATATCCTCCTATTAATACAATAGGCAGAATTTTGCAAGCTGTAGGTATCTGTGTATTACAGACATTGTGTAGGTTATGTCTCCTTGGTCTAGTGGTGGCAAGCGCTACTACTGAGCCTTCCTGGATTCGATTCTTAGGTCTGGTAAAGTGTTATTGGGTTCTTCTATCCGGAATTTCTCAGTAGCAATTCTGGAGTCTAGATGTGTTCCCAGTAGATGGCAATAGGCTCGCCTCCTATTAAATGGAACTTAAACATAACTTCTTCTTTCTTTCTTTTCTTTAAAAAAAAACGTTGCCCCACACTAGGAATTACTCCTGTATCGTGGATGCGTTTACAAACATTTAAACTCACATTGTACACAAACAGCCAGATCCGGAACAACTACCTGTAGGCGATACAAATATTTGTTCCGTGCGGGAATCGAACCCGCGCAGCAGTCGATCGCTCAGCCATTGCGTCAACCGTGTCGTCAAACTGGCTAAATGTGGTTGTGCCAGAGCTACCTTGCCTAACCCTTCGGTGGGTTACAAGCGTGATGTTATGTTATGAGTAAGTAAAGCCTCCTTCAATATTAAAGTCTGTCCAATAATAAACTTGAGTTAAAAGAAACAAAAACCTACAAAATTGCAACACGATATTTTCATTCGAACATCATAAAAAAAGAAACTTTTGCACGACACAGCTTTGACACAGCGTCCACTTGTTATCACACGCTTGCCAAGCCAACGGATTTATGTCTCAATTTCCTAAAGCTTATAAATCGTCCCCATTTCAAAGATACTTCTCTCCATTTCAAAGTTGTGTTGTGAAAAATGTGCCATATACTTATGTAGATTATGATATATTTTTTCCTTTTTTACCTATACTTGGGTTGTACTTTATGAAGATCATTTAGGATGATGTAGCGTTAAATCTTGATAAAATAAAGGAAATTGATAAACCGTTTACATTTTTCGACCTTGTGAAGGCCGCAGGAACCCGTTGGATACGAGAAGCACAGAACCGGTCGAAGTGGAGGTGCTTGGGGGAGGCCTATGTCCAGCAGTGGACGTCTTTCGGCTGAAATGATGATGATGATGATGGTGGAGTGGAGTGGAAGAAGAAGTGGAGGAGGTGGTGGAGTGGTGGTGGTGGAGTTGAGTGGAAGAAGTGGAGGAGGTGGTGGAGTGGTGGTGATGGAGTTGAGTGGAAGAAGTGGAGGAGGTGGTGGAGTGGAGTGGAAGAAGAAGTGGAGGAGGTGGTGGAGTGGAGTGGAAGAAGAAGTGGAGGAGGTGGTGGAGTGGTGGTGGTGGTGGTGGAGTGGAGTGGAAGAAGAAGTGGAGGAGGTGGTGGAGTGTTGGTGGTGGTGGTGGAGTGGAGTGGAAGAAGAAGTGGAGGAGGTGGTGGAGTGGTGGTGGTGGTGGTGGAGTGGAGTGGAAGAAGAAGTGGAGGAGGTGGTGGAGTGTTGGTGGTGGTGGTGTAGTGGAGTGGATGAAGAAGTGGGAAAGTGAGTGTGACTGTGTGATGAGAAAAGTGTGTCCATGGAGTTTCCATGGACACACTTAAATTACCCGTTCTTATTCGTTCGGTAAAATATTTGTGTAATCAAAACTTCTGGGGTTCGATCATTCAATCCATATGAAAAAATTAATCGCCTTTTCCCTTGCCACGCGAAAATTTATTTCGGCCAAAAAAAAGCGCAATAAAGCTCTAAAAGTCATACCCATTGTAAATTTGTTTCAATTGTGTCGGAAAGTATATAAATATGCCTCGAACAGCCTCGTGGGGGTCATATGACCCACTCCTGATAGATTTATGGTCACCCTGTCGCCGATAGGGTGCTTTCCACACGTTCCGACACGACCATGTACAATAGTGACTTATTTATTTTAGATCGGAACAATGTTGTGGAAGATAGGGTTATTTTGCTTTATTGAGGTAGTATTTGGTCATTGTACCCAATTAACAAATTGGGTAGGAAAATTGGATATAATATGGTGGGAAGTTTGAATAGTACGTGGATTTTAATGTGGCACATTGGCTTTAAACATCTTCGGTCTATTACCGGTTCGGTTTATTCGTTTTTTATTTTTTTTTCGGTCTTCGGTTTTTTACTTTTTCTTTCTTTCTTTTGGAGCGTCGTCCCAGTTACCTCATACCTGTGCATCGGACCGAGATAAGCGTTAGGTGCTTAGTTCGTGCTCCTACTCTTCTTAGACATGTTCCCGTCTCTATCTTGCACTTGTATTTTTATAGTTGTGCGACAGTGACGGTAAATAACGCTTAGTCTAAGAACTTGCAAAGTAATGTAATAACCATGGATTCAGTCGAATTATGATTCTGAACCTAAGGTGTTAAAATTATGCGTAGGTTATTAAAAAAATGCTATTTCATACATTTTGACCGCGTACTCTTTTCTATGAATTAGCTGAAAATTGCTTTATTTTGTATAAATAATTTCATCACGTTCACAAAACGGTGAAGGAAAACATCGTGAGGAAACCGACATGTCCTAGAAACAAAAATTCGATGACATGTGACATCTACCAATCCGCACTGGGCCCGCGCAGTGAATTACGGTCCACTCCCTCTCACAAAGAGGCCTGTGTGATGTGTCCTAATAGTGCTTAAAAAAAAAAGTTTTAACCATAGGTATGTAAAAAACAGGAGAAGTGGCAAAGGGGCGTGTCTGTGTCGTCGCGATATGTTAAAACTGACCATGTTCTAGTCAAATGGCCGTCTCCGCGAACTAGTGCGCTTTCGACCGTGATCGTGAAAAAATATAAGAATACCGTGTTGGTGAGTGATTTCTTGTAAAAACCGAAACCAAAACTTTGTAAATCACGGAATCACTTACTATATATAAATAAAAGTATTTTACTATATTTGTTTTTAAAATCATGAAATCAACAAATTGTAAAATATTTCTTGTTTTTACCACGTTAATTTTGTTTTCAAATATCGCAGCGACTGTACTAATTTCGCAGTAAACACATTGCTCCTTAACCACTACTTAAATATGTCGAAGTGACTAGACAAGCAAAGTAAAAATCACAAATCGATACTTTATTTATGTATCGCATGGTGCGGCCGCTGGTTCTTGCGGCCAGCTAGTGGTGTGGCTGTGCAGATCCACTAACGTAGGCTATCGACGACAATGTCGATTACCCAACGAATATATAGTTATTTTTACAATTTGTCAACCATTTTAACTCGGTTGGAAGACTTAAATAAATGGCTTGACTTAAAGATGTAAAATAATGTTTCAACTTATTTGTTTACTTTTTTTTTTAGCTTTTTTATTGATTTGTAATATAATATTTTCTGGACATATCGGTTTTTATTTATTTTATTTTCAGAACCCCAATTTATTTTTAGTACAATTATAAAAAAAAAGTGAAAATTCAAAAGGCAAAATTCATTTACAGTGCGTGCAAGTAGAAACTTTAATGACATGTGTAAACAGCATGATTTTGATCCTTTTTTAACGGGTGTCTCCTCGGCCAGGAAGTGCCTGAGCCTTGGCTTTTTTAATTAAGATTTTGTATGTTCAGGTTTTTATTCTTCTATTCTTATATTTAGTTTAAGCTTGAATGTTATATTGTTTTTTTTTTCTTTCTCTTTCTTTTTAAGTAGGTAGCTGTGTTGTGTTGTTCACACTCTCTCTTTCTTTCCAATCTGTTTTTAGAAGTGATGACTTTTAATTGGCTGTCAGTCTCACATACAATTTTTTATTCTGTTTGTTTTAGCTGTAAGTTATCCATAGTTAACAAATAAATAAATAAATGGGAGAATCGATAACTTTCCGATATAGTCAATCACTAGCGTATATGTAAAATAAATGGCTTCTGCACAGCACAACTATAGCGGCAGATGTTTTTGTGTAAGTTGTACGGTGCATGGTAAATGCACGCTGTGTTTGATGAGTAGAGGTTTATAATTGACTGTGTAGTACGTTCTGATTTATGAATTGTGTGCGCGACTTTGTAGCTATTGCTTTTATTAAACTACATGTTTAGTAGTGGCGCGGTAGTGGGATCGTCTTAGCGACATGGAGTTCTGATACATTTTCAACTATAAGGCATATCTCCTTCTATCCTATATCTATGGTGGGAACATTATAGGCTAATTATGCTACAGTGTGTAAAGCATACACGTCTTGTACTTCTTCCAAGACTAATGAAGATGTATAGTTTGACTAATTGCATTTCAAATGATGATGAACGCGACATGTTTGAATGATTAATCTTCTTTACCCATAATTAATTATTACATCCTGCTACTAAATCTATCATAATCTTGGCAGACAAAATACATGACCTTTGACTGTTTTTATTGGCATACAGAAGAATGTTGATGGCCATCTTTTTATAGTATCCACTTAATCCCATATTCATATTTATGGTCACCCACGAGATGGCACTTTCTTTGAGTCATACTTTGAAATAGTCAGTCATACAAATAAATAAAGTACCTACCATAAATATCACTTTATAAGCGTTAGAAAGAGACTGTCATATAGGTATGAGTGACAGAGAAAACGCTCTACGAATCCGATTTTTACTTAAATTCAATGTGTCGTATAAATTTATGACTACGTCATCATCTGCCAACTTAGTTTATACTCACGATATCAACAACAGCAGATATTTATAATAATTTAATTAATTGCACACGAAAATAAGAATCTTTAGTCTATATTTCTATGTTTATCCTTTTTTTTTCTTAAAAAAAAAAAGAAAACGTTGCCCCACACTAGGAATTACTCCTGTATCGTGGGTCCGTTTACTAACATTTAAACTCACATAGATAAACAGCCAGACCCGGAACAACTACCTGTAGGTAATACAAATATTAATTGTTCCGTGCGTGAATTGAACCCGCGACACGCAGCGCAGCAGTCGATCGCTCAACCACTGCGCCAACCGTGTCGTCAAAATGTCTTACTTGTTCATCGTCATCCTAGCCTATTCCCAAATATGTTGGGGTCGACTTTCAGTCATACCGGATGAAGCTGAATACCAGTATTTAACATCTGACCTCCTCAATAAAGTTACTGGGTTCCCCGGTTTTCCTGGTTTATTTTTTTTACGACTGGGTACTATAGCTATAGTCAGGAATTCAAACCTACGTAATGTAGAACTGATTTGTTATCAATTGATGCATGATTAGGGTTGTGGTCAAATCACGTTCAATTGTAATTTATAAATCAAACTCGTTAACTCTCATTAATTTAGTTGTGATCGAAACTGTTTGGATTCGCAATTACAACGTAATTAGCAATGAAGTTAGAATTGATGACGCGGTTGGCGCAGTGGCTTAGCAATCGACTGCTGCGCTGCGTGTCGCGGGTTCAATTCCCGCACGGAACAAATATTTGTATTGCCTGCAAAAGTATTTTTACAAATCCCGCTCAAACAAACAAACACAAGTCTTCAGCTTTATTATTAGTATAGATTCGCATGGAGTACAGACGCCAGCACTTCAAGCTACCCGAAACTGTCAATTTTTCCCAATCAACCTTGAACCTAATGCTTTAGCGATAAAGTTGAAAATCTATTAGAAATTTGACAGATTGTAGTAACTTGATGTGCTGTCTGTAAATAATAAAGAGTATTGAACTCTATTCTATTCTAATCCTCTTACCCATTCATAACTAACCCTCACTACCGACAAGTCAATAGTTAGAGCTTAAAGTCCACCTTCCATACCTTTCATTTGGGGGTTAAGCCGTTTCGGATGAACAAGATTATCCGAGATCAATCCAATTTAAATTTGCGGCGTAACTAATAATTAAATTCACAGCGGATCGGATCCAAAGGCTTTGCATACCTACCTACTGTGATTGAAAAAAATAAATCTGTTTTTTTAATTGAGGTTTTTCGAGGGGTCATTAATGAGGATCATTAGTACTGCGTAGGATAGTAAAGAGATAGTTGTATATCTGTTTTTGTAGACTCTTGTTTACTTTGGTGACGTCAATACCGGATGGGTACTTATGTACAAGAGAATATTATCTTGCAAGAGCCTTAATTGTAACTCATTATCTGCCTAGCTTTTTCCTGACTATGTTGGGGTCGGCTTCCAGTCCAACGGGATGCAGCTGAGTACCAGTATTTTACATGCAGCGACTGCCTATCTGACGTCCACAACCTAGTTACTAGGTAATAATTCAGCGAATAATTTTATATTAACTTATTAAATCTCAAATGCTTTTTTCGAAAAACGCAAAAAAATTAAGACTGAATCTGATCTGAATTAATTAGCAGTAAATTAAAACGCTTTTCAAGCCGCTATAAGCAATGACATGTAAAATTGGCATTTTAAATGCCATTTAATTTTGTCATCTTATACACCAATGAAAGAGAAGCAGCGGCCCAGTGGTATCCACCCCAACTTTCAAGTGGTAGATCGTGAGTTCAAACGTAGGCAGGCACTTTATTTAGTGTATAATTTCATCATCACTGCTTTCAAAACGGTACAGGAAAACATCGTGACGGCATGTCCTGGAACCAAAAATTCGAAGGTATGTGACATCCGCCAACCCGCACTGGACACGCGTGGTAGATTACGGCCCACTCCCTCTCACCCTCTCACAGAGAGGAGGCCTGTGTCCCAGCAGTGGGAACATTATACGCAGATTATGATTATGACAATGGCGACGATTTCCTTGTTCACAAACTAAACTAAATTTAAGTTCAGTGCATCTTTTTCTTTCTATTTTACTAAGAAAAGGACAGAAGATAAAATATTAGTTTATTCCTGTCAAATTGAGATACTCCATAGACAGTTTAGACGTGACTAAAAACATGGCGACTAAAGATATGTCAATTTATCTTCTGTCCTTTTCTAAATGAACTAGAATGAAAAAGATGCACTGAACTTAAATTGAGTTAAGTTTGTGAACAAGGAAATCGACGCCAATATGTTTATTATACTATGTATAACTATAACTGCTAATATAGTAGCAGCCTAACCCAATAGGCTACATTCTCCACTCCAAAACTAACTAAAACCCTTCACACAGCTACCTTCCACAATAGCTTTGATCAAACTCCGGTTAGTCTACATAACCCTTTTTTTTTTTTTTTTTTTTTTTTTTTTTTTTCTCGCTGAGATATGCTTTATGCATCCCCGTCTCGCGGGGGACCGAGACGGGGTATGTGGGACTCCCTGTCGGAACGACAGTATACCCACTAAAACTCAGCGGTGTTCCTGCAAACGCCGTAATGGGAGGGCTATGGGAAATCAATACTTCCACGGCCCTCCCGGCGCACGCCCGCCAAGATGGTATGGCGGGCCCCGCATGCCCCCCAGGTTGGGGGGCTACGGGAATGGCCGGGAACACCTGGCCATTCCCGTCCCACAAGATGGAGGCCTGTGCAAAACAGGCAACGGAGCCCCCGCTCCCGTTGCCTGCTGGCCTCCACGCCCGCCTAAAAGGCGGGCCCCGCAAGCCCCCCGCGTTGGGGGAGCTACGGCCGCAGAGGATAGGGAGAGCGGCAACGAAACACCGAACACTCCTCTTCCCCTGCGGCCCCGCCGCGTCCGCCATCTAACGGTGGCGGCCCCGTCAAGGCCGCGGAAGGAAGGGAGAGCCCCTCCCGCCGCGGCCTCTATCCTCAGCCGCAATGTCTCCCTCACGGGGGACATCGCGGCCCGCCTCAGGTAGGTCACGATGTCGCGCAAGCGGCACCGCAACCTACCCGTGGGCCGCTACGTCCCGGGCTAAACCGCACAGCCCGGACGAGCGGCCCCCGCCTGGGTCCCTCTTAGCTTCACCGTGGCTCGCGCAGCCACGGCTACTGAGCCCCCCCGCCTCGACAATGCGGGAACCCACTGGGGGGGGGAACCCACTGGGGGGGTAGTCTACATAACCCTGCATATCCCGGTCAACTCCCAGCTTAACTAAAGTTAAACTTTGAAGAAGTACTTACTGGAGCTAGGTGCAGTCTGAACGGAGCTAGTATGATGGTAGTTTGAGATTACGGTATGCCTGCAGCGATGATTAAGTGGTAACGCGATTAGGTAAGTATTTTGTATCGTGTAAGTTACCTAACTTACACGATACAAAATACTTTTCTGTGTTAATTCTCTCATTCATATTGTATAGACACATACCTACGTGTCTGCAGTAGCAGATTCCATTTGACGCGTTGTTTCAATTGCCGGTAATGGTGAATCCGTTTTCAGACTCATGAATGAGAGAATTAACACAGAAAAATGTGGAATTTAGTCATAATTAGGCACGCAAGTCAATCAATCAACCAACTCAGCCTATTGCAGTCCACAACTGGATAAAGGCCTCTCCCAGTCTGATCCACAACATCTTGTCCTCCGCCAGTCTGGCCCAGCCACCTTTCTAAGGTCGTCGGTTCATCTAGTTGGAGGGCGACCCACACTACGCATGCCGAAACGTGGTCTCCACTCCAGGACTCGTCTGCTCCACCAGCCATCGGTCCTTCGACAGACATGACAAGCCCACTGCCACTTCAGCTTACTTACTCTGCAAGCTTAATCATCATCATCAGGCTATAGCAGTTTAGTCCACTGCTGGACATAGGCCTCTCCTATAATTGCACGCCATTCAACTCGATTTTCGGCAACTCTCATCCAGCTGCTCTGCAAGCATACAAATACTTATTTTAAAAAATACCAGGGGATACATTCGTGCTCCTTAAAGCCCTGATCAGTGATCACATTTGTATTACTAAAATACCAAACTAATCACAAAATATTTTGTCACTAGAATTCAACCGATAATCCGTTAGGTACATACGCCAGCACCTCAAGCTACTATAATCTGTCAAATTTCTTTAATAGATTTTCAACTTTATCGCTAAAGCATTAAGGTTCAAGGTTGATTGGGAAAATTTGACAGTTACTGGTAGCTTGATGTGCTGGGGTCTGTACCTTAAGAACTCTAGCTTTCAATCATAATAAGAACAAACTATTTTTCACGTACTCCATGAACGTAGCCGAAAATCACAAGTAGATTAAAAAAAAATCACTATAAAACCAATCCATGCGGTCGTTGGTTCTGCATATCGTATAATTAATTTTATATTAATCGCTTAACCCTGCGACCGCCGCTACGTGTCTGATGTACCGAGGCATTTCACATGTAAACCTACTACAACATTGTAAACCATTTTTATTTGCGGTGACACGCAAATAAAAATGGTTTACAATGTTGTTAATAAGTATGTAGTTGTTGGTTGAGAGGCACTTTTTATTTTGTCAGTGTTTGCGTACTTTTTGATGAATTAAATTTATGTTTTTATACAATTATTTACCAAATGCAGTTTAATGCAACAATTGTAGCTATATTATCTGCTATTAACTGCCTCGTAAGTCTCGTGGTTGCAAGCATGACAGCTGAGCGTGGGGTCCCGGGTTTGATTCCCATGTCGGGCAAACGTGTTATTGCGTTTTCCATTAAGAATTTCTTAGTAATAGCCTGGAGTTTGGAAGTTGGCGGTTTAATACCCCCGTGTCTCGGAAAGCATGTAAAGCCGTTGGTTCTGCGGATCTCTCCCCGGTCGTGTCGGATTGCCGTCCCATCAGACTATGAGAGTAGAGGAACAAAGTATGCACCTATGTTTACGTACACACTTGTGCATTATAATATCTCCTGCGTACCTGGCTAATCTCCGTTGAGAATTTAAAGATGATTGCGATTTAACTTATGAATTTATTTTACAATTTTCTTTATAATGATTAACTTTATTTAATATTTACACACACAATAAAACGCTAACAGTCTAAAAATAATTATATTTACAAGTAAATAAAAAAGAAGGTGAAATAATCACGGGCATCAAAAAATTCGTCCGCATCGCTATCAATAGAAAACGTGCCTAAAAGGCTGGCAGCATTACCACGTTGTATGGCAATGCTCATTCTTTGGCCAAAAAATAGGCCAGCCCTCTGGTCACGTGAAGAGTCGACCAACCGCTTGGCGATGTCTCGAAATACTAAGTGTGCACTCGGACCCCATGGCCCTAGTGTTTCAACCCCAAACGGCTTGAACATATAAGTTCCATAGAGATTGGAGTATTTGCGCTGTTTGAGGTTTTTCCGCATCTGCAGCAGCCGTCCACCACAGCCCACCGTGCTAGGAAGATGGGATGGCGCAAGGGTGTCGACACACGTTGCATCCCACACCAAAGGTCTACCTACCTTCCAAGGCTTAATGGTCATTCCGTCCGGTCTCTTCCCATCGTCGCGTCGCGTCGGTAAAACAGCTGGCACCCCTACGGTGACAAGAGCACGACGGATCATTGATGCTGGCGTGCCGTACTATCCAGCCTGCGCTTTTACTGCAGGATAAGCCATGTCCGAATTTTACAATTTGGTTTTATGTAAGTAGGTACTTCAGTTATTTAATTTAGTTATAATAGTATTACTGTGGCATGTATTTTAATCTTTAGTTACTAACATAAATATGGATCTCTGTGTCGGATTTAAATAAATTCATCCTTAAATAAATAAATTTACTGGTTTCGCTTCTACCTATCCTTTGAAGGTAATTCCTTCCATGAAAACTGCGTAATTAATCATGTCTTACGTTAATCTAAATTAATTTCGGGGCAATTATGATAAAATAATTACTAAATTATAATCATTTAAATCATCAATTAATAGCATTATCAGCCTATAATGTTCCCACTGCTGGGACACAGGCCTCCTCTGTGTGAGAGGGAGTGGGCCGTAATCCACCACGCATGCCCAGTGCGGGTTGGTCACGCACGAATTAACATAATTATATTTTTTTTAGGATTTGTGAATGTGCGCTACTTCCCAAATCGACTTTACAACGCTTACAGACAAGAGAACTACGGCTTAATTGTCCTGGGAGCTAAATTGACTCATTACCACTCATTACCTACCTATCTTGCGATAAGTAAGTCAAGTTATATATTTTTTTTATAAGTCATAAGTTTTTTTTAACAACTTGATTCCATTGTTTGGCACCAATTGAATCAAAGTTGATGAAAAAAAAAAAAGGATTAGGTACCTACAATAACTGAAATTGCCATAAATCAATATCCTGAACAACACAAAATGCTTGCGTGTGCCAACAAGTAAAGTTCCCGTACAATTCGGTAGCGAGTCACATCCCTCGGGGGTGAGTCAATTTCGTTCTACGTGGTACAACAACGTAAGCTATTTTATTTGTTTTATTCATCCCCCCAATGAGCCCCAATGCGTTGATGTTCGTATATTTTGTTTGAGCAGTTTAGGGTTAATTTATTAGTGGTGTTGTCTTCAAATCAAATCCATTTATTTGCCAGAATGTAGGTTCAGTGGCCCCTTTCCATTCTACCATTTCATATGGTGTGCAAATATTTATTTTCTTGGATCATAGTGTGTTTTGTTTAACCAGTTCCTGAATTTTAGACAAAAGAAATAGGATCGGAATCACTTTTACACTTCATACAAAACACCTTTTGAAAAATCAGCACAAAGTACGAGCTTAAGAAGTGTATCCAGTATATTATTTTTTATCCTCTTTAACACGTCTTTTTCTTTGGTCTTTAATAACGATATTTAATGTTTTTAGCTCGGATATACGATAGTTACAGTACCATACCTTTATTCTCCTCATGTCTTTCTATTTCTAAACCTATTTTAAAATAACAACTTCTAATTAAATCCTCCTTGCTTCAAGATATTGCACGTATACACCGACCTCCTTCGTGCATTCGATCGTTAAAAACGGTCAAGTCAGAGTAGTGTCCACCCTATCAAGGCTAATACAGACGGGCAGGCTTTTAAGACTGCTGGCTTTTATCTTTAAGCGTCACTTGTATCGTGAGGCAGGCACCTATTAATAAATTGGAAGGTAAGAAGAGATTTTTATAAAATAGTTTAGGAACTATATTTATTGCAGTCGAATTAAATTAACAATTTCATGTAAAAAAATTAAGTACTTAGCCAAATTATAATAGCCGATGACAGGTTTGCAAGGATGAAGTGGGACTGGACGGGTCTTTATTAATATTAGTATAATTAATATTAGTTATTTATAAAATGTAGGGAACAGCTCATTTTTTTTCTCAGCTCGAAAAAAAATCAGCTGTTCCCTTGCAACCTACCCCTAAAGTTGTTCATAATGATGAGGACAATGACCGACCCCCTAGAGTTATGGGATATCCAAAAAAACACGTTGTATTTATTAAAGTATACAAAATGTTAAATAATTTTAAAAGAGAATGGAGACAAAAGAAAGTGTGGTTTCTTGCTCACGATTCTTCTCCATACAAAACCACTTGTTGGAAGGGGCGACTAGAATCAATTCTACTTTTTGTAAATGTTGATGTTCAAAAGTGCCTTTTATGTGCCTATTTGAAATAAACGATTTGATTTTGACTTTGACAGGTAAGTTATTAATCGTAATGCGTGCATGACTGGACAGGTCCACTCAATTTGTGTGGTTATTTTCTCAAAATACCATCTCAGACATCTACATGGTCTTCCCATGATCTGACCAAAATTATGTCTAGACTTTAAAAGAGACTGTGACCTGGTTTCAGTTGAGTTGGCTTCGGCCTTTCTTCTCAGAGTACTCAGATAAGAAACCGACCTCATCTAGCTTTTAAAAAAAATATTTAAAAAAATAATTAATATTACAGAAATTATATCATTTATTTTAAATGCTGTCATTTTCCATCGGTGCCAGCCACAAATTGCAATTAGGTAATCCCATGGTTTATTCGATATCGCAAATTGACTATACCAAATTATCCGTACATTCAATTCATAACTGTCATTCTTTGACATTTGTACGGAAGGGCTATATCCATTTGTCCTAACCGAAAGCGACTGTCGCGCGAATTATTACGTGATTACGCGATCGTTTCTATGAAATATGACGTAGAAACGCGACTTGATTAATGGCGGAAAGCGGACGCGGTCTATAGCACGGAAAATTGACGGAGTGTGTATATATTTTTTAAATAATTGTCATCATCTACCTAGCCTTTTCCCAACTATGTTGGGGTGGGCTTCCAGTCTAACCGGATGCAGCTGAATACCAGTATTTTACATGGAGCGACTGCCTATCTGACCTCCACAACCCAGTTACTGGGTAATACGATACCCCTTGGTAAGACTGGTTGTCAGACTTTCGGGCTTCTGACTACCCGTAACGACTGTCAAAGATCCACGAATGACAGCCGGGACCAACGGCTTAACGTGATTTCCGAGGCACGGAGGGGTTTCGGTATGTAAAGATGGTCACCCATCCACAGACCAACCGCGGCAAGCGTAGCTTAACCTGACCGATCGACCTGTGCGGCTGTTATTATTTAGCCACGGGCCCCTCATTTTTTAAATAATTGTATTGCCTGAAAAATTATACAATCAATAATATGTGTTTTTTTTTACTATCCATAATCAGTCTATAATGTTCCCACTGCTGGGACACAGGCCATCTCTCGGTAGGTGCAAAATATTGTAAAACATTATAAAAGATTAACTGTGGATTATCTGGCCCATTCTTCTACATACGTGCATACCTTTTAGAAACGGCAACAATAATCAATTCTATTACTTTGTAAATGTTGTCATTCAAAAGTGCCTATTTAAAATAAATTATTTGACTTTGATCCACATAACACATAATATATATTCAAATTTTATTTATGTTTAAAATTGACGTTATTTCAAGTTAAACAAATATCAACTTTATTTTAATGGTTATTAAGTTGATTTCAGAGTGACTAGCACTATTGAAAAAGTTATAAAAATGTTTAAAGTTGTAGCGTAAACTGAACTTTATTGTGCAGGAATTAATGTTATTTTTCCATAAACTCATATTTATTTACATTTGTCGCGAATGCAGATGCTCTTTCGCAAATTTGTAAAACCGATTATCACGAATTACAAAGTACAAAACACTATCACTAATTCTTTCCAAGCCACCAGTATAAAATATAACCACTAAATAAACCAAAAAACCATGCGTTTAAAACCTTTAAACATGAAAGTATTCACATCACGTTCACAACAATATGAGGGTATGATAACCTTACCACAAACCCTTTTACGTGGCAACAGGAATATGGAGCTGTTTAAAGGATTTTCTTTGCATATAAATAAGAAGGGTAAAAGAGTTTTCTTAGGGGTGATTTTTCAATCATCTGATAACTTTATACAAACAATAATTTTGTCATTTATTTTTATTTTATTAAATAGGAACAACAAACAGCTACATTGTGCGATATTCATCATCATCATCATCTGCCTAGCCCTTTCCCAACTATGCTGGGGTCAGCTTCCAGTCTAACCGGATGCAGCTGAATACCAGTATTTTACATGGAGCGACTGCCTATCTGACCTCCACAATCCAGTTACTAGGTAATACGATACCCCTTGGTAAGACTGGTTGTCAGACTTTCGGGCTTCTGACTACCCGTAACGACTGTCAAAGATCCACGAATGACAGCCGGGACCAACGGCTTAACGTGCTTTACGAGGCACGGAGGGGTCTCGGTATGTAAAGATGGTCACCCATCCACAGACCAACCGTGGCAAGCGTAGCTTAATCTGACCGATCGACCTGTGCGGCTGTTATTATTTAGCAACATTGTGAAATATTATAAACAGAAAAATATAAGTTACTAATAAGTAATAATGTAACCCACAGCGCTGTTCACAGATTACCATTAATAAATACAACCTTAGTCACTAGGAGGTGAACTAAGATTTTGACAGTTAGTTCATACAAAAACTGTCAGACGTCAATTTTATTCCTTGAATAAAAGTTATCTGGCGATGGAATAATCAGCCCTTAGTGTACCGCAGGAGTAAGATAAATAATATATATTATGTAAATTTGAATCGCAACATGAAAACACCCAAAAATGTAGTAAGCAATTATAAGTTTATGGAAAAATAACTTTGATTCCTACACAATAAAGTTCAGTTTACGCTGCCACTTCAAACATTTTTATAACTTTTTCAATAGTGCTAGTCACTCTGAAATCAACTTAATTACCATTATTATAAAGTTGATATTTGTGTAACTTGAAATAATGTCAATTTGAAACAAATCAAATTTGAACATAGGAAGTGTCTGTTTTGTTTTTTGTTTTATTTTATTTTTTTATCCAGAAGTGACAATAAAATGTAGGTATTACATAGATTACGAAGAGAGCATTGATGGCTCCGTGATAACTGCTCCGATTTACGAGTTTGTGGGTCGTGGGTTTGAATCCAGCCAGACGCTTTACTTTGTGTAAATAATTTCGTCACCATTGTTCTCAAAATGGTGAAGGAAAACATCGTGAGGAAACCTGGTTCTAAAAAACATGTCCTAGAACCAAAAATTCGAAGACATGTGACATCTACCAAACCGCACTGGGCCCGCTTGGTACCAGCCCACTCCCTCTCGAAGAGAAGAGGCCTGTGTCCCAGCAGTGGGAAAATTAAAGGCTGATTATGCTTATAATAAAAAAAAATATATCCTTTTTCAGCGTTAAATAAAAATGTTCCCACACACCTACCTCCATAAAAGATAAATCCACGGAAGGTAGTTGTAAAATAAATCTTGTTAGCGAAGTAGCGAGGAAGTGACTGGTCGTTGGCACGTGATACTCCACCCACTGATAACTTAGACAAACTTTTATCAAAGTCTATCGGTGAAACGGAATGCCTTCCATTTTTCCCAGTTCCGTATTTGAATATGATTCCGGTGGATTTTTCGTTGCCAGTTCTTTTATTTTTTTTTTATATCAGAGAGAGAATTTTGAATTTGGAGATCGTAGTTGTCGGAGTCGACATGTAGGGTAGGTATTTAAACATTTGGGGGTTTATTTATAAATGATCATTAAAATTAAATGACATGACATGTCATAAATGTATGGTCACTAATCACTACTTAACTTTACGCAACCTTTATGAATAAAGGGGAATGAGGAATCAGTAATCAGTTCATTAATGAACACAAAGTTAGGTCCTAAGGAAGAGAGCTATGTTGATCCACACCAGTTAGGAACTAAATGCTTGCATCTTATTAAAAAAATCTAAAAGATTATTAACGAGATTAAAATACAGTCTCAGTCTCTATTAATATTTATGGATTTTTCAGGTTATGGAAGCCAATTGCTGAACAAAAGTAACTCTAGGTGTGTAGTCATAATTCAATACATATTATAACGAAATTAACTGAATTTACCTTCTTATACCTAGAAGATTGAAATACAGCAGAAAATTTGGTTTTAACCGACTCCAAAAAGGAGGAGGTTCTTAATTCGACAGTATTTTTTTTATGTTGTTACCTCTGAGCTCCGTTATTTATAAGCCGATTTGCAAAATTCTTTTTTTTATTTGTAAGGATATGCGTTCAGATTGGTCCCATACAAATTTCATCGAAAACGGTTCAGTAGTTTGGTTTTTAAACCAAAATCACTGATAAAAAATTACATTTTAAAAGTGAAAAATAAAAACAACCGACTTCCAAAAAAGACACTACAAAGTGAAAAATAACTTTAATTTCGGAAGTCGGTGGCAAACAACGAAAATGCGAACCCATCGACACCGACTTCCGAAATTAAAGTTATTTTTCAATGTTAACAATCAACTTGCGTAGTTTATCGGAGCAAATTGCCGAGCAGAAGTGGCGAAGTGGCTCTAGGTGTGTAATAATTATGTTATTCAATACAGTAATGGACTCGATCTAATCCTTCTTACCTTTGTTTACCATTATCAAAACCCTTAGGACAGTAATTATGTAAGTCATCCTTTCGGTAATTGTTTGTTAATTCACTAACATTTGCAAATCACGTACACCAACAATTTTACTAAATACAACAATGGACCTAACCTAACTTAGATTGCACTTCAAAACTTAACAGTCACGTTTCCAACATTTATCTGAACTCAATTAAAAATCTCATTTATTTTACAATAGTTAGTACGAACATAAGTGTGAAGTAGTATAGAACTACGGAGTTCACTAATGTTCAATATATATATTTCGTGTTTATAATTACTTCGCTTTTACCCCTTTGCAGGTACGGCAGATGTTTTATTAGGTTAGAACATATTGCATTGGCGGAGCGATTGATAAGAATCATAATATATGTACACCATATAAACAACAGATATAAATGTATTTTTTTTACAAAGGGTAACACAATGGGCGGTCTTATCGCTAAGTGCGATTGATCTTTTAAAGACTATCTTTGAATAGGGTATGCACAAATTGTATACCTACTGTTTGAACTTTGTAAGTTCGTAATCTTAGTTCAACCATGCTTGAAAATAGGAAATGTGGAAAGAGTGAATCAATTCTAGAAAGTAGTCAGTGGAGTATTAAATGTCTAGCCTACCAAGTAGTAAGAAGGCAGAAATATACAATGCAGCCTCATTATTATTTTAATTATGATAAAAATGTTAGAGACACCTACTTTCAAAAGGATTTTAAGATTTTTTGAGGAACTTTGTTCTGGCAACCAATAGTACTGTAGCTTCATCGGTCTAGCTACCTAACCTTGTAAATCCTGTTCATAAAATAACCAGCTTAGATTTTAAATTTTAACACCCCTTTGCAGAAGATTCTAATAAGTTATTCCTCCACAAATATCAAAACCGAATTGCTATTGTTCCATAGACCATACAAATTCGCCCAATGTCCTTTACTTCGATAAATATACATCTTCTAAGAACCCTATCCTATAACCTCACTCAATAATTACCTTTCAACTTCAAAAACACAATACACCCACGAACTCCAGCCTGAAACCCTCAAACTCAACTCCTATTTCAACCCTAGACCTCTCGAACCTTCCTGAAAAACTAAGCCTCATAAATAATTCAACACTTAGCACTTGAAGTGGCGAACCGTCGCTTAATTAGTGGAGCTGCCGCTTACGCCTCTGCTCATCCTGACCACCCTGTTAGGAAAAAGCTTCGGCTCATACATTATGCAACTCCTCACAAACTGTATAAACAGCCGACCACTGGCTAAAAGTGGTATTGATAATACTTGGAGATTTGTTCGGGATATACTACTTTCTAGTTTGGTTAGTTTTTCTTTCGGTACATGTGATTAGTTTCTGTGGAAATAACGTGAACATTTATGTAGTTCTAATTACACAGTTATCATCTGTCTAAGCTATTCCCAACTATGTTACGGTCGGCTTCCAGTCTAACCAAATACAACTGAATACCAGTATTTTACATGAGGCGACTGCCTATCTGACCTCCACAACCCAGTTTCTGGGTAGAATACGAAACCCCTTGGTAAGACAGTTTCTCAGACTTTCAGGCTTCTGACGACCCGTAATGACTGTCAAAGATCCACGAATGACAGCCAGGACCAATGGCTTTACGTGCTTGCAGAGACACGGAGGGGTCTTAAAGATGGTCACCCATCCACGGACCAACCGCGGCAAGCGTAGCTTAACCTGATCGATCGACCGAAATCGATCTGTTATTACTTAGCCACAAGCCCTTCTTAGTACACTGCCGAGCAATGAAAAAGTTCCACCCACAACATTAAAAAAAAAACCGTAAACCGTAAATATTTACGTTTTTAGTTGGTAATATTCTGATGCGCTGCTAAATGTACTTCAATATTGCTAGAATATTGCTAATAGACGGCGTCATTAAGCTAGCCTTTCCCGTTTAGGAGTAATTTGGTGCTATGTCACTGGAACTTTTTCATTGCTCGCGAGTGTAGTTCGTAGTCGTAGTTCTAATGACACAGTGTTAAAAGTATTTATCCATCACCAATCGAATACGAGGTCGAGAGCAGGCCCACCAGAATATTAAAAAAAAACAGAAGAAAAGACTAAAAAGCCGTTTTACCAGATAGTATTTACCTATAACAGCTAAACACTGATCTGTATAAATAAAAACAAATACAGATTTGTTTTAAACACAAATTCGGCCCACAATTAATTCCACTAAACTTCCCCACAAGAACTGTATAGGTAATATTTCTACACAATTTTTTATCGAGAATAGATATTATCATATTTATACCTCTATTTTTATTGGAGTTAGTATAGACAGATACATCTGTTTGATCATCAGTGAAGGAACAAAAGATCTTTAAAAGCCATAGAAAATGCGAACATCTAAAGTACAAATTCAAGTCCAGGATTATCAAAGAAACAGAGTTTCAGGTCAACAACACATAGATGATCTGTTCTCTGCTATCTAGCAGAATATAGCTCTCATAAGTGTTGTTGAATGCGTTTGTTTGCAGAAAACAAAGTCATATGTATGTTCACAACTGAAATGGAAAAATGTCAACAACTTTGGAGGACCTATGTATGTAAGGTACCTGAACATCATCGTAGTAGTGGTCTTTTTCTGTTAAATGAGTGTAGGTTACCAAATAATATATTTTAAGCTTGTAATTCAATACACAAGCACGTTTTACACATACTAAACTCGATTGAGTAACTTAGCCTATTAAAATGTACGTATTTAAATGTAGAATTGCCAAATTAAGATTCACACATAACATTAAAATATATTCTAAAGGCGTATAAAATAAGATTTATATCTTAACTAGATGCTTCGCGCGGCTTTGTTCAAGTTTTGATAAAATTATTAATCCTTTGAGGCGCAGATTATATTATTTCTCTGTAACTGAGTTATTCGCGCCCCTGAAGTGCGAAATAAATTATATTACATCCTGTATGCCAAGGGCCTCGTAATTCTATGTAAGCATTTGATTAAAATGTATACTTAAATGTGATTATGTAAGATTTCGCGTCGATTTTCGCATTACGGAGAAATTAATATGGATTTAAGTTCATCTGAGCGTATTGCGACCTTTTACTGACGACGACAAAACAATAGAATGATGACAAGAAGGGGTTGAAACATGTGTCAATCAATCAGCTCAGTGTTCAAGCCAAAAAGAAGGTATATATTTTATTATACGTTTGTTTATGTCTTTAAATTATATATTATACGTTTGATTATGTCTTTAAATTATAAATTAATTCCTAGTGTGGGGCAACGTTTAAAAAAAACGGTTTTTTTTAAACGTAGCCCACGTTAAAAAAAAAATCTTCTTTATATCTAGTTATTATCGACTTCTAAATATCTAACTATTTAAATAGCATTATTAGTTCTTCAAAATCGCTTCTTTTAAAATATCCGATACCTTTACACGTAGACCACAACGGAGCATTAATTAAAAAAAAACACGAAAAAGTATTTTATTACGTTGTTTTCGTAAATTACTAACAATTTGTTTCCCTTGGAATTTTATTTAGTAATTAATTTCAAGTTAAAAACAACACTTTGTGCTTACCTTTATTAGTGCTGTTCTTAAGTCTTTACTTTCATTAAAGCTGTAACGTTTTAAATACCTTTGTTGCTTCGTTGAAAAGTATGCTCGGAATAATATAGCGGATTTTTTAAAATAAATTATGTTAATATTAAAACTTCTTGGTTGTAAAGGAAAAAAGCACATTTTTTGTAGCCACAACTTCATGAAAAGTTATGGATGTATCTCATTTGCCTAGCCTATTCCCAACTATGTTGGGGTCGGCTTACCTACAGTCTAACCGGATGCAGCTGAATACCAGTATTTTACACAAAGCGACTGCTTATCAGACCTCCATAACCGCGACGGGGCCCCATAGGGCCGAAGCCTGCCAGGGTAGCGGGAACATCTGAAAGGGTTTACCGCTGCCCTGGAACATAAAGGGCTAAGGAAGGAACACGGGTGGGTTTTAGTCAGTAAGAGTCTGACACTCTCTTCTGCTCCACCCAGAGCGGGAGGAGTCATTTGATGATATCCCATCCTCAAAAAAAAAAAAAAATTTCCTCCACAACCCAGTAACTGGCTAATACAAAACCCCTTGGTAAGACTGGTTGTCTGACTTTCGGGTCTCTGACTACCCGTAACGACTGACAAAGTATGTGTCTACTTAACGATTGCAAAACCTCTTAAGCTATTGCATTACTCTTGACAACCAGATAAATTCGTGGTAGATGATATTTTACTTCTGTAAATTGGTCATAAAAAACATTTTTACACAAAAAAATCTTTGGCTAATGTTTTTTTGTTTTTGGAAGAATTGCCATTTAACGTGGCAATGCTGCCAGTCTGCTGGGCACGTTTCCAGATGACAGCGATGCGGACGAGTAAGTGTCCTTCTGCTATTGTATTTATTTATATAATTATTACCTACTTATTTCCTTATTTAATTAAGTACCTAGAACAAATAGTTAGTTGTGTTACATATTCTATATGAAAATAAATAAATAATAAATTTTAATAAATAAAAAAGTATTTTGAAATTAGATGACGTCTTTGTTTTCTATCCGACTACTCTGTAAAGAAACACCGAAACGATATAAAATAATAAAATTAAAATAATAAATATATCAATGGTTCCAATCTCTTTTTAGGTCCAGACATTATCATGGTCAAGTCATAAAACTGTGATCCACCATTAACCTTAACACCAGATCACTGTAATAATAATCTCATCATCAGCCCGGAATCACCCACTGGTGCTTTTAAACGGCCCTGGTTTCTTTAGGCAAACCTTGTCCTTGTTGAGTTATCTAATTAGTTACATACGGTACTTCCTCAAAAAATATTTTACAAAAGAAAACCCATCCTATTCCATGAAACAATTCCTCACTTATCCAAGCCCGTATTTCACATATAAAATACAGTTTCTCCAAACGTAATATATGTAGGTAGTTTATCTGAACCACAAATACGTAATGTAATCCACGCGTTCGGTGTGTAATCCAGGAGTAATTCCCCTGGATATATGAGCCTTGATACGAACGATATAAACCGGCTAAATTGGAAATGCGTTCTGTTCCTTTGTGTTAGAAAAGGCACTTAATTAGATGTCACTCGTATTGCATTTGGTAGCACTTTGGATGTAAGTCAATGTAAGTACACACTGGCGCCGATTCCCTTGTTTACAAACTAAACTAAATTTAAGTTCAGTGCATCTTTTTCTTTCTATTTCACTGAGAAAAGGACAGAAGATAGATATTAGTTTAGTCCTGTCACATTAGTCAGCACCTAACGTAAATTGACGTATTTTTAGTACCTAGCCATGTTTTTAATCACGTCTAATTTTTCTATGGAGTGTCATATTTTGACAGGACTAAACTAATATTTATCTTCTGTCCTTTTCTTAATGAAATAGAAAGAAAAATATGCACTGAACTTAAATTTAGTTTAGTTTGTGAACAAGGGTATCGGCGCCACTGTCTTGGAAAATGACTCGAAGTACCAAAGAATAATATTGTAGTCTTTTGTTTTTGACATTTTACAAATACCAGAGATTTCCCTGAATTTTGAATTAACTATTATTAGTAAGTCAAAAGTTTAATTCAATATTAATTTACTCAAACTCAAAGCATTTATTTCAAATAAACCAATAACAAGCATTTTGTCAAGGGGTCTGCCAGTCAGAAACATGAAGCTAGTTACCCTTTCCAAAGCGCAGCAGGTACCTAGTGAGATATATCAATAGTATCGTTAATTATAGCTACTTATAGGATTACGTCAAAAAATTGGGTCCCAGCATCCTCATACGTGTTAATGACAAGAAACTACGATAACTTATTCGTCAGCTAAGCGAGGATGTCTTATAGCATTTGGACATATGAAGGTCATGTTTAGCAGTAGATTTTTAACAGACTGGAGAACATAGTGGCAGTACAAAATCTACTTTTACCTGGTTTAATTTCGGGTGTATGACGCGAAGGAATGAAAATAATGGCGTGAGGAAACTTTGTGTATGAATTTGGTTGGCTATATGAGTAAGGGAAGGCATGAGAAACGATGGTTGGACTATGTGAAAGATAATATGGCTATTAAAAGGGCGTGTTTACTGACGTGACGACTAATAAATAAATATGGAAAATAATTACGCCAAATAAATTTGGGTACTTAAAGGAAAAAGAATGTTGACCCAGTTTATATTTTTATACTATAACTATAAAAATATAAACTGGACATAACTCTGTAAGGACTTTTATAATATTTCTAGTGTCCTTCTGCTGACTCCAAGATAACAGACAACGACACAATTTTCACTTTACATTAAATAAAAAATAATGACATTTTGTGACGAGAACTCGCAAGGTACTTTCATAAGTTTACAACGAACTTGAGCATTATACAATTTTACAGATTGTATTTATTTGTGACAAGTAGATATTTCCATTCCTTTTGCATTTCCCAGATACTGACACCCTTTTACATCTGCAATCAAAATCAAACTCTATTTCACCAACTATTAAGTCTTTCTTCCTTTAAATTTCGTGCATATCCTAAGACGTTCCCACCACACTTAAAAATCAACTTTACTCCTTAACTTTAGGGTGTGATTTCGGTTGTTTTTCCATGATAAAAAGAGTATTTCTTGATGTAACGTGATGTGTATAAGGCAGACCGTATTATTCATTCAGGGTTTCAGAGGAATCCATTTCCTGATGTCTGGAGTACAACGGATGTCAGTTGGTGAGAATGGACGCTGGAAGCTGCTGTCCTATTTACTGTGATACCTTTTATTATTGGCATTATATTTGGATTGGGATTATAAACGATAGCGTTTGAAGAAGCTGGTGCTGTGAAGGATTTTAAAGGGAGGAGTGAGCGACTTGTTTTTTTTGCTGTCAAAAGATAATGAGTGGGGTATAACGGAGGCGAATTCGTGGTTGTTAGAACATACTGCAGATCATAGGTTAGTATGTTTCGTCGCAAGAAAATAAAATATAAGTATTTATATGTCGGAGAAGGTATATCTGTCTCTCGTTAGCATCAGGCATATTTTAATTACCTTTGGGCGTACTATGGGTAGTGTTGGTTATTGCACAATAGAAAAACGGTTTACAGTTCAAATCAGATTATAATTTACGACACACTAGCGAATCACACACTCGCACAACTCAACGATACGGAACGCTGACAGTTTCTAAGCACATGCTGTTCGTACGATGTCCAATGTTTCGAAGTCCCCGAGAGCTCTGCTCACACTGTTCTTGTAGCGGTTGCTCCCTTCCACCTCCACGAACTCAGGCTAGACTCTGTCCAGCGACACGAAATGGCGCTGACGTTCCGAATAGTCAAACGAATGACTCCGACATATATATTTTTACTGAGAAGATTACTTACATTTAATTAATTGTTTCAATTATCACAATTATAATGAGAACAGTGGTGACCTAGTAATAATAGCCCCGATTTTTTTTTTTAATATAGTTATTTATAATTTTGGAGTTTTATCCACAAGGGTACGTTACTACAACATCGTAATCGCGAATAAAAATTCAGCCGTCCCATACATTTAGGTCGAGTAGGTATTGAAGTTTTCTATGGGACAGTTGATAATATTTTCGAGATTACGCTATTTGTCCCTTGGAGAAAGTTGTTCAATTTGATGGTCTGGACCACATCCTTAAATTTGGCTGGTCTTTGAAAAATAACCCTGTATATCCTAAACATTAAATATACCTATATATAAAACAAACAAAAAAAGACACCAGAAAAGCATACCTAGCAGTAATCACCTTAGCAGTAATCCTGACCCCGACTTACGGGTTGTACGTTGTGGCAAACCCAGTCGAGCGCGTTACTACGTATAATTAATTTACGGCCCACTCCCTTCCAAAAGAGAGGATGTCTGTGTCCCAGCAGTGGTAATGCTATAGGCTGGTTATGTTATGAAACATAATATGTACAGACGCCAGAGGTCAAGCTGCCCGAAACTGTCTAATTTTCCCAATCAACCTTGAACCTTAATACTTTAGCGATAAAGTTGAAAATCTATTAAAGAAATTTGACAGATTGTAGTAGCTTGATGTGCCAGCTGGCGTCTGTACAATATAAATCACTTATTTTTTATTTTTTTTATTTATTCGGGAAAATAAACAGTTATAGGTACCTATAACTGTTTATTTTTACATTAAAATCTTACACTATGCTAAAAATGTATAAGGATTATAAATGTATAACCTACGACATTTTCCACAACATATTAAAAGTTATATATAACAGTGCGCTATTCTAAGATTTTAAAGCAAACAAGTAATTAAAAGTGAGCTTAAACTTATTATAGTCACAGTCTAAATTAAATCATTACTTATTCAAAAAAAAATCAGAAAATTTATATGCACACCTGTAGAACAGATTATATTATTAACAAACTGCCAAACTGTTGCAGTTTTTAAAAGAAGAGTGACAGAACACTATCTGTCCACTTCATCATAGTTGTGTATGTATTTATTATTTTGAGTATGATATAATTATTATCATTCTAGTAATATTTATTTTAGAAGTATTTATGTATGTTTATTTGTATATACATATGTTAGTACCTATATTCTCGTAATTTTTGTTTAGTTTTTAAGTGAATTGTTTTTTGATTCTATGATTATTTTTTGCTCTATCACACGCTGTCTACTTACATCTCTGTATCTATTGTCCTATCGCAGGTATGCTGGAAGAGATTTCTTATGAAATAAGCATCACCTCTGTACGTATTTTTTCTGTTCTGTTTTTCATTATCTGTTTATATAGGTGTGTACATAAATGGTAAATAAAAATAAAAAATAAACATTTTTCTTGCCAACTTCACCAAATCCTTACTTGAAAAGTTCAATACAAAAAAAAATTGAAGATCAAAATCAAATCCCGTCAGAACAGCTTAAAACTACAAAAGCGATACACCTCGATTGTTACGGCTATCAAATGTACGTTTCGTTCAGATCCTCTGCATTTAACGTAGGTATGTAGTACACACAACGACATATAAAGCAATACTAATATTTTCTCTGTTGATCTATGGTTATTTCTTTAATTAAAAGTTTATTTTATTTGAATTTGTTTGTCTGAAATGAGTTTGTATTATTTTATTTTTATTACTTTGTACTCGTACCTACGTTTTGCAGGTTTTGCTTTAGCTTTTAAATTTGTTTTCCCTTCTTGAAATTTTCGTGTATTTGATTGTATTGTGATTTATTTTAATGTGTTCGTCCTTGTCAAACTTGCTGTACACACGGCTACACATCAAGCTATGCAAAACCAGTATTAGCTGACCGTTCATTGTGAGAAAATATCATACATAGTGAGGCCAAGACAAACTGGTTTTGTATAGCTTGACGTGTAGCCGTGTGTACCTAGTGAATGATGTTGTCGCCTATAATTGGAGGCGCACACTTGTATTGGTCCTTGTTAATGTTTACATGCATGTAACTGTGTAGCCTCTGTTGGCGATCCAATATAAATAAAATAAAAATAAATACAAAACCAGCATATTAAGCTGACCTGGTAATGGTTTCCGTGAAACTTAAAACATTTATTTCCATTAAACCTAAACCATTTGAAATGTCGTAATGGCGCAGCGGTTAAGGCGCGTGCCACATTAAACAATTTGAGTTCATTTGGTTGGTTGGTCAATAAAGCTTTCACGAAAAGTAAGCCATAGTATTCTTGTCTGTAACTGTTGGCGACTTGGGACGTATCAAGACGCCAAGTCAGATATCCTAAAAAAATATATACTTACAGGGTGGCAGGGGACAAAGATGCGCAAACTGCAACCAATAATTCTGCACATGATTCTACACCCCCTAGCGTAGATTTTTTTAGTCAATTATCAAAAAAGAAAAATCTGGCCCTATCAGAATACCAGCGCTACGACATTTATTTTTTAAATGCCTTTTGGCCTCGTATAGGACTTTCTGTTTAATTTTTTTCCTTTTGTTACTTTTTTATACAATTTGTTTTATTTTTATTTTTAACTGTGTTTAGTTTATGATCCTGTACGAGTCGCAATAAATACTATTTCTTTCTTTCTTTAAAAAAAAATCTGTGGTTTTATAGAAAAATGCAATACCTACGTGGTCAAAATGTATGGAACGGCAGTTTTTTTAAATAACCGATGAATAAACGATAATTTGCTGAATCCTCCGGTAACAGATTGCGCGTCGATGTCCCTGCCACCCTGTATATGGAACACTTGTTCTAAAGGAGATTGACCAAGTGACTATGAAACCTACTTTTGAATTGTCAAGGAAAGGTTCAATAAGAAAGTTGCAGTTAGTGGTAACTAGTACAGACAAGCTACCCGAAACTGTCAAATTTTCCCAATCAACTTTGAACCTTATACTTTAGCGATAAAGTTGAAAATCTACTAAAGAAATTTGCTAGATTGTTGTAGCTTCATGTCAAGAGAAGGAGAAGTCAGTTTACATTGCAAATGTATTGCTATGTCGTCGTATGTACAAAATCCGTTTGGAGATTCTGTCTAGGACGTAGGCACTGAAATGGACTCGATCCCTGCTTATATCCGTCTAGGGATTTTGTAAGTACACTTTAAATATAAATAAATAGGCATTCTTTTCAACTGGATTTTAAATGGTGTTGATGTGATAAGTTTGAGTTTTGTTAGCACTGTGCGACTTGATATTTTAAATGAAATGCATCTGTCCTTTACGAGGGTTTATTGGCAACTAAAAAAAACATACGTTCATGCGTCTCTTATATACATTAAATTTGCGTTAACAAATGGGTACACGTTAGGTCTGATCCTTTATTTTAAATAGTTCTCCAGACCGTATTACGGCCTTGGCGGCCAATCTCAACGGAGCCTAGACTAGACTTTCATAAGTGTGTGCGCAGACACAGGTGCACTGTTCCGTCACTCTCATAGTCCGATGGGACGGCGATCCAACAAGACCGGAGAAAGATCAGGCGCAAGACCAACGGCAACGGTTTAACGTGGTTTCCGTCGCACGGGGTTATCACACCGCCAACTTACGAACTCCGGGCTGTTACTAATACATTCCTAACGGAAAAACTCAATGACACTTTGCCCTACCCGGGAATCAAAATCAAAATCAAAAGTCATTTATTCAAATTAGGCTGAGAGTCAGCACTTTTCGAACGTCAAAATTACAAAAGACAGTCCCCCAAAGACGCCCGCCCTTCACCACTTCCTAGTGCTATCGCTGGGAAGAAGAAGTGGCGCAACAAACTTCCCAGCAGCACAGCTGTCTGTTCAGTTAGAATATAGTGCATGTATATAATACTAGGAACCTATGTTCAGTAATTAACATTACAAGTAACTTAAATTATTTGCCATAAAATATGTCAGCTAGCCACGCCAATATACCAACAAATATAATAAAAACTATACGTACTCAAGCTGAAAAATAATTAATTCAAATGGAAATAAAAACTTACTACCTAAATAAAAGCCTCCAGGCATAAAGGGCGTGACAGCTTACATATTTATGCATAGCTGGGTTCTGGTCACATAGCTGTCACTTGAGTCACAGATGGATCGAACCAAGGCTCAGCAGTTGCGATACTTGATCAGTTAGGTAAATGTACTGTGAAGGGGAGGAGTCTGATAAAGCAATTGTGTCAGGATGCCAGAAGGCCAATTCTCGTAATTTAAAACGTTAAAAATCTAGTCGCAGTCTCATCTCGGCGACAAACAAATGTCACAAGCCTGTCAAAATGTAGGGAAATTAGACGTATTTTTGACAGATTGAGACTGAGATCAGACTGTGAACGTTCTTAAAATTACGAGAATTGCCCCTCTGATCATTAATATCGCAATTATTGTTTTGACAGTTTTGCTAATCTCCTAATTATAAGCGTCATTATGGTTTTCCGTTGGGACGCCACAGACATTCTATTGTATAAAGTGTTCGTAGTTGGTAATCTCGTACATAATGACACATCAAAGTTTCCTACTGTTTTTGGCATCTCTTTGACCACTGACACGTCATAATTAATTTAAGAAATTACGAGGATAATGGTACAGGCGTTGTCTTGAGGGATTTGTGACTAAAAGCAGTACGGGTCGATCGATTAAGTTAAGCTACGCTTGCCGCAGTTGGTCCGTGGATGGGTGACAATCTTTAGATATCAAGACTCTGCACGTCAACGTCGCACTTTGACAGTCGTTACGGGTCGTCTGAAGCCCGAACGTCTGACAACCAGTCTTATCAAGGGGTATCGTATTACTCCGTAACTGGGTTGTGGAGATCAGATAGGCGGTCGCTTCATGTAAATACGAGTATACTGGTATTCAGCTGCATCTGGTTAGACTGGAAGCCGACCCCCAACATAGGGAAAAGGCTAGCCTTTTCCCTATGTTAGGGTTCAGACAACACAGACAACACCTTCACCATCATCTGCCTAGGCAGATGATGGTGAAGGTGTTGTCTTAACACGGTTGTCATAATGACCTATCATTGAAAATATTAGACTGTTAAATGTTTCATTGATTGGTTTAGTGCCAATAAGCACGACTGTGGTGTTCTAGGTTCGATCCCAAGATTGAGCAGTGTTATTGGTGATTTCCAATAGAAAATTATCAGTGGCAACCTGAAATCTATAATAGCGCCTGGTGTCCGATTCGTGTCATTGTCATTTCTTTGATATTTGTATGAAATGGCTATAAGAAATGGAAATAAATTATTCATCAAATTGACACAGTACGTCATTATGTATTGATTACGTATTTGATAAATAATTAATTTCCGTGACTGCACTATGATAGTCTGCCCTTTTGGGAAATACAAGACGTGGTGTTCTGCGTGTATGTAAAAGTTAGCTTTTTTAGCTATGGGCTGATTATTTATTTAATAATCAGCCTATAATGTTCCCACTGCTGGGACACAGGCTTCCTCTTTGTGAGAGGGAGTGAGCCGTACGCGGGCCCAGTGCAGATTGGTGGATGTCACATGTCTTCGAATTTTCGGTTTTAGGACAGGAGCCGGTTACCTCACTATGTTTTCCTTCACCGTTCCAAAAATAGTAAAAACCTTAATAGTCTTAAGTTCAGTGCTAAAAAGCCTTGTCCTAAAACGTTAGCTAGACAGACAAGGGAGCCGATCGATCCGTGAGGTTAAGCTGCGATTACCGACGCCAGTCCGAGGAAGTGGCTATTCTTTGCAAGAGGAGTTAAGACAACTTGACGTGATTTATTTTTAGTCCAGACTGAATTCTTTAGGTTTTTAATTTTGGAGAAAACGAAATACAAATACTTACGATTGTTTCTTTTAGAAACTGGATTTTTACTAGTCAGATAACTTTTGTCTGAGGAATAGTATTGCAGTTCGACAGGTTTTTCATAGAAAATTACTATGAATTAATCTGTCTACTGAATAATTGGTCCTAAGTCTTCAATAAATGACCTGTTAGCATCAAATTACTTTAGTTGCGTAAAGTTGTTTTATGTATATGACCCTTGACATTCCCTAGGGCGTCGACGGAAATGAACACAACGTGCTACGATTCCTACGGGTTCTTGCACCCTAATTGCGTAACATTCTATCAATCAGAATCAGAATCATTTTAAAAGATATTGCTAATCCGTTGCTTCATATGTTCGAAAAATTTGTCTGCTGAACAACGAAAATAACGCAATTAATGTTGTTGAAGCAATTCCTAATGTTACCGTGCTTCGCAATTACCCCGCTGGTCTAATATAAATATTTATTACTTAAAGATGTCTATTTAAAACAGACAGACAGATTTGCACTAAAAACGTTATATTTGTGAAAGTATTCTGCCGTCAAAGCTTCTTATTCCGACACTTAAGATATCTATTCTTATTGGGTACTATGCCGCCTAGGCATGCCTAGTCTTTATCGCGGGAAACCTAGATAGATAGTAATCTTCTTAGATTGGACGGCTTAGCCAAATTTAGGAAACTGGTTTAATGTAAAAGCTCTCCATTCACGAAAATATTTAAGTAAAGATAATGTTGGCTAAGAGATAAGTAGTTAAGCAGTGAAATGTAAATAAAGTATTTTATTTACACTAGCAAACATACCCTGAATCACATTCTTTTTGGAACGAAGTTCCTTATCGCGCGTTGCGAAAGGGGGCTAGACGGAAAAAATTAAGACCAAAAGTTGGAACGACACTTTTTGCTATAGTTGTAAGCCGTGCGGCGTGCGCGTGTTTCTCTGTCTGTCTCTCTCTCTCTCTCTCTCTCTCTTATAGAAAGCAAGCCAGTTTTTATGTCTGTGTTTTTTATTTGTTAATAATAAAAAAAGTATAATTATAACTTAAAAAAAATAAAATTTAATTACAATTCCTTATCGAAAGGAACTTCGTTCCATCCGGGTGTTACTTGACACCTCTCAAGTTTTTTTTTTTTAACATAAAACGGAAAACAGACAATTACATTAGCTAAATTATTATGATGGTTATTATTTTAAACTTGGGCTGATTTTTCAATCGTCTAATAACTTTATTCGAGGAATAATTTTGAAATGTTGACAGTTGTTTCATACGAAAACTGTCAAACGTCAATTTTATTTCTCGAATAAAAGTTATCTGACGATGGAACAATTCCTCCACTTTCTAAGAGTCTGATATGATGATAATTATAAACACTTTGTTCATGTGGTACTAAACACACGACAATTTTGCTGAACTTTACATAAGGGCTGATTTATCAAACGACACATAATTTTTATTCGTATTCGTATTATCTGGACCGAAATAATAACGCTGATTACCTAAATAATTGAGCACTTATGGAACATTTTAACGTTTGTGATCCTTGAAGATCAGGACAAAATAAATAAATTAAATAGAAAACGAAAATAGGTTCATGCAAAGACAATGCATATCTCTGCTTGAAACTCGATTTGAGTCTCCATTCAGCTGAGTATGGATTCGTTACCGTTCTGAAATAAGACCGATGGTCAAGTTTTGATTCTATACTTAAACTGTGATTGTAACAAACTGATCTCAATAAAATCTCAAAAATGTAATGTTATTAACATATTTAAAAAATTGCTTATTGTTAATTTGTGTCCTTTTATTTTTATTTTAATAATTAATTTTATACTTTTTGCTGTGCCCTACAGGGTCCATAATTGTATGTACCTTAGCTTTAAGCCCTTGTAACACCTCTACAACATTACAGAATGCAAATAAATATATGAATATGAAATCATCAAACTGGACTTGAGGATGGTTCTGACCTTAGTATACTTTTCCGCAAGAACTCCTACAAAAGTCCTCGCCATAAGTGACCCAATTTTATATGATATTAGTTTGCATATAGACCGCAAGGAGGATGGTCAACGACGGATATTAAACGACACAGCTCGGTGACTCGCTCTCCGATGTACATTCTTGAATGGAGATACGAGCACTGAGCAGCAGAGTCCCTATTGTTTGGATATGGTATTATCTTTGCGCTTATCTGATATGGAATTTATGTGGTACGTGATATGGAAATAGGGACACTAAGTGTACCTAAGCATGTATTTAGGGCATATTCGGGACTCAGTGAATATTCAAAATTCTTAAAGTTTATGTAAGTAACGTGACGGTGCCTACTAGCTATAAGAAAATAGTAGCTTTTGCAAAACTAATGACTAGCTGGCTGGGTTTTCAGAAGGGTTTAGTGGAACGTTTACATTGGACTTAGCTCTTATGTTTTTAATGAAAATAATTAAAATACAAAAGGAGAAATATGAAAATATTTGGGATTTTCTAACCATAGAAACGAGGCAGAAGAGCAGCTACTTTTCATCCATTTTGTACAAACTTAATAATAATAATAATATCCCTGGACATTTCACACAGCGCCATCTAGTCCCAAGCTAAGCAACCTAATGCTTGTGTTATGGTAACAAGATGGCTGATAAACTACTTATATACATTTTTTTTTGGACTTGGAACCGTAACCAAGCATAGTCAATGCCACCACATACAACACATGCAACACCACAGATTACCGTCGCATTGCCCTTTCTCTATCTCAGAACTTAACACTGTCATTTGAAAACAGTGTATTAGATCCTGACCTATGAAATTGCTGATTTTTGATACTGGCTATTTAGAATTCGAAATTAATTTTATAATATAATATGACAATTTGTTTTCCAAAATCAGTTGTTCATTTGTTTTCCCGCCGTTCGATTTTTTAATAGTAATAGTAGCTATTTATTTTAAAAAAAGTAACAGTGGAGTTTCTTGCATGTAGGTTTGTGTGAAATAAAATATTTGATTTTGATTTCAGAAACTGCTGGAGTAATTTCATTGGATTTGACATGAGAGCAAAGTACTAGGTCCCAATAAATCCTATTTATTTTAATTTTATTTTTTTAGAAAAATATAAATACTAATATTATAAATGCGAAAGTTTGTAAGGTTGGATGGATGGATGGATGGATGTTTGTTACTCTTTCACGCAAACACTACAGAACGGATTTGGATGAAAATTGGCACACACATAGTTTATAACTAGGATTAACACATAGGATATTTTTTATCCCGATATTCCCACGGTATCGAAACTTATGCGGGTGAAACCGCGGGCGCAGCTAGTAAAATATAATTGCCAATTCTTATATCTATGCCAATACACATCACGCAACTGCCGCATTTCTCAGAAATACCTGGAAATGCTAGATAGCTTATTATTTTGATTACATTCTAGTAATATTTATTTTAGAAGTATGTATACAATACATACATATGTACGTTTATTTGTATGTATGTAAGTATATTCTCAAATACGTCATGCCATCATATTAACATGTTTTTTTTTATTATAAGGGCTGATTTTTTTATCACCATATAACTTTTATTCGAGGAATTTAATTGACGTTTGACAGTTTTTGTATGAAATAACGGTAAAAATTTCAAAATTATTCCTCGAATAAAGTTATCAGATGATTGAAAAATCAACCCTAAGTAAATTGTGTTTGATTTTATGTATTTTATTTTCACTTTACTCTTGCACTTTACATGCTGTCTACATCTCTTTTACTTTCATATCGCAAGTATGCTGGAAGAGATTTCTTCTATAAGCATCAAAACCTATTCTTCTGTTCTTTTTTTTCTTGTCTGTTTACATGTATGCCAGCACATCAATCTACCCAAATCTGTCAATATTTCCCAAACAACCTTGAACCTAATGCTTCGGCGATAAAGTTGAAAATCTAGTTATTAAAGAATTTTGACGGATTGTAGTAGCTTGATGTGCTGGCGGCTGTACTTACATAAATTAATAAATAGCTGAATAGTTAGGATTAAACCTACACCAAAGCAATTTGTACCAAACAAGCGAGTGAACAAGCTACCAAATACATTGGCGCCGATTCCCTTATTCACATACGAAACTAAATTTAAGTTCAGTGCATCTTTTTCTTTCTATTTCATTAAGAAAAGGACAGAAGATAAAAAATTAAGATACTCCATAGACTGATTAGACGTGATTAAAAACATGGCTACTAAAAATACGTCAATTTACATCAGACGCTGACTAATTTGACAGGACTAAACTAATATTTATCTTCTGTCCTTTTCTAAATTAAATAGAAAGAAGAAGATGCTCTGAACTTAAATTTAGTTTAGTTTGTGAACAAGGGAATCGGCGCCATTGTCTTATTGTCCATTCTCTAGCTGACAAAATAACATGGTTGATTTGCCATATCCTCTAGTTCACAGATACAATGAATCTATTGTTACGGTAGCTTGCAGTATCCAGTGACTATCGGGGGCTTGGTGTTTGGTACAATGATTAATCGGCATGCTAGTGAAAAGATTAATGATTTTATTTTGTAGGTAGGTTTGTACGAACACTTTTACACGTCGAGCATATTTTAAAAACTAGGTGAGGTCGGCGTTTTCTATCTGACTAGTCTGAGAAGAAAGGCCAAAACAAACTCAGAGGTCTCTGATCGCGACGATAGGTCGTGGTGGAGCAAAATGAAACTGTAGCGGACTGTATAAAAGGTATAATGAAATAAAAACATGAAATATGATAAATTAAAATTACAACGGTCGGTTAAGAGCGGAAACAAGAGCGATTAAGACGCGCAAGCGCAGCCGTGCACGAAGGAGGGCAACAGCTGACTGTCCGTGGCGGTGTGGCGCGGGGGCCCGCGCTCGGCCGTCGGCCGGCTGACTCCCCGCTGTCCCCGCACCCCTCGTTCACTGCCGCTAGCGCGCGGCGATGTTGAATGGACCGCGAGCGGTCTCAACATACTCCCCCCGTTGAAGTGTCTTCAACAGGAGAAACTGGCAGCGGGCAGATGGTGTTGAAGGCGCGCCGGATGACACCCTTTCTTGTGAGAATGTCGGCGACCCTCGCGACGCCATCTCTGCCTGGGAGAACGTGTGTGATGCGTCCTAAAAGCCACATAAGAGGAGGTAAGGTTTTGTCCTTTATGATGACCAGTGTTCCTTCCTTGAGCTCGCCAGACGACCGGCACCATTTTGTTCTCTCCTGTAGCCACAGAACGTATTCATGTGAGAAGCGAGCCCAGAAATGCTGCTTCAAATATTCTATACGGCGAAATCTTTGGAGGCTGTTGACGTTGGCGTTCTGGATCTGTGGATGAGGCAGCATAATTAGAGAACGACCAATAAGGAAGTGTGCCGGGGTTAAAGGAGCGAGGTCGGAAGGGTCGTTGGACAGAGGAGTTAAGGGCCTTGAGTTTAAAATAGCCTCAACTTGAATTAAACAGGTAGCCATTTCCTCAAAGGTAAGGTTTGTTAAACCCAAAATGCGTCGTAGATGATGCTTGGTGGATTTAACTGCAGACTCCCATAGGCCTCCGAAGTGTGGAGTATACGCAGGTATAAATGAAAAGTTTATGCCAGGGTCGATGTTGTTGAAGTTTAAGTCCTGCGAAAGCAGCCTGGCCAACTCATTGAAAGCACCGACAAAGGTGGTACCGTTGTCGGAAAAGATGTTACGGGGTTTTCCCCGTCGAGCAATAAAGCGGTTTAGTGCGGCTAAGAAAGCTTCCTTTGTAAGATCCGACACAAGCTCGAGGTGGATGGCTCTCGTAGCTAGACACACAAACACACAAATGAAGCATTTGATGAGCCTACATCCCCTACCTTTCCGGTCAGCTATCATGATGGGACCGGCGTAGTCTACCCCTGTGTCTAAAAAAGGAAACTCCAAATGTAGACGCTGCTCTGGGAGATTACCCATGATAGGCTGAATTGTGTTGGCCTTGACTCTGCAACATTTTACGCATTGATGTGTAATCTTTTTAGCCAAGTTCCTACCCCCAATAGGATAGTAGTGATGACGAACAGTGGCTAATAAAAGCTGTGGCCCAGCATGCAAAAGCCGTACATGAAACATGTTGAACAAGAGAATGCAAATTGTATGAGAACTAGACAGTAGAATTGGATGCTTAATATTATAATCATAAAATGAATTTTTTAATCTTCCTCCAACACGAATTAAATTAGAAAGAGTATCATAGAAAGGTGACAAAGACAATAGCTTATTCTTTGCTGGTAACTGTTTACCCGACTTAAGTAAGTGATACTCTTCCGGGAAAGATTCCATTTGACTAAACCTTAATAATAAGTTTAAAGAATTATTAAGTTCAGTAGAAGTTAGTGAACCAGACTCAAATGACTTCTTATTGCATTTAAATATGAATCGCATGACATATGCCGTCACACGCTGTAATGTGCTAAAGTTTGAAAATTTTGAAAATAATGCAGTAATAGGACTTTCAAGAATGTGATTAGAAACATGACAAGAGGAGACTGTTTCCGGTAACTCAGAACTATTTTGATTTGATTCAGGGAATTGAGGCCATGCAGACATATCTTTGCTAAGAAATTGTGGTCCTGACCACCACAATGAAGACGACAACAGCCTGTCAGTTCTAAGTCCACGCGAAGCGAGGTCTGCGGGGTTTTCAGCTGACGGAACATAGTGCCAAGCCTTTCCTCCTACAGTTTCCTGAATTTCAGACACACGATGACGGACGAATGTCTTTAGTTGGGTTGGTGAAGTAGATAACCATCCCAAGACGATGGTGGAATCACACCAACAATGAACTTCATCAAAATGTAATGTAATTGACTGACGAACCTTTGAGTACAACCGTGAACCCAACAACGCACCACACAGCTCGAGCCGCGGTATGGTTGTGGATTTGATTGGAGCTACCTTGCTTTTAGCGGTAAGGAGATGTACGGTAACCTCGCCGTCACTCGAAACACTGCGAACATAAACACACGCCCCATAAGCTTTTTCGGAAGCGTCACTGAATATATGCAGTTGTAGACGGGACGCAGATTCACATAATACCCACCGAGGTATCTTGAACTCGTTTAAAAGGTGCAGACTATTTTGAAAGTCATTCCAGGCATACTGAATATGTGTGGGAACAAGTTCATCCCAAGAACATTTGGCCAGCCACAGATGCTGCATGATAACTTTGGCTTCCACTATGCATGGAACGACAAGACCAATGGGATCAAAGATTTGTGCTATGGTTGACAAGATATGACGCTTAGTAGCCTTGTCAGTGGAGTTTAAGTTAATAGAGAATGAAAACGCGTCACTTAAGCTCTTCCATAGGAGCCCCAGAGTCTTCGACTGCTCGTTGTCGCTCAGGTCCACAACATCAGAAACGTCGCGTTCACCGCTAAGCGCCTGCAGCACCTGACTGGAGTTGGATCGCCATTTCCGAAGATTGTACTGTGCTGACCGAAGAACATCGTCAACACAGCGGCTTTTTTTCAAAGTTTCTGAAACAGATGATCCACCGGACAAGTAATCATCCACATAGAAGTCACGTGCTATCGAAAACTTTGTTGAAGAATCTGAGCACTCTTCAGCCAGTTGAAGTAAACACCTGGTAGCCAAAAAGGGTGCTGATGCTGTGCCATAAGTTACGGTATTAAGCGTGTACTCCTTTAACGGATGAGTTGGTTCTGCCCTCCAAAGGATCTTTTGTAAAGGACGATTATTGTCGTGAATAAGAGTTTGTCGATACATTTTTTCAATGTCCGCACTTATGACAATTTTATGTTGACGGAATCGAAGCAATATAGACAACAAATCATCTTGGATAGGGGGACCAACCATCTGTATTTCATTAAAGGACTTACCTGATGTGGTTCTGGCGGAAGCGTCAAAAACTACCCTTAATTTGGTGGTGGTTCTTGCCTCCTTCAGAACACCATGATGTGGTAAATAGTTTGAACATGTTGAGTCGAGTGGGCGCCTAGTAGATTCAGACATGTGCCCCAGCTCTATGTACTCATTAATAAAGTCAACATATAGGCTTTTAAGGTGAGGATCCCTACCCAAACGACGTTCAAGAGATAGGAATCGCTGCTTAGCCATCATGTATGAATCACCCAATACGTCCAGTGACTCTTTAAAAGGAATACTTACCACAAATCGTCCATCAGAATTACGATATGTGGTATCTTTGAAATGTTGCTCACATGATCTCTCTTCACCAGAGTGTTTATGTATAGACGGCACAGAATCTAACTCCCAAAACCGATCTAAATCTACTTGTAAGTTATTATTGTGCATACAAACATGTGAAGAGGAATCAGACTGATGATATGCACCAGAGATGAGCCACCCTAATTTAGACTCAAGCAAAGTGGGCTTATGAGTACCTAATGCGATACGGCCAGTGCCTATGATACCCCAAAAGACTTCCGCACCAACTAGGACGTCGATTGAAGACGGAACATAATAAGTGGGGTTGGCAAGACGCACGTTCGTAGGTATACGAATATTGCTAGTATCAACAAAAGTATTAGGAACTGATGCTGATACTTTCGGCAATACGAGGCAGTCAATGTTCAGTTCGTACTCACTATCATCAATTGATTTTAATGACACTGAGCACCCCTGAGTACAACTAGAAACTTGATAATTTATACCTGTTACCTTGGACTTGGTAATGTAGGTAGGAACATGTAGCTTACGAACAAAGTCCTCCGAGATGAAATTTGTTGTGCTTCCACTGTCCAGCAAGACTCGTGCTGTATGGTGGTTACCGTCAGCGCCGGTCACCCTCACAAGAGCTGTGGAAAGTAAAATTAATCGAGATGTAAACGATTGACTAGCTGATAATGCAGTGTTGTGTGCACTAGGAAGAACATTATCACTATCGACATGTAATAAAGTGTTGTGTTTTTGACGTCAATATTTACAATGACCTAATTTGCATCTGGAAACATCATGACCTGGACGAAGACAATTCATGCACACTTTTGAACCCTGAGCCTTTGTAATACGAGCCTGTACCGAGAGACTTTTAAACTGCTCGCATGCAAAAATGAAATGATCCTGACGACACATGGGACATGACAATGGTTTTAATGACTTGTCAGGTACCACAGCACTGCTCTTAGATTTGGTCGCAGGCGTAGTGTGTTCATTTTTAGCTGTTGCTTTAGGCCTAGACTCTTCAAGTGTCTCCAGTAAGTCTGCTCTGCTACTGATGAAGCTAGTGAACGCAGATAACGTAGGAGGTTCGGAAAAAGTGTTTCTGTGCTCTTTCCACTGACGATTTGTAACGTGGTCGAGCTTACTGGTCATTATGTAAATGATAAGCACATCAACGAAAGCGTTTTGAACGGGTTGACCAAGGGTTGCCAAAGCCCTAAGATTTTTATTTGTTGTGTCAATTATGTAACGTAGTGACTTACTTGACTCTCTATCTATAGGCTGAACGTTAAAGAGTGCTTGCACATGATTGTTGACAAGCAATCTTTTGTTGTCATACCTCTCACAGAGTAACTTCCAGGCAGCGTCGTAGTTTTCTGACCTGAAGTCAAGGTTATCAACAACAAGAGAAGCACTACCCTTTAAGGAAGCACGCAGATAGTGTAACTTATTTATTTTATCCAAGGATGTGTTGTTGTGTACTATAGAAACAAAGGTATCTCTAAACTCCAACCAATCATGATAGCTACCTGAAAACTTGGGTAAGTCAATTTTGGGTAAACGAATTGAATTGTGTTTGTGTGTACTAGTAATACAAGAATCCACCTCGCTTGCGGAGTCCCCCTTAAGAAGCTTTCTTGCGCCGGTGATCAGCTGGCGTGCAGAAGCCACCAAGCCGTAGTACAGCTTTTCAAAATCTTCGCGTTCCTCATATTGCTCGCTGGGGTCATCCACCAACGCCTCCAGTTCATCCTGTAATGCATCATATTTCTCATAAAGGCTTTCAAATATATTAAGTCGGTATTCGATTTCGATGATTTGTACCTCACTCAACTTTTCGCAAGACTTAGAAATATTTAAATAAGAATTAAACTGCGTAAGCTTGGCTTTAATTGAAGCTCGCTTCTTAATAAAACTTTTAATGTCAGCCATGACAATGGAAATTTAGCAGTTGCAGTAAGAAAGAGAGGGTAGGTATTGTAAATGAAGCTCAGGAAGGCCACTTCGAATAACAAAGTCAGTTATCGTTTTCACAATTTAGTTTTATTTTTCACAGTAAATCACACATGTTAAAGTATTTCAACACTTATCGAGCACTACACAGTTTTATAAAGTTAAAACAACCTTTCCGCTGGACTGTCGTCGAACGAATGGCCACTCGCTATTCCATTACTCCGCACTATAACTCCCACTCTTGCTCCCCTTATTTTGCCGCTAAGGCGGTAGTTTAACGTGTGAGTCAATATAGCTACTTTTAAAGTGTAACAGCTCGGCCATCCGTTCCACAACGAGTCCCATCGTTGAATGTTTTTAATTTTGAGAACACAACATACACATTTTATATAATTTAAAATTTAACAATTATAAATAAATCATTTTTAATTATTAGCATAACAATCATAAAAAATCTATTCAGCTAAAATAACAATCATATAATTCTTCGCTTGAACAACAATCACAAAATATCTCTAACATTTAAAACTAGAATTATAACAATCTAAGAATCACTTGAAATAACTACATAATCATAACAATTTTACTTATCACTGTTGATTTGAGTCTTAACATACCACCAGTCCATGACCTTGACTGGGGCTTTAGGAATCATAACATATAATATTGGTCGGTTACCTTGACCACTACCAGTCCATGACCTTGACTGGGGCTTTTAGGAATCATAACATATAATATTGGTCGGTTACCTTGACCACTACCAGTCCATGACCTTGACTGGGGCTTTTAGGAATCATAACATATAATATTGGTCGGTTACCTTGACCACTACCAGTCCATGACCTTGACTGGGGCTTTTAGGAATCATAACATATAATATTGGTCGGTTACCTTGACCACTACCAGTCCATGACCTTGACTGGGGCTTTTAGGAATCATAACATATAATATTGGTCGGTTACCTTGACCACTACCAGTCCATGACCTTGACTGGGGCTTTTAGGAATCATAACATATAATATTGGTCGGTTACCTTGACCACTACCAGTCCATGACCTTGACTGGGGCTTTTAGGAATCATAACATATAATATTGGTCGGTTACCTTGACCACTACCAGTCCATGACCTTGACTGGGGTATAACGTATACATTGGCCTGTTACCTTGACCAATGTATACATACATTTTGGAGACACAATGAACCATGACACAGTCATTGTGAATCCCTTTAAATAAATTACTTTAAAATATCGCCTTTTATAATCCTTTTACTAATTTTTAGACTTTATTCATCTTTCTCACTATCTTCGTCTTTCTCACTACCTTCGTCCTTCTCACTACTTTCATCATCACTTGTTGGTTCATTAGAATCAGAAGCAGGGTCACTAAAACTAAGCCACGGGGATATCTTGTCTAGGGAGACTATAGCTTCATAACGTCTACCTCTTTTCGTAAGTGGGGTATCTTCGATAACGAACCTATCATTAGGAAGGACTTTTTTAATTCTATAGGGCCCCCTACATTTAGCCTCCAATTTCTTTGATTGACCCTCTATACCCGTGATCGCTCTAATCACCTTTACAAGATCTCCGGTAGTAAAAGAAACACTCTTTTTTCTCTTTTTGTCAAATCTTTGTTTGTCTTTATTTTGTTGCTTCTTTATCAATTGTTCAACCTCCGACCTAATTTTTAATAAATTATTTTCCGAAGTTGGGGGGAGGATATCAGAGACGATTTCATTTAATTTACCTTGAGATGGGTTTAAAACATTTATACCAAACAACAGTTCAGAGGGAGTCTTTTTGGTAGTGGCATGCGGAGTTGTATTAATTCCTAACTGTATGTTTGCCAAGTGTTCATCCCAACAGCCGTTAGGTTTATCGTGGTTCATGGCTCCTAACGCTGCTAGTATAGTTCGGTTGTAACGCTCTACCTGCCCGTTTGCACGCGGTGTAGCGACGGCGTTATAAATGTGTTTAATACCACTAGCCTTTATAAAATCCTTGAAAGTTTTACTTGTAAAGCTACTTCCCTGGTCCGTAATAAGTCTACTAGGTGTACCAAAGTAACTTACATGTTCACGAAATACTCTTACGCTGGTGGCAGATTTTGTATTACGAACCGCCGTTAAATTTATGTACTTCGTGAATGCATCGATAATTACTAATATATATGTATTCCCACGCTTTGTTCTAATAAATGGCCCTAAGTGATCGGCATGTATTGTGTGAAATGGTTTGCCGACCTTAGGGATTGGATGCAACTCACCAGCCTTTGCACCACTAGGTAGTTTATGATGAGCACATTCCATACATGCTGAGACATATTTCTTCACATAGCGTCGCATCTTGGGGAACCAATATAACGACGATATACGCTCTAAAGTTTTTTCGAAAGCGAAATGCCCGACATCGTCGTGGTTATTTCTTAAAATCTGCCACCGAGCACTTTTGGGTACAACCCAACGTAAATTGTCTTTGTCGATTATCCGATAAATTCGTCCATTTTTATTTTTATAATTATTATGTATGTCTGCCACTTCTTTAGTTTTGGGATCATTTAAAATTACAGAAATACGTTTAATCTCATCATCCGCCTGTTGGACAGTAGTTATCCAGTCTTCTGAATTAATAGCAAGGACATCTAAGATATTATTATCATTGTAACTACGATCGCTCTCGATGGGGGCCCTACTTAGAGCATCGACATGCGCCATTTTATCTCCTGACCTAAACTCGATTTCGCAGTCAAACTCTTGGAATTGTACCCACCATCGAGCAATACGCGGTATCAAATCGCGCTTGGTCAATGTGGTGCGCAGGGCATTGCAATCAGTTACGATTTTGAATTTTATGCCTAATAGATATACCCGAAATTTGCTCAGTGAAGAAATAACAGCAAGGGTTTCGAGCTCAAAAGAGTGTAATTTTTGTTCGTCAACGGTCGTTTGTCTACTATAATAAGCCACCGGCTGCAGAGAACCAGTCTCACCCATTTGCATCAGGATACCAGCGACACCTGATTTACTAGCATCAGTATGAAGCTGTGTCTCTGCATCCGGTTTATACAATGCCAATACAGGGCGTTCTATTAAACATTTCTTTAATTGTACAAACGCATCAGTCTCTTCCTTGCTCCATTTCCACACCTGATCTTTCTTCAAGAGGACTGTCAGGGGACGTGCTATGGTAGCAAAACCTCTGACAAACCTCCTAAAGAAGCTTGCCAACCCAAGAAATCTCCTAACCTCGTGTATATTTTTGGGTACGGGAAATTTTGACACGGCTTCTATCTTAGATGAACCTGGTCTAATGCCAAATTCACTAACTTCAAACCCCAAATAATCTATTTTATTAAAGAAAAAGTTACACTTGCTCATTTTTAATGTTAAACCACCCTCTCTTAGTAATTTTAATACTTCTTCTAGCCTCGTAATACCTTCCTCAAATGAACTAGCTGGGATTAATACATCGTCCATAAATATAAGTGCATACTTCGCTTGTGACTTTTGCAATATTTTGTTAACAGTGCGTTGGAAAACGGAAGGCGCATTTACCAAACCAAAAGGCATCCTATTATACTCATATTGCCCATCAGGCGTTACAAAAGCTGTTTTGTCGCGGGAATCTTCGGCAATAGGAATCTGATAGTACCCTGAATACATATCTAATGTAATAAATAGATTACTGCCAGCTAACATATCTAGTTGGTCCTCTATCCTAGGTAGAGGGTAGTGCTCTCGAATGGTTTTTCTATTAAGAGCGCGATAGTCCACGCATAACCGTTTCTCACCAGACTTTTTATTAACCAATACGATAGGGCTTGCATATGGAGAATTGGACTCTCTAATAATATTTGCATCTAACATCTCTTGAACCATTGTACGTACGTGTATGCGTTCTGTTTGTGACAGTCGGTATGGGCGATAGACAACTGGCTCAGAATCTTTGAGATTAATCACCATTTCAGTTGTTGTAGTAAACCCTAAGTCCCTTAAATTGGAAGAAAAGCAGTCTTTATATTTGTCTAGTAATTGTTTTAGAATTTCTATTTGTTCAGAAGTAATACTATCCCCACACTTAAATGGTGATTCATCTAAGTTGCCTTCAAGAAACTCCTGAACGGCATTAATCTGCAGGCATCTGTTTACATTATGACCACGTGTTACTAACTCGTCCTTGCGAATAACTATATTTTTATTGGTAATATTTTGTATAAGGATATTCCCAAGACCCAGCTTCAATTCATATTCGCCAGGCAATAAATAATGTTCTGAACCGGGATATCCTCTAAACGAACCATTTATATAAACTTGACCGGTATAATCATACGGGTATTTTACAGGGATTACTCTAAGATCACCCGGCGCTATATTTATATCAGAGAGACTAACCAAAGGAAACTTGACACTATCACTGACTGGAGTTTCAACTTTTTGAAATATAACATCAGTGGCAGTCTTAATAATTCTTATAGATGGTCTTTCCGTGTATGTGTGACCCAGTAATACAGGGACATTTATAAGTTCATCAGCGACTACTAGTATTTCCACATCGTTTTGCACAACTCCCTGAATCTCAATAGTTACATAAGCTAAACCTAATGGTTGATATGGCACATTACCTAGACCCTTAAGCAATGGCGTTTGTACAGTTTGCCATTTTATTCCTAATCTACAAGCGTCACTATGTCGGATTAAGGTGCCATCACTTCCGAGGTCAACATGACATTCTATAATACAGTCATTTAACTTTATCGGCATTTTATATTTATAATTTGATTTTTGAGTACTATTATTAATTTGCATCACAGTTTTAGTAGAAGCTTCGGTAGCGTCACTCTTATCCTTCTTATTTGGACAATTTTTCTCCAAGTGCCCTAGCCAATTACATTTGGTACATTGTATTTTAGGTTTAGTACATTTAAAAAATGGGTGCCCTGTTTCCTTGCAGTTGTAGCATGTAACGCGATTATACCTAGAACTCGACTGGGTATTATTAGGGTTAGGTAATACCTTTTGTGTACTTTGAGTAACTGTACGTTTGTCCTTATCCTTATTCTTTGAATTTTCCGGAAGAACTTTATCTTGGCCACTTTTCACACTCTTAAAAAATTTTAAAACTTGTTCAGGTTCTGCAAACTCAACCGCTTGAGCACCTAACCTTACTCCACGATCGTCAATACCAGCAATTAAACAATCAACGGCACGTTTTTCAGTAATATTACACCGGTTCAACAGATTCATTTTGGAGTAATAATACAATTCTAAGGATTCCCCGTATCTAACTCTCAAACTTAACATTTCATTCAGTAAATCCGCATAATTTTCTCGGGTTGGAAAAGATTCCTTAAGTTTATGTTTCCATTCCGCCCAGGAGAACAGTAGTGTAGGTAATCCCTGATACCAAGACTTTGCTACACCACTCAACTTTGGTAAGGCATAGTGGATCAACTGCCTATCGTTCCATCCATAAATGTGAGCGCATTCTTCAACCTTATTAATCCATGCATCCATCGTCTGTTCTTTGGACATTGGGTCGTATTCGGGTATAACATTATGGAGAACGGGAAATTTATCACGTTCACCACCATTCTTCATATCTTTTATAATATCGACAAATTGTTTCAAGAACATATTTTGGCTATCGTACCTGCGAGAACGTTTTGGCCTACGTTCACTTCCAGTAGAAGAACTACTGCTAGGTTCCCGCCGCTTTTCCTGTCGCCGGCGGCTTTTGCGGCGGCGACGGGATGCTCGTTCGTCATTGCTGCTACTAGAGCGGCTCGGCGGGCGTCGACTTTCTTCACGACGACCCCTTTTTGAAGCTCTCGGTAACTCCGGTGTGCCACTTCGAGTTGCTTCACTTCTTGGCATATTTATCTAGGGCTCACAAAAAAAAAACACTATTTAGAATTATCCCTGAAATGCATAGACTTATTTATAACATTAAGGATATAAATACCTTTTAAAGTATTTATTATTCATTATTACGTAGCTAAAGAAGCCTTCATAAATGTTATAAATTCAAATGTCCACATCAAACTGTTCATGAAAAACCGTTAATGCATAGACTTATTTATAACATTAAGGATATAAATACCTTTTAAAGTATTTATTATTCATTATTACGTAGCTAAAGAAGCCTTCATAAATGTTATAAATTCAAATGTCCACATCAAACTGTTCATGAAAAACCGTTAACGTTATAAGTGGGTATTCATTAAAAAAATAAAAGAGAAAAGTTACTTATTCCACTTGTAAAGTAAAATACATTGTTAATAAAATAAATGCCCGGTTTCAAGCATGATATCATCAACTTAATCAGCCGTAGATAAATTGTAATCCCGTCATTAGTCTGTAAGTTACACTTTTACACTTTGCGCAAACATAATAACAAAAAAAATAATTTCTTTTTTTTTTTTTTTTAAATAGTAATATATACCTACCATTAATGAGCTAATAATTATAAAAACAGAAAAACTTACGTTTTATTAGCCTTTCGGCGCGGGGAGGGCAATTTACAGGTGTATTTGCCCAATTAATCCAACTTCTGAGATGTAAATGAAGCTCAGGAAGGCCACTTCGAATAACAAAGTCAGTTATCGTTTTCACAATTTAGTTTTATTTTTCACAGTAAATCACACATGTTAAAGTATTTCAACACTTATCGAGCACTACACAGTTTTATAAAGTTAAAACAACCTTTCCGCTGGACTGTCGTCGAACGAATGGCCACTCGCTATTCCATTACTCCGCACTATAACTCCCACTCTTGCTCCCCTTATTTTGCCGCTAAGGCGGTAGTTTAACGTGTGAGTCAATATAGCTACTTTTAAAGTGTAACAGTATAAGGAAAAAAAAAAAACTATTCAAAAGTGAAAATTACTGATAGTAAACGATTAGCAATAAGTTGTGAAGTATGCACGGGAGCTATAAGCAGCACGATATGAGATTGCTATTACAAAAGCGCTAGGCGTTTCCGATCGAATCTGCTGAGTAACGCAAAGCCAATGATGCAATATTTTCCTTACACAAAAAAAAAAAAATTCAATTCAATTCAATTAGATGGAATAATGCAAAATATATTAATTGGAAATAGCAATGAATACGATTAAGAATAAGAATGTCCTAGATAATAAGACTGTGATTGAACAAAAATGTCAAATGAATTAAAAATATCAAACTCACTGCTATTTGGCTTATTTTAACCTGTGTACCTACTATAAGGAAACTGTCTAAACAAGTTGATAGGCTGAAGATAATGAATTGACGAAATGACTAAATTGAAATGTAACTATTATATAGGTAAGTTGTGATTAAGCAAAACGATTAGGCAAATGATGGAACAAAGGAATTGGAACGTTCTCACGGTTTTATGCTGTCAACCTCTGATGATGAGCTGACGGCTGTGTCTCCGACGTGTAGATCCTGTAACCTTTCCGATGCCAGTTGACGAATGTTGACGTAATGTTGTCTTCAAGGTCTTCTTGCCCCAAGTTCCGACGATCTTTTCTTGCGCCGCCCGTCGGTTTGAACTCGATGAAGACGGCTGTCGCCGTATCGACGTTCACGATGACCAAATGCAGGCGATGACACGTAGAAAACGAAGACCTCTTGTGAACTTGAACTCGAAGATGAAGTCTTTTGTTCTCGAACCGACGAACCGTTGATTTTAAATTTTGAAAATTGACGTTTTTTCTTTGTTCGGTTCAAACGTTAACGGTAGAAGGACCAATGATCGCGACGATAGGTCGTGGTGGAGCAAAATGAAACTGTAGCGGACTGTATAAAAGGTATAATGAAATAAAAACATGAAATATGATAAATTAAAATTACAACGGTCGGTTAAGAGCGGAAACAAGAGCGATTAAGACGCGCAAGCGCAGCCGTGCACGAAGGAGGGCAACAGCTGACTGTCCGTGGCGGTGTGGCGCGGGGGCCCGCGCTCGGCCGTCGGCCGGCTGACTCCCCGCTGTCCCCGCACCCCTCGTTCACTGCCGCTAGCGCGCGGCGATGTTGAATGGACCGCGAGCGGTCTCAACAGTCTCTTTTAAAGCCCAGACATAATCTTGATCAGATCATATGGAGACCATGTAGATCGATGTCTGCGATGGTCTTTTAAGGAAATAACCACACAGATTGAGAGGACCTGTCCAGTCAGTGCACGCATTTGTCAGAAATCGATTACATTAATAAAGCGTGTTCTCATCGATTTCTGTTGAGAATTAAAAAAAACAAAATAGGGTAACAGACCGTGTTAGGAACACAGTGCTGCGCTCTATTACAGGAGATTTCGGAATCTTGTTTAAAAAAAAAACTATCGATTAACTGGAAACAGAGTTTATTGGGTAAGAGAACTTGGAACTAGAATTTGTTGCCCATGAAAATAGTAAGATTTAGGACTTCCGACTGGTACCGAGTTTCAAGCTGAACTGACTTGCAAACCGAATGAGAATCGTTTCTAAGTTATTAAAATGATGACTAGGCAAGTCTGGATGGCGGTCAGCCATTCCACTAAGCAAGGTATAACAGCTCTAAAACACAAATCGCTGACGTCACCCCAAAAAGCAACCAAGCTTAAGTGAGACTGGACTGGACAAGTTTGTTGCATGTCGAACAAGTCATAGGCCAAATCTCCCACCATGTTGTTCCTAGAAAACGTCCGGTGACATCGCGGCAGACCCAGGAGAAGATGGCGGAACGAGCTTGACGCCTACAGACAGGATTGGTCCACATAGCTCAAGACAGACAGAAGTGGAAAGGAGAAAGGGCTTTGCCCTGCATTGGGACAGTAGGCTTAAAATAATAAATTCATAGTAAAATAGGGTAAACTAAATATAGTCGTGGCAACCAACACAAAATCCTACTATCCTACTGACTGATAAAAAAAATATTCTGAAAAAACTAAGTTGCAATCCACTCCTGGATCGAAGAAATTTTCAGAAGAGCGATGACATTTTTAACTGTATATTTTCACAAGGAACTTCAGAACCGTTCTGCAATGCGATTCTGTAACCATCTCACCGTAAAAACTTAGGTGAAGTGAGCTGTCATTCCAACTAATGCTAGGGATTGACACTATTGACAGCTCACTCTAAGCTCACTTCACCTAACTTTTGTGAGAAGTATACAGAATCGATTGGCTGGTCGATTTACTAAATACCTATTGCATAAAAAGACTTATACCCGTATTCACAAACATTACTATGAGGTCTCACAGTGCGCGCGGACGCACAGAGTTCCGAAAATCTATTCATAGATAATAGCTCAAACTCAAAGTATTTATTTCAATTAAACCAATTACAGGCACTTTTGAATTGTCAAGGGGTCGGTCAGTCAGAAAAATGAAGCTAGGTACTTGAGTTAAAGAAAAGAAAGAAAGAAAATACATTTATTTGGCACAAACTAAAAGACCCACAATACACCAGATACATACATCAGATAAAACAAACAATAAAATAAAAAAAAAGTTTAAATAAAAAATGTGAAGTCCGATGTAAGAAATGGCGATCGGCTCTATGCGTCCCTTAATGTTTATGAATTGCTACTTTACTAGGGCTGATTATTCCATTGCCAGATAACTTTTATTCTTGGAATAAAATTGACGTTTGACAGTTTTTATATAAAATAACTGTCACAATTTTAAAATTATTCCTCGGAAAAAATTATCTGGCGTTAGAAAAATCAGCCCTTCGTCTAAGGGCTGATTTTTCTAACGCCATTATTTAGTATTCTTTGTGAATACAGCCGATCGATTCCGTAAAAATCTCACCGTGAAAAGTTAGGTGAAGTGAGCTTAGAGTGAGCTGTCAATAGTGTCAATCCCTAGCATTAGTTGGAATGACAGCTCACTCCACGCTCACTTCACCTAAGTTTTCAAGGTGAGATGGTTACAGATTCGCACTGCAGGTGTTAATCTATAGTACGTTAAATAGACGTGTGACGTAACATTTTATTTCACAATCATCACAAAAACATTCAAAAACTAAAAGACAAACAAGACACCCAACAAAATGGCGTCTCCCGATAAAAACTTACGCCTTAAGGGGAAGTATCAAAACTAAAACAATAATAAAGCGAGTAATCCCGCGCGATTTAACTTAAGGCAAAGCTATTCCGGCGCGATTTATTACGCGGAATTACCCGACTGCGTAAGTTTATTAAGTTTAGTGAATAAATGTTTAGATGTTTGATGTTTTTGCCGGGCCTTGGGTTCTGTGACTTGTTGAATATTTGGTTTTAAGGATTGTTTTAGGGATATGTTATGAACCGGATATTTGAAGATATTCTCGTACTTACAAAACGTTATAATTCAAGCCGTGAACACTAAGTTTTCTTTTTTTTTGACCTTTAACGTCGGATCGTGCTTTCTTAACATTTTTATGTGGACATTCTGGAAGGGAATTATTGATTAATTACTCTAATTCTTTCTATATTCTATAATAATAATAAATTGTTATAGTACTTAATTAATTTGAATTTAAATTGATAATAATATTTGTACGCCGAATAGCAAAACATATAGAACCTATGTAAATAATGTAACATCTCACCACTTGGAGCCCTGTCACAGCTAGAAGGCGTCGCGGCTGACCGCGTAGAAGATGGGGGATGAGCTGGACAAAACAATCAACCAGCGGTCCACTTTAGGTCTGGATCGAAAGAGCTGGATGTCATGGGGAGAGGCCTTTGCCCAGGACACACCAACCGACGATTATCCCTATATGCACTATGCAAGTGCACCCAAGGACAACCCCTGGTTGGTGCAGGACTATTGCAGAACATGGAAACAAAATATGCTAAGGGTTTGGGTGGCTATAGTGGATCGGTTACTTTGAACTATGGAAGGACTAGTTTTTTTTTATAAAACGTTGCCCCCACTAGGAATTACTCCTGTATCGTGGGTGCGTTTACAAACATTTAAACTCACATACACAAACAGCCAGACCCGGAATAACTACCTGTAGGCAATACAAATATTTTTTCCGTGCGGGAATCGAACCCGCGACACGCAGCGCAGCAGTCGATCGCTCAGCCACTGCGCCAACCGTGTCGTCTGACCAATGATATTTAATATTCACAGTATTATTATACCGTGTGATTAATGTTTGTAACATCGCCCATGAGACAGGATACATTCCTAATTTGGTGGCTTATTTTATCAAAGAAACTAGCAGACAAAGAATTGCCTGAACACACACGATTAATAAACCCCGGAAACACTTAACTAAACATGCCACTTGACCTAAGCGTATCGGCACATCTAAGTAAATTAACTATTCCAATTACATTCACTAACTACTCTAAACTACAGTTAAACAACTAAACTCCGTTCAAGTTGAGTTAAGTTTTCACCTACTGATCTCTAACGCTTAGTAAGATTTAAGTTACGAACCGAGGTACCCAATTGATGGATAAACAATTGAGAGGGAAGTTTTGTGATTATCTAATTTCCGGTTGTGGGAGATAATGGGTTTATGATTTGTGTCTGTTATGAGGTCTAGGTTTAATTCTAATCTGTGAGGAAATACTTTCATGGGAAGTAAAATTCATGTGGTTGATACCACATGATATTTTTTTTATTTTACTTCTTGCGAATGTATAATTATCATCGTCTGGATAGAATGGCAGTTAAAATATCAGAAAAATGTATGCCAATATCAATATCTACGAATTAGCTTAATAATACTAATAACTTATTCTCCTAAACTGCGACTACTAAAACCGCAATCATAACACAAACGTCACAAAAATCTGGAACCCTAAAAAGTATACCAGATTAGTAGTTTTTCACAGTACACATGAGGTGCTGTTATATAAGCGATGGGATACCTGATATCGTGTCCTGCGTACCCCTGATCCCTGCACGCTACAGGAATTGATGGACTCTCGTGATACCCGCAAACGGATACCTAAGTTCTGGGCCAGCTCAATATAGGTTAATTTGCAAGAAGTAGTTTTTGAGTTACAAGTGCACACATAGACACAAAGTAAGATTGTGTATTTATAATAACGACTGGCTACTCGACCACAACATAATCCCACCAACCTTTTTGCCCTAACATAACATCATCAACTTTCATGCCTCATAAGGCTCAAATTCCCTCATACCTGTTATCTGTCCTTTACAACTTCCTTCAACATCCCAAGGTCTGTCTCCACGATATTGGTGACATGAGAATTTATGGTTATTACGGTATCGGGACAAAGAGGGGATGGTCATTATTTTGAATTGAGGTGCATCAATGGGAACAGGACTCTGAAGAAGATGCTGTGTCGTTAGATTTTATTTGAGCGAGTCAATTTAAAAAAAACTAGATGGCTAATGTCACTAAGTTTGAATTTAAAAGTACTGTAATACAATATACATCTAAATAAAATTAAAATCCAGAGTCTACGACTAATACTTTTTTTTAAATTTATATTTGAATGTAAAATTTGGGTATTTTTTTTTAAATACACATGGCATGAGAAGGGTTTAGGGGCCTTAAAGGATAGCAGATGACCCCCCAGTCGACCATTTCAATTTGGCACACGATGCACCAAACAGCCTGTATAATAAAACTATAAAACTCAAAGTATTTATTTCAAATAAACCAATTACAGGCACTTTTGAATTGTCAAGGGGTCGATCAGTCAGAAAGATGAAGCTAGTTGCCTATTCCAAAGCGTAGTAGGTACCTATGGAGAAGAACAGGCAAGGAACTCCACGATCTTTTAGTAAAATTGCTTCGACTAAAATAAATGCGCCATATTTTCCTACTTTATATTGCATTGCTACTACTAAGCATACTAACTCCATTTACCACATACCTACTCCACACTTTCCGTTTCACACAGAACCTCCTACAAAGTACGAACATACAACTAGAAGCATTTAGTGAAACCGCGTAATGGAACTGCGTGCTCACAAGAGAAAATTATGGCTTACTTTACTGCTGTTTCAAATGTAAGCTGCTGAATGCAAGCGATGCGATGAAGTAGCTAAAAAGCATTCTTAGAGCTTGAGTGGTACCTATGTGTAAAAACTTGTGTGGTGTGTTTATAAAATAAAATTCTTTTAATTCAGTTAGGCAAAACATTTCTGCAAATTTTATTTTATGTAATAGGTACAATATTAAATAAAATAAAAAATAAATTCACAATTTTGCAAAGTGGCAATACTGCCAGCCTTTTGGGCACTTTTGCTGCTGACAACGATGCGGAAGAATGTTTTGATGCTCTTTGATTATTTCCCCTCCTTTTTATATACTTGTACCTACATATTATTATTTTAAGACTGTTAGATTTTGAAATTATGTAAATATATAAATAAATGCAAAAATAAACGAATGAACAAATTAAAAGGGTCATAAAATTTTAATTAAAATAAAATTTCAAATTATAAGGGTCTCAGAATTAAAATTAAATAAAAAATTCTTATAAGAATAACACAATACAAACAATTCATGAAGGAGGAATGAGGGTTATCGTCTTTTCTTTGAAATCTTTAGTGTTGTTATGATGTCTGGAAGATGGCCGGCAACGTACAGACGCCCGCAGGTCAAGCTACCCGAAACTGTCAAATTTTCCCAATCAATCTTGAACCTTAATGCTTTAGCGATAAAGTTGAAAATCTATTAAAGAAATTTGACAGATTGTAGTAGCTTGATGTGCTGGCATTTACATATACCTACCTAGTTTAGACAACTATTATGAATTCATTCATCTGCCAACATCTTATTCCTTACTAGTGAAGCAGGTTTTTTACTTGGTAAGACATCGGGATTTCTTTATTAAATGAAAGACACATGCATGAACCTTCCGGAAAATATTCTAAACGTTGGTAAAATCTTTTGCAAAGTTTAGGAGAACAACACGGCTACACAGACAGATATGAAGAGTCACTTTAATTTATAAAATGTATAGATATGTCGGAGATGATATGTCCGTCTCTCGTTAGCATCAGGCATATTTTAATTAATGTGGGCGTACTATGGGTAGTGTTGGTTTTAGCACCATAGAAAAACGGTTTGCAGTTCAAATCAGATTACAATTCACGAACAAATCAGTCACACTAGCGAATCACACACTGTAGGTACACATTTAACGATACGGAACGCGAAAGTTTCTGAGCACATGTTGTTCGTACGATGTCCAATGTTTCGATCATCTCGAGAGCTCTGCCCATACCGTTCTTGTAGCTGTTACCCTCGTCCCACCACGAACTCAGGCTAGACTCTGTCTAGCGCCACGAGATGGCGCTAACGTTCGACGTTCGTTACGAATAGTCAAACGAATGACTCAGACAGATATATATATATGTTAATATCTTAATACCGGCAGAGGCAGAGTTTGGCTTCTGCAATGTCTGTGGTGCGGGTTTGATGTTAGCAATAAACCAACAATTTGTATGGCAATGACTAAACATCTATACAATACAACGCTTAGATATATTTTTAATAAATAGCCCTACATCAAAGTAAACCGTTTATACCCCGTGAATAATATAAAGAATAAACACATAACGACTCTATTCATATTGTCAGCACTTAACATCTATTTACTCCCAAACATAAAAGCCGTCTCAAGACCTAATAAAATTTAAAATTCTAGAACCTTAATCCTCATCTCATCAAGATAAAACCGTTAGGCATACAATACAGTATCCCTAACAAAAGAGTGCCTTAATAGTATGGAGCGCCACATGGTCAAAATGACTAGCCGTTACGGACGCCCCGAGGTCTCAGCAGATTGGGGTATCTCCGGCCTTGTATGTAAGGGCCTTTATGGACCCTTACGGGCCCTAGCTCGAGATTATGAAGTCCTGGGAAATGAGCCGATATTTAAAATGGTGTTTTTGGAATGGAGGTCTAGAATCTATGTAGATTATGAGGGTCTCGTTGCAGGTCTATTACGTAAACAAATGTTTATTACTACTGACGTACTTTGCTGGCTCCATAGCGGACTGCTTACGACATTATGTGCTGAATGGGACACATAATTGTATCGTCATGTATGTTTAATCCACCCATCAGTGACAGCAGTTTTCTGAGCATTGTTTCTAGGAAGACTGAAGACCTGATGAGACACCTATACGCAGTTCATGTAGGTATTGTTACCAGGTGTCTCCAGAAGATGACATAATAGGTATTGGATTTCTGAAGTTATGTTATATTGTTATTTTTGTTCTTAATTTGTTTATGTCTTAGTTAATTGAATTAATGACGGCACGGTTGGCGCAGTGGTTAAGCGATTGACTGCTGCGCTGCGTGTCGCGGGTTCGATTCCCGCACGGAACAAATATTTGTATGACCTACATGTATTTGTTCCGAGTCTGGGTGTTTTTCTATCTATAATATGTATGTATTTACAAAAAAAAATGTATATAAGTAGTTTATCAGCCATCTTGTTACCATAACACAAGCATTAGGTTGCTTAGCTTGGGACTAGATGGCGCTGTGTGAAAAGTCCAGGGATAAAAAAAAAATTATACTAAAATAGTTTATGCAATACTAACAAAGTTATGGAAATAAACAACGAGTCAAAAGCTCCAGTCAAGAAATTGGGCATCCTAAATAAGTTGAGATTGCGATACTTCACATCAGGACAGCTTTTAAGTCTGTACAAAGCACAGATCCGTTCCTGTATGGAGAACAAAACAATGTTCTTAGTGTCTGCACAACTCTAGAACATTCTTAGTGTTGTTGTTTTCACGTCATAAAATACTTCAGTAATGTCTTATTATAGTTAACCAAATAACTTGAATAGGCATCTAAATTAACTATCGCTTCACCAAGACACTTAAACCCCTCAACCGTTTACCGACCAATTTTACATAATTACTTAAGCAATGGTGACCGAAGGGTTCCGCATAATCAGCCCCTTAATTACAAAGACAGACGGGACCCTATTCTTGACGCCATTAAATCAACGTCAGGATTACAATATAGCCAAAAGGCCAAAAGTTAAGGCTATTTTACTGATGACTTCCCATCTTGGGGCTGATGAAAAAAGGCGTTTTGTTTACGACGCGCAAGACTGGATACTAGACTTCATAGATTGGCAAAAAAGGTGGATGTCCCTTTTTTGGAGCGAGAAAATTTTACGATTACAGTGATGATACGTTGCAAAAATTACAATATTCGGGATTTTACTGCAGTACGCGAAGGATTGGATTTTTTTTTTAAGTATACATAACCGACGAAATGTTGGTGTCATATACATTTCTGCCTTTACTTTTGGCGAATACAGTCGTAATGTTTATGTTGGTTTTTATGATAAGGGACCATAGGGATCATGTTTGATGAGCAATGATGACCCAGTGATAATGGCCGCGACTTACGAGCTGTAGGTTCGAACCCAGACAGGCAGTTCACTTTGTTGGAAATTATTTCATCATTACTACGCTCAAAACGGTGATAGGAAAGATCGTGAGGAATCCGACATATCCTAGACTCTAAAATTCGAAAACATGTGTGATATCTACTAAGCCGCACCCGCACTGGGCCCACTACCTCTCGCCGAGAGGAGGCCTGTGTCCCAGCAGTGGACTAATAAAAAAAGTGGTAAATAATAATGAAAAGAAAAGTGTTTTTACCGCGTTTTTGCCTAGTTTATTATAAGTGCTGAACATAAATAAACACATATACATATAAACAACAACACCCCGCCTTTTTTTTTGGGGTTGGGAAAACATTAAATAACTTCTCCCACTCTGGGCGAAGCGGGAGGGCATGTCAGACTTTAACTGACTAAAACCCACCCGTGTTCCTTCAGTTGCCTGTGCCAGGGGCCACGGTAACTCTTTCGAAAAACTCGCGACCCTGGCAGAACAACAACACGCTTTGAATCCTCGTAGAATTAGACACTGGTGTACCTATACTTCAGTCACATTTCATCTGTTATGTTGGACATGTTTAACTACCATGTCCTAGGGGATGAACATAAACAAAACTGTTTAATATACGTATACAATCAACATGGCGTACTATCGTTTACCCATTAGAATCAACTAACTGGATTGGAGTGACGTAACATGATGTTTATGAGCACATAACTACAGGTATACTGAGTTAGGCCAAGTTCGTACGGGCGCGTGATTCCCGCGGCGATCTTTTTCACGCACTGGATTTTCAACGGTCTGATTAGCGCCAAGAGTTGAAAATCCAACTGTGTGCTTTTTTGACGAGCTGGGATGCGCTCTGTTGGATTCTCAATGAACGGCTCAACACGAATCAACTCAGCCTATCGCAGTCCTAACTCCTACCCCATCACAGTTGGACATAGGTCTCTCCCAGGCTGTGCCACAACCACCTGTACTCGACATTCCGCATCGAGCCCATCCCAGCCATCTTCTTAAGGTCAAGGAGCGTAGTGTGGGACGCCCCCCAGCTAGATTGCTGGAAGGTGTCCCACACTACGCTTGCCAATACGCGGTGTCCAATCACCAATCCAGGACTGGTCTGCTCCACCGGCCATCGGTCTTTCGACGAAAATGGCCAGCTCTCCAATCTAGGACTGGTCTGCTCCACAGGGTATTGGTCCTTCAACAAACATGGCTAGCTCTCCAATCTAGAACTGGTCTGCTGCACCGGTCCACGAATATGGCCAGCCCACTGCCACTTCAGTTTGCTGGCTCAACACCGATAGTTGAACTCAACACCAGTGCGTGATAAAATCTCGCGCCGCAATCGTTTTACGTCGGTGCGTACGTGGGCTTACAGAGAGTCTACTAATAATGATTAAGCTAGATTAAACCTGTCATGATATATTAGTACACACGTCATCCTAACTGGTAATACAGGTATTCAGTGGCACCTGGTCAGTCTGGAAGCCAAATTGATACAATTATAATTAGGAGTAAGCTGATAATCCTAATTTTCAAATTGGTACTACAATCAAAGCAAGAGGGGGTTGTGGCTATATAATAGCCTTTTTTTTTGTGGTGGGAAATCATTTATGACCTCTTTCGCTCTGGGCTGAGCGGAAGGGAGTGTCAGACTTTTACTGACTAAAACCCACCCGTGTTCCTTCGGTTGCCTGTGCCAGGGGTCTTATACTCGTAATAGCCTGACGGTCGAATGGCCGATAAAAGGTTAAGCTACGCTTGCCTCGGTCAGCTCGTGGATGGGTGACCATCCATTACAAATCGAGAACCCTCCGTGCCGGAAAGCACGTAAAGCCGCTGGTTTCAGATGTCATTCGTAGATCTTTGACAGTCGTTACACGTAGCCAGGAGCCCAAAAGTCGAACAAAAGACTAGTCTTAGCCATGGGTATCGTGGAACCTAGTAGTTGGATTGTGTAGTCAGACAGCAGTCGCTTCATGGTATTTAGCTGCATCTAGTTGGACTGAAAGCCGACCACAACATAGTTGGGGAAGGCTAGGCAGATTGATTCATTTTTACGTTTCCGTACCCAAAAGGTAAAAACGGGACCCTATTACTAAGATTTACCTGTCTGTCCGTCCGTCTGTCCATCCGTCTGTCTGTCACCAGGCTGTATCTCAAGAACCGCGATAGCTAGACAGTTAAAATTTTCATAAATTATGTATTTCTGTTGCCGCTATACAAAACTACTAAAAACAAGATAAAATAAATATTTATGGGGGGCTCCCATACAACAGACGTGATTTTTATAGATAATGGTACGGAACCCTTCGTGCGCGAGTCCGACTCGCACTTGGCCGGTTTTATAGTTAAAAAACAAGCTGATGATGCTAATTTTCATCAGTAGATACTAGAATCAATATAAGCAATAAAGACTATTAAATTAATTTATGATCAAATTCTACATTATATTGAAATGTATTTGCATAACACCTGCAATTAAAACTAATCTCTAATGCGTGACTGAAATTCTTTTATCAAGACAAACACAATGCAAAATGAAATCATAAAACTCTGAAAACGAAATTACATTTCTTAAAATAATACCTACTCGTAAAGCAGCTTTTCTATATCTCGCATATACTACGAAAATATCTACAGGTTGTTACAACGTATGAAAATAAACACAGAGAAGAGAATTTCTACAGCATCAGCTTCCAACAGCATCTGTTTCCAAGAAAAAAGTAAATCCCTCAAAAGGAAATTACATTCCAAAAAACACTAATGCAACATTAAAAACATTCCTACATCTCGAAACGATATTACAAACTGTAATACGAGTGCCTACGTCACAGCGCGGTGTTTTGGCAGTAATTCATATTCACCTGTTGCTTTATATGACGGTGACAGCAGAGATATTTACGAAACTGTTTAATGTTATAACGCGTGTGAAATTACGCAATGTTAGCGAATAATAAATTAGATTTTTTTATGTGGGTTTTTGACGGTGTATTGAATGTTTGGCTGTGAATCTTGTGACGGAATTTTTTTTTGAGTGAAATTCAAGTTTGATATATTCACGGGAATTTAAAATCTGAGAAAATTGACAAGTTTTGGATGCACCAAACTCAATGACAATTTTTATGACTTCTTTATTACAGAAACAAGCGATTTGCTCCTGCTTCGCAGGGTGTAACGACTTGACAAAACTTGAGATTTCTTTATCTTTACTTTATGTCAGTTTAATATTAATGTATTAAACACATACATACATAATCAGCTTATAATGTTCCCACTGCTGGGACACAGGCCTCCTCTCGGTGAGAGGGAGTGGGACGTAATCCACCACCCAGGCCAGAAAAAAGAAAAATAGATCAAAGGATCTATTTTGACTAAAGGTTCTCAGTTGTCAAAGGTATGTATAAAAATGCATATATCAATTAACTGTATCAGAAAATATAGCTCCAAGCGTCTCTTCCATCTTTAGTCTGAGGCGATAAAAACGCCGATATTTTTATGTAAAACAACATCACCAAGCCCTAAATTCTATTTAGGTTCACAAATGAAAAATATACAGAGACCCTATAAAGAAAAACTAACTACTTCAGCCAACAAAAAATTTACTCAAAAAAATCTCTTTATATACGTCGCTTTTCTCTCAATTTTCACTAAACTTTTCACAAAAATGTGCGATATTTTTTTTCATGACTTAAAAGAATCTCTAAGTTACATAAGATGTGAAAGGGACCTTGAAACTTTTTTCACTTCACGACACATTTAGCAAAGAAAAATGCCTAATTTCAGAGACGGCCGTAAATGAACTCTGCCAGCAGACATGGGTACCGTAATGCACGTTCAGACACGTTCCACCTAGTCGGGGAGACGGGAACATTTTTGATAATGTCTTTTGTCAATTAGAGTATTGTTACATAATATTTTTTTACTATACCCAATACTTACTCTATATATATTTTGTGGCTTTACGTACCGATGGCTATGGATAGGTGTTTCAGACAAGCTGGTTTCCAGGCAGACTTGATAACCGGAAAATCACGTTTTGCGGCGCAATTTGGGAGATTCTAAAGTCCAGCAAAGGACTGTGAGCAGCCGAGTTGATTAACAGATGGATTTGTTACTATTTAAAATTTCATTCTAAATGATATATTTTCGTAAGTAGGTTTGTATGTACAAACACTTTTAGACGTCAATCATATTTTTTTTTAAACTAGATTTGTTCGACGTTTCCTATCTGACTACTCTGAGAAGAAAGACTGACACAAACTCTGAGGTCACAGTTTGTGTAGTAGTAGTGTAGTTTAAAGTCCAGATATAATCTTGATCAGATCATGTGAAGACCATGTAGATAGGTGTCTGAAATGACATTTTAATAGTATTCTTACAAAAACTTAGTAATGTATTTGTTATCTGTTTTTTTCGGTCTAGATAACCGTACCTTTTAGGATTCCTAAAAAAATGGCTACTGTAATAAAAACGTATCCTACATTATGATTGTATCCTTTACTCCTTACAAACCGAACCTTTTAGTCCCTTAAACTATATTCAAAAATATATCTTGGATAAAATTTGAAACCTGATTCTATCGGATTATTCCAAGCTAAAGTAACAAGGGAAAACGTTTATTTAAGTATTTAAAAAGGTCCCTTTTAACGATTTACAAGTCTAGCCGTTATCGTAAATCACTCAACGTGTAGTAACTAAAATTTATTACAAGGAATTTACACGGCACAAAACTCTTAGTGCGTTTGTCCATCGCTGCCGTCACCGGGACGTCACCGAGAAATGAAATTATTCGAACTAAACAAGAGGGGCAATTCTCGTAATTTTAAGAACGTTCACAGTGTGATCTCAGTCTTAATCTGTCAAAAAATACTTCTAATTTCCATACATTTTGACAAGTTTTTGACATTTGTTTGTCGCCGAGATGAGACTGCGACTAGATTTTGAACGTTTTAAATTACGAGAATTGGCCTTTTGATGTCCACCGTGACCGTACTGGGGGTTTAGTATGTTATGATAGGCAAAACAAAAGCCGGGCGATCGCGAAGGTGCGACGGCAGTATGTGGACAAGATCAAACGTGTTTTGTGTTGCCGGCACATCAGCCATTTCTATAAAATATCATTTATAACCTTAAATTAAAATATCGTCGTGAAAAGTCAATAATATGTTGTGCTACGAAAGTTAGTGACAGAAACGAATCGCTATAAAACCGACTCCACGTAGTCTTGTCTGCCCTAGAGTGTAATTTAGGCCCGCGTAAGCGCGGAGGGGCGAGGCGGCCCGCGAGCTGAGGAGCAGGTGGTATTAAAGCCGGCCGGCAAGCTGAAGCTGCGGTGGTGAGCCTTAAAACCATCTGCGACGATTAGCTCGCGTGGGACCGCCGGAGCCCCGCAGCGCCGGAGCCGTGACAGAAACCATGCCTGCTGCATGTTGCATGCTTGCTCCATGCTTGGTGTATGCTTGTTTGTATGCATGCTTGCTGCATGCATGGTGAATGAATGAGTGAATGAATTTTCTGTAATATGATAGATGAGATGAGTCTTTTAATTATTATGGATATGAATTGTATGCCAAATGATGATTCTAACTCTAAACTTTCTGAGATATGATAGTTTTGCCTTTTAATGACTATCGATATGATGGTTCTACTTTTTAATTATTATGCCTAAAGACGATTCTGACTTACAAAATTATGAGTTTTGAATGTATGATAAATGAGTGTTTGCCAAACGATTTTCTGCGAAATGAAGTTTATGCCATGCGCTGTTATGAAAAATAATGTTATGACTAAAACAGTTCTGCTATAAAGGGTAGACCCAGCACACGTGCGATAGACACGCGGCCATAGTAAATGTATGTATCACTATCTACTATACTACTATCTGTATCACATGTATGCTTCTGCACCGACATCTCGTTCTCGGTGACGTCTCGGTGACGGCTACAGTGGACAAACGCACTTAGGGTGGCATGTTTTAGAAATGTATTTAAAAAATAAAACCTTTTATAAACACTGTAAAGACTACAGATAAATCAATCTTAGTGTTTCGCACCAGAATTTCAGTATTTTCTTTTAAAAACTCTCAAATACATATTTACTCTATTTAGCAGGTGTTACTTTTATATTTACAGCTCTAAAAGATAAAGATAATTATGTTTTAGCTGCTTAAATAGGCTCTTAGGATTAATTTAAATATCGAATGCATAAGTTATGTATACCTACCGTATTTTTTTGAAAAAGGTACCTAATACGAATACCTAACCCATGTGAATGATTTTTTTTATACAAACAATTAGAAAAAAGAAAATGGAGGAACTGGACTCCTCGACTAACGTGACCTTTGTTTTCCCAGCCTAAGCAAGGCAGGTAAATTGAAGTAGGTACGCACGCAATGGCAGACTGCTAAAACACTGCCGCTCTGAAGTAGACGTTTATTTTTCAGGTTAAAATAAAGTAGGGCGATAACCTCTAGAGAATTTTTTGTTCCTGAAAAAGTTTGGCAAACTTTTTGATATAACTTCTGTTTAACTTAAAAAAAAAACTGTATCAAAATGCAAATATTATTTTCTTTTAGTTATGACTTAGGTACAAGTGAAAAAAAATAAAAAGTTTCGGTTTCCTTTTAATAGTATGAACATGTACAGACGCCAACACATCAATCCAGTAGCTACATGGTCTTTTGTGCCCGACAAATACATCGGACACCGTCAGAGCCGCCGGCACAATCTGTTTGCGCAACTCCCAGCGAAAACTGTAGCCAGAGCTGTGTGTGAATCCCCAATCTGTCGTACTCTAAAGCAGCTGAATGCCCTTCTGGCTGCCAACCCTGAATGTGATATGTTTGCGGATGAATGGATTCAAATTATGCGTATATGTCTGGTGTTCTGTGAGAGAATGTATGCAAGGGAGTCTACTGTTCCATGTTAGTTTTAAGTTATATTATGGTCAACTTAACTATTGTCCTCTATGTTAATTAATGTAATTGGTGTTGTACCGTTTTAATTAACTATAAATAAATAAATAAATCAAGCTACTACAATCTGTCAAATTTCTTTAATAGATTTTTAACTTTATTGCTAAAGCATTAAGGTTCAAGGTCTCTGTACCTACTGTGACGTGGCTTGGTTGGTGAAATAGACGGCAAATTTTACAAAAAAACTCTTAATCACTGCTGGACATAGGCCTCTCCCAGGCTGCGCCACAACACACTGTCCTCCGCCCTCCCCATCCAGTCTGTTCCAGTCACCATTTTGAGTTCGTCGGTTCATCTTGCTAGGAGGTGTCCCACATTGCGCTTGCCGACACATGGTCTCCACTCCAGAAGTCGTCTGCTCCACCGGCCATCGGTCCTGTAACAAACATAGCCAGCCCACTACAGCTTGCTTACAAATATTTAATCTATTCTATTTCTAGTCCATTCTCGTGAATAGAGGGGCCTGTTTCTTGGCCAAAGAATTAGCATCGCCCTACAACGTAGCAATGCTGCCAGCCTTTTGGGCACTGTTCCTGTTGACAGCGATGCGGACGAATTTTTGATGCCCTATGATTCTTTTGCTTATTTTTTCACATATACATATTATTATTTAAAATGTTAGCTTATATATTCTATTTCTGATTCAACCCTTAAAGAAACTGCGCATAGCCCATTTCATAGCGCGCTGAGTGAGCTTTAATTGACCAACCCGACCAAAAGCTCTACCACCAACGAATCCAAACATTGAACCGTTCCCACCTTAATTCGTATTTCAATATCGACCCAAAACCTATACATATTTCAAACAATATTAGCTACCCTATATGTAAACCAGTTCCATTTACATACATAATGAATTATTAAACAAACAGTAATTAGATTTCTGAAGTACAACACTAGTTTGAAACTCAGCGCCTGCTTTAATTCTCAAAGGAGTTCTAATATTGAATTTCAGAGTCGATGAATAAACAGTGCGAGTCTACATGTCTAGTAAAGTAGTGTAGGTAATCGTATTATACTACCCAACTTATAATCGACACCTTTCCAATACATATATTGGAAATGTGTGGTCATAATAACCTCCCGACCGATTTCGCTTACGGTGGCCAATTTCAACGGAGATTAGCCAAGTACGCAGGAGATTTGTGTATCTATTTTAGTTTATTGTATACATAATGTTTGCACCAACGACAGTCCCATTTTATGTCAAGGAAAATCACTGTCCATTCTAAGGTTGCCTGGAAGAGATCGCAGTAATGCGATAAGGCCGCCCATTGTATATTTTGTAGTGTGCCATGTATTTTTTATGCTATGTGTTTTTGTGGTGTACAATAAAGTATATATAAATAAATAAATAAATATTATAGTGCACAAGTGTGTGCGTAAACACAGGTGCACTCTGCCTTTACTCTCATAGTCCGATGGGACGGCAATCCCACACGACCGGGGAGAGATCAGGCGCAGGAGGCTTTACGTGCTTTCCGAGGCACGGGGGTATTAAACCGCCAACTCCCAAACTCCGGACTGTTACTAAGAAATTCCCAATGGAGAACTCAAATCACTTTGTCTGACCCGGGAATTAAACCCAGGGCCCCACGCTCAGTAGTCGCGCTTGCAACGACGATACCAACGGAGCAGTAGCAAATGAAAACTGATGTTGTTGAAAATGGTGTATAGGTGTGTGCATATTGATAACAATTATGGCGAGGCAATATAATGCAAGGTCCAACTTGATAGGTTACCCTATTGATAACTTTCTCCATGAGATTCGCTTCATACAGACGTTCTCTATTTAGACAGTGCGAATGGTGCATATCTATGTAGCTCAAATTGGTTTATTTTGTATTTATTTATTTGCATAAAACATGGTATACAAAGGTGTTACATGAATTAAGGATAAGATCATAAATGTTTTGCTTAAGACTAAAGCATGCAAAATGGTTAACACAACTTATGTTCAGGGTATTCCTTAATGCTATAAAAGTTATTATCATTTAGCCATTTAAACAAGTGAGTTTTAAACAGTCTGCGATTTAGTAATTTAAGTTTACATGGTAATTTGTTTTAAATACGTACAGCCATAGCTACACAGCTTTTACTATATTTTGTTAATCGAGGGATTTCATTTAAAACACGTCTAAATTTGTCACGCCGATTCCTAGAGCTTACATCTGCTGCTGTTCTGAATAGATCTTTATGTTTTCGTACATACATACATGTTTCATATATGTATATACAGGGTTATTTGTAAAACACCAGCAACCTCTTAAGAGGTCATTGTACTCATCATTATGAACAACTTTTACTATGGGACCAAAACTGAAATCGCGAAAAAAAAAATCAGCTGTTCCCTACATTTATGTTCGCATAACTCGTCAAAATGTAGGGAGCAGCTGATTTTTTTTTCGCGATTTCAGGTTGGTCCTGTAGTAAAAGTTGTTCATAATGATGAGTACAATGACCTCTTAAGAGGTTGTTGGTGTTTTACAAATAACCCTGTATAGTGAGGGTTGTGGTAGCAGAGCGAGTTTTTTTAAATATTAGTCGACAAGATACGTCCGGTGGAATGCCCTGAATAGCTCGAACACATTTCTTTTGAGCGATAAATGCTCTGTTATGGTCGGTACTATTTCCCCATTTGCAGCTTTTTAGATTTAGGTCTACTAGACACCCTTTATTTAATAATAATAATATGTTTCTCCTTTGAATTGCGTTCTTGGAATAAAGAATATGATACAGCGTTGTAGAGTTCATAATAAGAATCTTATTTATTATGTAGCTATAACAGTCTTTGCAGGTTGTCAAAAGCTCAATGACTACGATATTATATGTTAGGTACAGTCACGAGCAAAAGTATGTATACACATTAATTTTTTAATGAAATTTTATGTTGTTACGAACATAGCTTTTTCGAACCCATAAGTTTATGTGTCGTAATGTGTCGTAATTAAACGTTGCATTCGTTATTTCACGAACAAATCGCAATTGAAAGTTGCTAAGTGTTGACATATTGGTGCTCATGACTGTACAGACGCCAGCACATCAAGCTGCCCGAAACTGTCAAAGTTTCCCAATCAATATTGAACCTAATGCTTTAGCGATAAAGTTGAAAATCTATTAAAGAAATTTGACAAATTCTAGTAGCTTGATGTGCTGGTGTCTGTACATAACAATATAATATCGTTGACATTCAGCCATCTGAATGACTGTCACTCCAAATTATTAATATTAAACCGCAAGTGCGACAAAATTAAATTGGACAAGTCTACCTCAAACTTTTTAGATCGAAAAATGGTGAACAAAAACCTTTCAAATTGTAAACGTTTTTTTTTTGGCTTTTCGCTAGCTCATGTTCAACTGTACACTTTTCTAAGTGAAATTAACGAGTCCAAATAAAAAGCTGGCCTTACACTACCCAAGGAACATTGTCTCTCCGTTCATTTCCTCCAAACTAAATCACAAACATTGAAGCCCGTTTATTATCGACCTACATTTCAATCCGAGCAAACCACAGATCTACCTCCATTGAACTAATATAAATGAACTGTCTGTTTGTTAGTTAATCACGTCTTGGAGGAGTGGAGCTCGATTCATCCTCAGTCGAAACTAATTGCGACTCTATGCAACTGTGTAGTGTAGTGACGCGTATTGTGACAGTGGCTTTAATCATAGTTAGATGTTCTCTATGTCAATAACACAAAGTGAAGCTAAATTAGCTGGCAAGTTACCTAGTAAGTAGTTGTGGAGCGTCTTTGTAAAGGAGGTCGTTTGAGGAAGTAGATGCCTCACAGAGACACCGTGATAAGATAACGGTTTTGTTTGATATATGTAGTTTGATTACATAAGTGTGAGGATGTGAGGGGGGTGTGTGTGTGTGTGTAGTGGAGTGTAGGGGTGCAGGGGTGTGTAGTTGTGTGTATAACGGTAAATTTTACTAATTTTTATGGACAACTCCCACTTGACCTAAATTATAGTTTTTAGACGTGAATCTAAATTAGCTGACAAATTACCTAGCAAATTGTTTAGCTTTAGTCTTAGTAAAGGATGTCGTTTGAGGATGTAGTAGGTACCTCACAGCGAAACCGTGATAACGGTTTTGTTTGATATATTTTGCATAAATAAATAAATAAATAATTATAATAGTGTTTTCTTGACTTCTGGACAGTATGAGGAAATCATAGGAGATATGAGGAAACTGAGGAACCATTAGCTGTTTTATTTTTATAAAACAAATTTGTTTTCATACTTAGTTTTTTCATCAATGAAATGAAAAAACGGTAAATTTTACTAATTTTTATGGACAACTTTTGACCAAAAATTTTAGTTTTCCAAAGTGAATCTAAAATAGCTGGCAAGTTAGGTACAGGGTAAGTGGTTGTAGAGCTTGGTGAGCATGTAGATACCACCATACAGAGTATTTTTTTAACCGGGACAGTATGGGGAAATCCGCATCCGTAATAGGAGATACACAACACAATGAAAAGTGGAAAAATATGGGGGTCTCCCCCATATTTTTCTTTCGAACAATACCGGTTTAAGGAATAGGATATGCGGGGAAACTGTCTTAGAAACCATTACCCATTTTTGACATGAAAATATTTTTCGTCTTAGTTTTCAAATGCAAACAATGTGTCTGTACGTACTATATTATAATAGCTTGCAGAGTTAGTAAGCTGATCTAGCAGACTATCTTTAGGAATCGTGATTGGTAACCATTGGAAATTAAATTTTTCTAACGTTTGTGCGATTTGCAGATCATAGTCATCATCATCGACCGATCGTAGTCATTTTATATATTTATGTTCTGTAATTTGTATGGTGTACAATAAAGAGTATTCTATTCTATTCTATAATCAGATTGTAAGTTCATCGAAATATATGATTCGCGACCATACTAAATATGTATTTACAGGGTTATAATATAAAATTCAATATAAAAACCACTCTCTTAGTTACAATAGAGTAATTTGAACAACTTAAAATTTGGATTGCTCGGGCTACCTTGGCGCTTTCGCTTTAAAAAACGTATGGTAGGACTCCAGCCAGATAGACCAATCTTCAAAGACTCTAAAAAGGCTTATCCTATTTACGTGAATTTATTCATAGAATAAAGCTCTGTACCTGGGTTTTAGTACTCTTTTTTTTACTAAACCTAGGCAACATTTGGAATGAATTGTGATAAAATAAATGATAATATATAAACGATTTTATTTTGCAAGTAAGTTTCTACAACTTTTACACGTCAGTAAAATTTAAAAACTAGATGAGGTCGGTGTTTCCTATCTGACTAGTCGGTAATAGTAAAAAATGTTGTGAGAAAAGCTAGTTTTTAATTTACAAAGTAGAGTAGGTAGTAAGTTTAAGCTCAGCGACCGACGCCTTTCTTTTGTAAAAATATTTAGTAGTTGTTCAGTAATATTCTGTGAAAATGAATTAAAAACTAACTATATAGTTTACAAAACGTTGTTTACAACTTAGTTGGTGACCGCCAGTTCATTAGTGTTTCTTTAAAGTGGTGCCAACATAATTCAGAATTACCCGCAAATTAACAACACCCAAATGATTCTCGACTTTAATTTAGTAACATAAGGTTGAGTTTTCATTGCTTGTGAAAGGTACATGGGTTATTCTAGTTTGGTGCTTGGGTGGAAGTTCCAAAATGTAGTGTGTGAAACGTTTTCAAGGAAACTGAATTAGGTTGAATGCTGTTTATTCCTGGGTGTTGCTTTTGGAGGTTGGAATTTTGTATTTTATTTAACTTTCTGGTATCTTAACCCAGAATTTCAAGTTACTACGAAAAAAAAAACACATGCAAATCTTGTTGTTAAAATGTCCTATACATGAGGACGTTTTTTACGAACTTTTTTTTGTTGGGTGATGTTGAAGATTCTTCGAGTTAATGAAGTAGAATGCGGGTTATATTTTATTATTATTAGCCATTACCTGTTCACCTCTCTGTCCAGAGCTGCCAAGAACCAATCTTCATTACTACCGTTAAAATAAATCATTTATGTCATTCTAGTAAAGTATCAAAGAATTTATCAACTTTCCCTCCGCATCTAGCTAAGTACGTTAGCTGGTTTTGTAGGTCCAACTATTATAACAGAAAAAACAGCTCAACAAAAATAGTTTATCATTACCTACAATCAGTCACCATAACACCAAAATGCTCCAAAAAGCCTTATTGGCGCCGATTCCCTTTTTCACAAACTAAATTAAAAAGTTCAGTGCATCTTTTTTTTCTATTTTATTAAGAAAAGGACAGAAGATATATACTAGTTTAGTCCTGTCAAATTAAGATACTCCATAGAGACCTTCTGAACAAGGACGATCAAGGCACAAAATACCAAAATGAAATTAAAGAAACTGGCTACAAAATATTAAATAATCTAAATAGACTATAAAGCACTCCTGAAACCGACACAACAAATATTATACTGGACCATATATTATGTACAAATATAAACAAACATTCATTCAGCATGTCTATAGTGAAATCGAGGCTATCAGATCACAAACAAATTTGCCACTCTTGGCTAAATGTACAGCTTTTGTAAACGTTTTTATTAAATAAATTATATTATTATTATTAAATATTTCTGGAAATAGGCAGGTGGGAACCGCAAATAAACACGAAAAAATATTACAAAGCACTGGATTACACAAAGTTGTATAACAGCGCTCTAACAGCTACGTTCAACAATGAAGATAAAGACTTTAATTATCTAAAGAGATTTATTTCGGAACAAGTCAATAAGAGCAAAATAGACAAAAGAATTAAACTTACCCCAAAAGACTGAATAAACCGAGATCTTATCGACTCAATAAACTCACGAAACATAAATTATGGCAACAAACAAAATCACAACCAAAAAACGATGACCACAAAGAAAAACTTCAACGAATAACAACACAGAGTAATAAACTTAATCAAGACACAAAAGAAGAAGTACTACCATAACCTATTTAAAATTAATTACAATCAAGCAAAGAAAATGTGAGACCTTATCAATAATTTAACATTAAATAAAATTAAGGACAACATCCATGCCCCTCCTAAACAAACGTTGACCTCAAGCCTGATTACAGAAGGTAATGCAATATGTGACATAATTAACTCATTTTTTTCATCAATAGACGCAAACCTAGCAACAAAATACCCATCACGGGCCATGTTAACACCGATAATATTTTTATGTAACGACGATAATATTATTATTATTACACACATAACATATATAACACTAAAGGAGCTCTCCCCATGTACCACAGATGAAATATCAAGAATTATTGACGATCTTGACAGCAACACAAGTACAGGCCTAGATGGCATCAGCACTTAGGCGATCAAATGTTTAAAACTTATAATAATAAGGAGATTAACTGACTGTATAAACGTGTGGTATTTTACCCGATACGCTTAAGATTGCTGGGGTCAGTCTTATTTATAAATCCGGAAGTAGAACTGACCCGAGTAACTATAGGCCGGTGTCGGTCTTGCCAGTAATATCAAAGATATTCGAACGAGTTCTATATGAAAGAAAGAAATTGCAGTTATTTGAGGCAAACATTACGCATTTAAAAGAACATAACCACAAAAAGAAAAACAAGTCGGGGGTAAACATGCGTCACATTTACGCAAAACGGCTCTCGCTCAGCACAATGCTAAGACCCTATACAAAACAGAGCCCCAGCGCTGGTTTTCAGCGGCAGCCGGCGTTGATGTGATGACGTTAACCAGTGCAGTATGCAATTATACATAAATAAATAAAAAATAACAATCAAAACCAGAAATAAAATAAACCATTGCAACTTATGATTCGACACAAACAAAAAAACAACAATCACAACATGAAATGAAAAAAAAGATGGTGAAACATGAAATATAATTATGATGTGGTAACATTCCGGGCAACGAATCTCTCGCCGCCCGGGCCGGCGCGCCGATATATAATCGTTTAAGTAAATACCTAAATGACAAAAAATTCTTGATAGACCAACAATATGGCTTTCGAGCTAAGTCAAGTACCCTCACAGTAGCAGTAGATTTAATAACAAAAATAAAAAAAAACTTGAGAGGTGTCAAGGGACACCCGGATGGAACGAAGTTCCTTTCTATAGACAGACAGAGAAACACGCGCACGCCGCACGGCTTACAACTATAGCAAAAAGTGTCGATACAACTTTTGTTCTTAATTTTTTCCGTCTAGCGGTTTCGCGACGCGCGATAAGGAACTTCGTTCCAACAAATATTGATGAACAAAATTTTGTTTAAGGGATCTTTATTGATTAAAAAAAGCGTTTGATACAGTAAGCCACCAGAAGCTCATCCAGACTAGATAATATATGTAGGTATCGAGACAAGAAGTTAAATTAGACAATTAATTTCACTACCTCGGTTCATAACATTACGTATGGCTGTCCAAGGCTCGTTATTAACTCACTACTCTTTATAATCTATGTTATTATTATCAATAAAATATGGCTTAAAGTGCACTTAACTCTATATGCGGATGACACATGTATATTTTATTTCAATAAATCTATTCATAACATTTTAACGGATGCGCCAAACGACCTTGACCTGCTGAACGAACAAATGAAATGACAATGTCATTACTGGCAGCATTGCGTAAAGTTTCAAACTGTATTCCTAGAAAAGTACGTAAAATAATATATAACTCGCTGGTTAAATCTCAACTTGAATATTTATACCCAATACCCACTACAGAGAACACAAAACAAAATCATAAAAACATTATTTCACCATCATTATTTAACTCCGACAAGAATACTATACAAACATACTCAATATAACTCATGTTTACAAATACTACACTTAATGCGTCCTTAATAAAAAAATCATCAAACATCTGTTCAATCAAACATACAACTACATAAGAGAAATATAACATACAACGTAAGGAATAATAAGAAAAAACAAAATCCAGCTAAAACCAGTGCACACTCGCCCTAATTATGACAAGAAAATAATATTAGTAGAAGGCGCACGGCTGTTCAATAGTTTACCGGAGGAGATAAAAAAATGTGAGAATATAAACACATTCAAACGCAGATTAAGGCAAATACATTATATATACAACATTTGAAATAACACCAAACAGAATAATAAGCTAACATAATGTCTCTAGCAGCCCTGGGGTAACTTATGTTAATAGTAGATACTACATAGTTATAATCACCTGTGCTGTGTATCTCATTAGCGAACTGTTATTATTAAATTTATTATAAAATTTTATGTTCTTATGAGAAATAAAGTTCTTTAAACCCACATTTTAGACGTGATTAAAAACATGGCGACTAAAACTACGTCAATTTACGTCAGGCAGTGACTAATTTGACAGAACTAAACTAATATTTATCTTCTGTCCTTTTCTTAATGAAATAGAAAGAAAAAGATGCACTGAACTTAAATTTAGTTTAGTTTGTGAATAAAGGAATCAGCACCATTGCCTACAATCAGTCACCATAACACCAAAATGCTCCAAAAAGCCTTACTGACCCGATTTCACCATCAAATCCCAGTCCAAATCGAAAGCGAGAAGATTGGCAAAGCCTAAACCACTGGTCACCGACGGACTCATTATCGGCCAGTGTAGAGCAGCTCGAGATACTCTAATCAACTGTCTCGCTAGCTTCTGCGACTGATTAAAAGGTGTTTTAGATTCTGCGATAGCAACGAGAATTTAGGTGAGGTGGTGGCTGGAAACCACAGGAAGCAAATGAGGTGTCTTTTGTTTTGGTTATCTTCTATATCTATACAATATATAATTTTATAGACTTGCTTTGACGCCTGGTTTCCCCCGAAAGATAAGACAGAGGCATGAGGTGGCATGACCTTTAGGCTTCGATCAATATTAGTACTAGATTAAGGATCAGAAACAAAAATCAGTCGCTCAAGTGGCCACGTTTGCACACACGTAAACATCTACATTTCTTAGAAAAAATAAACATAAATTTTACCATTGCAAAATATATTTAAAATGTCGCTGGAAAATAAAATCATTCTATTTTTAATTTTCAGTCATTTATTCTAAAATGAAACTTAAAGTCTAAGTAATAAGGTTAAAAACCATACTAATTTGAAATAGGACCACAAAAGTATTTGTGGTCTTATTTTTCGGGCCGTTTTTGAAGCGCTTATCGGGAATCTAGTCCTATTATTGATCGAAGATTTGTGGTCTTATTTTTCGGGCCGTTTTTGAAGCGCTTATCGGGAATCTAGTACTATTATTGATCGAAGCCTTTAGGACATCCATATTTCGTCTGTTGTGATTAAGTCCCATGTAACAGGGGCCGAAGCTATTGCCATCAACCAGGCACCATTCCAGACTCCGAGGGTAGTGGCCTGGGTAAAAAAATAATTATTATATTTAGTCCGTCAATTAGATTATCGAAAAATAATGGACACGTATTTTTTCTTTTGGCAATCAAACAAAAAGTTACAAAGATAAAGCGCGTCAAAATTTGGGAGTGGGGGTCGTGACGTCACGCCATGCTAAAAAGTGTAGCAAGGCGTGACGTCACGCGGAACTTTAACGGGCGATATCTTCATAATTTTTTACATAATTGACAAAAGAAAAAATACGGGTCCAATATTTTTTGATAATCTAACTGACGGACTAATTAGAATGTTTTAGAAAACTAGCCTATTCCAGATAGAAAAACCTAATAACACTATGCCCGACGCCGACGTGGGAATACAACCCAGGACTTTATGCTCAGCACCAACTCTTGCGACCACTACACCAACGATATAATTATGGTGGTCAAATCTACCAGAGGGGCAGTTCTCGTAATTTTAAGAACGTTCACGGTCTGAGGGGCAATTCTGGTAAATTTAAGAACGTTCACAGTCTGATTTCAGTCTCAATCTGTCAAAAATACCTCTAATTTCCCTACATTTTTGACAAGTTTTTGACATTTGTTTATCGCCGAGATGAGACTGCGACTAGATTTTGAACGTTTAAAATTACGAGAATTGACGTTTAGATATATACAAATATAGTACCACCACCGAACAAATAGTTGCAAGTCTATCTGTTGTACACGTAATATCATTATTTGTTAGATTTACTGAAGGCTATAGTTCCAATCGACTGAGATTCTCTAATCATCTCTGTTCTGCTTCAAGGAACGGCAAATGGGGCTTTACAATACACGACTATTGTAATAATAATAATATAATTTATTCATCAAAAACATTGAAGTAGGTACAGACGCCAGCACATCAAGCTACTACAACCTGTCAAATTATCGCTGAAGTATTAAGGTTCAAGGTTGATTGGGAAAATTTGACAGTTTCGTGTAGCTTGATGACAAACACTATTCAGAATCATAATGTATTAGGTACTTCAATTCCTTTAACAAAATATTAAAATAATAAATATTAATTCCTAACATAATGCCTAACTAATAGCTATAGTGTATATACTTATATACTAGGTACTAGGATACTTTCCATTATATTTAACCCTATATGTAAGTCATCAGCACGCTTCTGCCCTTTTCCCAGATAAAAAATTAATCCACTATATTCAAAAATGGTCAAAAAGTTTACTCATGCACATTACAAGGCTTAGTAGTAAGCAAAACGACTTAAGGATGAGATACAGGGTGACAGACATCGAAGCGCAAACTGAAACCACGAATTCAGCACATGATTCTGAACTTCCCTACGCTGAAATAATGCACATATCTCTGAAACAGCTGATTTAATTTAACTATGCTTTAGACAACTTAATTAATTTCTTTTATGAAATACTTATTGTATGAACTTCAACATAAATAGTACACCAGAGGGGCAATTCTCGTAATTTTAAGACCGTTCACAGTCTGATCTCAGTCTCAATCTGTCAAAAAATACTTCTAATTTCCGTACATTTTGACAAGTTTTTGACATTTGTTTGTCGCTGAGATGAGACTGCGACTAGATTTTGAACGTTTTAAATTACGAGAATTGGCCTTCAGGTATATTACAGGAACCAGATAAATACACAAAACCAAGACTACAATCACACGAAAAACTGAAACTACACTCAACACGACAATCGAATCGTCTACCTTAAATGCCCCCAAACTGAACGGCCCTGGTTTAATCGAAGTTTATCTAGGAGTTTGAAATACGGCGACCAGAAGGCGTTGGCAGATAGATACCTCTGTGGTCACCCTGAGTTATTGCCAACAGATAGTCCACCTATCCAAGTTTACGAAGCGATAGTATCTAGAATGCAAATCGGTGGAAGTTACTGGAGAGATTGGACACTGGAATGGAAATGGGCAAACTGCTTTTAAGGAGTGTTGTCTGAGTTTGGTGGTATAGCTCTGGAAGTGGATTGTCGTTGTGGATTATTCATTTAAAGTTGAGAGAAGTTTAAACGGCAAAAGTGTTAATTCAATGTGATGTGTGAAATAGTGTTGGTTCAATCAACTCAGCCTATCGCAGTCCACTGCTGGACATAAGCCTCTCCCAGACTGCACCACAACACCCTATCCTCCACCTTCCGCATCCAGTCTACACCAGCCACCTTCTTTAGGTCGTCCGTCCATCTAGCTGGGGGGCGTCCCACACTAAGCTTGCCGATACGCTGTCTCCACTCCAGGACAATTATAGGTAATCATAGAAAAAAATAAGCTGTTTATTTGTCTTGATCTACAAATAACCTTAACCCATAGTAATCCCAATGAAATACCGAACCCGGATACCCGGTAAAGATAATCGGGTCACGCATGGCCTGAATTATGGGCAAAAGGGTTGGGAATTACTTGCCAATTCTGAATATCAATTGTTTTATGGTTTACCTTTTTCGTCCATATTTACTACACGTGTCGTTTGAAGGTCAAATATTCAGGATATTGCTCGTTTATTGTATTCTATGTTTTATTTGATTTGAGTGTTTTGTTTTATTTTGTCGTTTTTTTACTTTTTTTATTTTTTCTGTAGTTAATAACAATGATAATGATTTGTTGAAATATGATCACTCATTCACTGGATAAGCTCAGGTTCGGATGCGAAGAAAAAATTGCCGCGATAAAAAAAAACGCCCGTGCGTACCTAGGCTAACCATAGAGTGCGCAGTTTAACCTCAAAAACTGGATCCCTATTTATTGATTCAGAGTTAGAGACAAGGGTCCTACTTAAGTACTTCACAAAGCCCACAATTTTTCTCAGCGACAATCAATGTCAAAAAATTGTCTAAAATGTAGGGAAATTAGAGGTAATTTTGACAGATTGAGACTGAGATCAGACTGTGAACGTTCTTAAAATTACGAGAATTGGCTCTGCAATCGACTACCTAAAACAAAACCGTATCACCTATCCTGTAAAAGCTCAACAAATTAAAGGAGCATAAACGCATTAACAGTACGCCTTTTAACCCTTAACAACCCACAAGTGTCTCGCGGACACAATTTTTGGTTCATTTACTCATAAAAAGTTAAGTATTTATTTCTACGAAAAACCACTTTATCTATTCTATCTGCAAGGTTTCAAGATTCTAAATCTGTAATAATAATGTTTATAATATGAATCGCATAGCATTTATTAACAATAAACTAAAATAGTAACTTATCGACCCACAAGTGTCCGATGGACACATTAGGTAATTGTTGCACTCGAGGTAGACTGTTTGTTTACATTCTACTCAGAATTATATCGCAGTAAGTGGGTAATTATAATAAATCACAAAGAATTTGTTTATAATAGAAATAGTTGTGGTATAAGCACTCATAGTTTCGATTATTTTGTATCCGTACTTAGACGTGTGTCACGTAATAAAAGTGCTAGAATCTGTTTTAGTTTTGTAAATTCAATGTGCCCTAGACAAAAGTGATGACGAAAACATTTATGTGCATCAGTTTCATAGCGATGATGAAGAAAATTTTGCTGTTGACAGTTGTAATAATGACGTTAGTGTCTTATGTGCCAAAAAAGAACCGTGCTGTTATTTTGTTGTCTACGATGCATCATATAGTAATGTGAGCAATAAGAACAAATCTGAAATAAATTTGTGTTACAACTCCACCAAGTAGGGGGTGTTGACACGCTTGATCAGATGGTCCATGAGTACACAGTTCGACGTAAAACAAACAGATGGCCTGTTGCATTTTTCCAAAATATTATAGATGTGGTTGGCATCGCTAACCATCGCTAATTATATGGAATAATTTATATCCTACTTGGAACCAACGGAAGAAGTGATGTGTACTAAGGAAAGTTTTTTTGCGTGATGTTGTAACTGAGTTAGTTACACCGCACATAAGGAGACGTAACAGGAAGGGCCTGACAAATTATCATTTAGCAGCTATTGAAGATGTAGTAGGACAGCTCAATCTTCTGAACATGCTACAAAAAAAAAACGCTGTCACATTTGTCCTGCAAAAATATCCAGAACATCTAAACAGTGATGCGATAAATGCAACCGTAATGTATGCTCTGAGCACTCAGTAAAAAAAATCATTTGTAATGTTTGTAAATAAATAAGTATATAATTTTAAAAAGTTATATGTATGTAAATAAATAAATATAAATATTTAAAACCACATTAAAGTGTATAATTATGGTACGCCTCGTATTTTTTCCCTAGAAGTACTCTAAGCTTCATACATGGTGTCCGTTAGACACTTCTGGTCAGTTACGTTTGAAAAGCTTACTGGGTTGTTAAGGGTTAATATCCAGAGCCTATAAACTTAAATGCACAGCGAGTATGTAATTTGTATTTAATATTCTAAAATTTTGCTTCCGCAGCAGCATTTCAGAAGCGGGATTTTGCAAGCAATTAAACGAGAGTAAACGCTCACTCGACGCGACGGTTGAGGGTTAAAAACGAGTATAAAACGGTATTTTCGCTGCCTTACACCTTAATGGAGCATGAGCTTATGGTGGCAAATGGGGGGTTGCAGTGTTTTGTCGGTTTTGGTTGTGTTTCAATTGATCGATGTTAATTTGTTGACTCTGAAAAGGAATGAAAGTGATTAGAGCGGCAATTCTCGCAATTTTAAGAACATTCAGTCTGTAGGCCAATTCTCGTAATTTAAAACGTTCAAAATCTAGTCGCAGTCTCATCTCGGTGTCAAACAAACAAATGTCTTCAAAAACTTGTCAAAATGTAGGGAAATTAGAAGTATAGTTTGGGAGATTGAGACTGAGATCAGACTGTGAACGATTTTAAAATTACGAGAATTGCCCCTCTGATCTCAGTCTCAATCTGTCAAAAATACCTCTAATTTCTTTACATTTTTAACATTAATTGTCGTTGAGATGAGATTGAACGTTTTAAATTACGGGAGTTTACCTTCTGATCTCTAGTCACTTGGTCTCTTTTGGGCAAGCTGCACCAGCGTCGATTACATCACCGCTTAAAATATGGTAAGATAGTCGTCTTATGCGACATAAAAGGTATAAACTGACTGAGGGATTCCAAGAGAATGGGAAAATGTCCCGTCATAGCCCGTCTGTGCCCGTTCCTCGCGTTGGAACGGTCACAGAGAACTATCCTTAAAGTGATGACCCGAAAGCCATTTCGATACTCGACCACTCAACTATATTCTGACTGTAAGGTGCTTAGTGTCCGATAGATCTTTGAGCTTGAATCCATCTTGAGGAGGCATCGATCAGTTCCACCTCCTGATACCACCAGACGTAAACAGAAACTAGTTTGTCATGTTTCTTCACATCACACATTTGCAAGAAGACAGTATTATGTAACTAGCAGTTTATTTTATAACAAAATTTACAAAAAACTTAATAATATAGTACATTTAAGCAAACATGACGCTAAGATCTCAATGAAAAGATGGTTGTTACAATTAGACTAGCTAAATACCGAATATCTTTTGTCTTCACAAACATATTAATTAATTAATTAAACACACACGCACCCTCTCTCACACACACACACACACTTTTATTCCCTACTTACATTCTTTGTTAATAATTAAAACAGTAGCACACAATGTTTTTAGGTTTTAAAATAATGAAATTGGCAGCTGACCACTATCTTCTGAAATACAGGCCTCACCTAGTTCAGAAGATAGAGTTAATACCCTAAGTAAACCTCTCTTTACCACCACAAATACTGTGGGATTGGTATTGTACAATATATATGACAGTAGTATAGGTACTTACCTAGTAATAAGTACTTTTTTTTTGTTTAATATGTAGTCCTGTTGCCATGTTGGTGAGAAATAAACTACACCCACTGACCCTATTATTATTATAGCTAATAACACAAGATAACAACAAATAGCTTTCACTTCGAAACTTTATGAATATGATAACCGTTCAAAAACCTTACTTTTAACCCTTCGTATCAGGTGGATCCACGCGAGACACAATGGGTTTAATTGTTTCTGTAATTACGGCATTCCACTGGTTAAAAGATGAACTAATGAACACCGTACGTTAGCAATAACATCTTTCGTCAAAACTGTCCATGAATATTACACAAGAAACAAAAAAGCGCTGTTTATTTCCAAAAACAAAACACTATCAAAATCACGAAAATCTACATACAAAATTGACAACGCAAACTGTTGTACCGTATTCGTGTGAAATACGTATCAATGGTAATTTATTTCATTTGGCAAAGTGAAGAGCAGAACATAGTTGAATAATGCAACGAATTCTTTACGGGAACCTTCGTTCGATCACTTGTTTTATCGACTGTACTGTATGTGAGGTTGCCATGTAAAAAATGTGGGTAGTTCGTGTTGAGTTTGACATTTTGTTGCGTTACTTCAGAAGCTGTTGGTTGGTTACAAATTGACTATGCTAAAGTTTTTTTACTGTACAGAAAATCGATCATACATAATCACCCTATAATGTTTCTACTGTTGGGACACAGGCCTTCCCTCTTCGAGGGGGGGGGGGGGGGGGCTACAATCTACCACACGGGCCCAGTGCAGGTTGGTAGATGTCACATGTCTTCGAAGCTTTGGTTCTAGGACATGCAGGTTTCCTCACGATGTTTTCCTTCGCCGTTAAGAGCAGTGGTGATGAAATAATTTACACAAAGTAAAGCGCCTGCCTGGGATGGATCGATGGACGGATGGATGTTTGTTACTCTTTCACGCGAAAACGACTTAACGGATTTGGATGAAATTTGGCACAAAAGGGTTCATACCAGGATTAACACATAGAATAGTTTTTATCCCGATATTCTTACGGGATCGTAACTTATGCGGGTGAAATCGCAGGGTGCAGCTAGTACAATAATAAAAACAAACGGAAAATATTAAAATTCTGCATGCGTTTTTTTTAAAAAGGATGATATTGGTCTGTTTATCTAAAAGTTTCTTTTAACTAGATAATTTAATTAGTAAAAAGATCCATCTCATGCAGTTAATTAAAAGAAATATGATTTATTTGGATGAGGAAGTTCGTTTTTCGCATTCTCTTTTTGTTTAGGTACCAAATGTTTCTTTTTCATCGTAAAACCTAATCAGCCCCATTTCAGTCGAGTAAAAACGGAAATCTTGAATGGGACAGTTGATAATTTTAGTTAGTCTAGTTAGTTAGATAGATAGTTAGTTAGTTTTAGTTAGTCCCATGGAGAAAATTGTTGAGATTGATGGTCTATACCCACTTCCTTAAGTATGATACATTTTGTATAGACACACCGTTAGTTGAGCGAAATGTTTTTATTTTTTACGGCAAACTTAAAAGCAATTTGCCATTTTTTATAGCAATCCTCTGAATTTTATGCGTCTGGATATTTGAATAAATTTTAATAATATTCCGCGAAATATACGCCAAATGATGTGGAAAAACGGAAATAATATCCATATTTATTTTTGTAAGCTATAGAATTTTACGAGAACCTAAAGTGTCATACACATTGCTGTTAAACCTTTTTACATGTCTGCAAAATTTCTATTTTACGGGTGAAAAAGGAAAAATTTGCTGTTCCCAACAAACGCAAGGATAATAAATGTATACTTGCTTAATAAACCTTGCTTTCTTATGTAGTAATTTCATATAGGTGAATATTTTACTTCGAAAATTGTTCAGGTGTCGCTGAAAATATTACAGAATTAGATAATATTAATATAAATAAGTAGTAGGTAAGTTGTTAGCTTTTAAGATAGAAGAAGAATAGAATGATTTATGTTATTGTTATTAAATTTTTATGCGAATGTAATTATTCAGTTTTCATGTATAATTTTAGTTTTTTTTTAATGGTATATTCTAGTGCTTGACTGCGATCCCGCCTGATGGAAAGCAGAGATGCAATCGTTGATGGTAAGCGCACTAATTTATTATGAGCCTATTCACTCTAGCCTTGAAAACACCCAAAATTATAATCGGACGAGAAGACCGCTGCAGGCAAATTGTTCCAATCCTTCGATGTACGCGGTATAAACGACGAGGCGAAACGCTTCGTCCGGATCGCGGCGGTGTCAACAACGTAAGGGTCGACACTCGCCGAACGACGGGTTGTCCGATGATAGAACGGTGATGGCGGAATTAAATCATGTAATTCCCGCGCACACTCTCCAGAATGCATCCTGTAGAATACCGAAAGGCTGGCTACCTTACGCCTGTTCTACGATTTAGATTTTTAACTTTTAGTAATAGCTTTGTATCAAACCATATTTTTGCTGTGCCATAAACGGCTTATAGTTTTTTGTTAACATCTTGTTTTACCTTGTGGAACGCAAATAAATGAATATGAACAATGATATTATAAGTAGTAAAGATGAATATGAAATATTCGTTCTAAAATATTTACCAAAAAGTGGTATATTCTGGACTTAAAATAACACACACACATACAATTACGCCTATCTTTTCCCAAAGAGTTAGGTAAGAGCGTATCTATAATACACCTGCATTTCGCTAGATCTGGAGTTGCCTTAGATAAAACAAAACGCCATCATCTGCCTAGCCTCTTCCCAACTATGTTAGGGTCGGCTTCCAGTCTATCCGGATGCTGAGTACCAGTACTTTACATGGAGCGACTGCCTATCTGACCTCCACAACCCAGTTAATGGGTAATACGATGCCCTTTGGCAAGACTGGTTGTCAAATTTTTGGGCTTCTGACTACCCGTAACAACTGTCAAACATCCACGAATGACAGCCGGGACCAACGGCTTAACGTGCTTTCCGAGGCACGGAGTGGTCTTGGTATGTAAAGATGGTCATCCATCCACGGACAAACCGCGGCAAGCGTAGCTTAACCTGATCGATCGACCCGTGCGGCTGTAAACAAAACAAACTAAAGAAAAAAATATTATAAATGGTGACAACAGATACTCAATTTAGAGTCACCTACGATGACCGAATAAATGAACGGTTCTTTAAATAACCTGAAAAATAGTCCAGAAAGTGTAAACAAATAACAAAAAATAGTCTAAATCTAGTAAAAATCTTTACAAAAAGTCATTTGGTTTTTTCGATTGACCAATATTATTATTAGTAACTAAACGCTCACAAAAAGAAAATCATCATCAATAAAATTTATTTATTTTCCAAAACATCAAAACCAATTTGTTAACAACAATATGCAACAAAACAGATACCAAGAAAGGGCAACACCACACTAAATTGATATCATGTTCCTCGGGCGAGTCACCAAGCCACTGCACTGACGTGCAGCTCAGTGAACTGTCTGAAGATCAAGCTGTCAAGTCGCGCTGCAAACATATAATAGTACAATCTATACTATATTATAATATTATACTTAGAGGTAAACTTAGAGGTAAAATTTGTGGGATATGCTGGGGTAATCTTCGGAACTTAATCCAATTCCGAAAATTCTTTCACACATTACCCCTAAGTGTCGCTACGCTATATTTAAGAAAATTCTATGGCTATAAAATAATTTTGAACCAACAGAGGTAGATAGATGTATGTATTCTTTGTCGTCGTGTCACTGGCGCGACTATATTTTAAATAATTGATATATTGAGGAACATACATGGTGGTTACCTCGATTGGTATTGGGGTTTCATAATTTACACCCTCTATATTATAGCGCAATTGTTACATTAAGAGATAAAGTTAAAGAACAATGAGGTGATTGTCTAAGACAAATACGAGTAAAACTGAAAAGCAACGACAGTAGTAATTTTACCAGTAAATCGAATTTTATTTTTGCACTCGCTACCAAAAGCGAACATTTCTATATAAATTTTATTGCACCTGGCACTCCCGGATGTTTGGATGGCGTCACCCCCAGTCATAGTTTGAGCATCGTTTCCTGGTACCGGTAATCTGCTATCCACCTACTGATTTTGAGACTTCAATAGCTACTAAAGGAAATATTTTTCGTCAGAAGTTCGGAATGTACACCTTTGTGATTTTCTCACACTAAAATTTTACGATCAATCATTTTATACGTTGCATTGAATATTCTTGGATAAATATTCTATTATTACCACGCTTGACATACGTATGTTCATATTATCAGCAAGCAAGAAGCCATTGGTATTTACCACTTTTAAGGTCGAATTTTTGTCATATCTTCTTTTAGTGATAAACATATTTTTCTTTTTTTCTTTCTCTCTACTCCTTCAAAACATATCTCTTTTCCAAAAAATACTTGAAAAAGTGGGAGTTAAATAAGCATTGGCTTAAGGAAACCATTTGTAATGTAACTTTTTCCTAAGAAACAGTAGGCATTCACTGAAACTAATGAAGGTATTAACTGAACACAGCTTCAGTTAAACGCTTTAGTTTTCCTCATAGCAATCTTAATCTTTTTCGGGTTCCTAACCGGCTAATGGATGGAAACGGTGATTGATATTCACTAATGGAGAAAGGTTTTTATTCTTCTTTCTCACATGTTATAAAAACGCTACGTCTCTCTGTTTGTCTGTCCGTTTCTTCGCATATCTAGAGGCACTTATCAGATTAACGTGGTTTTAATTCGTCAAATATGATGTTCTGGTCGTTTTAGTGAACTTTTACGAATTCATAAAAATTCTTACTGGTTTTACAAATTATGTCAAATATTGCAGTCGGAACATGAGACCGATGATAGTGCCTCGAGGAACTCCTTAACTTTAGTCACAATGATATATATAATTATTATGATCTTATTAGCTGTAGCCAGAGATTTCACTTCATGTAGGTGCTTGGATAAAAAGTTTCCGATGTTATAATACAGGCCATGGTCTAAAGGACTGCAAAGCTTTATAAAATTCCGATTAGCCGTTTTGCGTCATTGTGCTACAAACATATTTTCATATTTAAATTATGATTAGGTATGCCTAAAGAAACTCTTCGATTTTGACACTATCTAGTTTGTTCACCAAACTGTGTATGATTAATGATTTCAGCTTTAGTGTTGGCAACTTCTTTATATTACATCGCTTTCCTAGCTAGGCTTGAATTGTCAAGTGAAATCGATTTATCAACTCGACAGTTTGAAGTAACTTTACTAGGTACTCAATATTGGACCTGAAAATTCCTTGTAGGTAAAATAATTTCTGGTAAAATTGTAAGCTTCTTAAGTTTTGTTGGGTAAATAGAATTTGTAATAATAATATTGAATTTAGTAGTAAAAGCATTATTACTGGTTTTATTTTTAATTTGTGTTTGGTCTGATTTCTTGTTGTTGTTTTTTTGGTAAGTTTTATATACACATTGACATTAATGAATTTTTATATACAATGCCATTTGCTTACTTTGTAAAGTATTCTATTATTTTAATTATTATAACTGTGAAGACTATGTGGGTCATGTTATATTTTTTTTTCTCTCTGTTCTGTAAGTTTTTGTCATGGCCTGGCAGTTTGAGTAATTAATGTGGCCTACCCAAATGTCCTTTCTTTGGTATTGTTCGTCAGATCGTCGAGCTCCTTAAGTTTTGAGTTGAGCTGCACGATTTCTGACAAATGCGTGTACTGACTGGATAGGTCCTGTCAATCTGTGTGGTTCTTTCCTCAAAACACCATCTCAGATATCGATCTACATGGTCTTCATATGATCTGACCAAGATTATATCTGGACTTTAAAAGAGACTGTGCCCTCCGAGTTTGTTTCGGCCTTTCTTCTCAGACTAGTCAGATAGAAAACGCCGACCTCATCTATTTTTAAAATATGATTGACGTATAAAAGTGTTTGTACACACGGCTACACGTCAAGCTATACAAACCTACTTACAAACTAAAATCATTTATCGTATATATTTTTTTCATAGGGTAAATCAATGAATCAGTATTGGAGGTCTACAAAAGCTCATACAAGTTTACCGAAACATTTACCTTGAGGTACACGTTCACCGAATTGTTAAGAAAAAAAATAGAAGAATGTGAAAATAATAATCTCCATTCTTTGTGTCACATTTCACATTCTGAAACTGCCTAGTTGGTGTAGTAGTCGCAAGCGCTAGTACTGTGTATAAGGTCCTGGGTTTAATTTTCGGATCCAGCAAAGGTTTGTTAGGGTTTTCCATCTAAAATTTCTCAGGAGCAGTCCGAAGTGTGGTTTGGTGCTTGGCTGATAGCAATAGGCTCGTTTTGTTAACATCTGGTTTTACCTTGTGGATAAATGAATATGAATATTTTTGTTATAAAAAAAAACAAAAAACATTTTGTAGGTCTGGTCGGGCAAAACAGGACTTTAAACCTATATTAAAGATCTTGCATGCTACATTAATTTATTTATTTTATCTATTAATAATACATATGTACATGAGAAAAAAAAAATTAAGCAAAAGAATCATAGGGCATCAAAAAATTCGTCCGCATCGCTGTCAACAGGAACAGTACCCAAAAGGCTGGCGGCATTGCCACGTTGTATGGCGATGCTAATTCTTTGGCCAAGAAACAGGCCAGCCCTCTGGTCACGTGAAGAGTCGACTTGATTTTTATGTAAACGCATGTTTAACAAATAAAGTATCTTTATCTTTATACAATATTCGTTCCAAAATATGGAACATAAAGTGGTATATTCTGGACTTAAAATAACACACATAAACATCACGCATATCTTTTCCCAAAGAGTTAGGTAGGAGCGTACCTATAGTACACCTGCATTTCGCTAGATCTGGAGTTGTCTAAGATAAAACAAAACGTCATCATCTGGCAAGCCTTTTCCCAACTATGTTGGGGTCGTCTTCCAGTCTAACCGGATGCATAGAATACCAGTATTTTACATGGAGCGACTGCCTATCTGACCTCCACAACCTAGTGACTGGGTAATGCGATACCCCTTGGTAAGACTGGTTGTCAGACTTTCGGGCTACTGACGACCCGTAACGACTGCTCGTCCCCTATCATATGGAACTTAAGTATAACTGGTGAAAAGGTAGGTGTACTATAAGTACACCTCTGTATAACCCTTTGAGGAATACAGGCGTTACGTATTATTATGTTATTTCTAGTTCTAAGTTATAACAACGAGCCGCCAAGTTCACAATCACTTTTTCGCTATAAAACCAATATGAATCAGGTATTTCTATTGTTCGTTCCTTCGGTTTTTGGATGGCGAAAATCTGGAAATCCGTACAAAAGCCGGAATCAATCCGACTGTGAACGGTTAGAGTATTCAATTCACGTTTCGTTCACATTGTGGCTCTGTTTATTTATTTTTTTGATTCATTTTCTACCACGTATCGGAACTAACCATGAATGTTATATGGAGTGCAAATTCGCACTTTGATTTAGAGGTAAAGATTTTTTTTTGTTTGTGTGATAAAAATTGATTTTTTTTTAACTGGTTCTTTAAATTGTATAGCTTATATTTTTTCCGAGTTAAGTAATTTGTCAGTAAATTGATGATGACATGGCGTTAATCGTCCTCATAAAGGATGATTTTGAAAACCAATTTTTTTTTCTTCAATGCCACGCAACCTCTGAATTAACTCCGTAATTACTAAATTATTTCTTCTTGTAACAAATGGTTAATCCTATTAATATTATAAATGTGAAGGTTTAGATGTTTGTGTTTTGTTACTCAATCACGCCAAAATGGTTGAACAAATTTGGATGAAATTTGGCACACATATATTACATACATTATATTTGGTTTATAACCTCGTTTAACACATAGAACACTTTATCCCGGTTGTACGTTCCCGTGGAATAATTTCCGAACTCCACATGGGCGAAGCCCCGGGCAAAAGCTAGTTACATATAAACGTTAAGTTGTTTTTTTCAGGTCATCAAAGTCAAAGATTCACATATCTTTATCTACAATACACATGAACAATAGATGGAATTGCTCGTCTTTGATAGTCGTTACAGTCAGAAGCCCGAAAGTCTGACCAGTCTTACCAAGGGGTATCGTGGTACCCAGTAACTTTTTTGTGGAGGTCAGATAGGCAGTCGCTTCATGTAGAATACTGGTATTCAGCTGCATCCTGTTGGACATGTAGCCGACCCGAGCATTGTTGGGAAAAGGCTTAGCAGATGATGAGTCACATCAGCAGTGATAACCAGAAGGCCAATAAATTCCAGTAACGTAAACGTTCAAAATCTAGTCGCTATCTCGTCTCACCGAAAATCAATATCAAAAACTTGTCAAAAATTTAGGGAAATTAGAGGTATTTTAGACTGATTAAATCTGAGATCAGACTGTGAACTTTCTTAAAATTACGAGAATTTTTTCCCAGAGATATCTCACAAACTTTCATAAAAATAAAATATCTAAAAACTAACATAACCCGTAGGTACACAGCCAGTGAGTCCGACCCCTTATCTAAATGTAATTCCCGACTCCAGTGCAAGTTGTTCTAAGACAAACAATAGTCTTGCATGGACACGACTACTCTTAGCAGTCAGCTTCCGTTTGGAATTCCACTGCGCTCTTTATAAAGAGTCTTTGAGATCACAGTTATACTGGGCAAACGATGGACTTTGGAATTTTGTTGCTATTTAAATTTTTCACACTTCTTCTTCACTTCTTCTTCTTCGAGCGTTTCGATAGCAATCAATACAGTTAGCCCAGAATTTAGTACTACCTTGGCACCTTCAGTAGCGTTCCTCAACTCTTGTAGCGTGCAGACAACAGAGGGTTAAGTCTCGTAATTTTAAGAACTTTCACAATGATCTCAGTCTCAATCTGTCAAAAAATACTTCTAATTTCCCTACATTTTGGCAAGTTTTTGACATTTGTTTGTCGCCGAGGTGAGACTGCGACTAGATTTTTAACGTTTTAAATTACGAGTATTGGCTTTCAGATCACGCTGGTCACGATATTAAGTGCCCCATTGTTTGTGGGTGGTACATTTTAGTGTATGATCCGCCTTACTGTTACTGTTAGCCTGTATCGTCCCACCGTTGGGCAAAGACCTCTTCCCATGACTTCCAGTGCTTGCCATCCCGTGATAATTTGGACCTCTGGTCGTTTGTTGGGTTTTGTTTTGTTTTTGTTTGTTACGTAAGGATTTTTTTTTTGCTAGCCTTTATCCCACTGTTGAGCAAAGGCCTCTCCTTTTTCCTTTTCTATCTCCCTGTCTTGTGCGATCTCTGGCCATGTTGGCCCTGCGTAAGTATTACGCCACTTAATTTAAAATAAACATCAAATATTAGTTACCTACCTAACAACATTTTTACAAAAGTTATTATTGGATGGCTCGACGTCGTAATGTAACCTACAACATATTGTTAACTAGCTGTGCCCGCGACTTCGTCCGCGTGGAATAGTGACTTTTCGGGCAGCATATTTTGAATTACATATACCGTCGTTTGGGTAGCTAAAAATTTACTTTACAGTAATGCTTCTCTGTATACGATATTTGCACGACGTATGGCCATCGGGGATGAAAGCATACAGGCTCCTAGGATTGCTAACCCGTGACAGAGCCACATACAAATGACCGTGCGAGAAATAGCTGATATTTAGATCTACACCCACAACTTTCAGTGTCTGACCTTGGCCTTTATTAATTTTCATCGCAAAACATAGGCTGAATGGAAACTGGACTCGTTTAAAACTAAATGGAAAATTGTTTGGAATGAGAGGAATCCGAGGAATGAAAACACTTTCACCTTTTCCACACCCTGTTAAAATCTCTGCTTCTATCAGATTTCGTTGTAAATTGGTCACTTTTAACCTGGTGCCATTGCAAAGTTTTGAGGGGCTTAAATTTCTAAGAAGCATTATGGGTTCGCAGAAGTCTCAGACTCACGCGATAGCGCGTGAGCTTCGCGATCGACAGATAAACGTGCCTTTCGTTGTTCCCCGTTTTCCCTATTTCGAGTTGTCATCATTCGAGAACGATTTGAACTCAGTCGAGATTCTCGCTGAGTCGTAGTTTCTGCAGCACGAAACCTAGCCTGATGTTCCCGAGTTGCAGAGAGCCTTGACTCACGACCTTCTTCAAATTCCTGTGATCGAACTAATTTCATCCTTTTAGCATTTCTGCTACATTGGGAGAGGTTGGATCTTCTTCGAGGCATTCTTACAATAAAATAGTACATACTACTTAACACACAGTTATTTAGTAAACACGTACTATCGTAAACAATTAAATTATAAATACCTACCTATTATACACCTACCTACCTATTATACAATCTAAAATTATCGCAGTTTAAGTAATAAGTGTTAAGACGTGTAAACCAAACGTACTAACTTTATAAAACAAAAGAATTGCTAGAAAAATTTATTACTAACCTGAGCTAATGAACTTATACTTAATAAAGAAAATCAAGAAAAGAAATGCCTAACCTATACCAAATACTTATAATATTTGTTTACAAACCCTAAATAAAAATTAAGATAAGCAAATACCCAAAAATCAAGGAAAGAACCGCCTAACCTATACCAAATACAATATTTATTTACAAAATTTTAAAGAAAAAGAACCTAACCTACAAACCCTAAAATATAAATAAATGAAATACCTAAGCAAACAGTCAGTATTCAAGTGAATCGCAATAATCGCATGCAACTATTCGTCTATACTCTCCAGGATACGTACGTTCGCTAAGAATAACTGAATCTTTATGGCAGCGGCGCGTTTTTTTTTTTTATGAATGGCATCTCGTAGTTGACCTTGAGAGGTCGTGACTACAACCGGACTATCCTGTGGTTGCCTTAAGAATTCTTAAAGCCTCCAGCCAGGGCTACATCTAGATTAAAACTAAGCGACTGCACGCTAAGGGCACCCCCTGTGGGGTACGAACCTCGGCTTAGGGCGTCGCTGGGAGAGGGCAGCAGGGGACAGGCTGGATCGAATTAGTATTATTAATGCTTTGATGAGCGCGGCGTTTCCTAGGACTATCTCTGAGAAGAAAGGCCGAAACAAACTCAGAGGTCTCAGTCGGGGAATTTAAAGCTACAGGCTCAGCTACGGCGCGGGCTGGCACTTCAGTGGGCAAGGGTCGGGGGGTCAGCGGTGCGGCTCTTAGCGCACTTTATATAGCCACGGACACGCAGGCGCGAGGCGTGTACGTACTCTGATAGAATACCTTAACAAATGTTCGCCGTGATTCTTTAAATTGACATAACTTTTTTATTTATGAACTAATTGACATGAAATAAACACTAACTGTTAAGTGAAGCTTACTACAATATATTAGTGAAAACCGCATCTAAATCAAATAAGCCGTTTCTGATATTAGCGTGCACAAACACACAGACAAACAGACAAACCGACAAACAGACAAAAAAAAAATTAATTACAATTTCGGGTTCGGCATCGATATAATAACAACCCCTGCTACTTTTTTTTTATATATTTCCATTGTACAGACACCACTTTTCTACAATTTTATTATATGTATAGATTTAGTTAAGTTTCTCTATAAGTGAACTGTATGTTCTTTGAGAAAATGAAAATGTCTTTAAACCGAAATGTGTACCTAACTCCAAAGCCACCGCTGGCAGACTCGCTACCTCGAAGCTCCGTTCCTTTTACCTCTAAAGTTAGATTTTATTGAACTTTCCATAAAGGTACGTATAGAACTAGGAAGCAATGCATGAAGACTTTTACAAGAACTTTGTATTTTCCTTACAGACAGCTAAATATATACTATTTAGCGCCCAAGAAAGTTAGCCAGTTCTAAATGAAGATAGCGCAGAGTAGATCTTTTTCAGTCTTAACTAACTTTGAAACTTTGAAGTCTTTTCAGTTTAACGAAATGTTCACAGCATAGAGATAAGGTTTTAAGTGTTGTTTAAGTTTTAAGCTAGGAGTTAAGAGGTTTCTAGCGCCATTTTGTTTCGATAAGAATAAGACGCATGAATGGACCCAAATGTTAAGAGTTTGGGTCTACAGAGGATTGTAACAGAGCCTACCATTTAAGCATTTTTTACCCCGTATCCTAATATAATAAAAACGATTGTCTCACGAATGCGCTATCGTCATGATCGTTTATATGAATTATTATGATATACAATCGTGACTTCATTGATTGCGTTCGTATGTAACACTAGCTGCGCCCTGCGCTTTCACCCACATAAGTTTAGACCCCTTAGGAATATCGGGATGAAAACTATTATATGTATGTGTGTATGTTTTATTTTATTTTAAAATAATAAAATGAAATAAAATATACACATTTTATTAGATTTTATTTTTATGTGTTAATTCAGGTTATAAACTATCTGTCTGCCAAATTATATCTAAATCCGTTCAGTAGTTTTTGCGTGAAACAGTAACAAACATCCATCCATCCATCCATCCTCACAAACTTTCACGTTTATAATATTAGCAGGAAGTAGGATTAATTTAAAAGATCGCAACGACTGCATATTGGCGCGACCTCTTCCTATTCATCGTTTTTGCGTATCGATAGCAAAAAGTTTAAATGTGTTTGGCTCAAAATTCAGCTGCGCGTACTCCGCTCACTGATTCAGTCATAAGTACTTCCTATTAGAACAAGGCCTTGTGTATACCTCTTTTGTCGTTTCTTATGTTGTTGTAGTTTTCTACATGCTCTACTAATCTATGATACATATTCTGTATAGCTAAACATATGGACATTGTATTTAAATAAGACTGTAACACCATTATAACATGTTTAAGGCAAATAAAGACTTATCTAACGACACATTGCAACGGTGATTGTTTTGTTTCCAAATGTTTATTGTATATTATTCTCATACGAACTATGAACCGTATGCAGGTCCTTATGTTCATTGTTTTCAGTTCCACAGCTCCAGAACACTACTGTTCTTATCTTCACATAGCGTAATGAATACACCAGTCGTGTAAAGCCAAACCAATGCAACAGATAGGAAGGGACAGTCACAAACAAGACCCATACTGACTGAACTTGCCCCTGCACCTTCAAAGCTGCAACATTTTAGAGATAAGCAGCCCCTCAACTAAAAGCAGATCAGTCTTCGAATAAAATAAAACAGAAATAAAAATTTGAGACTGCATTTCACTACGAAATGAAATGGCGCAAATTCAAAATCCTCGTAGCCCTAGCCATACTGGCTAGAACCGGATTCATGCGATTTAAAACAGATTCCATCCGGTAAATACTGGACTGTACCGGCTGGCGGATACAATTTCGCCATTTTGTTCCGGATTAGGCGGCGCGGCCCGGCGAAATTGCCCCGTTAACTTTTAGTAAAGTTTTGAATTATAATTTTCATGCTCAATTTTGTTTTAGCATTGTATGTGGAAGTAGATAAATAGAATGAGATTGTATAGCCAATATTGGGCTCTTATTTGCTTAGAAAATACCTTGCACAAGAAAACCCATGGCCAAGTTATCTCGATACAGATTATGGAAAATTCGGGATCTCAAAAATGTGACACCAGTCTGTTTCTCTCTTAAATCCACTCCTCCACACATAAAGCCCACGTCACAGCAAAAGCCGATTGGAAGCGAAAAAGGCCTGGTCGCCATTGTGCTCGAGTTTCCATGCATCATTTTCAACAGAACTTCGTGCAATGCCTTGGGGCCGGAGTTGTCATATAGATAATCCCTCGCCGTCCGGCTAGCTAGAGCCTTTTGTGTGAGAGGCACTTTATAGGTTACACTTTTCTGATTTTGCCTGAAGCTCTCCTTTACTGTTGCATATAAGGATAACAGATACGGTACTTCAGAGAGATTTACGTAGGAGGTCAAGCGGCGTTTGTTATGAAAGATTGGAAAGATAGGTATGCTGTTTTAAGGGCTACGGGATGATCGGGGATCATAAAATAACGATGTCTTTTGATCAATGAAGGCTTCCAAATCCCAAAGCTCAGCCATGTCTGAATAGGTTTAAATAAATTGTATGCAAGCCATCTATTTTCCTTCCCTTACAGAGGGAACATAAGAAATGTAATCATATCAGCGATGCGGGGGGAGAGTAATGGGTAGCTCTCCGTCCGATCAGGACTAGGCCCGTGCCGGACGGCGTGTACGTGTTCCACGCGCGCCTCAATGAGATGTCAGCAAAAGAGACGGGGCCCCATAGGGCCGAAGCCTGCCAGGGTAGCGGGACCATCCGAAAGGGTTTACCGCTGCCCTGGAACATAAAGGGCTAAGGAAGGAACACGGGTGGGTTTTGGTCAGTAAAAGTCTGACACTCCCTTCTGCTCCACCCAGAGCGGGAGGAGTCATTTGATGATTTCCCATCCTCAAAAAAAAAAAAGAAGAAAAAAAAAAAAACATATCAGCGATAAAGATGATGAAAAAGTAAAAAATGTATATGAGACTGACATAAGCTACCAAAAAGCTCATGTTAATCGTGTTGAAAGTCGCTGCAGAAATACGAAACGCTTTGAAAGCGATTGCCTCTTAAGATATCACTAAGCTAGTGAATAGCCCAGTGCCTGAAGCCCTGGCTCTGATATAATTATGTAGTAAATATCATCATTCATCATCATCATTTATCTTAGTCTTAAGCAATGTCAAAGGTTTTTGTATCAATAAATATTATTTTTAATTTCAGCCAAAAGACCGTCACTGCTGGATATTTCCTCCCCCAAGCACCTCTACGTCGACGAGTTCTGTGCTTCCCACATCTAGCCAATTCGCGGCCTTCACAAGGTTCCGCTTTCTTCAAGGTCCAGCTTGTGGGTGGCCTTCCAACGCTACATCTGTTGTAAATATAGGCCTTGTAGACTTTAGATCTGTAAACCATTTTTTATTTTATGAAGTACCTGGTATTTGTTGACAGGCCTACGCTGTCCTACCATACCAATTATAATTTTAAAACATTGTAAAAGCCAATTATTTTTAAAAGAGTAACCGTGGAGTTTCTTGCCGGCTTGGCGAACCATAGGAAACGACCAATCGGAACCGTGCACCTAGCTTCTGACGTTTCATAAGTGCCTATGTAGGTTTATGTGAAATAAAATATTTTGATTTTGAAAGAGTAGATACACCTATAAAATAAATTCTAAACAGTCCAACAGATGAGTTTAAAAGGAATGAAATAGAAAGAATGATTTGAAGATTACAAAGTACGGTCAGCAACAAAAGTCGGTTAACACTTTAGTTGTTTAAATCTTAATTATTAAGCAAAATATTCTTGAAAAACATATAGTAATAGAATATTTAAGAATAATTAACTCTTTGCTATTAAATGAAATAGAGAAAACCAATGTATCGCATCATTTTGTATCAATTTAGACGATTTGTAAAAGTAACAGTGTTAATTGACTTTTGTTGCTGACTGTACAATAATGATGACAAAACAATACTTTTAACAAACCCTAACGAGACAAATAACTCAAAAAGCGACATTGAAATAAACTAACTTTTAGAAAGGGTTGACGTCGAACAAAACCGGCTTCGAATCGTCAGCTAATTACCCATTGTCTCCGAAATAATTGACAAAGCTCCTGCTAATTACGGTCACTGTGGAAACAATTGGCGCTGTTTTTGCTTGTTATTTTGAATGATTTTCTTTGAAAGTTTGAAGCGACAATGGCGCTATAATTCTACCAATCTATTCTGTTAAAATGTCACCGTAAAAACTTAGGTGAAGTTAGCTGACAATAATGTCAACCTGAGTGCTATTCTGAAAAGTTCTCTGCTCACCCACTCAAGTCACCAAATATAATGCAAAAGCGAACTCATTTGTTTTAAAGTGAATCAAACAACAAAACAACTTTCGAATTTCAAAGTGATGTTTGGAGAATAACGTTACAGCCTGCTACGGAAGAGGGATAATTCTCGTAATTTTAAGAACGTTCACAGTCAGAAGGCCAATTCTCGTAATTCAAAACGTTCAAAATCTAGTCGCAGTCTCATCTCGGCGACAAACAAATGTCAAAAACTTGTCAAAATGTGGGAAAATTAGACGTATTTTTGACAGATTGAGACTGAGATCAGACTGTGAACGTTCTTAAAATTACGAGAATTACCCCTCTGATCTCAGTTATTAATGTTTTACACAGATTGCTTAAAATGATCTGCCTTATATCATTTAGGTATTATTTTAATAATAACCAGCATCCACGGGTTAGCCCGGTTAAACCTCCTAGGCCTCATTTACGGAGACGCGAGGCGTCGCGCGTCGCGTGCGGCGTGGCGTCTCGCGGCGCGTCGTACGATTTTCTGTTTACGGAGCGCTGGCGCGTCAAGCGGCACTTATCATCGCACGCGTAAACACAAACGTATGGCAATATAAGACGTTGTTCATAGAGACGCGGGGCGGGAAGCGTGGCGGTGCCCGCCGCTGCGCCCGCGACGAATCCTCAAGCGTGTAGCAACACGCGTCGGGCAACGCTGCGGCGCACGCGGGATACTCCATCAAACCGACCAGTTTTAGGTTAGCGGAAGATGGGAGCGCAAATTAAATTAATTAGTAATTACTAATTAATTGCGTTCTGCAATTTCCAAATAATATAACTGGCAGAAGATTCCGCCGCGGGCATCGCTTCATCGAGAATTGCCGCTGCGTGCGCCGCGGCCGCAAAAATCGCTCCATTTCAATCAAACGCGTTTAAAATCGCTTCTTCGTAAACGCCTATATAAGTGAAAATTAAAAACTATGAAATAACAGTGTTTTTTTTTTGTTTCTTTTATAACTTTTATTTAATCATAAAAAAAGATCATAATATAATTAAAATATTTAAATTGATCGCTCTAAATGTGAAAAACTCTACGCGGTACCAAAATAAAGCAATGGATAGTAAACAAACAGTGCGTTGCAAATGCAGGGGCGGTATTTATTACAAAATACAGATCTAAAAAGTGTTACTTTATCAAAAAATTGACATTATGTTTGACTTTATTAAGTTTTGTATAAAGTCGTAGAACAAAAGTTGTAGTTTATGATGTAACTATTATAGTCCTACGAGGTTATTAGGGTTTTAAAAATAACTCTGTACTTATTTAAATGCGTTCACTGCTGACTAAACGCAAGATATCTTACTCACAGATTATTGTAAACATTAGCATGCCAGTGACGCGAACTCATATAAAACGGGTTGCACTCCGGGAATGTCGGCAGAAGTGAAAACTTGAATATTAAAATTGTTCATTTTTTATATTTTGGAATGCGGTCTACTCTCCCTCCGTCTTTCGAATTATCGATCAGGTCACGTGTCCTGACGCGAGCTCCGTCTTACAAATTTTCGATCAGGTCACGTGTCCTGGCGCGAGCTCCGTCTTACGAATTTTCGATCAGGTCACGTGTCCTGACGCGAGTTTAAGATTTTTTTCCCATCACAAAAAAGTGCAGAACGCCGCTAAAGAAGTTTTCACTTCAATAATTATTTACCCTTACCAAAAATCGTTCAACGCGCCTAAAGAAATTTTCACTTCAAACATTAATACTTTCCTGTTTGAAGTCAAAGAAAACTTCCAGTTCTAGAAATTACTTTAATAAAAGGCCGACATCAAAACGGCTTGCGACAAACCTACAATTGAAAGTTACCTGTTTCAAAATACACAAGATATAAAACCCTGCGTTCCTCAATTCTTAGGGGATAGTTAACGACAAAAGTTTTAACTGTTTAAAGAAGTTTGCATACCTGATTTCCCCTGGCTATCAAGTTATTTTTAATAAGAACCTTTGTATAATAATATAAAGGAGCTGTTTCGTTATTTACTTTATGGCAACATTAATTTGGAAAATGGAAAATGTTACCTTTCTTCTCAAAGGTCAGGTGCATAATGCTCGCAACAGGCGTACGTGTATGACAGGATGTTTGTACGTAAACGGAAGAAAAAAAGTATGTAAGGATCGGGTCCCCTATGTTGTTTCGAACACCGCTGTTGCGACACACGCTGTTTCGAATTATTTTTCCACTGCCTCACAGGTTCGAAAGCTCATGGACGCGAATGAAATAGTCGCGAAAGACGCTGTTTCGGAAAACATTTTCACTGCCTCATGCGCTCGAATGCTTGTGATTTCGATTTATTTAGTCATAAAGTGTACAGAAAAATATTTAATAATAATAATAATATCATTTATTTCGGACAATGTCCATATTTGGTTAGTAATACAAATTGCTTAAGAACCAAATATGTTAGTAAAGGAAAAAAAAACGTGTTACAATAATTAAATTAATACAATAATTAACAATTAACCAATGAATTAACGTAAGTCAATTGCCATCATTACATTTGTTACATAATGTATATGCAGGGTCAGTTATACATTTAACACTGTCTAACTAGAACCCGCATGAAAGCCTGCATTACTGTTGAGTCGACTTTGTCAGCGACTACGTACTGTGTATAGCAAAACCACAGCAGTAATTAAATAAAAACAAAAAATTCGGTATCAATCGACGTTTGCTTCATTCAAGTCCATGTGTTTTCGAACCTGTGAGGCGGTGGAAAAATAATTCGCAACAGCATGTGTCGCAACAGCGGCGTTCGAAACAACATATTACCCGTAAGGATCGTAGCAGGTGGCGTTTTATAGTTTCTGCCTATCTCCAAGGGAAGATGGCGTGTGCTTATGTAGTATACAGGGTGGCAGGGACGTTCATCGACGCGCAAACTGTAACCATGGATTCAGCACATGATATTTAGACCCCATAGCGTGAAAATTTTTCGTCAGTTATTAAAAAAAAATATTGCTGCTCCATATATTTTGATCGCATAGGTATTGCACTTTTCTATGAAACAGAAGATTTTTTTTTTCGCACGGAACAAATATTTGTATTGCCTACATGTAGTTGTTCCGGGTCTGGCTGTTTGTGTATGTGAGTTTTAAATGTTTGTAAACGCACCCACGATACAGGAGTAATTCCTAGTGTGGGGCAACGTTTTTTTTAAAAAAAGAATGCAAAGAAGAATTTTATTAAAAAAATAAGTAGGCATTGGTTTTGTATATATTTCAAGTTATGAATATATTTCACGACCATGTATTTTAGTTTTGTAAATACTTTGTTTTGCGTGGATGAGGCGTATAATGTTTGCCCAACTTGTTATTTTTGTGTTCTTGTTCTTTCTTTGCTTCATGTTTACCGCAGATAAACGTACTTTCTTTCATTCTTTCTTTCAAATGGATAATAATATTAATATATTTATTTCCCAAAAATATAATGTAAACATTTTGAAAAAAAAGTAATGGTCCTAGATGACTAAAACTTCCCAACTCTAAAATCATAATGTTAGATCTATGTCATTAATTTCTCAAATCCATAATGTTGAACACTTCAGAGCAAATTACTTTATATCAAAATTAAGTCATTATTTGTGTAAAATCAAAACCTTTGTAATCTCAATAATATGCTTGTCTTCACAATAGGTTAATAGTTCAACGCCTTCATCCTTTACACTTATAATTGATGTAGCACATAAATAATAACTGTAATTTATAGCCAACGAGTCATAAATATCAGTTAACCTTAAATACATAGCTTTAATATACATAAGTCTTAGTTAGTAAATATTTTAAATTTATTGTTTTGATGATTTTGGAATAAATGTAAATACGCGCATCTATTTGTGTTGTGTGATTAAATAGCTTGCTTGTATTTATTTGAAGAAGATAAATATATAATAGGTAAAATAAAACAGTCCAATACGAATTATTTTTTTCAATGTTATTCAACTTTAATTTTCTCATTGCTTTATTTTACGTAAATTAATTCATCACCACTGCTCTCAAAACGGTGGAGAGAGGCTTGTGGCTAAGAAATAATAGCTGCACGGGTCGATCGACGCTTGCCGCGGTTGGTCCGTGGATGGGTGACCATCTTTACATACCGAGACCCCTCCGTGCCTCGGAAAGCACGTTAAGCCGTTGGTCCCGGCCGTCATTCGTAGATCTTTGACAGTCGTTACGGGTCGTCAGAAGCCCGAAAGTCTGACAACCAGTCTTACCAAGGGGTATTGTATTACCCAGTAACTGGGTTGTGGAGGTCAGATAGGCAGTCGCTCCATATAAAATTCTGGTATTCAGCTGCATCCGGTTAGGCTGGAAGCCGACTCCAACATAGTTGGGAAAAGGCTAGGCAGACGATGCTCTCAAAACGGTGAAGGAAAACATCGTGAGGAAACCACATGTCCTAGAAACAAAAATTCGAAGACATGTGACATCTACCGACCCGCACTGGGCCCGCGTGGTGGATTACGGCCCACTCACTCTCACAGAGAGGAGGCCTGTGTCCCAACAGTGGGAAAATTATAGGCTGACTATGTAAGATTTTTACGACTTTGGATTTATTTGATGTTTCGACGGTTAAAATAACTACCTCTTAGTAAAATGTACTAAAGAACTATACATTTAGACAGCTTGTTCAGACCAAACAAGCAAAGTGTCCTTCTATCAGTGTCCTGATAGAAAGCGATCGTCGCACTTATCGCGACCCAAGACACCGTTCTAATAACTAATTTAACACAAAACTTAACCAATTTAACTAATATAATTAATTTGCTTCTAGTGTAAACGAGTGTTTAGTTTCAAACGCAAAACAAAGATAACAAGTCACCGCACGACGACCGCATCAACGCGCCGCAAGTACGGCAGTAGACAACACAAAACTTTAAAAAACTTGTAACAATTACCTTCTTATATTCTCAATTTTAACGCTTCAAGTTCTTACTGCTCCTGGACAACAAAAATGTAATAAATCAAGTAATTTTTAGTATTTATTTCTGTACAAGTGATTTTTAATCTTTAAAAATAAATAAATTCAAACCGTAACTTTAATAGCCTGTAAAAGCAATGAAAGTTCCTATCCTCACAGTTGCCCACTGTGTAAATAGGAAGCACAAGGAATAGACTTACTATTTGACCAGTCAAAATATGATTTCGCCTAAATTTCACGAGGAACGCCGCACTAGAACAAGAATTTGCGTAAATACATAATTTTGCGTGAGAACAGAAATGTTTTTACTCCAGCCCTATTTTCTATTGAGTCGCCATTTTTTCTACAAATAGACAAAGAGCGGAAAGTTTGTAGGAACTGAATTGACGTTTGCGCATTCTATAGAATAGGCAAACAGGTCTGTGGCCCGAATTTAGAATTCTATTTACAATGTCTTACTGTGACAGGGTATTTTAAGAAAATACGCTTCACTTTTGGATGTATTCTCGATGCAAATATGCTATTTCTATTATTGTTCTGCGTTGTTTACAGTAGATGTAATCATAGCTAAAGTGGGATATTAAATAACATACATGGGAAACAAACATGTTCATGATTGGTTTGGCTCCCGACCTCGTGTTGCTCAAGGCGCTCCGTTTGAGTTCGTGAACGCTCGGGCAGTCCCGAAACATAACATAACACCTGCAGTGCGATAGTGTAACCATCTCAACATGGTCGCTCCCTAATACGTGGGATTTAAACATAACTGGTGACTGGTGCACGTCTGCCTAACCTCTCCGGGAATACACCCGATCAATTCTGTAAAAATTTCACCGTGAAAACTTAAGTGAAGTGAGCGTGGAGTGAGATGTCATTCCAACTAATGCTAGGGATTGACACTATTGACAGCCGCTCGATCCTGTATAAATCTCACTGTGAAAAGTTATGTGAAGTGAGTTTAAAGTGAGCTGTCAATAGTGTTAATCCCTAGCATTAGTTGGAATAACAGCTCACTCCACGCTCACTTCACCTAAGTTTTCACGGTGAGCTTTTTACAGAATTGATCAGCTGTATTCCCCGAGAAGTTAGGCAGACGTGCACCGGTCACCAGTTATGTTTAAATCCCATGTATTAGGGAGCGACCCTATTGTCATCAAGCGGGCACAAATCCTATCCCCGGGCTGCTAATGAGAAAATCCTGGTGGATAAAATCCTGATAGAAAAACTGAATAACACTTTGACCGACCCAGGATCTCATGCTTAGCAGTAACACTTGGGACCACTAGACCAATTACCCGGTATTCTTCCAAAAGTACCGAAACATGCACTTAAATACTAGGTATCTGTATAGAAAGAAAGAAAAAAAGTTTATTTGGATACAGTTCGTGAAACACAAAATAATAAAATAACAAATAATGTTTCAGACAACTACTACAACTACAACACATCAACACACCCAACAACAACAACACAACAACAACACAACACAACAACAACAACACAATACAACAAGCAAGGCAAAATAGGATAATTAAAAAATGGTATATTCAGCAAACTATTCTTATTCTTCGGATAGATTACAGTCAGACGGTTTGCGAACTTAATCAAATGTCTTTACACGAGTTTTGAACTGTTCTGAATTTACAGACATTACAAGCAGAAATATTTATTTCAATTCTAAAGAAGTGAATAGTCATAAGATTAAGTGTTTACGTGAGGAACTCGTTATTCCAACTTAAGCTGAACATAAGTTGGTACCTTTTTCGTGTTTTTCCCAAAGTAATCTTAGTTTGGTCGTAACAGCTTTCCTTGTAAAGTACTTTCACAAGTCTTATTCTGTAATTATTTTTTACATTTATGACAAATTTTTCCAACGCCAGATACTTCAAAAACTGCCAAAAACTCAAAAACACTACTGCCAAAAACGCTACTACCAAAACAACAAAACAAACACCACTGAAAAAAGAACCACCACTGAAAAATTCAAAATTATTCCTCGGATACAATTGTATCCGAGGAATAATTTTTGACAGTTAGATAGATAGAATCTATCTATCTAACTGTCAAAAATTATCTGTCAACTGTCAAAAGTCTTTTTTGTGTGCGCCAAATAAATGGTTTATCTATCTGATAGATAAACCATTTATTTGGCGCACACAAAAAAGACAGCGCAACACACAAAAGTACATTATTAGAGAACTACCCACATTAATAATATTAAACAAGGTGCCGACAAAAAAGACAAAATGAAAAACAAACAAATATCAAAATCAAAGTGACAATAGGACGAATTAAATGAATAACGAAACATACACAGTGCGGTGTGCGTCTCAAGGTTGCACCAAATGGGAGTCCAGCTCAGCATGTGTCAGGCAATGTAGTTCTTCCATACAAAAACTGTCAGACGTCAATTTTATTCCACGAATAAAAATTATATATCGATTGAAAAATCAGCCCCTAAAAGAAAATATGAAAATGATGTTTGTTGCAAAATAGGTAGGTATTCCTTTCAAATTCTGACTGCAAAAGTTTGAAGTAGGTATGGAAATGATTTCATCGTTTGATTCGTTGACAATTTCATATTCTGTCAGTATTTTGACAACGATTAGATTAACCTGATGTTATGTATGTCATTTCATTATTTTGAGTTTACTACAAATCAGAAAAAAGTAGAAAAGTAAAAAAAAATCACACTGCTTTCACTAAGGTAGTAGACTGCATTCACAAACACACATTTTTAACTCAATCAAGTCAAGAGTAATTTATTCAAAATACGCTGAGAATCAGCACTTTTTGAGCGTCAAAATTACAAAAGACAGTGCCCCAAAAACGCCCGCCCTTCACCACTTCCTAGTGCTATCGCTGGGAAGAAGAAGTGGCGCAAAAAACTCCCCAGCAGACCAGCTGCAGCTGTCTGTACACTTAAAAGAACTTCATTCTATACAATCTAGTAAGTAATAGCATTAATTTATCAGTCCTCTAAATACTATAAGCCTTTGTCATTTCACAAAGCTACGTACGAAAATAAACGTTAAAACATTGAAAGCCACGAACAAATAGCTTTATTCCCGACCGGGTTTTAATCAGATTTTTTTTGTTCCGACGAAAGGTCCACGGTTTTCTCTGTTCGTTCGTTTAAATGGATTGAATTGAACTAAGGCGATTAACATCTTATTCTACGTTTTAATTCAATGAATGAATGGATAGTGGACTTCGCGTATTGTTTCGTTCTGAATTTAAATTGAAACTATGTCTATGGATTATCGTAACATGTCGAGTGAGGATTTGCATTGTGGTCATATTTTTTTTTTAATGAATCTTGTAATTAATATTTTTCTTCCGTTATAGTTTTGTCTAACTGAATACTCTCTGCGTATAGTTTTTACGTTACATCAGAAATCCAATTCTGGTAATTTTAAAAACATTCACCGCAGAAGGCTAATTCTCGTAGATACTTAAACGTTCAAATTCTGGTCGCAATCTCATCTCAGCGACAATCAATGTCAAAAACTTGTCAAAATGTAGGGAAATTAGATGTACTCTTAACAGATTGAGACTGAGACTGAGAGAGAGGTGGTTCTCGTAATTTTAAGAACGTTTATAGTTTGATCTAAGTACGAGAATTCGCCTTCAGATTAAAATTGAATTCAAAGATATGTGGGATGAGATCTACCAACCCACATTGGGCCCGCGTCGTAGATCATAGCTGTAAGCGACGCAACTAGCGTAAGAACTTTTTGCTACAAACTTTTTTATAATTGATAAATACTTTTCCTTTTAGCCGTCAAATTGATGTGCAATTTTTTTTGAAGTCTCTGTCATCGTTCATTGAAAACCAAAGGTAATATTTTTTCTCTTCATGTTGTAATTAAAGTTGGTCATTTGTTTTCTCTATAAATCCGTAATTTTCTTCTATTTCGAGCCAATAGCCCTCTCCACCTCAACGACAGGCCTGTATTCCAGCTGTAGGAACATTGTAAGCTAATTATGTAGGTTACCTTTAATACTATAGTATTATTTAAAAATAGGATATGAGACAGGTATAACATCAAATCAATAACATACATATGCCAATCTTTGCGTGACAGTTACACAAAGAGCTATGTACAAAAGCTTTTCACAATTTTAATATATCAACATTTTCAAATATCACAAAATATAAATTGTTGCATACCGAAAAACAACAGATTTAACAGCCGAACAAATGTTAAAACTAAATCAAAAACGGGAAACTGCAAATAAATTTTGCACCAACGCCGATTTTGTGTCTGTGCAACTTTTTAATATTATAGCACTACAACTCGAGTAGGAGCGCTTCGCTGGCTGATTGTGGTTAAAACTGGGTTGCAGCGATTGTGGTTATCGTTTTCAGTTGTTCTCACGTGGCTACACTGAAAAGGAAACAAAGGATGTTTTGTTATGAAAGGTTTGGGAGAAAATTGTGTTTTTTTAATCCGTGGTAAGTTGAAAAATATTAATATTGCTTTTGCCGGTAAAGTCAATTTTAATAAAGTTCGCAGAATGTTCAATATTGGAACGAAGTTCCTTATCGCGCGTTGCGAAAGGAGGCTAGACGGAAAAAATTAAGACCAAAAGTTGGAACGACATTTTTTGCTATAGTTGTAAGCCGTGCGGCGTGCGCGTGTTTCTCTGTCTGTCTCTCTCTCTCTCTCTCTTATAGAAAGCAAGCCAGTTGTACTTCGTTCCATCCGGGTGTCCCTTGACACCTCTCAAGTTTTTTTAATTCATTTCAATATGGAGGATTTTTTATATCAGAATAAAAGGGAACCTGCAGGAAAACGCTCCCTGGACAGCCAGTTCGTTTTCCATCTTGCTGACTGTCAACAATTTAAGTCATGAGGCGCTAAAGTCGTCCAAACCGATATCAGACAGAAGCGCCACAAACAAAGTGGTTGACGAATACAACACTTAACATTATAAAGAAACTACAGATTTCACTCGGCTTTGCCTCGCGTCGTTAGTTCCACATTTTACACTTTTCCCCCTTCAGGGAAACCTGTGAAAAATACATGAAACGTCCCACTTTCCTGAAAAGCGAGATTTTGGAACAAATGTATTTTAATTCAAAAAATTGTCGAGACTTTTTATTTTTGAGTAATCTTGCACTAGCTTTTCGGTATGCAGTTCTGAAAATGGAAGGTGTACAGTTTTTTGTGTTGGTATGTTTTACATTTCTATGTGAAAATTCGTGACGGATTTTATAACAACATGAAAAATTAAACCTTCCATTAACCAGGATAGTCCTACACATTATTTTCTTCTCGTATCAACACGAACCATCCCATACTTACCATTTATTTCTTTATACTACTTTATTGTGGCTAAGTAATAACAGCCGCACGGGTCGATCGATCAGGTTAAGCTACGCTTGCCGCGGTTGGTTCGTGGATGGGTGGCAATCTTCACATACCAAGAGCCCTCTGTACCTCGCAAAGTACGTTAAGCCGTCGGTCCCGGCTGTCATTCGTGGATCTTTGACTATCATTACGGGTCAATGGTAGTCCGAAAGTCTGACAACCAGTCTTATCAAGGGGTATGGTATTACCCAGAAACTAGGTTGTAGACTTTCAATCCATGTAAAATACTGGTATCCAGCTGCATCCGGTTAGCTGACCACAACATAGTTGGGAAAAGGCTAGGCAGATGATGACTTTATTATACAAAAAAAAAAAAATACATGACAAAAAAGAAATGATCGAACACTACAAAATATACAATGGGCTGCCTTATCGCTTTCTGCGATCTCTTCCTGGCAACCTTGGAACAGACATTGATTTGCCTGGACATAAAATGGGGTAGTCCTTGGTGCAATAATAAGTTTACAATATGTCATTATGAGTGACGATCTTCCCAGGATGGCTGGTGGCAGTTGAATGGTGTGCAATAGCTCTCCTATTGCACACCATTCAACTCGATTTTCGCCTATGTCCAGCAGTGGACAGGCTGATGATAATGATGATGATACCATTTTATCTAGTTAGAAAAGTGATTGCAGGTCTGACTGTCCAGTGTGCGCTAGTAGTATGTTTCAGTATTGCCACTTGTAGAATAAACTGAATTACATTGCTTTATGTATTCTAAAACCTGCTGAAGTCTACATTCATTCACGCCACCACTAGCTATGAAACGCTGCAGCATTATAAATCCGCCATTTTATTTCAATTCCACTGTACAGCGGTGTCGTCACGTATATTATTCACGCTCACGGTTCGCGCCGAAATAAAAATCCTCTAATTGATTACTACGGACACCGCTCCGTTACTCTTCACTGACGGTTGATGTTTTAGCTTTTTGGATGGTATTTACATTTCATACACCTTTAGATGTACTTGTTAAATTTTAGGATTTTGTTTGGGATTGAGAGAGCAGCCGATCGATTCCGTAAAAATCTCGCCGTGAAAAGTTAGGTGAAGTGAGCTTAGAGTGAGCTGTCAATAGTGTCAATCCCTAGCATTAGTTGGAATGACAGCTCACTCCACGTTCACTTCACGAAAGTTTTCACGGTGATATGGTTACAGAATCGCACCGCAGTTGTGGCCGCGACTTACGAGGTCGAGGGTTCGAACCCAAGCAAGCACTTTACTTTGTGTAAATTATTTTATCACCACTGCTCCCAAAATGGCTAAGGAAAACATCGTGAGCAAAGGTAATGGCCGCGAGTTACGTGTTGTAGGTCGGGGTTTTGAGCCCAAGCAAGCACTTTACTTTGTGTAAACTATTTCATCACCTCTGCTCTCAAAACGGTGAAGGAAAACATCATGAGGAAACCAGCATGTCCTAGAACCAAAAACTCGAAGACAAGACACCTACCAACACGCACTGGGCCTGCGTGGTGGATTACGGCCGCTTGAAAGCCTATGTCCCATTATAGGCTGATTATGCTATTACGCTTGTTTGGATTTCTATAAAAGTTTGCTGAACGATTTCTTCTAGAAATATCGATTAAGTACTTGCATTCGGGTAGCGGGAACATCCGAAAGGGTTAACCGCTGCCCTGGAACATAAAGGGCTAAGGAAGAAACACGGGTGGGTTTTATTCAGTAAGAGTCTGACACTCCCTTCTGCTCCACCCAGAGCGGGAGGAGTCATTTGATGATTTCCCATCCTCAAAAAAAAAAAAAAGTACTTGCATTCAATTCTTTTACTACGAGTACTTATTGTAAGATTTCATTGTATTTTGCCTGGAATTCCTGGAACAGTTTGCCGAATGATTTGTTATTGAAATTGTGATTGAAACTGGAATTACTTTCCTTCAGATCTTTTGTCTTTACTACGATTACTTGCTTTAGGATTTCATTATATTTTGCCTGGAATTCCTCTAAAAGTTTACTAAACGTTTTACTGTTGAAATTGTGAGTAAAACCAATTACTCTCCTTCAAATGTTTAGCTTTTACAACGAAATGTTGCCTTGCTCGTTGGTCGCTCGATGATAGTGAGTATGACGACTGAGCGAGATAGTGTTATTGGTGTGGTAGTGTTTAGGCTCACCTCTGTTTCATAGTTCTTCTAACATAACTGCCAAACGCCGGAATGTGCTACAAGGTGGACGGATGATCAGGTAAAAGCCGCAAGAATCCACCTGATGCTAGACGCTCAGAACCGGTCAAACTAGGAATGCCTATGTCCAGCAGTGGACGGTTTCTTTAGGTTGAAATGATGATGATAATGATGAACTGCATGTACTGCTGTGATAGTACATGCATGTTAGCATGCATGTACTATAATTAGTTCTCTGCTTTCTCCATTGGCGTGATGTTGGCTAAAACTTGGTTTACAGTTCTGTAAGTGCTACATTTCTCTGATTATTCTTTTATTATAAAATTATCACAGTTGGTCCGCACTGGGCCCGCGTGGTGGATTGCGGCCCACTCCCTCCCACAGAGAGGAGGCTTGTGTCCCAGCAGTGGGAATATTATTGGCTGATTAAGCTTATGTCACAGTGTTTACTTTTTCTTTCTTGAGATCTTTAGTTGTACTACGTATAAGGTACTTTTTCAAGATTGTATTGTGGCAGTCAATTGGGACTTTACTACCATAATGAGTAATATCGGTGATATGCTCAATGAGATGCTGTCAAACTGAGGCAAGCAATCACCAGGGTTTTCTTTGGAATTCACGTATCTCCATCTGTCATTTGATTTGCTATCATAATGCCATCACGCTGACAGAATTTGGAACACAACACTGCGTTTCAAAACGGGCATACTAGATGTAGGAAAGAAGGCTGCCAGGCTCAAATGGGATTAGGCTGGTAACATTAGCCGCATGCACGATCACCGCTGAGCAGAAGTCTCCACACATTGGGTGCCTGAAGATGGGCACCACCACAGAACAGCTTTTATCTGTTCTGTGGGCAGCGCCGCCGAGGCTGGCCTGGAAAGAAATGGTGAGATGACCTGCCGATCAATTCTTTAAAAATCTCACCGTGAAAAGTTAGGTGAAGTGAGCTTAGAGTGAGCTGTCAATGGTGTCAATCTCTAGCATTAGTTGGAATGACGGCTCACTCCACGCTCACTTCACCTAAGTTTTCACGGTGAAATGGTTACAGAATCGCACTGCTGGACGCGTACCGCAAGGATTCGAGGTGGCGTAGGAAAATAATTTCTGGAAAGATTTGGGGGAGGCCTTTCCCATCAGCGATGCCCCACTACTGGATCATCATTCATCATTCTCCTGCGCCTTTATCCCAATTTATTTGGGGTCGACGCAACATGTCTTTAACAACAGCCCCACTACTGGGGGCCTACTCCGAAGTGCAAAGTGCGAATGTTCGGATCGGACCGACACATGGCCGAACCGAATATTATTGAAAAATGCGAAAAAAGATCGGATCGGGTCAATTGAGTCGGGACCATAGTCAATATTCGAAAGAGTGTAGGAATGTAGGATCGGAACCAACTGAACCAAAAACTTCGTAGCAGGAAAAGGCCGAACATTCGGCCGATACTATTTCGGAGTAGGCCCCCTGGATATAGAGGGTACAAAAATGTCATCACAACATACAAGTCAGGTCAACCCTCTTTGTATTAATTATTTCGTTCGTTTAGTTCTGCCATCTCACGTGTGTTATTAAATACCTACTCCAACTGGCCGTCTTTTATGTCCAACTTAAGATGATGGCACATTGAGTTGTAGAGCTGTTGTATGTTTCTGCCCTCGATTACATCCGCGTGAAATTTCTTGTTCCCCCAATCCATGCCAAATCTATCTTCTTGCCAAATTGACGGCATGGTTGGCGCAGTGGTTAAGCGATTGACTGCTGCGCTGCGTGTCGCGGGTTCGATTCCCGTACGGAACAAATATTTGCATGGCCTACAAGTAGTAAACGCACCCACGACACTGGAGAAATTCCTTGTGTGGGGCAACGTTTTTATTTAAAAAAAACTTGAGAGGTGTCAAGGGACACCCGGATGGAACGAAGTATAACTGGCTTGCTTTCTATAAGAGAGAGAGAGAGACAGACAGAGAAACACGCGCACGCCACACGGCTTACAACTATAGCAAAAAGTGTCGTTCCAACTTTTGGTCTTAATTTTTCCGTCTAGCCCCCTTTCGCAACGCGCGATAAGGAACTTCGTTCCAAAAATTATCGAACTCCGTCGTGGGAAAATGCAGACAGACAGTATAATGCAAGTAGGTATGGATTAATTTTAGGTATAAAAATGCTTAGTGTATTTAAAATTAAATTACAATTGTAATTGTAATTATTACAATTCGTAATCAAATACTTTCTGAGTGCATTTCTCTTAACATTCAAACAAAGCTGTTTAACACGCATAAATTAAGTTCGTCTGTATGTGTGTTTGTTTATTACATATATTTTTTTTACCAATAAAATTAAACAATATATTCTTTCTCCTAATGTAAAATGTACAGTCCACCTAACTAAGTAATGTCCCAGGACGCTGCAGACGGTATTCAAGTAATTGAATGAACAAGACGCATGGCAATTTTCTACCCGCACGACTTCAATCCTACCAAGCTTATTAGTTCGTATAAACCGTAATTTTGAGACCTGTTCCGGTTCTAAGCCGAATATAAATTACTTTTGGTATTTGAAATATAGGTACTATTTTGTGAAAATCAAGATTTTAAGTATCAAGTAATTTTAAAATTATAATAATAAAGTAAAATAAGAATTCGTTGCTATGGCTTCTCTACCATCTACAGATGTTTCTCTTAAAATATATCATGTATGAAGAGGTACACCTTGTATCAAGATTCGTACACACACGTGTAGCGTGGCAATCAATGTCCGCATCTCTTACGTACACAAAGGGGCCTTTGCTAGCTAAATATCCTAATGTTTATAGTTAAATAACCTTTAAGGTCACAAATAATCAACCTGAACAATACTCTCACCACCCAAAACTAACAAAGACAAAAGCCCTTTCGTTCGCAACTGTTTAAATAACTTTAATTTGAGAATCAACTATTATTGAAATTTTGCCCCCAAAACTGATATTATATATTCCCGAAATGGACCCCAAAGATTACCGATAGGCCGTTCACTAAACAGTTTGCATAATATCCTGATAGTGAACAATAACATTTGGGTATATTAACTGGAACAATAGTATTGGTTTAGGATTTATAGTCAATATACTATTTATGTTGGTCTCCAGCCAGTTTAATTTTAGGAGAAAACTATTGAAAATGGACTTGTTTGTGAAGCTAAAGCATAAAGGAAATTTGGTAAAGAGAGAATAAAGAACGCCTATTTTGTATTTGTTACTGTTCAAGAGTTGCTCTTGACCATCTCTTGACACTGATCAATAAATAGATTTATGCATGAATGTTCCGCCTCACCGTATTGTTATGCATATTGGCGTGTATTTCCGTCGTGTCCGGTTGCAAATAGATCATAGACTAAGAGCTAAATTAGATATAGTAATAAATTAATGGATAGCAGTGAGACATACTCATTTAAGACCTTACTTATACATAATGATGTACACTGGGGGCCTACTCCGAAGTGAAAAGTGCGAATGTTCGGATCGAACCGAAACATGGCCGAACCGAATATTATTGATAAATGCGAAAAAAGTACGGTTCGGCTCAGTTGGGTTGGGACCATAGTCAATATTCGAAAGAGTGTAGGAGTGTAGGATCGGAACCGACCGAACCAAATAGTAACTTCGTAGCAGGAAACGGCCGAACATTCGGCTGATACTACTTCGAAGTAGACCCCCTGGTGTCGAACACGAAATATGATGTCCGAAACTTCGTTACTGTTTGACATCAACGTTTGATGTAGAACATAACACTATTCGGATAAGGACAAGGCGCGAAAAACAAATATTTTACAAACTCTATTTTTCTAGTGAACCCGGGCTCCCAACTTATGGTAGTAGAAGGAACAGTGGGGTTCTAGTCGGTAGGAGTCCATCATAACCCCCCGTGCTCCCCAGGCGGAGTGTATCCAAGAGGATTTCCCCACGGGAAAAAAACCTTTAGAAACAGAAAGTTTCAAATATAAATTCCATGTAGCTATGCGGAATAATTTAGTTACATTTGAGGCCATGAGAGCCACAGTGGCCTAACTGAAAAATATTGAACTAATTTTTAGGCCACTGTGGCGCTATGTCTTTTACAGTTTAGAGCAAAGAGCCACAGTGGCCTAACTGAAAAAAAATTAACTAATTTTTAGGCCACTGTGGCGCTATGACTTTTGCAGTTTAGAGCAGTTTTTTCATATAAAGTCAGTATTGAAAAAATGACAGTTAGGCCATTGTAGCTCTCATGGCCTCATTTGTAAAATCATGTCACAATAATACACAAATACCTAACAAAAACAATAATAACAGAGCAATATTTTGCATTGGCATTAATAGGTCATCTGCGTTTTGGCAGCAAAGATAAAAGATAGCAGTAGTTGCCAATGTGTCGAGCAGTTTAATATTCGTAAAATATGTTTTGCTTTGCTAACATAGGGAACACCTGTAGTTTTGTTCTAATATACTTACCTAGTGATGGATGAATTTTGAACATTCTCTTGTATGTATGTACGCATGAATTACACAAGTGGAAAGAATACCTTATGTCATGTTAAGGACCGTACTTATTGCGAGCATTCGGTTTCCGAAAATCCAAGATGGCGGTTGCAAAAATTTTCAAAGTTTTCGTCATGGGTGCAGTCGTTTTCGTATTTTTTTTTTCCTATTTTACCGAGTTATTTTTGCGAGTTCACCCGAACCTATAGACATCTCTTAGAACTTTCTCTTCCACACTTCCACATATCAATACTTCAATAAATTAATATTTCCCACATATAAATAAAATACATTTATATATATTTTTGACGGCACGGTTGGCGCAGTGGTTAAGCGATTGACTGCTGCGCTGCGTGTCGCGGGTTCGATTCCCGCACGGAACAAATATTTGTATGACCTACATGTATTTGTTCCGAGTCTGGGTGTTTTTCTATCTATAATATGTATGTATTTACAAAAAAAAAATGTATATAAGTAGTTTATCAGCCATCTTGTTCCCATAACACAAGCATTAGGTTGGTTAGCTTGGGACTAGATGGCGCTGTGTGAAATGTCCAGGGATATTTATTTATTTATTTACACACTATATTCTTATGTTCATACAAAATCTCATAGAGACGGAACAAACCACGTACATTTGCCTTATCTTGCATTATTCCCAAGATCTCTTCACTGCGAACGGAAGACCCAAATGGAATACAGAGTACGCATCATGTGTAAGCATCGCTTGAAAGCGCATACAGACATAACGGTGTGAAATGTATGTATGTGAAGTTATAGTAGTGCATAATGGCGAATGATGGTCGACAAAGAGTACCGTTTTAAAAGACTCATAAATAAATTGAATCGTTTTGTTAGTTAACATTCATCACCATCTGCCTAGCCTTTTCCCAACTATGTTGGGGTCGGCTTCCAGTCTAACCGGATGCAGCTGAATACCAGTATTTTACATGGAGCGACTGCCTATCTGACCTCTACAACCCAGTTACTGGGTAATACGATACCCCTTGGTAAGACTGGTTGTCAGACTTTCGGGCTTCTGACTACCCATAACGACTGTCAAAGATCCACGAATGACAGCCGGGACCAACGGCTTAACGTGCTTTCCGAGGCACGGAGGGGTCTCGGTACGTAAAGATGGCCACCCATCCACAGACCAACCGCGGCAAGCATAGCTTAACCTGACCGATCGACCTGTGCGGCTGTTATTATTTAGCCACGGGCCCCTCGGCCACGGCCCAAACTTCTCAATTATGGGTAAACAAACAAAATAAACAGTCAATCAACGAATTAACTCAGCCTATCACAGTCCACATCTGGACATGGGCCTCTCCCAGGCTGCGCCACAAGAACCTGTCCTCTGCCTTCCGCATCCAGTCTGTTCCAGCCACCTTTTTAAGGACGTCGGTAGTATAACTAGCTGGGGGACATCCCACACTGTACTTGCCAATATAAACAGTAACAAAAAGTTATTTATTTCGACAAGTTTTATAACTATGTAATGTCGACTTGTCTATTTTCATACACCTTTTTATTCTAGAAGTGAGTGAGCAATATCTATACACACATCAAACGTTATTCAGCTAGTCTATTATTCTTTTATGCAAGTTCACCGCTCAAAATATATACCCACGCTACGCTAGATTGTCACAGATCTGCATATGAATAGTAAGCCGGCATCAGCTATTCCACAATGGACCCACTGTATATCAAACGTTTGTATAAATATTTACCTAACTGGATTTGCTTCAAACGGTACTATATTAAAAGTAAGCTTAAAAATCCGGGAAAAGTACTACGTTAAGATGATGCGCCTGCGCTACGGAGTATGCACTACGCCATACTCACTACACTCCGCGCCAGACTACGGAGTCTACGCTACGCCATGGGCGCAGAATTCACTGTGAATTCTGCGCTTGGCTCCTTTTCTCTACGTTGCGTACTCTACACTACGCTACATAGTTTGCACTACACTATGGCGACAACTCAAAAGTATGAAGTCTCTACAGCCTTCGGAATCTGCGCTAGGCTACTTTGTCCACACAGCGCAGTTTCCACTACAATTTCCTGATATCAAATCGCAATTACACTCTCACGCCTCTATTTTCCTTCCATCCAAGATTACCACACAAACTAAACAGTACGCTAGTCTAACAGATCTGCATATGAATAGTCCGACACTACGCGGACCGGTATCTACACTACGCACTGAATACACAAACGTTATTCAACATAAATATTTACATTTAACATCGTGTATAGGTACATAAGTTTGTTCTCTCTGTTGTTACCACTTGCTAGTTTGTTTAGTTTAGTGTGAGCAGCTTACAGGTTTTGGGTGCGCGGATGTAATATTAATTTAGTAATTATTTTGTGTAAATATTGTGGGGAATATTGTTTACTTTAAATAAAGTTTAGTTCTATTTAATTAAAGGGGTGCATTAATATGATAGTGTTACAAGCTGTAAATGGTGTTGTAAAATGCAAAATAAAGTAGGTAATTTTCGTTTTCTGAATCCACATAATTGACGGCACAGCAAGTGGCGCCATCTAGCTGTGTTACAAAGTCACTAGGAATCACCGAAGAGGTCGGATAAGAGTGACACTGGCTGATTACTGTCACTCTTGTAGAGGGTCGCATCGATGGTTGCGTGGCGGCTGACTTCTAATGACAGAAGACGATGTGAGCCGCTGTCGTACCACGTCCACGACGAACTGCTATATTCCGGTACAATCCTGATATAATTGAAGCTGCTGAATCACTAATACGATGACAATTTCCAGTAAAAGCTATCCTGCGCCGTTAATTAAAACAACGTCTGTGTAAAAAAGAGAGAATTTGTTAACCAATATAAAACATCATTTAAATCAAAGCAAATCCAGAAACTATATGAAACTAACTTAGTGCAACGTCGAAGAGTTATATTCAGTTCGAAAACTCAACTAAAGTTCACAACATTGATGGCCAACGAGCAACCTTTCAAAGTGGGAACAAAATTAAATAAAAAATATGATGAAATACGTAGTGTATTGGAAGTAAAAGTTCTTGTGTGACTTGTGGTAACGGTCCAGATTTACGAGTTGGTCGGGTTTAAACCCAGATAGGCACTTTACTTTGTGTAAAAAATTTCATCACCACTGCTCTCAAAACGGTGAAGGAAATCATCGTCAGGAAACCGCCGTAGTCCTTGAACCAAAATTTCGGAGACATGTGACACCTAGCAACCCGCACTGGGCCCGCGTGGTAGATTACAGCCCACTCCCTCTCGAAGAGAGGAGGCCTTTGTCCCAGCAGTGGGAACATTATAGGCTAATAATTATGCTATTGCTATTTCTACCAGTAAATAGAATTATTGTGTTCTAGTTCTAACATCATCAAAAACATTACTTAACTCATAAAATAAATAAAAGTTTTATAATGTTCACATTTACCATTCATACACGCAATGAAAAACCTCAAAAACATTGAAATACTCAAAATAATTCCGTGTTAATTCCACGTTGAACAAACATAAAAGTGTTGATCTTGTTTGTAGTGGAAATATTAATTCTGTGGAGGGGTACGTGTGAGCGCTAAACATGTAAAAGTAAGCACGCTCCCTGCTCGCTGCATCCGGAATTTCCTTTGTAAATTCGCCGACTTAGTGTAATGGGGCTTGTAGACTTGCTTGTGTATTTGTTTAAAGAAAAAGCGGTTTTAGTAGGTGGTCGAGAAATGGAATAAAGACTGGTGAGGTGTTTACTTTTGTTTTTGGAATGTCTAGGCTAATTTTGGGGTTGTATTTTAAAAAACTCTGAACCGATTTCAATTGTATTTTTATTCTAATCAAATCAAAAGTCATTTATTCAAATTAGGTTGAGAATCAGCACTTTTTGAACGTCAAAATTTTATAAGACAGTCCCCCTTCACCACTCCCTAGTGCATTCGCTGGAAAGTAGAAGTGGTGCACCGAACTCCTCAGCAGCACAGCTGTCTGTTTAGTTAGGTAAAAAAACTATTGTAGGTATGCAAAGAATTAACATTACGAGTCATAGAACATTAAATTAAAATAAATAAATAAATATCCAATAATAATAATATATAATTAAAATAATTATATAATTATTAAAATTATTATTATTTTTATATATAATTATTTGCCATATATGTATGTCAGGGAGCCATGCTAATCATCTGCCTAGCCTTTTCCCAGCTATGTTTGGGTCGGCTTCCAGTCTAACCAGACGCAGCTGAATACCAGTATTTTACATGGAGCGACTGCCTATCTGACCTCTACAACCCAGTTACTGGGTAATACGATACCCCTTGGTAAGACTGGTTGTTAGACTTTCGGGCTTCTGACTACCCGTAACGACTGTCAAAGATCCACGAATGACAGCCAGGACCAACGGCTTAACGTGCTTTCTGAGGCACGGAGGGGTCTCGGTATGTTAAGATGGTCACCCATCAATAGACCAACTGCGGCAAGCGTAACTTAACCTGACCGATCGACCTGTGCGGCTGTTATTATTTAGTTACGGATGCTAATATTCTATTTTTTTGTTGATCAGCATTTCTTTCTTCCTAAACACTCTCATAACGCTGAGAATCGTGACTCCGCTTCAATTTGTTAATGGAGTGAGGCGCTGATCTTCAGTTCTTCGGATATTTGATCCGACCACCGTTTCGGCTATCGGTCATCAGCATTTACTAACCTCCATTTATTGTGAAATCAATTTTACTGTTACTGTTTGCTTGCACCATCCCACAGCTGGGCAAAGACCTCTCGCCATGACTTCCAGCTGTTTCGATCCAGGGCTAAATAGGGCACTGGTCGTTTGTCTTGTCCAGCTCGTCCCCCCATCTTCTACAGGGTTTGCCGCGACGCCTTCTAGCTGTGTCAGGGTGGAGATCAATTTAAAAAAAAAGTGCTTTCTGAGGCACGGAGGAGTCTTTGTATGTAAAGATGGTCCCCCATCCACGGACCAACCGCGGCAAGCGTAGCTTAACCTGATTAATCGAACCGTGCGGCTGTTATTACTTAGCCTCAAGCCCCACCAAATAATAAAATACTCCATGCTACTGTGCACCAAAATAGAAAAATCCTTCCTGTCGCTTTTAATTTTTTTTACGGGTCCCACGGGTATAATTTTGTTGTTGTTATGGCAGCTGGCAAATAAGGATTTGCTTTATACGTTTTTAGACCCCTCTGGGACTATAAACAAGTATGCAAGTGCCTTAACAGTTCTATTTTCCGTAAGCAGGTTGAAAATTCGTTTGATTTCGTCGTAGCTCGTCGAATATCTATGTGCGGTAATACTTTGTGATTTTTACGTAAAATACCTCTTTTAATACTTATAAGTTACCAATTTTATGAAGGAGGTTCTAGATCAAATAATTTCTTGGGAAATTCCTGACTGGTGGCACAATGCGGAATTTTCATAAAATTGGTTATAGCACATATAATTCACATGAAGGCGTTATCATATTGAAACCCATTGGGTTTATTACAGTTCTTAGACGTTCGACAATTAAAAACGTTTAAATTATTTTTCGAAACGAGTTCCATTTCTCTAGTCTAAAGTGACGCTAAAATAAAACGGTACAGCCCCAATAGGGTAGTTTCCTGGGTACAAAAATAATTATTTTATTTAGTCCGTCAGTTAGATTATCGAAAAATAATGGACACGTATTTTTTCTTTTGTCAATCAAACAAAAAATGACAAAGATAAAGCGCGTCAAAATTTGGGACTGGGGTGTCGTGACGTCACGCCATGCTAAAAAGTGTAGCAAGGCGTGACGTCACGCTGAACTTTAACGGGCGATATCTTCATCATTTTTTATATAATTGACCAAAGAAAAAATACGGGTCCAATATTTTTTGATAATCTGACTGACGTACTTATTAGATTTTTTTAGGAAACTAGATTATTGCAAAAACAGTGGTTTGTTTTTAAAAATACCGGCTGTGTCGTTTTCTTAATTTAGAAGGATGTACAGACGCCAGCAGGTCAAGCTATCTGAAACTGTCCAATTTTCCCAATCAACCTTGAACCTTAAAGTTTTAGCGATAAAGTTGAAAATTATTAAAGAAATTTGACAGATTGTAGTAGCTTGATTTGCTGGCGTCTGTACTTAGTTGTTGCTAAACTATATCCTTTTCAAATATCAAACACACGATACCCAAACTCACTAATGCACTCCATATTTCGAAGCGCCTTTGGGACGATCACTCTATAAACTTTCAAGTAATAAAGACCGCGTGAAATTCACACAAAACCATTGTTGTTTCAAGTAATTTTGGACCTTATTGTTAAGTCATATTTTAACGGACCTAGATTTGCCAGATACCTATATTATTTATGACATCTAGGTACTTTCAAGAAGCTTAAAAAAATATCAGTTATATCAAACGACTTTCCATTCATTTCAAACAAAAAGTCTTAAGTACAATACTTGAAATATATAAATTGTAAAGGTCGTCTGGTGACCCGACTTACAGGTTTTGTAAAAAACTTAGCGTAGGCACCGGTCCACACATTCAAGTACAAAATTGTGTATCTAAAGAAAGAAAGAAAACGTATTTATTGCGACTCGTACAGGATCATAAAACTAAACTAAACAGAGTTAAAAATAAAAAATAAAACAAATTGTATAAGAAATTTAAAAAAGGAAAAAAAATCTGTAGACAATTCATTCTCTAGCCACACTGGCACTATAAGAAAAACCATACAGCTACATTTAAAAAAACAGAACACCAAGTATATCCTCTTTATACATCAAAAATATGGTCTCCAATGCACTCCATATTTCCCGAAGTGCCTTTGGGACGATCACTCTAAACTTTCAAGTATTAAAGGCCATTACTACCACAAACATCTGACGGTGCAGGTGAAAGGCTCTATCGACATTTCGATAGCCAATTCGAAGTCGGAGTGGCATGTACACACATTACCGGTAAAGGCACAAATATTGGTTTTCAAACATGGAAATTGGTCCGTTCCTCCAAGGTTTCTATAACAAAAAAGTTTCTTTATCAAAAACTTTGAACGTGGAATCATTCAAAGTTTTTGTTATAGAAACTTTTTTTAAGAAAACCTTTTTGTGTGGCGCTTAAGTTTTGGTTTTTGCTTCCCTAATTGTTAAGTTGAAAATTGTGTTAAGTAACGTTGCAAGACACAATAGCCCCAAACGCGACACTTAGATGAAAATATGAATACATTTCACGATTAGATTTAAATACATCCAAAATACCAAAATGATCAAGCAGAAATCAGCTACATTTAATCCACAATACGACCCTTATCTGGAGAGCCAACCTTTTTTAAATAACATCAAAATCCTCTATAGGTACTTAAGTACTATCACCGCCAGAAGGCATAATAAATCCTCCTCGCCCGGAAGATTTGAAAGAAATCTTCGAAAAAATTCAGTAGCAATGGATAAAAAATCTTCGTCCATTCCTTCATGAAATCTCGTTCTCGTAAAGGACTTTCTGTTGCATTGTTTTGTTTGCTACTTTTTTTTTTTACATAATTTTTTTATTTTATTTATATTTGATTGTATTTAGTTTAGTTTTATGATCTTCCTGTGCGAGTCGCAATAAATACTTTTTCTTTCTTCTTTCTTTCTAAACCCTTGAAATTTAATCCGGACGGTGACTTAGCCCTTTTCAATTCGACAGCTTTGCAAAAAAACCTGTTTTTGGTGGCAAATACGGTCCATTGTAACCTCCAGTGAAAAGGCGTCAGGCCTTTTGATCGCAAACGTCTTTATGCAAACTTTTGCTCGAGAAAATTGACCCTTCTTTAGAAAAATAACGTGATAATGTTCGATAGAGATGTTCTATGAAAATGAGCTCGGCGATTTTGGTTGTGAGGGTATGTTGTTTGTGTAATGATAATATTTTTGGCCAGCGTCCTTCTCTTAGAATAACATAAAACAAAACACAATGTCAGTCTATCCTGTCTAGCGATTATTGAGGGTTATTAAGATAATCGCTTTTAAAATAATGTTTTCCAAGGAAACTAGGTGAGCTAGGAATCTTCCTAGTACTCCACAATAAAGAGTCGAAATTATACTTAATTATGTTTGATTTCAATTCTTTATTGCGTGGAAACTAGGTAATTGTCAAACCGGGAAGAGTATGTAGGCAGGAAGTGCTGAATACTTTACTTTAGTTTCTTTGTCAAAATGAATAGATAATATTGATAACCATCAATATTATCTATTCACGGTATTTCTAAGAGAGCTTGCACTAGAGAGGTGAGATAAGTAATGAGTAAACGTGAGCCTAAAACATAGTTTAATTTATTTCTACCCTTTAAAATTATTCAGGCGGGTGTCACATCTCCGCCGCGAAACCATAGGTAGCAGCGAAACCGCAGTAGTTCGATCTGCTCGGAAGCTAGTTACACCTCTGCGCTCAGCCTGCTATTTTGTTGCGGTGCCGCGTTTGCTTCGCACGTATCTATGGCAGTCGTCCAGTTTATAAAGCGAAACTTCAATATTTTTGTAAAATGGATGTTGATTTTACGGAAAAACGAATCTAAGATTCCGAAGTAGACCTACACTGTATTTACTAAGTTGGAAGCTACGACATTTTGCTGCGATTGCTACAATTTATTTGACTCTCATGATGTTTCAATACTCAAATCGTGACATAATCTAGGAAAAAGGTAAAGGCATGTTCTTAGCGGAATTCGTTAAGCGGCTTCCCATCATAATTTTCGTGTCATACTCTGCCGCAGAGCCACTATTTTAGAAACCGATCAATTATATCTTAAAATGATGTACGTCAAACGTACATAATTTACGTATACCCTTTATCGCTGTACGTGCTTTAGGTAATGATAAAATAGACATTGATTGTGGCTCTGCTGAAGAGCATACTCCCTAGCAGAGCCACACAGAACATGTACTCAGGAAAGATAAACGCCACTGTTTTTTGATGAAAACTGTTATACGAATAGTGTATATTGTGTACGTGTTGAAAAATATCATTATTAGACGGTCAATCAATGTCTATTTTATCATTACCTAAAGCACGTACAGCGATAAAGGGTATACGTACATTATGTACGTTTGACGTACATCATTTTAAGATATAATTGATCGGTTTCTAAAATGGTGGCTCTGCGGCAGAGCATGACACTAATTTTCGCGGTGGAGGTGTGCTATGGCTTTAAAGGTAAGGCGCCTGCACATTAGTCTTCGAATTACTCACACTCAAATTAACGTTCTAATTTTAAATTTAACCTCAACCAGACCTTTCTGTCAAAAACTTGTAATACGTTTTCCATACAGCCAGCAACTTGCACTCGCATTAGCAATGCTACATTTAGCCCGGATCAACTTTTTGACGAAAACAACTTTGCTCTGCGATGATGGATGATCCTTATGAGATCAAATGCGATAGCCGTAATGTGAATATAGATATTCGTTCTAACATAATTCTAACTTTGTGTGATAATTTTGACATTGTAATTTGAGTTTGTAACGGGTTTTGGGTTAAAAATGATGTCGTTTATCATGCTTGGTCTTTGTGTGGTTGATACCTAATCATAGATTACATTTTACTCTTTCTGGGTGCGTTTTTTGTCATTATAATACATAAAAAAATCCTGTTATGTCCCGTTGAAGGTAATAAAATGCATTATTAGATATAATATTGATATAATTGGAACGACGCTCCTTATCGCGCGTTGCGAAAAAATTAAGACCAAAAGTTGGAACGGCACTTTTTGCTATAGTTGTAAGCCGTGCGGCGTGCGCGTGTTTCTCTCTCTCTCTCTCTCTCTTTGAACTTCGTTCCATCCGGGTGTCCCTTGACACCTCTCAAGTTTTTTATGTTTTTTAGCCCGGGGCAAATGACGTCAAAATAATTACGCCGACGATGACACCGGGTCATCATGACTCAGATTTTATCGAGTAATTGTCATGAAATTTAAGAAGTTGTCTAAATTTTAATAATTATTTATTATACAAGAGTTGTTTGCATATGTAGTAAAAAATAAATAAATCCAAATATTTTATAATTCAAACTTTTGCGAGATGCAAAATCAACTCTGAAATATTTTCAAATCTTTTGTTATATTATTCTAAATAATAATATAAATTAATAATCGTACAAAATAATATAGAGAACAAACAAACTTCTTATCATAATAATAGTAACAAATCAGTCTTCTACTTCCTCATTCAGATACATAGAACTACTGCCATAATTGCAGTACGGAATCAAATGATCTGAGGGGCAATTCTCGTAATTTTAAGCACGTCCACAGTCTGATCTCAGTCTCAATCTGTCAAAAATACCTCTAACTTCCCTACATTTTGACAAGTTTTTGACATTTGTTTGTCGCTGAGATGAGACTGCGACTAGATTTTGAACGTTTTAAATTACGAGAATCGGCCTTCTGGGCACATGTAAATCTGGCATGCATTACAAGTATTAGATGTCTACTTATCCCTTTGAGACGGTCATATTTGACATCTTTGGTTGTGAGTTCCATTCGCAAAACCTGTGATTCTTTCGCGCAACTGTCGAAGCAGCATTTAACCCTTCTTCGTCAGACCCCGAGTCTTCTAACACCGCAAATATACTCTCAGGGTGGTCTATCAGTGCAATATTTAACAAAAACTTAAAAAAGGTACAAGGTGAATTGACAACAAACACTAAATGACCTAATAAAAGTATGACACAAAAATACTACGCCAGCGATGACGCTGGGTCATATTTACCCGTTTTGAGTTGATGCACGTATATTTTGCTGTGTATACGGCGTTGCACTTAGCATACCTTGCGGTTCGGTTAGAAGGAAGTCATATCTCCTGCTTCACAAACGCTAAAATTGCACGATCAGCGTAAAAAAGAATAATGACAGACTTAAGTCGCCTCGGGTCAATATGACCCAGCGTCATGGCGCCGGGTTAATAGCTTATTTACGATTCGCCATTTTCGGGCGAATAAATTCGTGCAAATCGACTAATAAGCCCTTTCAATATCCAGAGTTTACCAAAGGAGAATAAATTACCCTGCAGATTGGTCTATAGGTAAAGTTGACCGTTTTAGTTGAACAGAGTCTAAAATAACAATCATAACTGCACACGAAACTTCATCAAAGTGCGTCGCAAGTTTGATTTTCGCAACAAAGTATCACTACACACTACACTACAAGTATCTGTAATTTACACACCCGTCCACGAATAAAAAAGAAATTTATGCAAAAGTTATATATATAAAAAAAAACTCTCTGGCAAAAAAAGTTTTCTCGAACTTTCTTTAAAATCTTAAAACTCGTAAAAATCATCGCATCCTCTATACAGCGCAAACGTGAATGTTGCAAGTTATAAAAATAATTTACCACTGACATTGCAACGCACGTGTTTGCACTGGCAACCCACGCTCGAGCTCACCCACAACGTAATTCCATTCTGATTATGACTTCGAATGTTTATATTTCGCTAAAAATAACGTGTTAAATTGCTCGCGAGTTTATTTCTGTGAATAATCTTGTTAGCATATGTAGACAGTCAGACACACAATACAATTTGGCGGTTATTAAGTTGAGCTATAAATAAGAGATCTAAAAATAAACCGTTGCTCACTTTCTTTCTATCGTTTAATATCTAGCTGATATTTACGTAGGAGGTACGAGTATTTACGTATGGAGCGAGCTATGTTCGGAGTCTCTTTGAAGGATAAAATCATGAATTAAATTATCCGGAAAAAAAATCGGAGTTACTGACATAGCTTGCAGAGTAAGCCAACTGAAGTGGCTGGCCATATATGTTTGTCGAAGAACCGATGGCCGGTGGAGCAGCCGAGTCCTAGAGTGGAGACCGCGTATTGGCAGGCGTAGTGTGGGATGCCCCCCAGCTAGATGGGGGGACATCTTTAAGAAGGTTGCTGGGTCGGACTGGATGCGGAAGGCGGAGTACATGGTGTTGTGAAACACGCGTATACTAAAAGATAATTAACATGAAAAATAAAGAAAAATAGATCTACGAGTATAATCACGAGTACAAAACAGAAATAGAAAAGAGGAAAGCGGATTACATGATAATATCCTCAATATCCAACGTGCACTTTATAAGACCAAGCTAAACACAGACCCAAACAATTGTGCGGGCACCCCTGCGGCGACTTACTAATAATTACAACGAACAATTCCATGATATCTATGTATAATAATGTTTGCTCTTTCTGCTGGTAGTTTCAAAAATATTGTACTCAAAACACTTTGTCAACAGTCATTTTTGCATGCCTTCTGAGTTTTTGCTTTCACTTTTGTTTTACTATTTAACACAAGAAATGTTTTCTTAACTTAAATTGTTGTAGTTTGTAGGTTTTGGTTTAAATAGCATGGTTTGTAAAGATTATTATTTGTATGTGTATTCCGTGGAAAATGTTGTTGGTTACACATTTGGCCGTATCTTTTTGTATTTCTTCCTATTAATAAGAAGTCGGTTAAAATGTAATGTGTCACTGTTTGTTTTCCCAAATAAATAAAATAAAATTGTACAGACGCCAGCCTGCAGGTCAAGCTACCCGTAACTGTCAAATTTTCCGAATCAACCTTGAACCTGAATGCTTTAGCGATAAAGTTGAAAATCCATCAGAGAAATTTGACAGATTTTAGTAGCTTGATGTGCTGGCGTCTGTACCAAACCATAAAACTAAAGATAATGAGGGTCGATCTACAAAAGATCACGGGTAATCTTGACCAGGGAAACTCAAAAAGCAAGGAAGCTTATACTCCGCAGAAGGTAGAACAAGGCTACCAGTGATGATGATAATAACCCTATCCTACTAATATTATAAACGTGAAAGTATGGATGGATGGATGGATGTTTGTTACTCTTTAACGCGAAAACTACTGAACAGATTTGGATGAAATTTGGCACACCGATGGTTTATAACCAGGATTAACATATAGGATACTTTTTATTTCGACATTCCCACGGGATCGAAACTTATGCGGCTGAAACCGTGGGAGCCCAGCTAGTAAAGAAACTAAAGGAAAACTGTCTCATTGGCTGCTGGTCACAAGCGCTACTGCTGAGCATGTGGACCTAGGTTCGATTCCCAGGTCTAGTCTAATTTTATTGCGTTTTTCTATTTTTTTTTTTTTTTTTGAGGATGGGAAATCATCAAATGACCCCTCCCGCTCTGGGTGGAGCAGAAGGGAGTGTCAGACTTTTACTGACTAAAACCCACCCGTGTTCCTTCCTTAGCCCTTTATGTTCCAGGGCAGCGGTAAACCCTTTCGGATGGTCCCGCTACCCTGGCAGGCTTCGGCCCTATGGGGCCCCGTCTCTTTTGCTGACATCTCTTTGAGGCGCGCGTGGAACACGTACACGCCGTCCGGCACGGGCCTAGTCCTGATCGGACGGAGAGCTACCCATTACTCTCCGCCCGCAGGCCCACGCCTACGGTGGCCGGGAGTCGTCACGCGGCTCCCGACGCCCGGAGCGTCTCCCGCGGCGGCTGAGGCGTGAGGTGCGCAAAGTGCGTTCCCTCGCCCACCCCGCCACCTCCTTCGCTAGCATGACTGCTTCGCAGAAGGAGGTGACTGCCTCCCACTCCCTCTCGCCCCGGACCATGGCTTGAACCAGGGCCGGACGCGAGAGGTCGCCGCCGCTGCCAATCGCCTCTACGAGGACACGGCGGTGCTCTGCCCAAGCAGGGCAGACCTCCACTGTATGCTCCACCGTGTCCTCTGGGCGATCCTGACAGTGGTGACACCCGGGCGTCTCCTCCCGCCTGATGATGTGCAGGAACCTCCCGAAACATCCGTGTCCAGAGAGGACCTGCGTCAGGCGGTAGGTGAGAACGCCGTGACGTCTCTCTAGCCACTCCTCAAAGAGGGGTCTTACCGCCGCTATCGTGGCGTGCCCTGCGCTGGGTTGCGATAGTCGCTCCTTCCATGCCACCATGAGATCGCGCCGGAGGTTCCTCCGCTCCGCCGCGGTTTGCCGCGGATGCGGAGTTTCCCCCCGGCGTAGTGCCTCCGCGCGCCAATCGTATAGGCGCGCGAGGACTATCGCCTCCAGATCCCATGGTGGCAGTCCGGCAAGGAGGCTTGCTGCCTCGCCTGAGATCGTGCGGTAGCCCCGGATCAGCCTTACGGCTACCACCTTTTGGGGCGCGTTCAGGTAGTGTGCGGCTCGAAGCCGCAGTGAACGCGCCCATACCGGGGCCCCATATAGGGCCATGGACCGCACGACCCCCGCGTAAAGCCTCCGGCAGGAGGCGTTTGGCCCCCTCAGGTTGGGCAAGAGCCGCTTTAGGGCGGCCCCGGCCCGTTCCAGTTTGGGGGCCAAACGTCGGAAATGCTCGACGAAGTTCCATCGGCTGTCGAGGACGAGACCCAGGTACCTCATCGTGGTCTCGACGCCGATGTGAACCCCTCCTACCACTAGTTGGGATCCCAGAGGTGGCCCGTACCGAGGCCCATGAAAGGACATGGCCTCGGACTTGTGCAATGCCACCTCGAGACCCAACCGCCGGATCCTTTCCACGACTATCGCAACCCCGCGTGTCATCGCGTCGGCCGCCGCCTGATGCGACCTCCCCTGCGCCAGGACCAGCGTGTCGTCAGCGTAGCAAACTACGCTGACGCCTTCAGGGAGGTCGGCCCGCAGCACCCAGTCGTAACCGATGTCCCACAGGAGCGGCCCCAGAACCGATCCCTGTGGGACACCGCACGACATCTCTCGCCGGTTCCAGTTCCCGTCGCGACCGGGGTAGATGACGGCTCTGTCCGTCAGATACGCCCCGACTACTCGACGGAGGTAGGTCGGCACCCGGTGATACCGGAGTGCCTCCCCAATGCAGCTCCAGGGCAGGGTGTTGAACGCGTTGGCGATGTCGAGTGACACCGCCACGACCACCCCACCCCGGGACACCGCGTCCCCCGTCGTGAGGGCTCTCACGCGCATGATGGCGTCCACCGTAGAGCGCCCCTTGCGGAAGCCAAACTGGCAATCCGCAAGATCCGGCCTAGTTCCTACAAGGTGCCCGACGAGGCGGCCCGCAATTACCCTCTCAAAGAGCTTGCCAACCTCGTCGAGCAGCACTATGGGCCGGTATGCGGACGGAGAGTCCGCAGGGCGCCCCGGCTTCTGAATGAGGACCAGCTTCCCCGTCTTCCAACGGAGTGGAAACTGGCCTCTCTCCATGCATGCGCTTAAGAGCGCCTCCAGTCGAGGCCCGAGAGCCCTCGAGGCCAGGACCCAGGCTTTACCCGGCAAGCCGTCGGGTCCTGGGGCGGTGTTTTTGGCCTTCAGCCTGCCTACCGCCGCTCTCAGATCTACCCCGGTCACTTCAGGGGTGTCGTCGTCGTCGTCCGCGTGGTCCGCTTCGGGCACCGCAAGTGGCGGAGCCATAGGCGGGGGAGTATACTCCCCCCGTGAGGGGAACAGAGCGCTCACCACCTCCTCCACCAGCTGAGGGCGGAGACTCTGAGTCAGCGGGGGGGCCCAGGTGCGGAGTTTATTCCGCACCATTTTGTAAGGGCGCCCCCATGGATCTCTGTTCAGAGTCTCCAGCATCTCCTCGCGGGCCATATCCTTGGCCCGCCTGACAGCCTCACGGAGGGCGGTCTTCGCCGCTCTGTACCCCTCGTACAGCTCCGCCTCTGTGGCTTCCGCATCCGGAGGGCGGATGCGGCGCCTGCGGTGCCTGGTGTGCCGGTGTCGCGCGTCAACGCACGCTTTGCGCAACGCCTCCACCTCCTGCGACCACCAGTACACCCGACGTCGGGCGCATCCTGGCCGGACTCGGGGCATTGCCACGTCACAAATCTCGGACATGGCCTCCCGGAACCACTCCGCCTCATCGTCGATGTTAGCAGGCCTGTCCGGTGAAAACACCCAGGCCTGCACGATCGAGGCTTCCAGGAGGAGCTCCCGGTCCAGCTGCTTCAGCGCCCACCGCGGACCACTCGGGGCCTGTTGGACCAGCGCGCTAGAGGTCTGGGTGGAGACATCAAATCGGATATACCGATGATCGGAGTAGGTCTCCACCTCCTCCATGACGCGCCAGTCAATAACACGCTGTGACAGAGCGGGGCTGGCGAACGTGATGTCCACTACCGACTCGCCCCGCATCCGCACACACGTAGGGACAGAACCCCGATTCACGGCGACCAGGCTTGTTTCCAGAGCCCAGTCCTCCACCATCCTGCCCCGCACATCCGTGCAACGGGAACCCCATGCCACATTCTTGGCGTTGAAGTCCCCGAGCACTAGCACGGAGAAAGGATGGCTTCTGGCGACGACGACACTCAACTCTGTTAAAGAGTTCTGGAACTCGGCAAGAGTTCGGCTCGGAGAGAAGTAGACTCCCACTACCACAATCTCTCCGAACCGTGCTGCTACGCACCCCTGTCCTTTCGTGACACCTTCGAGGGACGGGGTACCGGCGGCAGCCGACGAAATTATGGCCACTGAGCCGTTATGGTCCTCCACCCAGTTATCCCTGGGCGGGACAAAGTACGGCTCAGCGACCACGGCGATGTTAATCGACCACTGCGCCATGCTCTGGAGCAACAGGTCCTGAGCGCAGGCACAGTGGTTGATGTTCGCCTGGAGGAGGCGTAAAGGCGGAGCCATTACTCCTCCATTTCAGCCCCCTCCTGGGCCCCTTGTGAGGGCCCCTTGGCAGTGGTGGCGGCGGCGGTGGCGGCGGCGGCGGCGGCAGTGGTGGCGGCGGCGGCGGCGGTGGCGGCAGTGGCGGCGACGGTGGTGGTGGCGGCGACGGCGGCGGAGGGCCTGCCTTTCCTCCTGGCATCGGCGGGTGGGGCGCAGGACTTGCTGCCCGCCCGGTGATCGGCCGGCTTGCCAGCAGCCGCACATGCAGCGCAGTGCGGCGTGGCGGTGCACGAGCCGGCCTTATGTCCGGGCATACCGCAGCGGAAGCACAGAGTGCTGCGGTCCTCCGAGGTGCACTGGACGCTCACGTGGTGCCCCACGAGGCATCGGTAGCACCTCAGAGGTCTGGGCTCCAGCAGTTTAACCTGCGCGGACACCCAGCCCACCAGGAGCCTTCCTCCCTCCACAATTTTCCTAGCCGCCGTCACTGGGCAGCTTACCGTTACGGTTCGCATGCCCGTATAGTCTGGACGTATGGTGCCCGCCTTCACCTGGTCGGCCAGACACCCGCCCGTCCTGACGACGGCGGCTACCACCTCCGTCTCCGTTATGGAGTCATCCAGGCCCACAATGCGCATATCTGCGCACTTAACGGGCCTGGAGACTCGAGCCTCGTCCGCGTTGAGGGACGCCCTTAGCTTCTCAGCTAGGGCGTCAGCGGTGGGCCCACTCGTAGCACCGGGGATCTCCAGCATGCGGGCACCAGTGGCGGTCACCCTATGCCGGAGGCCCCCGGTGATCCCCAGCTCTTGGAGGTCCACCGTCGCTCTCGCCTTAGTGAGCACGTCACAGTAGGTCACCCCCCTTTTGACCGCGTCTGGCTGTAGTGTTATTACTACAGCCGCAGTCTTAGGGGAGCGAAGCCTAGCCGCGACGGCTCGCTCCTTGCGGCGCCTCCTCTGCGCCTTTTTCCTGGCCGCCTTGGCCGCCTTCTTTTTCTCCCCGACCACCTGCCACTCGGCGTTGGCCGTGGGAGATTTCTCTGGGGGAGGCGTAGGTTCTGGGGCCTTCGCCTCCCCAGCCGTTCTGCCCTTCCTTTGGGCCTTCGCCGGGGGTTTGCCGGCAGTCGCCGGCTTTGCCGGCGCCGAGGCTCCGCCAGCCGACGCCGGTTTCGCCGGCGCCGGGGCTCCTCCAGCCGACGCCGGCTTAGCCGGCGCCTGGGCCCTGCCAGACGGCCCGGGTTTAGGGGCGGCCGCGGCTGCATACGAGGCCGCCTTCGGCCCAGGGGCCGTCCTACCCGCCAGAGGGGGGCGCAGGACTATGTTCTCCAGGGCGGTGAACCGCGCCTGGAAGGCCGCCAGCTCCTGCCGAACCAGGTTCAGGACCTGGTTCTCCACCGGCACTGGCTGGCTTGCTGGCTGGCTGGCTGGCTGGCTGGCTAGCTGCCGGCGTCGCCTGCGCTTTGCCGGTGTCCTTCAGGCCGGCCAGGTCTGCCCGGAGCCTCCTATTCTCCTCTTGGAGACGCTCCGTGGCAGCCGTCAGGCGGGCGACCTCCGCCCTCAGTTCGGCCACTTCGCCAGCCGAAGGACCGGCGCAGTTGACCGCCTCCGCTGCCGCCATGATGGCGGCCTTTGCCGAGGCTACGGCCCTGTTCTTGGAGGTTTGCAGCTTCTTCAGGGACACGTCCCTGATCGCGGCCTCCACGACCGCTGCAAACTTCGTCATGCGGTCCGCATCAGGGCCGCCAACCTCGCCCGCTTCGTCACTGGAGGTCTCCGGAGCGACCGCGCGACCGGTTCCCCCCTCCTTTGCGGGCTTCTCCGCCAGCTCTGCCGCCTCCCGAGCAGTGAGCCCCCTCCCAATGCCTCGCTCTCGGACTCCTCCCCGCTTACTGGTGGGGATTTTCCGAGCCGAGGCTAGCTCCCCGTCAGAGGACGACCCCTGGCCGTCCCCTGACCTTGGCCGCTTGCTCTGCACCTTTCTCTTCGCAGCAGCCAACTCCTTACCACGGCAAGGGCTCCCTGAGCCTCCCGTGCTCGCTCCTCCCGATGCCGAGTCGGACTCCGACCTCGCATCACTCCTCTCTTCGTCGTTTGGGTTTGGTTTGGTTGGTGCATGTTGAAGAGCCTCCTCGTGGCGCACCCTGGGCAACGCCGGCTCCAGGTGTCCACCAGGTTTTGGTGGGCACTTGGGGCCGGCGGCTAATCTTCAACACACGGGGAAGGGCACGGTTCCAATCACCGATCATCCTCGATGGTCGTTGAAGGGAACCGGGCTATAGACGCCTACTCCCCCTCTGCTTACAGAGGAAGGTGAGTGGGCGTATACTGGGGGGGGGCTGTGGCAGGAGGGATAACCCCCCCTCCTGCCACCGCTAATATCGTAGCCCCGGAGACAGTTAAGGTCATGTCTCTGGCTGTTGAAGGGGGTCGAGGGTCTTGGCTTAACCGCCCGGACCGCGAGGAAGATTAACCTCTATAAAAAATTCCCCAAACCTCCAAGCGGCGGCGCACCGTGAGGGAGGTAGTAAGCTTGGCTAATGGGTAGCTTGATTTAGTCGCTAGTGCGAACCACTGATTTTTTGAGCAAGTACACAAAGTTTTTTACTCGTGGGAACTAATATGGATAAATTTTTTAAAAAAAGCCCTGAGTCTGAATTCGTACCCGGTTGATAGCAATATTTTAGTTTTTATTAGCCGTTAGTGTCCCACTGCTGGGCAAAGGCCTCCCTACTCTCCTTCCACCTCACTCTGTCCAGAGCTGCCAAAGACCAACGCCCCTACTACATGGGACTTAAGCATACCTGGGGGCCTAAAATGGCCACTTTAAGCAATACCTCTAAAAGCTATTTATTTCCTGAATGCCCAGCAGATCATTAGCAATTCCTCTAATTTTCGTAAAATTTCATTTCATATTGGTGTAAACTTTGCCGCATGAAACAAATAAAACCGGCCAAGTGCGAGTCGGACTCGCGCACGAAGGGTTCCGTACCATTATCTATAAAAATAAATCATGAGTTGATTGAATGAAAGGTAAATTGCGGTTTACGATTTATGACGTATTAAAAAAAAACTACTTACTAGATCTCGTTCAAACCAATTTTTGATGGAAGTTTACATGGTAATGTACATCATATATTTTTTTTAGTTTTATCATTCTCTTATTTTAGAAGTTACAGAGGGGGGGCACATTTTACCACTTTGGAAGGGTCTCTCGCGCAAACTGTTCAGTTTAGAAAAAAATGATATTAGAAACCTCAATATCATTTTTGAAGACCTATCCATAGATACCTCGCACGTAAGGGTTTGATGAAAAAAATTTTTTGAGTTTCAGTTCTAAGTATGGGGAACCCCCAAAATTTATTGTTTTTTTCTATTTTTGTATGAAAATCTTAATGTGGTTCACAGAATACATCTACTTAAGTTTCAACAGTATAGCTCTTATAGTTTCGGAAAAAAGTGGCTGTGACATACGGACGGACAGACAAACAGACAGACGACGAATCTATAAGGGTTCCGTTTTTTGCCATTTGGCAACGGAACCCTAATTTTTCATGACAGTTTTTATTAAACAAATTGTTTTTTTATTTCTCCAGTTTAAATGTTATGTCATTGTGATATGAATTTCACACAGATCTTATTATGGTCAGTTTGTGACCATATTACGATTTTTAATATGATTCATATTGTTATCCTATTTTATGTTTCTGCCAGTTTCCTTTTTAGGCCCCCTGGCGAAATGTAGGTGTATGATAAGTACACCTCTGGCTAACTCTTCAGGGAGTACAGGGGTGTTGTTATGTCATGCAAAGGAAAAATAATAAATTCCAGAATGCAGTGACATACTTTACTATCAAGACGACTACGCCCTTCACCCGGTCGGTGCTCCCATAAATAGCCGCTGGAAGCGACAGCGTGCCAGCTGCCAACACACCGCTTTAACGTCAGCCAGGATGTTTGGCATTTTTGCCAATAAGCTATGGGGAATCGGCAATATTGTGACGGGAGAGATGAATGTCTTGGTCACGTGTGTGTGGTGACACGTGTTGCTCTTGAATTGTGCCGTAGTGAGTTTTGTTAGACTAAATTGGAATTGTCTAGATGTTTTAAAAGCGTTAAAAAATCTAGAAACTTATTCAAAATTTGTGCTTATTCCAATTTGCTGCGTTTCAAAATAAGTTTGTGATCAGAAGAGAAATTGACTAAGGCGTGAATTTTGAATCGACAGATAATTTTTATTTGTGGAATAAAACTGACGTCTGCCTGATTTTGTGTGGAAGAGCTGTTAAAAATTCAAAATTATTTTTCGGATGAAATTATCTAGCTTTGGGAAAATCAACTATAAGATGATAGTCGGAAAAAAAAATCAACGGGTTGCACTCCGGGAGTGCCGGCAGAAGTGAAAACTTGAATATTAACGTTGTGCATTTTTGATATTTTGGAATTCGGTCTCCTCTCCCTCCGTCTTACGAATTTTCGATCAGGTCACGTGTCCTGACGTGAGTTAAACATTTTTTACCCATCACAACAAAAGTGCACAACGCCGCTAAAGAAGTTCTCACTTCAAAAAGAACACTAATAAGAAGAGAAAGCTGTATCTGATTTGAAAAACCCTTTGAACTGTGGAATGTACGAGAATGATAATGTTCTCTATGTTCTATGTTACGGGTTTGGTTTCCGCACTTAGTTCTTCAAGTGGACCATTGTGCGTGGGCCATGGCGGCCGTCAGTGGTTATATTAATGGTGTCATATTCTTAAGAGGGGCCTGGCGCCCTCTGGCTTAGGAGGGAACTAAACCCCTCAGCGATGATCTCCGCAGGGTGACTGGAAACAGTTGGGTCAGAATAGCTGAGAATGCAGTTAAGCGGTGACTATAAATGGTGAAAACGTCCCACCGAAGGTTGAAATAATTCTTTAATGGAAATAAAGGTCATAATGCAAATGATTCAGTGACAACAAGAATAAGACGTAGGTAAATATGAGTAACTGAGTGAGATCAATTAATGTCGCGCATTTGGAGGAATTCCAAATTATCCATATTTGAGTCGTTACACGGAGAGAGCACGTGAAACACCATTATAGTACGTTCTAGTAAAATCTTGACGCTGCGCTGTGATGCTATAAACTTGTACGCTAGAATGACGTAAAACATAACACCTGAGGGGCAAATCTCGTAATTTTAAGAACGTTCACAGTCTGATCTCAGTCTCAATCTGTCAAAAATACGTCTAATTTCCCTACATTTTGACAAGTTTTTGACATTTGTTTCTCGCTGAGATGAGACTGCGACTAGATTTTTAACGTTTTAAATTACGAGAATACGGGCCCTGTAGTCTTGCATTTTTTTTTGAACATATTCTTTACAGTCATCCGTAAAAATATTAAGGGTTAAAAAACTATGAAAATTAGGTTATTTTGTGGAAAGGAGCAACTGACAGTTTTATTACCTGTACTAGTAGCGCGCGGTTTCACCCGCATAAGTTGCGATCCCGTAGGAATATTGGGATAAGAAGTATTCTATGCGTTAATCCTGGTTATAAACTATCTGTGTGTCAAATTTCATCCACACCCGTTCAGTAGTTTTTGCGTGAAAGAGTAACAAACATATATCCAAACAAACTGTCGTGTTTAAAATAAATATTATAGTAGGACTAGCTGCGCCCCGCGGGTTCACCCGTATAAGTATCGATCCGGTGGCAATATCGTGATAAAAAGTATTTTATGTGATATTCTGATGTATTTGCTATATTACTGTAAAGTTTCATCATAATTCGTTCAGTAGGTTTTGCGTGAAAGAGTAGCAAACATACATCCATCCGTCCTCACAAACTTTCGCGTTTATAATATTAAGTAGGATTTACTCTGCATAAACACTATACTGAAGGTACGATTATTTTATTTGTCCATACATGTCAGTCACTTCGGTAAATCAGCCAGTACGTACACACATTCTACGCGATTCTACGAAAATAATTGTCATGCAATTATAGGCCTTACTTTTAAAATCCATTTTGAAAGCTGAGCGGGTAGTTTAAATTGAGCATGAAATTGCACACCTAATATCTATTGCACACGGAGCCAATAGTTGAGCACTCAATAAATTGTAGTGACATAACGAAATACCACTCTCGGCCAACAGCAGCACGGATACACAACTTAGAACTATTTATAACTACTGTCACCCATATAATTTTCGTGTATTGGCATTGAAAAGTGGTGCATCTTGTTCTAGTGTTTCTAGAAATAAGTATATATATGTATTCAAAGAGCGAGAGATTGAGAGAAAGAGAAAACATTGCCAAGAGAGATCCCATTCTTAAATCTCTCTTTTAGAAATAGATACCTTTTGAAGTTTCGAAATAAAACTTACAGGTAAAAGATATAAAAAAGTTAAAAAGTCTGACAACCAGTCTTACCTAGTAACTGAGTTGTGGAAGTCAGATAGACAGTCGCTCCATGTAAAATACTGGTATTCAGCTGCATCCGGTTAGACTGGAAGCCGACTCCAACAAAGTTGGGAAAAGGCTAGGCAGATTATGTAAAATATATAAAAAAAATAAACAAAAAAATATCTGTCTGTAGTCGATAAACGTTTAAAAATCGTAAAAGAAGTAAGTACCTAGTAAATGATGCTTTTTGTAATGAAAAACTGTTGTTTGACAGATTGTAAGTCTTTACAATTAATTTAATTCTTTGTCAAACAGCAGCCGGGCAAGTCCTAATTAAATAATAAATCTGTTAATAAATCTCTTTTCATGTATTAATTTCCGTTTTACTTTGAGCTGTTACTCATAATCAATTAGATCGCGTTTGTTTTAGTAGACTATAAAACATAATTGAGAACACAAACCGTTGTGAAAATATTGTGAGGAAAAACATCGTTACTCGTTAGAGTGTGTAAAAATAAATATAGGATTGAAATCTTAATCACCTATGCAAAAAAATACACAGAAAAAAAAACATTAGATGCAATAAATTGCATTAAAAATAATAATTAAACAAAACATTATTAATATTTGAAAAAAAAAGTATTAAAAAAAAAATAATTCTTAAAATATTCCGACATGTTTACAAAAACCCAGTTGCACCAATAACCTATTTACAATGACACAATATCATAAGAGTCAAGTTCTAAAAGAAACTAGACGTACTGACACCAAACAGTATAAAAAAAACTACAATGTCGTCCCGATATGCTCGTACTCAACGCGAATGAGTGTCCCATCTTTTTTTAGAATTTAGCCAACGAAACGCGGTGGGCTGAATAGAAGCAGTATCTTTGCGTTAGGCGCGCGCACTACAGTAAGTTTCCAATAAAAAGATTGCATTATAAAAAAATAAATGCAATGACAGATTAGCGAAAATATTTCCCGCCGAAAATGTTGATCTGTCAAAAAGTTTTTTAATTGATTATTTTTAAATGAGAATTTGGTTCGTGCAAATTCAATTTTGTGTATAGATTATTGAATGAATTCGTGTTCTTATCATTAATACTAAGTGCTGGTGACATAGTGACGATTAGTGGCAATTATTTCGTGTGACAAGTTCTTTTTTTTCTTGTTGTGTATGAAATTGGAGAGTGCCCAGGGGCGACATTCTATTTTGAGATTGTTCTTTCTAACACTTTATTTCGATATATTTAACTAACACGTCTGCTAACTGTTTTTGCTTCGACATAAAACTGCTTCCTTTTTCTTGGTGTGGTTAATTGAGCAGAAACGAAAGGGTATGTACCTAAGTAGGAACCTACCTAGTGCTATCTGCATAGAAATATTGTAAAAAGTACATGCTATATCTACCTTAGTAATGATGACATAAGCTTCTGTTTAACTTTTTTTAAATAGGTATCTACTGCACATTTCGGACAAAAATAAATAAGGTCAAAATTGTGTGTCTGATGTTTTAGACTTATGGTAAATCATACTAAGGAGCTTGCTACCTTTATTAAAATAATGATATAGCTAGAGTTGTGTGAGAACAAGGTGGGAACGATCAATATTAAATTTAGCTTCAGTACCATTTATGGGACAGCACTCAACTGAATTATTATGTAAGTCATAATCTGTAGTTACTGACTGTAATTGTGTCTATGCGATAGTATCAAGAAAATAAAAAGTGAGAGTTTATAGGATGAATTTTGGAATTTTTGACAGTTCTTCCATACAAAATCTGGCAAATGTCAATTTTTATTCTACGAATAAAAATTACCTGTCGATTTAAATATTAGCCCTTAATTTTTTAGGGATAGCTGTGCTGCTGGGGAGTTTGTTGCGCCACTTCTTCTTCCCAGCGATAGCACTAGGAAGTGGTGAAGGGCGGGCGTGTTTGGGGGACTGTCTTTTGGTAATTTTGACGTTCGAAAAGTGCTGATTCTCAGCCTAATTTGAATAAATAGCTTTTGATTACGATTTTTTAGAGGTATTAATAACCTAGGTTTTGAACCAAGACAATTTTCAACGAAGTTTTTATCGTCGAGTAAATTACCAGTTTAGATACCTATATCTAGTGTAGGTAGGTATGTGATTACTTGTAGCGCCACACTCACAAAATATGGCAGACAAAATCTTTAGTTACATATATTTATTTTTTAAAGGAGGCAGTGTTTTTCGCTGTGGGAGACCAAATGGCACAGTTTTGTATATTACAAAATAATAACTAGCCAATTAACCAGCAATCAATTGTCCTTAGTAGTTTTAAACTGAGAGAAGTGGAAAGAAAGTAGTAAGGCTTTTGCTGCTGTGGGACATCACAGGTTTTTAATAATGATTCAGCAATCATTGTCACGATAGTCGTGACAGCCAATGGCTTAATAGCCAAAAGTCTCGACCAACACCTGAAGGGGCTCTTGTTGGGCAGCTGGATCAAGGGTTTCATTCAGAAAGCGGTACTTCTGGACACGGCTTGCATTGTTAGGTTAGGTTCCTCTCTGGAGCTTGGACCCTGTTCCCAATACCGCTGAGCTACTGTTTTTTTTATATTTCTAAATGTTTGTTTATAAAAATATTTAAAAATGTAATTTATAAGTATTTGACGGAGAAGGGATGTCTGTCTCTCGTTAATATCAGGCATAATTATTTTAATTACTGTGGGCGTACTATGGGTAGTGTTGGTTATAGCATAATAGAAAAACGGTTTGCAGTTCAAATCAGATTATAATTTACGAACAAGTTAGTCACACTAGCGAATCACACACTGTAGGTACACAACTCAACGATACGGAACGCGAGACAGTTTCTAAGCACATGTTGTTCGTACGATGTCCAATGTTTCGATGATCCTGAGAGCTCTGCTCACACCTTTCTTGTAGCTGTCGCTCTCGTACTCCTCCACGAACTCTGGCTAGGCTCTGTCTAGCGCCATGAGATGGCGCTAGCGTTCCGAATAGTCAAACGAATGACTCCGTCATATTTAAAAATGAAATAAACTAGATAATAATTAACAAACTTCTCAAAAACTACTCAAAACACGTGACGTCATGGAAAGAATGTAATACTAGTAGGTCAAGGTAGTTAGACAACGAGACGATGATTCAACACAGCTGCTCTTGATATTCTTGTTTACGAGTGGAAATGACTGAAATATTTGCATTGTAGCGCGTAAAGATAGGAATTTTCTTTAAAGAAACAATTTGGTCACAAGTTATTGTGACGGAGGTTCAAGTTACAGCTTAGAAACATGTCTTATGTGTCATTTGTATCAACTACTTCCACGTTGAATGTGTCGAAAAGAAAAGTACCTTTAGAGCACTGCACTTTAGTGACCGTCGCAATTAAGTCACACTTTTCTGTGAGTTAAGTAGTTCATTTTAAGTAGTTCGGGTTTAGGTCACATGAGTTATAAAATAGTATACAATACCTGTGACTTGTAGTCTATTAATGCACGGCGTTAAGAGCCTGTACAACGGTCCACTAGCGCCACTCCTTTAAAAAAATATTATCTCGTGACTGAGAAGGAATTATGAAAATCAGCTCAATCAGCGACCTCGGTAAGTGTGTCTAGAATTTTCTAATACCTTTTATTAAGTTTCATATGGAGACACGAAGCAACTAAATACGACATATAGGAATGTGGCCGCTTTTCTTTAGATCGAATTTTGTTGCTTCGTGTCTCAATATGAAATTTTATAAAAGGTATTAGAAAATTCTAGACACATTTACCGAGGTCGCTGATTGAACAGATTTTCATAATTCCTTCTCAGTCACGAGATAATATTTTTTTAAAGGAGTGGCGCTAGTGGACCTGTGTGCACCCTCTTAAGCATTTCTAATCTCGCACGGTGCAATAATAGACTATTTAAGTCACACGTAACGTAATGTACTATTTTGTATATATTTTATTTTACCATTTATGTACACACATATATAAACAGACATTGAGAAACAGAAAAGAAAAAATAGGTACAGAGGTGATGCTTATTTCATAAGAAATCTCTTCCAGCTTACCTGAGATAAGACAATAGATACAGAGATGTAGACAGCGTGTTATAGAGCAAAGGAGACAAAAAATAATACATAGAATCAAAAAAACAATTCACTTAAAAACTTTTGTCCTAAAGATTTGCCGCTATTTTAGCTGCCGCCATTTTTAACGAAGTCAGTTTTTATTTTGCTAGTGATAGTTTTACAATATTCGGTTATTTTCAGTTAAGCATTATAATTAACATTGCATTGCTTTGCAGTTGATGTTGTTAATAAATTCATCGACTTTGGTTAGTAAACTTACATTGCTAATAAAATAGCTAAACGGAACATCAAACTGCCTCTTCCTGGATTAGGTTACCGCGGAAATCCGGCATTAATCTAACAGCCATTTCCATTCACAACATACAAGACGATTACCAACCAAAACATCACCATAAACTAATTCAAGCATAGTTAGTACCAAAATAGCAACTGATATTAGTGATACAATAACTATAATTAATAACGGTAATTCCTGAACACTTAAACGCGAAATAGCTTAAAGGGTGTCGCCGTAAATTGTAATGTTTCTACGTACATAAACTTTGGACATGGGGAGCATTTATAGCGCCGTTTGTCGTAAGGGAAATGCTATAAAATGTGTAGTTTGAATGTCCGTATTTTTCGCCGTTGAATGGCTATATTTTATGGCTATAAAGATTAAAACGTAGAATTGGCACTGCTCTTATTATACAGGAGTATACAAGAATTTATTCAGAACTGGATTGAAATATCTATTCTGCTCAGCTCTTCCTATCTGAAGACGTTTTTTATTTAATTTCTATGTAATATTAATAAATTAATAGTGTATGTAAAGGGTACATTTTTGAGTTTCTATAAAATATCTCTAAGACCTGTTATATCATAAAAAATCGCACTATTATATACTTGATTTTGATTTAAATCCGCGTCCCGATTTGGCGGGATGAGTTGGGCTCCTTTTATAAAGAAAGATTCTTGGCATCTCTGGACAGACAGAGGTGAAAAGAGAGTTGGGAGGCCTTTGCCCAGCTGTGGGACTGCAGTGGGACTATAATGGCTAATAAAAAAATATAAAAAATGACACTTCGTGCACAAAACCCAATGAAAAAAGATTTTTTCAAAGGATAATCTAATAAATTAAAGGAAATGGGTGCTCGTAATTATTTGAAACTCCATAATTGAATATCTTTTACGTTTCGTGTCAAGTAGTTGTAACAAAGTGCCTCTTTTTAAACTATACTCTTTATCGCAAAATTATCTTGTTCCACTTAAACCAGCCCTTCATAGCGTAAGTTTTATAATATTTTCTTCAAAAAAACTTAATGAGACATAAAAACTAGAATCTAAAAGAAGTTTTTCATAACTTCTTTAAGAATAATTTAGATTAAATTAACCTTACAGTTACTTTCACACCTATTTTGACATTTCAAACATCTGACTGACGGGTTACCTCTAATTAATATTCCCTAATTTATTCACTGGTTCTAGAGAACCAGTGAATAAATTAGGTGGTTATCATTAGTGATTTAATTAATTTATTTTATTATTTTGTTTTTATTCTACGGGCGACGGCGAATTATAAATGTAATAATGTATTGTGGGTTTTAAAGAGTTTCATTTGCATCAAATTTAACCCGTCTGCCTTCAAAGCAAGAGTGAACAGGCATCTTCTGGGCACGCTCGTTCCATCATAGATCTCATCCATCGCTTTCCATCAGGCGTGATCAAGGTCAAGTTAGAGCTGGCCAATATAGCAATAAAAAAAAATTAGAATGATATTATAGCAGATATAATATTCAAGGACAGAAATAAATAAATAATAATACAGAGTCAATTTAAGTTAGCTAGTGAAACTTCTTACAGATGAACTTCACGTCTATGTAGTTTCAATAACTATTTTTTTTATTTTAACTGCGTCGTCGTCGACACGCGTTGACCGCTACACCTCTAAGAAGTTTCGCTCTCAAACGGTTTCTTACGTCTTCTGTTGATGCGTGTCGCTCGTGTGTATGCACACTTAGGTGAAGTGAGCTGACAATAGTGTAGCATCAGGTGGAAAGACCACTACACCTACGTTTTCACAAACGGTCGATCTATTTAAAACTATATAATAATAATAATAATAATATCCCTGGACATTTCACACAGCGCCATCTATTCCCAAGCTAAGCAACCTAATGCTTGTGTTATGGTAACAAGATGGCTGATAAATTACTTATATACATATAAAGCTTAGGTGAATTGAACTTCAAGTGACCTTGATGCTAGGGATCGACACTAGTTTTCACGGTGATATTTTTACAGAATAGCACTGCAGAATCTATCTATCTTTCCTACCTACGAAATATTTACAGAATTGACCTGTCAAACATTTGAAATGTACATGCATTGCATTTAATTCTTTTTCGATCAAATCCCATATACTTATCCTTTCAAACAGGCATGGCTAATGGCCCTTCTACGAAACTTCCCAAGTTCAAAGTCGCCGAAGTTAAGCCTACATTAAGTAATTCTCGTTAATCTATGTAAGCCGCCGTCGTTACCTATTAGTTGCTACACATAAATTAATCAACGAAACTTTGACTCAACAAAAGGGAAGATTAATTGTGTTATTACCATAAAGGGAAACGTTTGTACACAAAATATATAGGAACCAGAAGCCCTATGAGATGTTCGTAGATTCAGCCGAAATAAAGAAAAAAGGAAAAACAGAAAATTGGGACTCGCACAGGAATATCAGAAACTAAACATAAAAAAACAAAATGAAAAAAAAAAACGGAAAATCCTGCACGAGGCCAAAAGATATCGCAGGATGAAAACACTCCGTATTTAATTTATGGTAAAAAAAACTACTGCTTTGACTGTTCTCTGCGTATTAATTTGTTCGACTAGATTCTGACTAAAATATAATAAAATTGAAAGACTATAACAATAGGTTTCTTTAGATTTATTCTTTTGAATAGAGCTCCAGAAACGAAAACATATTTTTATGAAAAAAACCAAATTGTCAAAACCCCTTTCAGTATTCCTGAATTTTCCAATTTTCCCGGTAACTTTGAATTTTTTTATTTCTGTAAGAACCTGTTTTGGACTATTACAAAAATTTTAAAACAACAATTTTCCAGATCCGTTCTGCCATTTTGAAGTGATGCGTTTGCCAACGAACGGCATTTCATTTTTGTTATGTATATTATAAACTACTTCATGCAGCGTACAAGTTCTTGTGCAGACAAAAGATTTTTTTTCTTTTTCTAATGTTGTTACAACTAACCCTTCTATTCTTTTCTTACTCACTGTTCCAAACATATTGAGTTAATATTTAGAGCATTTTCCTGATTGGAAATTAATATCCAAGTAATTTGCGAAGAAACAGCAGCTGAAGTTGCTAATTAAAGTTAATTGTGAAAATTCATTGACGAGGTTCGTTTGATACTGTTCTTGGCAGGTTCATTTACAGATTCTGAGATCCGAGCAGTGTTTGTTGTTTCTATGGTACATTGTAATCTGTTACTGTGCGTAAGCTTGAGAGAGCTTGTGGTTAAATAATAACTGCCGTACGGGACGATTGAAAGTTAAGCTACGCTTTCCAAGGTCGACCCGTGGATGGGTGACCATAAATTAAATATCGAGACGATCTTTGACAGTCGTTACTGGTGTACAGCCAGCTAGCTGGTTAATGAGACAACTAGTCTTATTAACTAGGTTGTGGAGGTCAGACAGGCAGTCGCTCCATGTGAAATACTAGTATTCAGCTGCACCCGGTTAGACTAGAAGCTGACCCCCAACCCCCAAGTAAAATAATAACAATTCCTAAATCAGCATGAAGACTGTGGAAAGATAGATTTTCACAATAGTCACTTCTAGGCAACGTACAGTCACGAGCAAAAGTATGTATACACTCGGCTTTATTCAAAAGCGATTTACTCCTTTATTTTTTTTATTAAATTTTATTTTGTTACGAACATAGCATTTTCGAACCCATAGGTTTATGTAATGTGTCGTATTTCAATTTTGCATTCGTTATTTCACGAAAAAATCGCAGTTGAAAGTTGCCAAGTGTTGACATATTGGTGCTCGTGACTGTACTTTCATTTACAGATCCATCTTTCTGATGGAGGTCATTCTACCTCTTTGTGATCGCCATTCCAGAACTTGAAAGTCGTGCTCTCCAACGCCCACTTCCAGTGCCTACATCTTGGATTCATCATCTGCCTAGCCTTTTCCCAATTATGTCGGGGTCGGCTTCCAGTCTGATCACAGTTTGAATACCAGTATTTTACATGGAGCGACTGCCTATCTGACCTTCACAATCCAGTTATTGGGTAATACGATACCCCTTGGTAAGACTGGTTATCAGACTTTCGGGCTTCTGACGACCCGTAACGACTGTCAAAGTTCTACGAATGACAGCCGAGGCCAACGGCTTAACGTGCTTTCCGAGACACGGAGGGTTCTTGTTGTGTAAAGATGGTCACCAACTACATCTTGGATTTTGGTCCTTAATTCTGTGGGCTCCAATATTGTGGGCTATCCATTAATAATAATAATAAGAAGAATAATAAGAAATATAAATAAATAAACGACATAATAATAATAATAATCGTTTATTTATAAAAGGGAATACATTTACATTTAATACCTTATCAATTTAAAAATAGCGCACAGTTGCTAATTTGCCTGAACTAGGTTGAACCTGTGCTTCAGGCTAGAAAGTGCTTAAATACTTAATGAAATAAATTAACAATAAATATAACGTAAAAACTAAATTTAAAAACTTAGGTAAATAAAAGTAAAAGTAAAAAGTAAAAACATTATTGCATGGCCAATTTTTATTCTTATTTCTAAGAGCTATGCCAGAAACATCATCTCTTTATTAATATTCTATACATAAAGTGTGTTTATATCTTAATCACCACTATACTCAAGTTAAGCTGTAATTTATGTTCAGCATTAAGTAGGTAGTAGTCCTTAGTATTCGCTCGTTTACACAAGAATATTACTTAATATATAACAATGTTAAAAATATCATGTTTAATTTAAATTATCTTAATAATACGATAAGTAGGTAATTGTCTTTCGTTGTATTGGCGATAATATAGAATAAACTTAACTAAAATGTTATTTAATTTTAAAACTAAGTGATTGTGAAAACATTTAAGTTAGGACATTTAGGTTACATAAAATCATTACTAAGTCATTGTAATGTAACTTTTATGTCGGGATGGTAAGGTATAAATTAGAATAATTGCCGAGACTTTTATCAAACTCACGGTAAACATTCTATTTTATACTTTATTACAATGATACATTGCAATGACTTACTGAGATTTTACGTTATTCTGATCGTAAATGTGCTGCTTTAGAAAGATTCCAAGATTTTTCCTAATCACTGAATATTTATTAATAGGTTTTTTTCTGAATAGAAATACTCTGGGCACTCTCCATGTACATACGCAACACGCGTCCGAAATATTTTTTATAAATTATGGTGAAACCACAGAACATTCATTATTTAGATTAGAAGAACTAAGCGGTCACACAGACACACGAAAAGAGACCGTGTTTTATACTATTTAGAGCTAATTTTCCAACGCCAGACAACTTTATCGGAGGAATAATTTTGAATTTTTGACAGTTCTTCCATACAAAAACTGTCAAAAGTCAAAATTATTCTTCGAATAAAGTTATCTGGCGTTGGAAAAATCAGCCCTAAAAGAAAAAGATAGTTATTAAAAGTAGAAAAAACAATTAAAGTTATTAGAACTAAATAACAACCTTAATAAAAAAAAATATAGACAACTGTTTTTTTTCAGGTGCGCGGCCATAGAGAAGTTAAAATAGCTGTGGACGTAAGGGTATTCAACATGTTGCAGTTTTTCCAGTCGAGAGGTAAGATTTTTTTTTAATCTGTTTTCCTCCTTGGCTCCTTTCGTGATTCCTTTCGATAACATTTATGGTGATATTAAGGATTTAGGAAGCAGAATTTTCACTTAATCTACTTTTGAAAAGGCGTTTGAGTTATGAGGATTTGTTGTGGGTCCTGACCAGTGGGACCAGCACCCTAATTGCGTAACAATCAATCGGAATCGGTTTCACTTTGACAGTTCAACAACATTCATTGCGTTATTTACGTGTTGAGCAGACAAATTTTTCGAACTTATGAAGCAATGGATTAGCAATTTGCTTCAAAATGATTCAGATTACGATTCATCGTGTGTTACGCAATTAGGGTGCTGTTTTGTGAGTGAACATTTTAAATCGTATACATATAAAAATCGTTTTTCATGAAAAACGATATTGGGAAGACTGGTGGAACGAAAGAGATGCACGATATTCATAATTCATTCCATTTGAGACCTTTTACAAACTGATTTCATGTTTGGAGAATTGTTTTTTGTTTCATAAATTATTGTAGACAGTATTGAATAGGATGATGGTTTGTTACCAAAAATTAGTCTTTTGGCTGCTTGACTATTTATTTATTTATCTTTTTACTTACCTACTAAATTTTCAAGGTCTTTTATTATTTAACCGATATATTTGGTGAATACAAGCATTAACCTTAATCACAAGGATGTAGCTATCGTTAGATATTTCTTAACGGCTAATTGTGTCCTACCATGTTTCTTAATAGGTGCTAACTATCTACATCTTACATTATGTCGCATAGTTATCGGCTAGACGTGTGGTGAGGACTCTAATCTTTAGATATCTTTGGCTAATGGGTAGTGCTTAAGCGCTTAGCACGTCTCGTACGCTCATTGGGTGATTATGGCGGACGATTTCTTGGGAATCAGGTTGTAAGCATTTCTATCGCCTTTTAAAAGTGTCAACGTTTGAAGATGGTCTTTAGAATTACTAGTACCTATAGTATAACGAGCTCTACTACTCCACGACCAAGTGCGTATTTTGCGTACAGTTCAGAATGTACGTTTGTTATCAGAAGTAATTTAAATGAACACCTAACGTTTAGTCAAGTTAATAATAATAATAATATAATATATATATATTCCTCTAAGCACGCTGCTGGAAGATTCAGGTCTAGGCTATCGGCTGAGGAGAGGTGGTCAGGTTATATCTCACCTCCTCTACATGGATGACCTAAAACTTTTTGCCCCTAACAATTTGCAACTGATGGAGCTACTGAAAATTACTGAAACTTTCAGTAGCGCCATCAGGATGGAATTTGGTGTGGACAAATGTGCGGTCATGCATGTAAAGCGAGGGGAAATTGTGGAATCCGTGGGAACCCAACTCTCGGATTCCACGTACCTTAGAACCCTCTCCGCAGCCGAAACCTATAAGTATTTGGGTATGTCGGAAGCGTTGGGCATCAATGCTACTGACATGAAGCAATCGTTGAAGGAGCGCTTCTTTGGCCGCCTGAAAAAAGTATTTAATAGTCTTTTATCAGGCGGGAATAAGGTGCGTGCCTTCAACGGTTGGGTCATGCCGGTTTTGATGTACTCTTTCGGCATACTCAAATGGACTCAGACTGAACTCGAGGCTCTGGATAGGAGGGTCCGTACGCTGTTGACTGCAAATCGAATGCATCACCCACGGTCATCGGTAATGAGGCTGTATATCCCGCGAAAATGTGGAGGTCGTGGCTTTTTAAACGCTAAGACCCTCCACAATCGCGAGATATGCAGCCTCAGGAAATATTTCCTACAAACCGACGTGGGGATGCATCGAGATGTGGTCGCGGTGGACAAGGGCCTCACCCCGCTCTCCTTGGCTAAAGAGAACTGGCGCAAGCCAGTAGTGCTTGACACCAATGATCGCATGGAAGTATGGCAGAGTAAGGAGCTTCACGGACGCTTTTACCGGGCCCTACATATTATGGACCCGATGTAGATTTATTAGCGTCCGTAGCCTGGCTGCGCTTCGGTGACCTCTTTGGAGAAACCGAAGGTTTTGTCTGTGCAATTATGGACGAAGTTATGATGACGAACAATTACCGGAGATTTATTGTGAAAGACGGCACGGTTGACATCTGTCGGGCATGCCACCGGCCGGGAGAATCAATCAGGCATATTATCTCCGGGTGTTCTCGTCTAGCTAACGGAGAGTACTTGCATAGACACAACCTTGTAGCCAGGATAATCCATCAGCAACTTGCTCTGAAATACAGCCTTGTCGAATCTGAGGTGCCGTACTACAGGTATGTGCCCGACCCAGTTCTCGAAAATGGAAATATCACATTGTACTGGGATCGATCCATCATCACTGACAGGACTATTGTTGCCAATAAGCCTGATATAGTGGTGGTGGATCGATCAGTGCGGCGCGCAATGATTGTTGACATAACCGTCCCGCATGACGAAAACCTCGTGAAAGCCGAGAAAGATAAACAAATCAAGTATCTTGACTTGGCTCGCGAGGTTGTCGACATGTGGGATGTGGACTCAGCGATCATTGTGCCGATAGTCGTGACAGCCAATGGCTTAATAGCCAAGAGCCTCGACCAACACCTGAGGAGGCTCTCGTTGGGCAGCTGGATCAAGGGCTTGATTCAGAAAGCGGTACTTCTGGACACGGCTCGCATTGTCAGGAGGTTCCTCTCTCTGGAGCCCTGACCACCGGTAGCTTGGACCCTGTTCCCGATACCGGTGGGCTACTATTTTTTATATTTTTAAATGTTTTTTTTTATCTTTTGTTTACAAAAATATTTAAAAATGTAATTTGTATGTATAGTAAATGTAATAAAGGAAATAATAATAATAATGTCCCTGGACATTTCACACAGCGCCATCTAGTCCCAAGCTAAGCAACCTAATGCTTGTGTTATGGTAACAAGATGGCTGATAAACTACTTATATACATTTTTTTTTTGTAAATACATACATATTATAGATAGAAAAACACCCAGACTCGGAACAAATACATGTAGGTCATACAAATATTTGTTCCGTGCGGGAATCGAACCCGCGACACGCAGCGCAGCAGTCAATCGCTTAACCACTGCGCCAACCGTGCCATCAAGTTCATTATGTCGTAAAAACAAAATTTGATAAATTAAATTAGATTTAAACCAATTGACGTCTTAAAGTCAAGAATAAAAAAGATTACCCTCGTATACAACGGGTGTAAAAAGACGCTTAATGAAGCCAAGAGTTACTATACTCTCTGGCGTCATGTTCGTGAACGGGCGCCGTCGGTTGAGACTGGTCATCTCTTAACTGCCAGGGCTTATTTTTAATTTTATATTTTAAATTGTTCTTTTTTCATTGTTCTCACATATAGAAGCAATAAGAATAATGTACCCAGGATTTTGTAATAATATCTTGATTTAAAAGAGTGTCCTTGGAGTTTCTTGCCCGTTCTTCTCCAAATAGATCTACGTTTTGGAATGGCAACTAGCTTCACTTTCTGACTAACTGACCGACTATTTAAAATGTTGACAATTCAAAAGTGCCTCAAATGGTTTAATTGAAATAAATGATTTGAGTTTGAGTTTGACATTGGTTATTTTTTTTTGTACTGCACCATACTTGGGAACGTTCTGGTATGGAAATATGGAAGGTCCAAGGTTTGAATCTTTTTTTTACGAGAACCAGTTCTAAATGTTGTAACTTAACTGCAAATTTAATGTCCCCACTACTCCTGAACCGCTGCAATTCAGAAGCACAGAGTTGCGTGCGTTACATTGCGCGTTGCCGTAAAGAGCGATTTTTCACACCTAAATAAAAGTTGTTTCCCAGCAATCATTTTTGATGTACTGAATGCGTATATCTTTTTAGTTTTACATCCTCTAAGCCGCTTATTTATCACCTACTAAAATGTAAAAACTGAAAAAAAAAAACAAAATGGGAATTCAAATTAATCGGTAGATTCGCAGAATAGGAAGTTTCATAAATTATGTCGTACCGTCGTTTTGCTACGTTGCACTGTTTCCTGAAGGACCTGTCAAATTTCTACCCACGAAACAGTGTTTTGTTTCGTCCAACCCTATCTATCATTGCGACCTTTGCACCTATCAGGTGGGCCAGTAACTCAGCTAGTATTCAGAGCTGGCACGCCACACTTCCTAGATTCACCTGCGCCTGCGCACAATTCAAGCGTTTCATCACGTCGATATAAATGTGGGGGGCTATTTTTAGTCGATTTTATTTATGTCTGTTTGATACATCGTGTATTTTAGGAATATCAGGTGATTTGATGTGAAGACGCAAACGTCACTATGATATTTCATGCTGATTAACAGAAATAGTCCAACATTTACGTAAAAAACTTCAAAAGTTGCGACCTCGCTGTAAGGAAGTATGACAACTTTGTCAAGCAGCGAATAAATTACGTTTCGTCAAAAATCTATAATTTTACTTTAATTATAATGAGCATACTTTTGTTTATAGTGGCATGTAATATTAATTATGATTCTAATAGCTGATACCTACATTATCTATGCATATTGGATTCGCCTAGTAGATGTTGCAAACCATTGATACATGTTGAACTACACTGTCCTCGCGTATCTATTGACACTTTAATTTGAAAACATTGCAATTACCAATTATTTTTAACAGAGTAATCATAGATTTTCTTGCTGTATCTTCTCCGTAGGAAACGACCAATTGGGACCGTGCATCTAGCTTCTGACGTTTTATAAGTGCGACAATAGGTTTGTGTGAAATAAAATATTCACAATTGAATTCCATTTAAATTGGAATGTCCGTATGGATTGAGGAGCCATGTCTGATATTTAAACGCAGGTACTACCAATATCCTACTTATATTATAAACGTGAAAGTTGGGATGGATGGATGGATGTTTGTTACTCTTTCACGCAAAAACTACTGAACGGATTTGGATGAAATTTGGCACTCAGATGGTTTATAACCAGGACTAACACGTATAGGATACGTTTTATCCCAATATTCCCACGGGATCGAAACTAATGCGGGTGAAACCGCTGGGCGCAGCTAGTATAGTAGTAAATTAACCGATGTTGTAGGCCCCATCCTGGAATTTGTAGTAGAAAAAAAGTTGCAGGACCTTAAAAAGTTACAGGACGTTTAAGGTGGCTTCTCAATTCAGACGGATCCTGGATCTGGCCTATTAATTCGGCTCATTTTACTAAATTCCACAATTTGACTAAATATTGTTAGTAGATGCTTCCAATGTTTAAAGGCCGACGCGTTTAAATATGATACATGGCTCCTCAATCCATACGGTTACAAATTAGAGTGTATTTTTCCTACATTATACTTATCTTCTCCTCACTCCTTTAATAATACCAAAGAAACAATATTGCCTTGTCTTTCAATAAAAAACAAACTACTAGTATATTACTCATAAACGCGATGAGAGATTTAGCGCCTCGATCGTGATTTTGGCACTAACGGCCGATACTATCGAATAACATGACGTAGGTACCAAGCAACCATGTCTATTATCGACTGTCATTTGTTTTCTTCCTATCTGTAGTGAGAGCCAGTCAAATGTCTCGAGAAAAACGTGAACTTGTTACCTACGTTTGTGTATCGCTATTGCAAGCAGAAGGAACAGTCCTTTAATTACAAAATATAATATGAGCACTATGTACTTTCTATAAAGCTACCATTTACTGGGTACGTCTTTCATTGACTTGAATGTGCCCTGGCGGCTGAGAGTATGTCATGCTCACTCTAATGTCTCGCTGGTGGTGGCGTGTGTGTTGGATCATTAAGTTCCCTCCAAAATAGTTGAGCTGAATAGTGCTGATCCATACGTCATGTTCGTGAACGGGCGCCGTCAGTAGGGACTGGTCAACTCTTTGCTGCCACGGCTTATTATAATTTTTAATTTCTGAATTGTTTTTATTTTCTATAACGGACGCTTTTAACGTGCACGTATTTCTACATCGTTCTCACATGGTTAATTTCAACACGAATGATGTAATCAAATATTTTGTAACAATTTTATGATTTAAAAGAGCGTCCATGGAGTTTCTTGCCCGTTCTTCTCCATAGGTACCTACGCTTTGGAATGGGCAACTAGCTTCATCTTTCTGACTGACCGACCCTTTGACAATTCAAAAGTGCCTGTAATTGGTTTAGTTGAATTAAATGATTTGAGTTTGAGTTGAGTTTGATAAAAAATCTGGTCGTAATCTCATCTTCACGACAAAAAAAGTCTGTCACAAAAAAAATACCTGTCAAAAATGTGTGATAATTAGAGGAGCATATTTTGACAGATTACGCCTGATATTCGAATGCAAACGTTCTTCAAAATACGGGAATAGCTAATAAAATAGCAATTGAATAAAAATGATGCAATGATTTTCTTAAAATTGCAATTAAGTAATCGCAACTGCATTCTATGCAATGCCAACGATTTCATCGATAGTATTCATCACGATATTTAAAGCTGATTGGTTTCTAGCATAGATGCTCTCTAAAATGTTTATGTGATTTAAATTCTTATAGATTGTTTCCGAAATACGGAAATATAAGTATGTTTGTATGTATATCTATGGGTGAAGATACATGACTTTGATAAGCCAGGGCTTATCTGCTTAACGCAGGCGTTTTAATAGTTTTGCAAAATAAAAATACATCAGGCGTTTTAATAGTTTTGCAAGATAAAAATACATACTATGACACGTCCAAACGTCTTGAAATAATTCTCATCTAGTTTTTAAAATATGATTGACGAGTAAAAGTATTAGTACAAACCACAGATATAGACAGACATAGATAACGCAAAAGCAACTACTTCGCGTGCCCAGCATAGGATGCAGAATCATAAGCCGCCACTTTCGCGCTCAGTCGCATCGGTGTGGCCGCGCTAGTCGGACGTCAGTTAAAAAACTTAAAATGGTTAATTGCGCTGTTATAAATTGTAAAAACAGTTCAAATCTGGTGAGAAAAAATAAAGTAAACGTTTCCTTCCATCGGTAAGTCATTTTGTGATTGATATTATGCGTAATTAATTTTAAAATCAATTATTTTGAATCTAATACGCACAGTAATACCTGGTAATACTAAATTTGAGAAAAACATAGGTCGTCAAAAGTAAGATGCATATTCGTATTACATTGCCGCTTTTACTTGGAGCGGTTGATGCGATGTTTGGTTTTAACAGGTGATGGATATCGAAACATGTGATACTATCGTGTATCGCTTCGGTTTCGTAGTACAGGCACTTTTATCATTTTTCTGTCCATTTTAGCTATTAGTGCTGTTCATGCTATGCAACACCAATCGATTCTCGAGAATCGATTTTGGAAACAGAGGAATGATTTTGTATTTTATAGGTACTTAATTTAAAGACAATTTTAATAAATAATCGTAATGTTTCGTGATTATTTTAGTTTTCCACATGAACCCAATTTAAAAGAAAAATGGATTGAGGCGACGGGAAATAAAGATTGGTTCCCAACAAAGCATAGCACTATTATGTTCAATACATTTTGAGGAAGCAAGCTTTGTTGAAGGGAAAAAGCAACGAATATTGACAAAAGAAGCATATCCGACTAATGATCTACTGAAGATCATAAGTATCATAACTGATGAAGTTAGTTAATTGATAAGTCTATGTACTTTCGAGGTTTTTATTATAAGTGTGTTTAAAGTCTTAAATGTTGAATTTTACTTGTACTTGTATTACAGAATATAGATCCAAAATTTACGCCAGAAAATGCTTGATCATTTTCATTAACATTCACGTGGAGGGTTTTTTTCTGCTTCTGCCTACGTCTGTAATATGCTCTCGAATTCTCACGCCATTTTTCTCTTTGTTTTTGCTGTTCATCTATGCTTTTGTCCTTTAAACCTACAACACATTTGTTTTTCTTTTCTTCAAGTAATTTTCTTTATCTTTTTGTTTTCGTAGCTCATGTAATTTTGGATCTATTTTAATTTTATTATAACGTATTTTACTTGCTTTTCGTTTTCTTCTAAAATTTCCTCTCTGGATTTTTTCTTTGTTTCTGACATTTTGACAGTCTACAACAATTACAAGAATATTAGAGAAATACTAACAATTTTGCAAAATATAAATCCCTAACTGCCTACTAAGAAGATTAGGTATTTTATTTTCCTCTGTTTATCTCATTCCTCTGTATATCTCATTCCTCTGTCTATCTCATTACTCTCTCTCAAAATCGATTAATAAATCGATTTAAACAATTCTAATAATTCTTTACTGTACACAATTGTGTACACGCGGCTAAACTTTAAATCGATTTAATTTTCCCATCACTAAATAGTGCTTGTGACGTCATAGTAGGTAGTCAAAAAATAGCACGCTTGGTTTTCATACAGATCGTAATACTTGCGTTATCTATGTCTATCTATATCTGTGGTACAAACCTACTTACAACAATAAAATCATTTATCATTCATCAATTAAATACGTGGAATAATCTTACTCCCAGTACCTGTATAGATGTATTACCTATGATATTATGATGATATGGTTATAAAGGGGGTGACTACCAAGATGACGACTAATAGCGAAGTCATCATCTGCCTAGCCTTTTCCCAGCTATATTGGGGTCGGCTTCCAGTCAAACCGGATGCAGCTGAATACCAGTATTTTACATGGAGCGACTGCCTATCTGACCTCCACAACCCAGTTACTGGGTAATACGATACCCCTTGGTAAGACTGGTTGTCAGACTTTCGGGCTTCTGACTACCCGTAACGACTGTCAAAGAAAGATCCACGAATGACAGCTGGAACCAACGGCTTAACTTCCGAGGCACGGAAGGGTCTCGGTATGTAAAGATGGTCACCCATCCATAGACCAACCGCGGCAAGCGTAGCTTAACCTGACCGATCGACCTGTGCGGCTGTTATTATGTAGCCAATAGCGAAGTATGGAAGAAAAATACATGTTGCGCCAGCCCCAAATAAATTTAGGCAGGAGAATAATAATGACCTTTAATGATATATTAGCACACAAAATCACGAGCTCGACTAATATAAAACTAATAAGCCATCACTTCTCTCTTACTCAATAGTTTCATAATCGTAACAAAATTATTTTCCCACACGTTTGTTTCTGGTCACTTGCCAACAGCGATTTACAAATGACATGGAGCCGTCCCTAAGTCCGTAGACAGTCCATAAAAACTATCATGTAGAATATATTCCGGAAGAATGTTGGCAATAAAACAGATCAGTAAATAATGAAATAAATAAAAACTTTACTCTGTTCAGAAAAAACATAGTACAGTACTACAAAACTGGTAACTAACTATGTAATCTAAGGTTAATAAGGTTCATAACTCATTTATATTTACATTTTTTTTTTATAACAAGATACCCTCTTCTTGGCTAGACTTGCCTTTTAATGTGTTTAAAGCTCAAGTAAAATCCAACCTTTGTTCAAAGGCATACTATTCCATCAACGACTACTTACACGATAAGAATATTTATCTCAAGACAATGTTCATGTTCTTTCTCCAGAATTAGCTTACTGACAGATTATTGTTATTAGTATTAACGTATTTATTTATTTTTCTTCGATGGTCCTATCATTTGCGACTTCAAGTGACAGCTATGTGAACAGAACCCAGCTATGCATAAATATGTAAACTGTCCCGCCCTTTATGCCTGAAGGCTTTTATTTAGGTAGTAAGTTTTTATTTACATTTTAATTTTAATTAATTATTGTTTAGCTTGAGTACGTATAGTTTTTGCACCGTAATTGCGTAACACACTATTTATTCACAGTCAATCATTTTGAAGGATATTGCTAATCCATTGCTTTATAAATTATGTTCAAAAAAATAATCTACTCAACAACGTAAATAACGCAATGAATGTTATACATAACTACCTGTAGGTGTGGTCGACAAAAAAAAAAACATGCTAAAACGTCCAACCCTATGACATCTTACATTCAAGCTAAAATTACTCATTTTATTTTTACAAAATGTGTGTTAGCCGGACATGCCAATATCGTGAACATCTAGATATTTAGCTCTAAGCTAAACCACGTGGGAGGTGGAGACATTTTAATATCTAGCTGAATGAAATAAACTAGACTCAATGGCGTACTGGATTAATATCTTGAAAGTACGAGAAAAATATACTGAGAAGAAAGTAAACAAAACTATCTCTTTTTAAAATAAGCATAGAAATCTGATCCATATCGTTATTAGCACTAAAAGTATTATATTTAGCCGTCCTTGTGGATAGCTAAATATAGTAAACTAAGAAAGTTCTTATATTATTGTTACTTAATATAAGCATTTTTAGTATACAATCTAAGCTGGTGTATAGTTAGTTTTTCTATCTACATTAAATTAAAATGCAACGTAAAAAATATTGAAAAAATTATGGTTTGGTCATGTTTAGAGGATGAATGAAAGGCGAACAACAAAAGGTATTTACAATTGTTGTGATGTTCTTCAGAAAAGTCAGCTACGTAGTACTCGTAATTTTAGGAACGTTAACAGTCTGATCCTAGTCTCAATCTGTCAAAAATACTTCTAATTTCCCTACATTGTGACATTTGTTTGTCGCCGAGACGAGACTGCGACTAGATTTTGAACGTTTTAAATTACGAGAATTGGCCTTCTGATATAAGAACGTAAACGAGTCAAAACGAGTGTATAAGGATCGTAGCCTGCAGGTAACGTTCTGTAGTTTCTGCCTACCTCCATGGGGACAAGGCGTGATTTTATGTATGTACGAGTATGTATGAAATGTAATAAATCTGCATAAACAAAGTATAAGTATGAATGTGGTATGAACTGTTGTAATTACATTTTTAACCCCGCCCCGACGCAAAAACGACGGGGTGTTATAAGTTTGACTTGTCTCTCTCTCTGTGTGTGTATGTCTGTCTGTGGTATCGTAGCTCCTGAACGGATGGACAGATTTTGATTTTGTTTTATTTTTGTTTGAAAGATGAATTTGTCGGGAGTGTTCTTAGCTATGTTTGATGAAAATCGGTCCAAGATGGCCGCAGCCACAAAATGGCGGATTTAATTTTTTTTCCATGTACAAAGAAAATAATGAAAAAAGCCAATGAACATAATACAGCATTATTTTTTTCTCAAATATCCACCATTACAAAGACTTAAATAAAAACTTAATGCCATCAAACGAAACTCTCCAAAAGAAAAATGCAATATCTAGCAACACCCTAACTTGGTCGAATTAACTGAAACGTATCGCGCATCAAGTTACCATCTGCCGCCTTTGAGCATTTAACTTGCAACTTAGTTTGCGCGAGGTAATTGTATTATTGTCTGTATGTAGGAAGACTAAGTTTAACTTAGAAAATGGAACAAAACGTGACAAAGTTTTTTAAGGCTGCTACGCTCGTAGACCTTGTCGTAGACGGTCTACGCGTGTAGACTGTATCGTAGAGGGTCTACGCTCGTAGCACCTCACGTCTCATGGCTCCGTCTTGAGATATTGTTGTGAAGATTTTAAAATTATAATTATCTTTGTACCTATACGAGTACATGTGCATTGCCTTTTGTCAACTTTTTCTTTGAGATACAGAAGTTGTTAAGTTACTAAGTACTTAGACAAATCATATCATAGGTGAAAAAACTGCTTTAATAATTTATTTTAGAATCGGTGTTATTCAATTTCATATTCATTTACAGCATTCTATATTGTAAAAAAGAACAAAAAGCTAATTAAAAAAATATATACCATGTAAGGTCACAGCAAAAGGAAACTTATTATTATCAAATCATTATGATTTTGCCTTAAAAGAAACCTTATCGCGTTTGTTCTGTGTTATTTACCAGTCGATGTATACGAAATTTTATCAACATACATATTTACCTTTTTACACCATCTCATCATCTGCCTAGCCTTTTCAAACTATGTAGGGGTCGACTTCCAGTCTAACCAGATGCAGCTGAATACCAGTATTTGACATGGAGCGAATGCCTATCTGACCTCCACAACCCAGTTACTGAAACCAAGGGGTACAGAATACTTATACCCCTTGGTAAGACTGGTTGTTAGAGTTTCGGGCTTCTGACGACCCATAACGACTGTCAAAGATCTACGAATGACAGCTGGGACCAACGGCTTAGCGTGCTTTCCGAGGCACGGAGGGGTCTCGGTATGTTAAGATGGTCACTCATCCACGGACCAACCGCGGCAAGCGCAGCTTAACCTGATCGATCTGTCCCTGTGCGGCTGTTATTAATTAGCCACGGGCCCCTCGGGATTATTATATTATCCACCTCATATCTAAAAATCCGTAGTCACCCTACCCACAAGTGTGTGAAAGCAATAGTTCCCTTGTTGTCTTCTAGTTCACATCATGCTCGGTTCACTTCCCTTTAACAACTTTCTTCTTAGAGATACGTAACTACCAGTTTAACATACAAATTGGACTGTTTCCTACCAGAACTTCTGTTAGTATTATTTTTCTTTTTTTAAATGGTAGGCTTGGGTACATTTACACTTTTTTATTTTTGTTTTTGTTCTTCATTATTGTTACGTATCAGGCACCAGTCCCACTGTCGACGACGAAGTGACTAGCTATGAACGATTTTTTCGCTCAAGAAAAGGACAAAAGATTCTAAGTTCTAAGTCACGTGTAAGAAAAAGAGATACATATTTATTAATAGTTGATCACCATCTTCTACGTGGTCTTACGCGTCCTCGACTGGTCCACAACGAAAATAACGCAATGAACTGTCAAAATCAAACCCATTGCTACTGATTGTTACGTAATTACCCCGCAGAACACTCGCTGAGAGACTTACGCTTGGTATATACTCGTACGCGTATCAGCGAATATTCGCTCGTCGCCCGCAGTCGCGCACTCGATGCTCGTTTCTCGCCAGCTCATTTTTAGTTGCCAGTTCTACTCGCTTCTCGTTAATCGCCGGCGGTGAGACAGGTTCCTCAAGGTTTATTTCACGATTGTAGTACTGAAAAAAAACTGTTATGTTTATAAGAAAGTACAATTATTTTCTTGATGTATTTTTTTTTATGACTGAGCAAATGGTCGTCTTCTATTGGTCTTGTGTCTGAAATTCGGGTTATTAAAAAGTTTATTTAGAATTAAATATTCTTGAGCGTACTCACTAACCAGCTTAGGGACATCCCTAAGCTGAGTAGTTTAGTGGCTGTAGCCGTAGCTACGGCATAAAGCATAAGTTAAAAATTACAAATGATTAGACGACATTATCGAATGCCTCGTTGGTTAAGGACGCTGGGACGCCATGGCGACGTCGCTGGCTACGCAGCCATGGCTACCTCTGGCTACCTACCGTAGCCGAATGAGGTTGCCGAATAGTAACCAGTGGCTACTTACTCTCACTGGAGATCAATTAGACACTGAATGAGGGAGGCGTAAATTACTTGTATACAAAATACTAGCGACTTGTCTACGCGTCGCCAGGTTGCCAGAGTATCCAGTCTCCACGTAGGGGCCAGTCGGTCGTGGCTACGCTTCCAAAGTTGTGACGTCGTCAGACCGTAGCCAAGTGAGTTAACTGTCATACATTTCAATATGTCATACATTTCAATACGAATTGTATGGATACGCAGCCGGCGACGTCGCCATGGCGTCCCAGTGTGTTAGCGCTCTTAGAGTTTGGTCAAGCAAAGTGCCATTGGGTTTTTAAGAATTTCGCAGTAGCATCTCAAAATTTGCATTGTGTCCGGTTGATGGTGATAATCGACGAAATGTCGGTCCTTTCGGCAGCGAGATGGGCGGACGACATTGCTACCATCGCGGGTAGAACCTGGATGAGACTGGCACAGGGGCGTGGGTAATGGCACTTGAAGAGAGAGTCCTATGCTCTGCTGTGGGTAAAGTTGGGCTGTTGATGATGGTGATGGTGAGAATCGCGCTATTACACCGGATTTAAACACCTACGGCAAAGGTGTATCTTAAACATACAGGTACGCATCTGCCTTACCCTTCCGAGAAACAGGTATAATATTTTGTGTTATAAACGATTCCACCCTTAAAAATAAGACAGACATTTAATTACGAGTAAAACATGGTGGAATAATGTTAGGCAAACTGAGATTAGTTCGATTGAAAACTTGGCAAAATACAAACTTATTCCTGGATATCAAAACAACAACCGTACAAGAAAAACCAAGAGGTCAATTTAAAAATAACGCGCCGCCCAAATTCTCCATTTATTTATTTGGTTAATTCTGGAGTTGTATTTCGGTGCCGACACAATTTTATTTGCCTCTTATTTTACTTTGCCGAGCTCAATACTGACATTTATTATTTTAATGTTCTTCGAAACAGCGTTCAAAGTAATAATCCCAAAAGGTTTATTAATTGATATGCCATTTCAACTTTTCATTTGGTCCGACAATTTTATGAACTGTATGATCCATTACGCAATGGACATTAAAATAAATGCCATTCTATTTTAAAAATAACCTCATAAAATACGGGAAACTTTTTCATTATACGGGTATTGAATGTGTGGGTGGATTTATGGGATGAATTTAAAATTAACTATTGACAGGCCCGTGTAGAATAGAATAGACATTTATTTTTCATATATGGGTATTTTTTGTCCAGGAAAATCACTGTCCATTCTAAGATTGCCTGGAAGAGATCGCAGTAATGCGATAAGGCCGCCCATTGTATATTCTGTAGTTTTATGTGTTTTTTATGCTTTGTATTTTGGTGGTGTACAATAAAGTATATTATATAAATAAATAAATGGGTAATATGTTTGGGGTTATTAAGCATAAAGAGCCAGCTTATCTGTACAAAAAACTGAGCTGGATTGCTAGTAGGAGGGAATGCGCGATCAGACAGTGCTCCCAGCAACTCTCTACAGAATTACACAAGACGGCCGCCTTCAGAGGCAGCTTCAGGTATGCCGCATCCAAATGCTGGAACAACATACCCCCGCCGATAAGGAATCTAAAAACACTTGGTACCTTTAGAAGTCGACTGCGGCAGTATCTGATCGACTCACAGAAAAAACTGGGCCTGACCGTCACAAACGCGTCCATAATATAGCAGATGGCTGGGGCTCTGTTCCACACGACATGTTTGTCTACGCGTTATCCTCTAGACAAAGATTAAGGCAACTATGTAAAACGAATTACATTAGAAAATATATTTAAGCAAATTACGCCATACTCACTGTATATAATTATTTAAAAAAAAAAACCCGTAACATAATGCATAACATTATAATATTATTATACACCAACACGTAAACTCGTACACATACTCGCTTAAAAATAAACAAGCCATTCATTACATAGCATATACTGTGTTAATCAAGTAATCCAGTAAACACTACACGGGTATTTAGTAAGTTTAAAATCTCAATATTTCTTTCTGTCGGTCTTAAACGTAAGTAAATTAAGATGTGGGTAGGTACTTACCACCTTATTATACGCGCCGCACTATGTAGGTACTAGTTTGTTGATACTCAGATGTGTCTTCTCGACATCCGGGTGTCACTAAAGGGATGCAGCAGAATACCAGCGTCAGGTATTGTACCTGGCACATGCTGAGCTGGACTCCCATTTGGTGCAACCATGAGACACACACCGCCCAGAGTGATCGATCCTTATATTTATTTGTACTATGTGTCTATGGGTCAATTTAGTTTTTTAATATTTGTTTTTTTTTTTTACGTTTCACCTTTTTTGATGTATTTCTTTATTATTGCTTGTATTGTGTCTTTTGTTGCACCAAATAAACTTGTTATCTATCTATCTATCTAATACATAATACAATAAAGCTCAGCCATATTTCACCATTCGGTATGCAACATTTATAATTATTATTAACATTCACTTAAGTTTAACCAAAAGCCAGTCAGCCAGAACCATTAATCCAGAGCAATTCAGACAATTCTTATCTCTGATGAAAACTCAATTACACTGTAGTACGTTTTATGTAACGACAACGCGCAGGCATCGTTGGGCAGGCAAACAAATGATTGCGGATTTTAAATAAAATCATATCAGCAACATAAGCCCGATAGCTCCAACAATCACTTAACACATTTAAAATATTTTGAATGAATTTAAAATATTGTCTTATTTCTGACTCTGAAAGATTATTTTGGCATCTACGTTTGAAGATGATGCAATAATTTTATCATCTTCGTTTTATATACCTACGTTTAGCGCTTTTATTTAGTAATTAGTAAGGCAAGCGAGCCCTAGGCATGAAAGACTTAATTGTTTCATCACATTAATTTGTTTTAACTATTTGCAATTGTTTTCTATGGTTATGGTCCATTTAGCATCCTAATATACCAATTAATTATAATTTTCACGCCTTCAAAATAGCCTGCACCATTATTTTTACTTCTAAGGCTCTGGAACTCCAAACCAGTCTTTAAATTACCTCCGAATATATTTTAGCTATAAAAATATTTGTTCTAGCCAACAGTAACAGGTACGACTCTTCAACTTAGGAAAACGTACCTACAGACTTAATTTCCCTGCGGTATGTGCTGGTGCATATGAGAAGAATCAGGGACGAATTGTGTTTGTTGCCTGTAATGTAGATTTCATAGAAACGTTCTTCGTGTTAGAGTTAGTAGTTACTAGAGTGTCATTTGTTTTAGTTTTAGATTCAACCTTTCCTAGAAGTTTTGAGATTAGGTCTCGAAGAATTGTTTGTTGTCATTTTCGGTTGTTTATTTTGATGATGTGTCATTTTATAGAATTATGTAAGTGTAATTATGTGTGTAGTTAATATAATGAAGCTGAAGAGTTTGTTATTTGTTTTAACGCGGTAATCTCAAGAATTATTTTGAATTTGATGGCTCAATTCTTATTTACTTAGATTACATGCACAACATTAACAGAATTGAATAACAAGACGTTGTATAGAGCAAATTACAAACTAAAAAGTGACACAAAAACATACAAAATAAATGTATTTTCTTTTTTACTTAAGTAGTCTAGGTAAAATACTATTAAAAAAAATGTAAATACAAGAAAACTCTTGAAAAATGTTATAGCCGAACAAAAAGAAAAATTAAGCAGTGGGTGAACCAGCGGGGTAGCGAGTGCTTTCATGTCATGAAATTGTCAATCTTGGTAGGTATGTACCTCCCTACCATAGCATATTCTTTTTATTCACATTTTTTGTTTCCCATTGGTTCCTTAGTTCAACACTTAATAAGAAGCTCAAATATACTGTACCTATCATTTAATAATACATTCAGAGTGCTGAAACCATGTTTAAATTTACCTTAAGTACGAAACGAAGTGGCCTCGACAAATTATACATTTTGCCCGTAAGTAGGACTAAAACAGAGTTTCACTTACTCGCCTATTAAACAAATTAATTAAATCGCACTTAGGTGTTGGGTATAAGGCAAAGCTTTAAGTCTGAAATAACTTGAGACAGACCCACGTCGTAAACTACTTAGGAAATTAGTTAACCCGCTTAAATTATACCGAGATTAACTACGAAATTACTTCGTTTGTTATTTCAAAAAGAATTTTGGTGAAAATAGATAAAAAAATATTTCTCATTTTTGTCATCATGCCAGGAAAAGAAAGAAAAATAATTTATTTGGGGCACACACATGGAATACAAATAACAAAAAGGAGCATTTGGAACTAACAAAGTTACATTAAAAACAACCAAATAATTTGACAAACCTAAAAAAGTCTGACAAACTGTGGGCCCAAATAGCACAGAATTGGTGTCCTGAGGCAGTGAGGCGGGGTCGCAGTAGACCACGTGGTAGATGGCGGTACGAGCTGGATAGGTTTCGTCAAAACTGGAAGTAGGACGCGCGGGTTCACGAAATATCGAAGGGTGGCCATTGCCCAGGAGAGGGATAGCGCAGGCTAGAAAAAAAAATTAAGAGTTGTGTGAGGCCAAAAAGGCATAATCAGCATAATGCTGCAATATTTATAAAAATAAATACCGCAGCGCTGGTATTCTGATAGGGCCAGGTATCAGCACTGTTACATATACCCAAAAAGGATACCTAGTCTTGTTCAAAGATTCTAATCAACATTAAACGGACAGACTCAATACCCGGAAAACTACACAAGAATTCCCTGCAGTAACTTTCAACATTCCTTAAAACTACTTTAAATTTTTATCAACACGAAAATTATTTTCAATACAATTGTCCCTGCCTTTTCATTGTGCAATTTTCTTTAACGTTCTTCAGCGTCATTGCTAAGAGGAAAGTCGTAGGCGCCAACAATTGGAGTCTAACCCTGTCCAACTACTGTTTAAAGTAAGCTGTGCGGTGTTTCATGCCAGTTTTCAATGGGAATAATGAACTTCAGGATTCCTGGCACGGTCGGGTGCAATTGACTTGGCATGGGAGTCGGCTAGTTCCTGATGCGGTATACTGTGTATGCGCCCAGTTAGAGTATTGTTCGTGGACACGTGTATCGGTTGTTGGACGGTAGGTACGTTTGCTTTAAAATTCTGTGTAAGGTAAACTATGCCTACGTATTTTCACAGTTCCGCAGTTGTTTTAGCCAACTTCGGGTGAATTAAGGGGTATTTTTTGGCTGAAAATGCTTGGTTGCTATGTCTTACATATCGATAATTAAATCTTACCCTCATACAGTATTTGTATGAGTTAGGTGTAAGTTTGCCAAATAAAATAAAATTGAAAAAAACACTGGCAGAGTTTTTTTTTTCGCATAATAACGTATCTGTTTTTTGGCATAGGAATACACATACCTAGGTACATGGTAGGTACCTGCAACTCCACACGCCAAAACGCTTATTTTGCGTACGGAATACAAATACCTAATCATTGTTTTCTGTACACACCTACCTCCTCAATTTATGAGAAAACCGCCTTATTGCTGAGTTTCACAAAGAAGCTCAATTCCCACTGCCTTTGTACCTAATTCCACTCAACAAAATGGAGCAACCAACAATACTAATAAAATTCACAAAAACATTCTCCAAACACGAATCTCTTTACAGCCACATCCGGACTTATGAAGTTGCCTTAAGAAGTTCCAGTTTTCGTCTTCCTTGCTTAATTGCATTATCCAGTTGAAGACAAACGTTGTTACATTATATTCTGGAACAAAACTCAGCCGAGCTGCGATGAAACTCTGTTAGACGTGACGATTTTATATGATTTGAAATGAAAAAAAAAACTGAAAAATTCGCCTGTCTGATTTAATTGACAACTAAGATATAATAAAACTTGAGAGGTGTCAAGGGACACCCGGATGGGACGAAGTATAACTGGCTTGCTTTCTATAAGAGAGAGAGAGAGACAGAGAAACACGCGCACGCCACACGGCTTACAACTATTGCAAAAAGTGTCGTTCCAACTTTTGGTCTTAATTTTTTCCGTCTAGCCCCCTTTCGCAACGCGCGATAAGGAACTTCGTTCCAAAAACAATATTTGTAGCCGAGTTATTGAAATATAAATACCTAAGGACATTGACGGGAGTAGGCGAATTTTATAAGATAGAATTGTGTGGAAAAGCACTGTCTTTGCCCTGTAGTGGGACAATACAGGCTAATTAGATTAGATAGATTTGCTTGATGTTAGAATTATATAAAATACGAGTAGATAACATTTCTCATTTAAATTAATCAAGAATTAAGAAGCACTAACTGCATCATTCGGAAATTGAACTGCATGTTTTGTGTGCCAAATACGATAAAAATTCGAGGCGAATAAGCTTACTTTAACATATTTATTAACAAACACATACCCAGTTTCTGAAACGATGGTCAACAGTCAACGGACTGCCAAACTCATGATAACTACTGTGATTGGCTAATCGAAAAAAAAAATAGCCAATCAACTCACTAGACACGAGATTTGTCACCAGCGTAATACACATTCGATCTCAATTCGACTAATTTTGAAGTTTATTGCTTATCCATTGCTTCATATGTTCGGATAATGTGTCTAATCAACAACGTAAATAACGCAATGAATGTTGTTTAACTGTCAAAATGAAAGCTATATCTACTGATGATATATTACGGAATTACCGCGCCGATGAAATTTAAATAGGCTTTCAATTTTTTTTTTTTTTTAATCGTGACGTAATTTCACGTCGGTAGAAGTTTTGAAAACATATTTCCGCATGAGCTTATTAACACTGATCATGTCCTCAGTAACAAATGTGTCCGTTACGTGGCTAACGCAAATATGAGACTTCTACTAACTTATTTATAATTATGTGGGCGGTACGAATGGAATATAAATAAGGAAGAAATTTCGATAAAATTATGGAGTTCAGAGATATCGAAAAAGTTATCGAGAGTAAGGTCGAAATTAGAGAGCAGAGCCCAATATTTATTTGCGTAAAAACAGAAGTGACGGAACCTTGTATTTATTTCTGAAACTTTTGTATTGGTTTGATGAAGATCTAAGAAGACTGACTTTGTTTTTCTTTCATCAAGTACATGGGGAATAATTCGAGTCATTTGATCATTCAGAATTAGATTGTGGAATGGCGCCGATGTCACCCTGCGCACCGCTGCCCCCGCCGCGGTGTGCCGCGCGCGTCTTTGCACGCAGTTCGGTCCTGTTTTTGCGTTGAACATAATTATTATAAAAAGAATAGCAAACGTTTAGTTATTGGAACGAAGTTCCTTATCGCGAGTTGCGAAAGGGGGCTAGACGGAAAAAATTAAGACCAAAAGTTGTAACGACACTTTTTGTTATAGTTGTAAGCCGTACGGCGTGCGCGTGTTTCTCTGTCTGTCTCTCTCTCTCTCTCTCTCTTATAGAAAGCAAGCCAGTTATTTTCGTTTCGTCTTTCTAAAAAAAAAAAAAATTACAATTCCTTCACTAATCGAAAGGAACTTCGTTCCATCCGGGTGTCCCTTGACACCTCTCAAGTTTTTTTTCTTTTTCAGACTGAGGTATAACGATACAATATCGTCATTTGTCGAATTTAGTGTCAGTGAACTTTAAAAGTAAAGAAAATGCGCTTCGCTGATGTTGCACTAGAGTTTTCGTTTCGTTTTTAATAGTTATCTACAAAGACTCAAACAAACGAAATATTCACGTTTCAATAAACATTTTGTAAACACAATTTTACGCTGAAATATTTAATATTCATTTTGAAAACGTAAGTTCACAATACCTGAATAATATTTTAATACCCTCTTACTCATAAAACGGTTTAAAATTCAGCACAATATAGATAGGTACGTCCGATATTTGAATTCAAACACGTAAAATATCGATAAATCAGAATAATGACGGTGATGTAAGTACGGTCAAGTTCGTTCTTGGTCGTAGGTATTTATTAATCTGCTGTATAAAATACTAAAGCAACCTTGATGTTATCGGAAAATATTAAACGTTTATCTAACTTGGCGTTATTCTTTTTCATCGTGTCACTGACACGACTGTATTTTAGATTTTGTTGGGCTAAAACTTTGCCACTTCTACGGCGTTGTCGGTGGCAGCGAAGAGGTCACTTTTGCTTTATTAAATATTCATCATAAAGTCAGGTGCTTAGTACTCGCTAGTGCGTGTATCCTATATAGACCTGAGGGGCCATTCTCGTAATTTTAAGAACGTTCACAGTCTGATCTCAGTCTCAATCTGTCAAAAATACGTCTAATTTCCCTACATTTTGACAAGTTTTTGACATTTGTTTTTCGCCGAGATGAGACTGCGACTAGATTTTGAACGTTTTAAATTACGGGAATACGGGCCCTGATCTCAGTCTCAATCTGTCAAAAATACCTTTACTTTAATTTGCCTGCATTTTTGTCAAGTTTGTGACTTTGATTGTCGCTAAGATGAGATTGCGACTAGGTTTAGATCGTTTTCAATTACAGAAATTGGCCTTGACGTATGAATGTAAACGAACCAAAATGTCATAGCAGGTGGCGCTCTCCAGTTTCTACTTGCCCCCATGGAAAGGAGGTCCCGCCTCCTTAATACGTATGTAACACAAAAAAAAAGAAAAAACAATGGTCTTCATAAACCGAAACTGATATCGTCAACAGCACTTAACCTTCAAAGCAATAAGGAAAAACTACACAAAACTGGAATAAACAGAAAAAGCGGCGAATCACATTAAAAACGATACCGTTTCCATCTCGATTCGATCTAAGGACGATAAACTCGAAGCACAATACTTCTACAGAGCTTTACGATTCTTTTTATAGGGGGACATACTTAAAACTTGTACTCGTATACCGATAGGGTGTTATGGCTGTCTGTTATTTTATTTTTTCTTTTTTACAGATGCGGCCTACACTTTGTTCCCTCTTAGTTTGTAGTACTTATAGTTCCGTAATGGATAAAGTAATCGGACGTACCAACATTGAAAGGGTTACGGGATATTAATATACTCTTTGGTTACGGGTGTCAATGAATTCTTATTGGTTTCTTTTTAAGAAGGTAGGTTTATATAGTACGTGTCCAAATTGTAGTAGTGTAAAAAAAGAGAAAAAATGGCGCTAAGCAGACGATGGACAAATTAGTCTGCGACGATAGAACGTGTGGAAATCTAATAACGCACACGAAGGTAATCTCGCCTTTCTGAGTTAATTTAAGCAGCAGCAAGCCAGCAGTCTATTTGACTGCTGGCTTGTGGCTAAGTAATAACATCCGCACAGGTCGATCGATAAAGTTAAGCTACGCTTTCCGCGGTTGGTCCGTGGATGGGTGACCATATTTACATACCAAGACCCCCGTGCCTCGGAAAGCACGTTAAGCCGTTGGTAGTCATTCCTGGATCTTTGACAGTCGTTCAGGGTCGTCAGAAGCCCGAAAGTCTGACAACCAGTCTTACCAAGCGGTATATTATTACCTAGTAACTGGGATGTGGAGGTCAGATAGGCCGTTGCTCCATGTAAAATACTGGTACTCAGCTGCATCCGGTTAGACTGGAAGCCGACCCCAACATAGTTGGGAAAACGCTAGGGAGATGTTGATTTGACGGCTGGGATACGCCATAGGCCCTATCATCGCAGACAAATTATCCATCGTCTGCTTAGCGCCTTACATTCAACTGTATTTTTTGAAAAATAGAAATCAACCCTGGAAAATAGGTTACACCCACTACAAGTTAACTTACACAATCTTTTGTTTTTGTGCGTAAAAGTTGTCAGAAATCCGTTTGTCCTTTTTAGAGAAGTGGGAACTTCTATAATTGGCAGTAACTTAAGTTTTAACTTCTCTCGATACAGGGACCTTATGCCTCCTATACTACGGTTTCGGTTGGACCTGGGCCCTAAAAAAGATTTAATTATTCAACCTGCGCGGTGCACGTCAGCATGTAATCACTTCTTCTTCCATCGGTCCCTCATCACTGAGGATCGTAGTCACTGGACCAAGGGGTCCAGTAACGTGTAAGCGAACAATCAGCCTCCATTGACTCCGGTTCAAAGTTGCCATTACCACCTGCTGAAATTTGCATTAGGTTTTGGCTTCTTTTACTTGGTCAGACCATCGGGTGTGCGACCAGCCTCGTGCTTCTTTCGGTATTGCCAACAAAACCAGCTTTTCCAGGCTGCTGTCTCCCCTTCACATTATGTGGCTGAAATAAGTCAAAACACACTGTATGTAATCACTACATGCATGATAATGACCCAACATTACAACAATGGTGAAAATACTCACAATTTAAACTACCCGGTTAGTGTACTCTCCGAAACTTTAAAATTGCAACTAAAAGCGTATTTACACAAAATTAGTGGATAATATACGAACGGTTACTCACAAACTAAATATTTGTTAAAACGAAACTTTGCGAAGTAGAGGCAGTTATGCTCAACCATGCTGTGTGTTTAAAAACGGGGATTGTTGCCAAGATTCTCCTTTTGTAAGCAGCACGTAGGCATAGATATTTTATAGACTATTGGTCTCATAAATATTATTTGGAGCAAATAAAAGCAGCACCCGGTTTTAGATACTATTCAATTTTATTTGTTTTCACGTTGGAAGACGACCTTACTTATTTAGATAAACATTATTAGATAAATATTCAATGCATTCGTACGAGTATATTACTAAAAGAAAGAAAGAAAGAAAATACGTTTATTTGCGGTAAACATGACGCAAAAAAGAACATAAAAACAAAATAAAGAAAAAACAATAAGTAATGGTACTAGCTCCTTCCACCTCTCTCCATCCAGGGCTGCCAAGGACCATTTCTTATTAAAGGAATCCAGCTCATCCTGTCAACTCCGTCAGGGCCTGCCGCAATATCGTTTGCCATTAAACGGGACCCACTGGGTCGTAACTTTGGCCCATATACTCGTATATGGGCCGCAGTTAGCTGGTTGAATAATATATAATATAGTTACATGAAAGCGGTTCATAACTGTCTTACTAGGAATATAACTATGATACGAGCACGATCTAGTAATCTAATGACTAATCTAGTGAAATGATTAACACGCTCATCGCCATGTGTATCTTTTGCGATATACACTGTCTAAACACTTGTGTATCCTTTTTGATACACAAGCACCATTCCAGTCTAAGCGCCGTGTATCGCTAACGCGCACACGTTCCATACATTTTGTATACAAAAAATGTTGCCCTGGCGTAGGGAATCTTCCTGGTGTAGTGGTATTGGCATATGGGGCTTGGCGCTGGGCGTGTTAAATGAAAAGCGGGGTGATAAGTGCGGGGTTCTCATGGCATTATATTTGGATTTTACAGTATGTAACATTATACTCACGACTATAATATCCCTGGACATTTCACACAGCGCCATCTAGTCCCAAGCTAAGCAACCTAATGCTTGTGTTATGGTAACAAGATGGCTGATAAACTACTTTTTTTTGTTGTAAATACATACATATTATAGATAGAAAAATACCCAGACTCGGAACAAATACATGTAGGTCATACAAATATTTGTTCCGTGCGGGAATCGAACCCGCGACACGCAGCGCAGCAGTCAATCGCTTAACCACTGCGCCAACCGTGCCGTCATTATATTCCTTTATTCCCATCTGCCCCCTTCGAACTTGCCACCGGGGTGGTGGCTGGCACTAAGTAGTGGCGTTTACCACCCCGTGGCAGATGACACTTATTTAGTGTCATCTGCCCCCTTCATGATAATTGTAAGGTGGTCGATTCTCATATTACGTACTGGACATTATCAATAGAAATTTAAATAAAACCACTCGATATCATTAGCAATAAAAATTAACTTTAATAATGGCAAATAATTTTGGAACTTTTCTATATTTATAAAAAACAATTTACATGTTGTATAAATATAATTTTAAATTCTTTATTTCTTTATTAGTATAACAGTACTTAGTACAACAGTACATGACACGTAGTCATGAAAACCAATCGCTTACTTATATTTTTTTTTTTGTATAAAAACTAGTTGATTATTGTAAATTATACTGTGATTAAAACTGTGATTGTGGCAATAGAACATTATTTAAAATTAAAAGATTATTTTTCTGTAGCATAAGTTTTTGCTGATTATTCCATTTTGTGAAAATATTCATCACTTGTGTAAAAAAAACTGTGACTATACCCAATAAAGAAACAGAAATGTATAAATATTTTTAAAATAATGTAATGATTTTACACCCATCTTAAATTGTTGTAAGAGTACTGTTATACTTATAAAGAAATAGAGAATTTAAAATTATATTTATACAACATGTAAATTGTTTTTTATAAATTTAAAAAAGTTCCAAAATTATTTGCCGATCGATTATCGAGTGGTTTTATTTAAATTTCTATTGATAATGTCCAGTACGTAATATGAGAATCGACCACCTTACAATTATCATGAAGGGGGCAGATGACACTAAATAAGTGTCATCTGCCACGGGGTGGTAAACGCCACTACTTAGTGCCAGCCACCACCCCGGTGGCAAGTTCGAAGGGGGCAGATGGGAATAAAGGATTATATTCACGACTATATCCCGACTATAACCATCTTACTGCGACATATACATATCATAAATTAAAGTCGTTTTTCGTGTCTGTCTATGAAAGCGCGTTAATTTTCCAAATTACGTAACAGATTTAGAACTTCAAAGAATTTATTTGGAAGGTTTATGTGTTTACTACATTATTATTAACCCTAGAGTACTAATCATCGCCTGAGAGGCCGCTCGCGGTCGGTTTTTACTGGTTATTTTGAAATTGCGGGGACGTGTCGCGCCGTGCTTTCGCGCCAACTCAGTGTAGCCCACGACGCGGCGGGGAGAGCTTGCGCGCTCGGCGGGGATACAGCGTTCCCGAGATATTGCCTACGTGATCGCCTGGGAGGCGATCATTAGTATTAAAGGTAGGGTTTTTACTATTGACTTAATTTACATTTTTGAGTTTTTTCTTTGTTTACTCACTATTATAAGATATAAAATACATGTTTTATTTCATAGATGGATCTCAACGAGCAGCAGATAGCAAATTTCTTGGAAGATGACACCTCTGATAGTGAGACCGAGGATAATTTAGAAGTCGCGGATTACGATTCTGATGACAGTGTGGTTGATCCCACTTTTGTTCCATACCGACTCGAAAATGAGTTACAAAATATTGTGCTAGATGACCCTGATCCTCAAGACCGAAGCTCCCCAATACCGTCATCATCCGGAAGCACTTTACCAAATCCACAAACATCACAAATATATCACAAAATAGAAGTCTGAGTTCGACTTAGTCTGCAGTAAGCTATGTGATGATTAGACTAGTTTTTTGTTATGTTTTTCATACTTTATATAATATATTGTAGTTTTTATACCAAAACAGTGGTCCAATGTCAACATTTTTTTTTTAAATATAATATCCCTTAAGGCTGTGTCAGAAAGTTAAGTATTATGTGTAAGGCTGATTTTAAGACAAATAAGAGTTTCTCAGATATATATTTTTTTGCATTTCATAAAGGCAGAGGTATGCCTGTTATTTGTTATAAATTTTGTTACATTTTAATAAAAATTTAGTACTAAAATTTTGCTTTATTTATAAAGTAGCCTCCCAGGCGATAATTAGTATTAAGCAGTAATAAATTTATATTAGTACTCTAGGGTTAAACTATAAATCTCGTTATTTAGTCAAGTTGTAAAAACCCTGCAAAGCAGGGGCGGGTCTTTAGTTTCTAATATAGCTTGTTTTCTATCTTCTGTTTAATGTGGAGAGATGTGGAAATTATAATAATATACAGAGTAGCAGGGACATCGACGCGCCACCTTTTCTTATTGTTTTTTTCTTCATTTTGTTTTTGTGTTCTTTTTTGCGTCATGTTTCCCGCAAATAAACGTTTTTTCTTTCTTTCAAACTGAAACCATGAATTCAGCACATGATTTTAGACCACCTAGCGAGGAATTTTGTCAGTTATAAAAAAAACACAACGCTGGGGGTTCAGAATCATGTACTTAATCCATTGCAATAGCATGCACTTCGATATCCATGCCACCTTGTATTTTATTTCTTACTGCAAGAAAAATATTTTCTGGTGAACTTTAATTTCGTTGCGATTTCTACTACCCGACAAGCTTTACTGTCTCGACGCTGGTTGGTCACAGGACAGAACTTGCAGAGACTAGAAATGCATGTCTTAAAACATGTCAAATATTCAGCAGCAATTTTTAACACACATTCACATAAAAATAGAAAATAACTAGAACTTACACAGTAAGCAAGCTGAAGCGGGGCTGGCACTGTTTCTCGAATGACCGAAGGCTGGTGGAGCAAACGATTCTGTAACAATCTCACCGTGAAAACTTAGATGAAGTGAGCGTGGAGTGAGCCGTCATTCCAACTAGGAAATGCTAGGGATTGACACTATTGACAGCTCACTCTAAGCACGCTTCATTTAACTTTTCACGGTGAGATTTTTACAGAATCGATCGGCTGAAGTGGAGACTACGTACCGGCAAGTGTAGTGTGGGATGTCCTCCAGCTAGATCGGCGAAGATCTTAAAAACTGGATCCGGAAGGCGGAGGACAGGATATTGTGGCTTGAGAGACGCTTATGTCTATGTATTGATTGATTCATATCATTTAGCAATACATTGCTAAATGATCCGATACTTCATTCTAAAAAACTTAACAATACAAACGTGTACAAAAAACGCGTTTAGAAATACATCGTAAAGTTCAAAGCGATATAAACTTTCAGTGGAGCGGAAGTGACGAGCACCTTGCTCGTTAGAGACTACTACTTCCGGTGGAGTGCGTTAATGTGGCGGGGATATTTGTTTTGAGATAATATTTTTTTTGTATGCTGACTGTGAAAAAAAAATAGGAAATAGGAAATGTACATACAATTGCGAATGGTCTGTCTATCTATTTAAAAATGTGATTGAAAGTCGATCAGACGTGAAAAGTTTAAATCGTTGTTACTTTAGATCTGATTCTAGAATGCATAGTCTGTTGGTAAGATAGATAGATAATGTGATGATGATGTTTATTTGCTAAAAACAGTTTTTTACATTTCCCTATAGTCAACGTTAATAGCAAGGTTTTTTTTTTGTTGGCCTATTTTGTGTCAAAGGTCTGCTGGGCAAAGGCTACCCCTTTTTCCTTCCAAACCTTCCAGTCTGGTGCGATGTCTGGCCTTGTTGCCCCAGCAAACCTTATCAGATCGTCACACCACGTTCGCCGTTGTGTACCTTGACGGCGATGTCCTTCCATAAGCGTCCAGTGAGTGACAATCTGATAAGGTTTACAAGGTCAGCAAAGTTTACATAAAATAAGACGCAAAGGAAGAATTCTGCTTATGAACTCCACAGCAGGTCGAGTTTATCCCGTGGAATCCATGGGTACCACATAATGAAGTGCGCATTACATTAATACTGATAGATTTTTACAGTCGAGAAGAACATGATATTTTAGTGATTAAAACATTGAAACATTAAGTAGCAGACTCGTTACCTAATCGAACAGCTGAATTCAATTGGATCTGAAGTAGACAAAAATTAATATTATATAAGGTAATAAGCCAAGTGAGTGACATTACCTACTTGAATAAAATTGAATTTTAATGTTTCTTGCTCATATTTATCTGTCTTATTACCAGCTATGACAGTTTCTAATAAAAATCACATTTCACAGATTTCCTTTGTTCAAACATCCAACGTAAGATTTCCTATTCAGCAAAATTGAAATACATAATTGGCCAGGCTTCGTTGTCTCTTTGTAATCAAATACCCAACTCAACTTATTACTCAATCCTTTGATCTCTCTCAAAAATAATTACCTAATCTACTTCTCAGAATTCCACTCACACAATAAACATACCTACATAGCAACAAGCAACACCGACATAAAAATTGCAAAGGTACAAAAGAAATGAAACACAGGGAGGTGTTGCCAGCACAATGCACATGGCGTCACTAAGTAGCGTAATTAGTTCAGTCATGCGTTGACCGCCGACGACAGCGGACGTCCGTACCCGCGCCTCTCAAGTGTTCACACTACGTATGTAGTTGTTTATTGTTAGTATGTTTTATGTCACTGCTCAAGTTTTATTATGAGTGTCATAAAATGATTAATTATTGTATCGTTATGGTGTAATATTTTTCTGGGTAAAACTAGCGGGTTTTTCTCCTAACGAGATCAAAATTGTGGGAAGAAAGAGAGATTGTATAAAAGAAATTTCGAATAAAACTAAGTTATTTTTAAACAATATTATTTTTGCTGTTTCACTGGGCCTTATTATACTATGAGCTTTCAGACAAAAACAAAAATAAGGTAAAACAACCGCTATTGTAGAATACACCAAACCTCGTCTGAATATTCAGTATTCTTATCAAAACCTTCATTGTTTATCGCTAGAAATACTGAGCCATCTCCTTTAATTTTGTTACATCTCATAGCACATCCCACAGCCATCTTATATACTAAACGAAATACAACTATAATTGCTATCGGGAGGATGTTAACTTCTTATCTCCAATAGAATAATATAAACTTGTATCCGTAATGTGCGTCTATTGTCAATCAAGGCGATATTGGATCGCGACCGTCGATATTTGGTTGAGTATTGTGTACTGGTGGTGAGAATAGTGTTTGTAGAATTAATTTAGGAGAAATTACTTCGTTTTTAAGAGGAAACGCGGGTGGTGTTTTTTCTATAGAGACGCTCTCGCCTGTTTTCTTTCTGGTTAATGACCATATGGCTGTGATTTTTTACAGAATAATAAATGTTAGTTACTTGTATGTCCCTATGTTTTCCTTTTTGATAATACATTATTTTTATAAGCACTAGAACCCTCAAAAAATCCTCAAAATTGCCTATTTAGACCGCTGTTAACAGAGGCCTAGGGTACAAATTTGACAACTATTAATGAAAAAAGGAAAACACGGCGACACAGTATATATCCTTCTTATCCAGTTCATGAAATATCTTTTAAATTTGTTCAATATTGGTGGAGAAAATAGGCGAGAGCCAAACCTCGAAAATGTGACTTTTTACTTAGGCTATTCAGGCGGATCTGCAGTTGTCCCTATCGCACGAATTAGAGGGCGATAGGCAGAGGCGAGAGGGCACAGTTTCTTCAAATACCTAATTTTCAAAAGTCTTTCTGCCCGTATTGAACGATAGTCATCGATAGTTTTGATGATTGAAACTACCACTGTTTGTCTCTCCATCACCCAAAGGTTGACTGGTGCCCGCTGGTGGTGGTGGTGGTGATGCCCGCGGCATTAAGTCCGCCTCTGTACATTTGTGTGCTTGAAGTGTTAAATAAATAAATATATAAGTCAGGCCGTATTACGAAGTATCAATACCATCATGATGAACGGGAGGGGCCCGTGGCTAAATAATAACAGCCGCACAGGTCGATCGGTCAGGTTAAGCTACGCTCGCCACGGTTGGTCTGTGGATGGGTGACCATCTTTACATACCGAGACCCCTCCGTGCCTCGGAAAGCACGTTAAGCTGTTGGACCCGGCTGTCATTCGTGGATCTTTGACAGTCGTTACGGGTAGTCAGAAGCCCGAAAGTCTGACAACCAGTCTTACCAAGGGGTATCGTATTACCCAGTAACTGGGTTGTGGAGGTCAGATAGGCAGTCGCTCCATGTAAAATACTGGGATTCAGCTGCATCCGGTTAGACTGGAAGCCGACCCCAACATAGTTGGGAAAAGGCTAGGCAGATGAATACCATCATGATTCCAGGGCAAAAAGGAATGGTGTTATCGGCCATGTATAGTTCCGTCTCTCTCTTACACTAGAATCATGTTGGCATTAAACCATTATAATACGGCAGCTGGGAGACAAAATCATCATCTGCCTGGTAGCTGAATACTAGTTTCTTACATGGAGCTACTGCCTATCTCCACAACCCAGTTACTACCCCTTGGTTAGAGTGGTTGTTAGACCTTTAGCCAAGTAGACAAAATGACACACGTATTTCGAGTAAATTATCAAGGGACGGTGCAAAATGTTTTTTTGTGTTGGTGTTGTCATTTATTTTTCATTCATCTTCATCCAAGGCTAACAATTATTTTAATTTAATATAATTTGTCAATCTTTAATTCACGCGCATTAACGATATGGTTACATTACCCTACGTCAAAATATTCGTCGTAGGCTAAATATACAATCAACCGTTCTGAAGTACGACATTGAACAACAAACCTTCAATCGAAAACAAATCTACACTACTAAAACACTTTTGTATTTCAACACCTCTTTCGCAGCTAATAAACAATTTTCTATCTAAAACACAAAACCACATTCGCCACAACAGTACACAACCCGTTCGAACGAATCAATATTCAATGACTGTCATACCCCTTTCATTATCAAAGGCAATTCTCTCCAACAATTCTCATTGTGTTGTTTACACATGAACACTGGTTTACTTATTTACCTACTTGTATCTATAGACATCAGCTGGCAGCGTGGCGCATGTATGTTCTTTTTTGTAGGGTATGAATGGGACAATTTTGTTCTATAGATGAATGGAGGGTACGTTTATTTATACCCTGTCTATTAGGTAAACTGTTTCTTGACAGATGAAACTAGTGACTGCAGCAACACACAATACATTGATTGATACACGTACGGTATTATAATGTATGTAAGAACCCATAAATAAGATAATTCATTGATAAGGCAGTTTATATATTTATTTTTGAGCTGTGGTGACCCAGTAGTAACGGCCGCGATTTACGAGTAGTAGGTTCAAACCCACACAGGCGCTTTACTTTGTGTAAAGTATTCCATCACCACTGCTCTCAAAACGGTGAAGGAAAACATCGTGAGGAAACCGGCAAAATTTGAAGACACGTGATATCTTCCAACCCGCACTGGGCCCGCGTGGTGGATTACGGCCCACTCCCTCTGACTGAGAGGAGGCCTGTGTCCCAGCAGTGGGAACGTTATAGGCTGACAATGATGATATTTATTTTATTACGCATTTTAAAGTTAACTTTCACGTAATTTGGAAAATGTACATTCTAAGACAGCTGTCAAAAAACGGTTAACCTATAAATGGACAGGGTATAGTTAGTGGGTTTATTGAAAAATGTAATGCAATGTGACTGTAAAACTTATTGCGACGTGTATTTCAAGTTTTGGAGGGAAGTTTTTGATCCTTAACATATTGCAAATAGGGATCACAGTTTTGTTTTTTTTGCTATCTAGATATTGCTTCTGATCGGCGAATTCTGGTCTGTGACACGCACCACCGTTACCCTGAATTCAGCACAAGACCACCTAACGTCTAGACTTCTAGAGGCTCAAATTTTTCATCGGCTATCAAAAAAAAAAAATCTGCTGTTGCATAAAAAAGTGCAATATACCTAGGCGGTCAAAATGTACTAAACAGCAATTCTTTTTTAATTACGGACGAGAAATTTCAACGCCTGGTATTCAGAATCATGTACTGAATCTATGGTAGCAGGTCTATGTCCCTGCCACCCTGTATACCTACTTTTTTTTTTTTTAATAAAAACGTTGCCCCACACTAGAAATTTCTCCTGTATTGTGATTGCGTTTACATTTAAACTCACATACACAAACAGCCAGACCCGGAACAACTACTTGCAGGCCATACAAATATTTGTTCCGTGCGGGAATCAAACCCGCGACACGCAGCGCAGCAGTCAATCGCTTAACCACTGCGCCAACCGTGCCGTCCACTGTTACCGTACTGGTTACCCCTTATCAAATATTGGATTAGCCTAATACAAATCCTTTTTATACAATCACTGAATGATCCACATAATACGATTATTCTTTAATTTTTTCAACATTCCAGCTACACAAAGGATCTCATAGCTATCCGGCTAACTGTAAAATGTCCAACAGAAAAATAAAAAAGTGATTAAGTGCGAGTTGGACTCGTACACGAACGGTTCCGTACAACCCCACAATATGATGAACATTACTTTTTTTTAAATTATTGCTATTATTTCTCAAACGCCGAAAAATACACGTTTCTTGTATTGGGACCCGCCATACAAGAATTGTGTTTTTTTCGACGTAATTTTTAACTTAAATTTTAATTTTTTTTTTGTTGTTGCAGCCGCCATATTAGTACATACTCTGTCAAAATTTCAAGTCTCTACCTATTACGGTTCAAAAGATACAGCCCTGTGACAGACGGATGGACGGACGGATAGCAGCAGTAATAGGGTTCCGTTAGCAGCCTTTGAGTACGGAACCCTAAAAGTTTAAAATGGCCGCGTTGCTGACCCTGTGTAGTGTTATAGCATATTACGTTTATTCCCTCCATATTTGTATTGTAAAGGTGCTAAATTGTACAATACGTTGGTGACGTTTCAAAATGGTTCATTTTCAAACGAAATTGGTTTTCGTTACTGTAAACGGTTACTGGAATGCATGGCTTTGTTTCTGTTCGAAATTGACCATCACATCAATTTGAGTTTGTAGGTGGAATGGGCGACTGGAAGTACCTATGTAATAACTTGGTCGACTGAAAATCCTACTATAATATTATAAACGTGAAAGTTTGTATGGATACCCGGTGGATGGATGGATGGATGTTTGTTACTCTTTCACGCAAAAACTACTGAACGGATTTGGATGAAATTTGGCACACAGATGGTTTATACCCAAAATTAGATACAGGTTACTTTTTATCCCGATATTCGCACGGAATCGAAACTTATGGGGGTGAAACCGCGGGGCGCAGCTAGTCTGACAATAATTGTGCACTGTTGAAACTTTTACTGTTGTTTATATCTGAAGATATTCTAGAGATACAGAAGAATTTCGAGAAATTCTTCGTAGTATTTTTGACTTGATTCCATTTCATTATTATAAAGCCGGTTCTTTTCTGCAAAGCCGTATTACATAGCAAAGGCTGTACTAGGAAAAAAAAACAATTCACTCAGTTACTACACCGGCTAAGCTGATGAAACAGTATTCTTGCCAACCCAAAAAAAAAATACTTTCATGAACTTCTAAGAAAATTCTCTATTACGTAAGAAAAAAGAATTTAACCCGAAAATATTCCTTTGTATACCGTACTACATATATTTACATCAGTCTATGTTAAATTGTGTGAATACAATAAAGCATCACGAAGATATACGTACACTTAGTCGTTTATTCCAATCATTATCGCTAAGAATTCACACTTATTTTTTCTATCCAACTTAAGCCCAATGGCCCATGACTCTTTCCGTTTGAAAACCGTTCGTGCAAAATTTCATATCTCAGGATAATATTCTAATCTCTTTCATGCCTCCGTCCGAAGGTTTTATCTCGTTTATAAAACGGCATAAGCCCGAAATAATGCCGAGACCTCTCCTGCGATAGAAATATACGGTGGTCGGGTTTTGCCGGATGCTAGTGGCAAATATTTGAGTAAGGGAAGATAAACTGCATACAGCTGGGGAATAACATAGTTTGTGCATTAAAATAATGTCTTACTCTATAAATGTACTAGTAAAAGTACACTTTTATTCTCTACTGAATACTATGCATTGAAAACCACCTTACACTGAATCAAGCTTATATTATTGACGAGCAAATTCAGTAATTATTTTTACTAATAGCTCGTTTTTTAAACCCAGATACTATATTGAAATATAATGTGGTGTAATGTCAAATTTCTATACTAAAAACGCAAACACAAAAGACTTAAATTTAAGATTAGGATCTGCAATTAAAAACGAACCAACCAACCCTTCGCCATGAAACTACATACACTGGCATTAATTTTGGTAACCACATTTTAAGGTCTATCGCCAAGGTGCAATACTTAGACAAGTCGATTTTCCGTGACCACATTTTTATCGATCATTCACTCTCTATTATGAAGTTCTACTTTAAGAATGTCTTAGTACTTTTATAGGAAGCTGTTACTTCCATACAAAGCCACTTCGTTCTACGTGCCCACCCCAACTACTTCCCCGTATCGCCGCACTTATTTGCAAGTGGTTACGCCACATCCAAGTCAGCGCGTTGTGGAAATTTGCATACGTGGCTTCTGGGACTTTTTGTGATATAAGTATCCTTATGGGGTTCTGTCGATGCCTTTTGTTACCAAGCTGTGACTCTTGTCGCAGCTTGTTTTGTTTTTATGGGACCTTTTATGTTAATGCATATAGGATTTGACCCGAAGGGTTGGTATGAAAAAAAACTGTGGTTATCATTTTGATGGTGTTGTGAATTCAAATTGAAATTGTTTGGTTTCTGTGAAGATTGTAAACAATGAATAAAGGTTTCCGTAAACGTCATAGGACGCCTTTGGTAAGCCATTCAATGTTTACGGGAAAGTATGATAGCATCCTTAAATCATAAACAAATTATCTAACATTTAGATCTGTTACTCGTTTTGTGGCAAGAGGAATTTGATATCTTTTACTATTCGACTCAATGCCTTATTTTTATAAAATATAGTTATGACATACTCCTATGTATCAGGAAAAGAATTTCCTAGTTCACAAACCTTTCATTTGTCTATAGTAAATCCACGTTTTCAAGAGCTAACTAGGAACTTTTTCATTGATTACTTTTTAACTAAAAAAATCACAACACTTCTTTTATCGACTCAACAGTTACTTTACAAAATAAGTAGGTAATCTTCCTCAGCTTCAACTTAACTTAATCTACATCAAACAGCCTCTTCGGAGTTTATCTTAATTGATTCATAACGGTAGCGACATTATAAATATCAGGCGGAGGGTAAAGTAAATACTACGATATCGCTCCCCTTAGCCTTGGAGATTACCGGCAGAGTTGCTTGGATTCTTTTGTAGGGTTGGTTGTGTGAAGAAAATTGATTTTTTTTCCCTTTTTATACTTTTTACGTGCGTAAACACTTTTAGTATTGTGTTGTTTTGGATAGTCATCATCTTCCTAGCATTTTCTTAACTTTGTTGAGGTCGGCATTCTGTGAAAGAAAGAAAAGAAAGAAGGAAAATGCGTTTATTTACGGTAAATATGAAACATAAAAAACAACAAGTTGGGGGAAAATACGCGTTCACGTAAAGCGGGAATCGCTCAGCATAATGCTACGACCCTATGGGAGACAGAGCCCCAGAACTGGTTTTTAGCAACAGCCTGCGTTGACGTGATGACGTCACCCGGTGCAGCATGCGATAAGTGGTGTTTTTGTGTAGGGCTGAGTCAAATACACTCGAAATTACGAGAAACATTTCACTACACTTCACTTATTGTGGAAGTTAATACCAATATTTAAAGGAAGCATTATAATGGAGACTGCCGTTGATCATCTGCCTTGCCTTCTTCCAACTATGTTGGGGTCAGCTTCCAGTCTAACCAAATGCAGCTGAGTACCAGTATTTTACATGGAGCGACTGCCTATCTGACCTTCACAATCCAGTTACTGGGTAATGCGATAACCCTTGGTAAGACTGGCTGTTAGACTTTCGGGCTTCTGACGACCCGTAACGACTGTCAAAGATCCACGAATGACAGCCGGGACCAACGGCTCAACGTGTTTTCCGAGCCACGGAGGGGTCTTGGTATGGTTAGGATTCAGTTGGTTGGTATTAACTAGAGTAAATGAATACAAAAAATGCAAGCGGTAATCAGTAACGGTAATCATTCAAAGACTAGTTTTGCAGCTACTGTTTTCAAATTAACCGCGCAATTACTACTTTTTGGATTTTGTTTTTTTTTTTCTTGCCGCGGTTGGCAATGGAAAGGGTGGCCATCTTTTTACAAACCAAGACCCCTCCATGCATTGGAAAGCACGTTAAGCACGTTCGACTCTCATTCGTGGATTACATTACGTGTCGTCAGAAGCCCAACAGTCTGGCAACGGTGTTATCCAGCAACTGGGTTGTGGAGGTCAGATAGGTGTCACTCCATGAAAACACTAGTATTCAGCTGCATCCGGATAAACTGGAACCAACCCTAACATAGTTGGGAAATGCTACGCAGATAATGATGATGTTTACTTTAAGGCTTATCCCTATCGTGCGTGAGTGAAGGGCGGGCGACGTTTTGAGGGACTCAATTGCTGATTATTAGCCTAATTAGAATAAATGATTACTTTTGGTATATTAATAATAATAATATCCCTGGACATTTCACACAGCGCCATCTAGTCCCAAGCTAAGCAACCTAATGCTTGTGTTATGGTAACTAGATGGCTGATAAACCACTTACATACATTTTTTTTAAATGTAGATTTCTCATTTAATATGGGTATGTTTCTTTGATATTTCTCGGGACCCTGGGGTCCCGGACCTTTGGAAGGCGTACGAGGGGCCAAAGCCAACTCGCAGAGGCCCGTTACTTTTTAATAAAATGAGGCACCAACCGACGATTATCCCTGTATGCATCATTCAAGTGCACCCAAGGACAACCCCCGATTGGTGCAGGACTATTGCAGAACATGGAAACAAAATATATTGGATTATGGCTTTGGGTGACTATAGTGGATCGGTTACCTTGAACTATGGAAGGTTTATGTCCCCTGCCTGACCAATGATAATAATATAATATTCACAGATGAAATGGGGGGTGACTTGCACACCCAATAATGGGCCCCCGGAAACGGTCGCTAGCACACAGTGTCGTAATAATAATATCCCTGGACATTTCACACAGCGCCATCTAGTCCCAAGCTAAGCAACCTAATGCTTGTGTTATGGTAACAAGATGGCTGATAAACTACTTATATACATTTTTTTTGTAAATACATACATATTATAGATAGAAAAACACCCAGACTCGAAACAAATACATGTAGGTCATGCAAATATTTGTTCCGTGCGGGAATCGAACCCGCGACACGCAGCGCAGCAGTCAATCGCTTTTAACCTCTGCGCCAACCGTGCCGTCTAAATAACCAATGTAATAACAAGGGCAACATGTCTTGAGGTGCTTATGAGGAGTGGACAGGTATTCCACGGCTATGCGGACAATCTAGAAAGTACGGTCAAGATCATATAGATATTATTATTATGGCTATGTTGTTATACTTTGCAGTGTACCACTTGTTTCTTTCACAATTCATGTACAAACCTTGTCAACCCTACACCCATCCAAATTTATTTACAATTTTCTTATGAAATACTTTGAAGTGTTTCAACAAAATTTATAGCCGGACTTTCGCAAGTAATTCTGAGTTTCGTCGACTTTCTGAAGTTTGAACTCGCTGCGTTTGCTACCAAATGGGGGTTTGATACGTTCCGATGCGATGTTTAAACTCTTTAAGTGGCCATTCGGCCGAATCGCCGGATCGGAGAACAAATGTTTCGGATACAAGTTTACGAACTTAAAATCTTTTGGAAGTACATTTCTATGTAAATTTTGGGAGTAAAAGAGTAATGTTTTATTTTCGTTTGTTATTCTTCGGTTGAATTCCGGAGAAATGTGGAGGAAAATGTAGCTTTTAGTTGTCAAGTTTTTTTGTGCATTTTTACGATATTTAGAAATACCTTCGTCATGGCGTAAAGATTATACTATCTAACACAAACATAGAGGCACAAAGTTATAGCAAACAAATACGTGCACTGACTGGTCAGGTCCACTAATATGTGTGTGGTTCTTTCCTCAAAATACAATTTTAGATACATGGTCTTCACGGTGAAGGGCGGGCGTTTTTGGGGGACTGTCTTTTTGTAATTTTGACGTTTGAAAAGTGCTGATTCTCAGCCTAATTTGAATAAATGACTTTTGATTTTGATTTTTTGACATGTTCTGATCAAAATTATGTCAGGATTTTAAAAGAAACCTCTGTGTTTGTTTCGGCCTTTCTTCTTAAAGTAGTCGGATAGGTAAAGCCGAACTCATCTAGTTTTTAAAATATGATTGGCATGTAAAAGTGGTTTGAAGAAACCACTTTTACATTGGTTGATCAGTGGTTTGAAGAAACCACTTTTACATTGGTTGATCAGTGGTTTGAAGAAACCACTTTTACATGTCAATCATATTTTAAAAACCATTTGCCTACAGGTAGTTGTTCCTGGTCTGGCTGTTTGTGTATGTGAGTTTAAATGTTTGTAAACGCACCCACGATACAGGAGTAGGTAATTCCAAGTGTGGGGCAACGTTTTTATAAAAAAAAAGAAAGAAAGAAACCTACTTACAGAAATCAAATCGTTTAACATTTTCATTAAAATATATTACACTTAGTAAAAAAAGTGGCTGGAAACTGAGTTAAGTTGACAACGCCTTTTCTATCGACACCATTAGTACACCACAGTATACGAAGGCTGGCGATATGTAGGGTATATATACAATGTGTAACTGAATTAATGCACATTATGAAAGTAGTTTGTTCAGAATCGTTTATTTAATCGATTTCTGTAATTTTTTATATAGGTAATATTTTATCCTAAAAATAATTAAAAAAACGTAAATTACTGTCACACTTCCGCTGTACAGTCAAAACAAAAATGGATGAAATACCCACTAATAATAATAATAATAATTTATTTATTTCGGACAATTTCCATAGTCCTTAACTATTACAAAATTTTACGAGTGCGACTGTGTGCATGCGTAGATTTGTAATGTGACCATAATTTTCTCCCACAATCAGTATAACTAATTTATTTAAAAACCAATGTTTTTTACATAATAATAAAAATTCAGTGTATGTATTATGATTATAACATAATATTCTAATTGGGGTGTCTGGTGGTGTGCGTTAATTCCGGGACATGTTGTATATTACTAACACCTTTATGCACACCAAATACTCCCCAAGTAATACTTTACAACAACAAGCTCCATAATAATACAGATTTTATTTTACTACCCTCCGGATAGTCGTAATAAAATACCGTAGTCACAAAACACATAGATACAGAAGACCGGCCATTCAACGAGCAAAAACAGGCAGAATCTCACAGTGAAAACTTAGGTAAAGTGAGCTTGAAGTTTATTGACAACTCATTTGAAGCTGACTTCACCTGTGTTTCCACGGTTAGATCTTAGCAAAATAGACCGGCTAAAGTGGTACATAGTCACCTCATCGCTATTTTGGTTTTTCTTCAAAGTTGCGGCGCAGGATGAAACTGGCATTTTTATGGGCAGAGGACAATTAAAAAAACTAAAAAGTCAGTTTAGGTATTTAGTTTTTAGATAAAAAAATAGCTATGGGGTGACTATAGGTACAAACTTCTTTAAAAAAAGGTTAAATTCTCTTTCACTACCTCGCGTCTACATTTGGCATTGCATGGCATTTATTTCAAATAATTTGAGATTGCCGTACGTAAGCGATTATCCTGCGTTCACGATTTAATTTCCAAAAAAAAAAAAAGTTTTTGGATAAACAACTTCAAAATCCCCACATAAAGTTCAGCTTGCGCTACACTTTCAATGTAGTTAAAACTTTTTTGAATAGTATTATTAAATCTAAAATCAATTTAATTTACACTCAAATAAAGTTGATATTCATTTAAGTGGTATTAACATCAGATGGAAACAAGGACTTGAATAGAATTTACATAATGTATGACTGCGCATGATTTCGTTCATTGTGTTGAATCGACCCTCTGTACGATTCTGTTTTGTGCCATACTGGACGGAACAAGACACTAAAGTTAGAGATTCAGACTTATGTGATACTATTAATAACTGTTTTATATTTTTTTGTATTATTTACTAAGGGGAAACATGGTTTTTATACAATTTATGACGAAAACGAGCTTCATGATTGTGTGAGAGTTCGCTTAACACTTAGTGCAATAAAAATTTCAGCTCAATCGGTTGAAGATATCTGCTTCAAAATTGAGTTGCAAGAGTCCACCCGAACAAACATAGTTACATTCATACATCGCAAGTTAAATAAAAGCTTGTAATTACATTGACTACGCGTAGTGTAAGTAGGTAGGTACTTAGCTGGACTGTAATAAATAGTAAAAGGTGTAAATTATATTCTTCAAGAATCAAACTCATTTGGGGTATAATTGATGAAACTGTTAAGACGCATTGCAATTATGAAAGTCCCTAATTAAGTAAAGAAAAAAAAATGTTCTGGAGTTTTCTAATAATTTAAACATAGCAAAATATTTTCTCTATGATCCAATCAAACACATTAATTATCGTGACAGAAAAACATACTCAATTTACATACAATTCATTTTCAAGGCATCTTAGCACCAATAACACAAAAATTCGGTGCCAATCATAGAATTTGCAAATGGCCGCGGCAACGTCTCGATAAAAAGAGGTTTCAATGAAGGAAGTTATTCCAATAATCTGGGTATAAATCCACACATTCGTTTTTTGGGTCGAAAGGCGGTATCTCGTATTACACCCCGGTACCGATATAAAAATACCGCTATCCCAATTTGTTATCAAAATACCGCGTACAGGATATTTGAAGTAAATTTTTATGTGGCTATTTCGTTATCTATTAAAATGGGCTGTGAACTATTTTTTCAGTTCACTAGGTTATTCTGAAAAGCGTTTTAGGCCATATAAATAACAGATGGTTGACAAGAAAACGGATAAAAATAATATTATATTCTTTTCAAGAGCTATGTTCATTGTCAGTACTGCAGAGGCTTGTCTGCCGAAGGCAACCTCAAATGTTGCAGGCCGGATATAATTTAGCGCGGATGACATTCGAACGTTTAAGCTAGTGTCAAATATATTAGTTAGGATTTTGGGTTTAGAAGAAGAAGTGATTATTTAGACGTAAATATGTAAAGACGTGCTCATAATATAATCTTAAGGAGTCGTACCGTTGTTTGATTCCTCCCGTTACCTCAGAGGGATCGTCTAGTCCTCTATAGCCTATGCAGTTTCATGGGATTTTTAACACAAGATTTAAAAAAATCGGTTGCATATTAGAAAATCAAAACATTCCTGAGCAAATTTCAAAAGAACAACGTACAAATCAACAAAGTTTAAAATAACGATGGTCATTTGATCAAAAGTTCAGCTGACCAAAGTCTAAAATATCAATGTTTAAATTATTTATTACACTATTGACCAAATCGATGAAATCCCAAAGAGCGGCGACGTAGTTCCCGCGATTAATATGTTTCTGGCACTCGCCGGCCGCTGCTGCCGCGGCACCGCTCGCTGCGCTCGCTCGGCTCGTGCGTTGTGTGGTCACAGTTCTAACCTAACCGAACCTAGCTGTTTCGATGTAAAAACTTTTGATCAGTCGTTCATTTGATGTCACATACATTGGGATTTTAATTTTTTTCTAAATAAAACATTTGGTCATTTAAATTTTGTTATTTCGTTTATTGTTCTTTTGAAATTTTCTCGAGAAAGTTTTGATTTTCTAATATACAACCAAGAAATCACATTTAGCAAAGCAAAATTATTAAGAGGGTGCATTCTGAAAGTCGGCAACGTAATAACAGTGCTCCAGACCGTGTTTCAGCCATGGCGGCTAATCTCAACGGAGACTAGCGTTCGGTGCGGGAGATATTATAGTGTACAAGTTTGTACGAAGGCACAGGTGCACTCTCTCATCCTTCACTTCACATAGTCCGATGGGGCGGCACGCAATTCGATTCAACCGGAGAGAGATCAGCCGTAGTAAATATCTATCAAATATATCAATGAATAATTAATGTCGCAAGACTGAATATTTCGTTTCAAACTGTTACTTGGAACACCAAATTCAGTATTATTGTTGCAATTAATCATCAATATTTTAGAGCCGAGCAGAGTAACAAATTAATCAACATAGCAAAATATCAAAACATTTGACAGTAATTTGCGACGTTGCCAAGAAGTGTAAGTTGGAAAAACCTGCACTGGTTTCCTAATTATTTTAACGCCAACGTATTAAAACTTCCACATTTTCTCAGAGCCGTTGAAAGAACTCAATTTGCAACATTTCAATAACAAACTAAAATTACTCAAACTCCTGAAGTCATTAATTCTTATTGTTATTTCATTCCCCGGTATTTAAATACTTGGAGAAAGTTTCCGAGGAAACAATGGACATAACAATAAAGACAGACTACAAAAACAGAGTTACACGATAGTTTTGTAGCTCTATTAATGTTATAGTTAAGTAATAGTTAAGTTAATAAGTGGTCATTCTTATCTTGTTTTGATGTTGATTAGGACGTGAGAGGGTATAGTAAAATAGAGGATCTATTGGATGTACGAGTAACTTAGTAATTTAATTGACATGATATTGCCAGTTGTTGTAGTGTTGTGATCTAACTACTGGGTACTCTGTGCTTCTCGCATCCAACGGGTTCCTGTGGCTTTAGCAAGGTCGTCGGTCCACCTTGTGGGAGGCCTTCCAACGCTACGTCTTCCGGTACGCTTTACTTCCGGTCGAAGTGGAGGTGCTTGGTGGAGGCCTATGTCCAGCTTTGGACATTTTTTGGCTGAAATTATGACGATGATTGGGTAGGTACTGGGATGATTTATTTTCCAAATAGACTAAATTTTTTAAATTGTAAAAAATCGTCTGATTAACTATGCTGTCATTTATGGTCCTTTACCGACATGTGAATGTCGATGCAATTCAGCTGCTAGACAACACGGACTTAGTGCGTAGGCTAAAGAGAACTAAACCATTTGAGTTAGTGTAATATTTATATAGTGAATGAATAATAGTGCGGTGCTAATGGTGCTATACATGTAACACATGAACAAAGTGTTTTATCAATTATCAGACTCTAAGAAAGTGCTACGAAACTGTGTAAAAGTGCAAATTGACACTATTCTTAGTTTTAACGTAATCTATCTCGTAAAGTATTAAGTTAGAGTTAAATTGCTTATTAGTCTGTTAGGCTAGATTGTAAGTCATTACTAAGAACTTTAGTTCCTATTAATTTTTAATTTTTTTAATTATGGGCCTCATTTTTTTCCGCACTATCTGGAAAATCATACATGACTGACTGGGTAATTGGATATGTCACTGAAAGTTAACTGAAATTAATTGTGTAAATAATTAGCAGTTGGGAGCAGTGGTGACCCAGTGATATCGACCACGACTTACGACTTGTAGGTCATAGGTTCGAACCCAGCCAGGCACTTTACTTTGTGTATAATTGTATCACAACTGCTCTCAAAACGGTGAAGGAAAACATCATGAGGAGCATTCGGAACCAAAAATTCGAAGACATGTGACATCCACCAACCCACATGGGCCCGTGTGGTGGATTATGGCCCACTCCTTCTCACAGAGATGAGGTCTATGTTCCAGCAGTGGGGACATTATAGCCTCAATATGCTTCCGGTAATTGCGTAAATGGAGTACCGGTAGCAATTTATATCTTCTCCCAAATTATTTTCAAAATAAAAGGTTAAAAAATACGGCCTTTTCGCAAGACTAAATAAATGCTTGTTTTGTCCTCTTTGCGATATACTAACAATAGCATCTGTAGACGATCATTAGAAAGGAAGTGTCCAACAAAAAAAAAAGGAAAAAGAATTCTGTGTGAGTTTCAGAACTAACGATCTGATGGACTTCTAACATTTTGCGTGGAGTGTTATTGCGTAGTGCGCGAACAAAAAATATGACGTCACGAAATTTGTTCGGAGTAGGAAGTGGCTATTTTTAGCTTGTAAGACTTTCGCTGTAAATTACAATCTTGATCTCTAGAATCAACTTTAATCGTGGACATTATGGCTATATAAGTTTTGTATATTTTGCAGATTATTATTATTTTGTAAATTAGTAAATAATTCCATTGCATAGCGAGAACCCTCTATGCCTTGGAAACCACGTTAAGTCGTTGGTCCCGTCATTCGTTGATCTTTGACAGTCGTTACGGGTAGTCTGAAGCCCAAAAAACTGACAGCCAGTCTTACCAAGGGGTATCGTGATACCCAGCAACTTGATTGTGGAAGTTAGATAGGTGACTGCCTGCTCTGTGTAAAATACTGGTATTCGCAACATCCGGTTAGATTAGAAGCCGACCCCAACATAATTGGAAAAAGGCTAGGCAGTGTAATTTTCGTAAAGAATAATTAATTAATTGTTTTAAGTCTTTGAAATTAAACTTTCAATCGCGTCAAGAAAGATTACTATTACGACGTACCCTCACTAACACACAAACTCTCTGTACCTAACAACCACTACACAAATCAACAACACATGTACCCAGGCTACAGTATAACTGAAAAGCAGTTACATTTTACTGTTACATGTTACAACCGTCCCCGCAATTGATCGCCGCGTTACGGCGAATCGCCGAGTTGGTTCACGACCCATTTGCATTACATTCTGACAGAAAGAACTGAACGGAGTTATTTTTAGTGTTATTGTTTTGTTAGTTTAAGGGCTGAATTTTCCATTGCCAGATAACTTTTATTCGAGGAATAAAATTGACGTTTGACAGTTTTTGTATGAAATAACTGTCAAAATTAAATTTTTCTCGAATAAAGTTATCAGATGATTGGAAAATCAGACCTAAGATAAAAATAGATGGAAAAATAAAGAGAAAACTCTTTTTATTTTGGTTTAAAAGCCAAACTACTGAACCGTTTTTGAAGAAATTTCTATGGGACCAATCTGAAAGTATATACTTTCAAATAAAAGTCTTTACGCTTTCCTAAGTTGAAAAAATTCCTGTTACTGTGTGTGTGTTTCCTGTTGTTTGCTAGAACGAATATTTTATTTATTTATTTATTGATGATCTCCAACAAAGTATACACATATACTCGTACAATAGATATTTACAATAACAAAAAAAAATCTTTTACGTGTGCTTCTTCAATAACAGAAGACCACATGCACATATAACTAGGTGTAAACACGATAAAATTAGAGAATGTAAATTATGAATGAATACAAATGATAAAATTAGAATGAAAAAATAAAATTAACATAATATCTAGATTGAGCATATTACAAATGGAGTAGGCAGGATAAAAAAAAATTGAGAAAAATCATTGAATTTTGAGGAAAATAATTCTTTTTTTTTTCTTTTTTTTAAATGTTTAGTTTCTTTTTTTTAGCACCCATACCTCAGTATATTTTATTTCCATGTTCTGCAATAGTCCTGCATCAACCGGGGGTTGTCCTTGGGTGCACTTGCATGGTGCATACAGGGATAATCGTCAGTTGATGCCTCCTCATCATTTAAAATTGTGTAAAGGGCCTCTGCGAGTTGGCTTCGGCCCCTGGTACGCCTTTCAAAGGTCTGAGACTCCAGGGTCCCGAGATATGTCAAAGACAATAATAATAGAATTATAATTAATTCACATTTCAGAGAGAAGTATCATAGTTAGAATATACTTAGCTAAAGGACATTCAGAGGTAATTACTCAGGCTGGTTTTGTCGGTAAGGTCAAATTCTGGAGTTTCAGAGCCTTAGAAGTATTAACAATGATGCAGGCAATTCTACGGGCGTGAAATTGATAATTGGTATTTTAGGATGGTGAATGGATCATAACCATGCAAAATAATTGCGTAGTTAAAAAAAATAATGTAATGAAACGCTTAAGGCTCTTTGTACTTACACGGCACGGTTTCTTTACGATACGGTGCATAAACCGCGCCGTAGAGAGAACGTGTCCATCAACACGCTTCCATAGTCATCCAAACGACACTCTCGTATCGTGCCTACAAACGATGTAATCCGCGCCGTTGAGAGAACGTGTCCATCAACAAGCTTCCATAGTCATCCAAACGACACTCTCGTATCGTGCCTACGAACGGTGTATAAACCGCGCCATAGAAAAAAACGTGCCCATCACATGTGTATACAAAGGGTCTTTGAGTGCTTCCAATGTAACAACGTTTCCATACTGTAACCTCAATCATCCAATACTGCACTGAAGTGTATTAAAATGCTTCTAAGAATTTAATAACGTTGTGACCATATTCTTTGGAAACTCTAGGAACTCTAGTTTAAAAAAAAAAACTAGTGGATGCATCCTGTTATGAAGCGATGTTATCATAAAGGAAATTCCGGGTTAAATTGAACCCACAATATTAAAGTAAGGTTTTTTTTGTTTGCACTAAACTGTTCGCGAATCAAAATCAAAATCAAAATCAAAAGTCATTTATTCAAATTAGGCTGAGAATCAGCACTTTTCGAACGTCAAAATTACAAAAGACAGTCCCCCAAAAACGCCCGCCCTTCACCACTTCCTAGTGCTATCGCTGGGAAGAAGAAGTGGCCAACAAACTTCCCAGCAGCACAGCTGTCTGTTCAGTTAGAATATAGTTGCATGTATACAATACTAGGAACATATGTTCAGTAATTAACATTACAAGAAACTTAAATTATTTGCCATAAAATATGTCAGCTAGCCACGCCAATATACCAACGGAATATTTACGGTCGTCTGTTCGAATATGGGTAAGCAGAAACTTGCTTCTGGCAACTGAAGGTTTAAAGATATTCAGGTTATGCTATACCAGCCGTATATCTTTAGTAAGTACCTACTTAACGCATTTTTTGCACGGTAAACTGTAACTATCGTTGTGAAAAATGTAGCCTTTTCGCGCGATTTATCACAGTACTCTATACAAATACATAAAATTTAAGTGGTGTTTGTAATATCAAAATAACAGCTTTTTACTAAATGCAAATGAAAGTATATAGTTATGTACTGTAATTATGACAAAACAAAAAAAAAAAACAAAAGACGAACACAATACTGACAAGCAAAATAATCTCGCCTACAAAATAGAAATAATAGAAATAACCCTTTCAAGGCATCAAAACACAACCATATCAAATACGTAACTGTTCATCTTACAAATCCGTTACAAAAGAAAGTGTGGGTTGGTTATCTCGAAGAGACTAAAGGCCACATACCATTTTCCGAGCCGATAAACACACAATCTACAAGGGTGATAAACTGTTACTTTTATTAAGGTAGATAACTTGTTAAAGCTTGGAATGCCGCTTGTAGTTCAATGATTGAAAAAATGTTTGAAGGAATTTATTTGGTGTTCGTAGCACGCTAGAGTACTATGATGTGTGAGCACTGTTCTAGAACTAGTGGCCACAATCGTCATAATCAATCTATAATGTTCCCACTAATGGGACACTAGGCCTCCACTCTTTTAGAGCGAGTTCGCCATAATCCACCACGCGGGCCCAGTGGCCTGGTGGATGTCACATCTCCTCGAATTTTTGGTTCTAGGACATGCCGGTTTCATCGACGAATTGGAGCTCCTGCCTTTTTCTTTATTTTTCTCATTATATACTTGATAATATATATGTTTTAGAGGGGCCCGTGGCTAAATAATAACAGCCGCACAGGTCGATCGGTCAGGTTAAGCTACGCTTGCCGCGGTTGGTCTGTGGATGGGTAACCATCTTTATATACCGAGACCCCTCCGTGCCTCGGAAAGCACGTTAAGCCGTTGGTCCCGGCTGTCATTCGTGGATCTTTGGCAGTCGTTACGGGTAGTCAGAAGCCCGAAAGTCTGACAACCAGTCTTACCAAGGGGACTTATCGTATTACCCAGTAACAGATAGGCAGTCGCTCCATGTATAATACTGGTATTCAGCTGCATCCGGTTAGACTGGAAGCCGACCCTAACATAGTTGGAAACAGGCTAGGCAGATGATGATGATGAATATAATATATTTTTGTGTTATCATGAAGTCATTCACATCATTGATATGGAATATTGACACTGACAGCTCTTAAACGCGGTTTAGACGTGCGATTCCGTTCAGTTTCATTGGTGAAATACGCCCTTAATCGGTTCTCTGAAAAATTAACAAAGAAAACTTCTTCAAAGTATGACAATTGGTAAAGTAAAAGTAGTCGAGGAGATCTTAGACTTTCTCTTAATTACTTTATTTTAATATGTTGTCACATAGACTTTCTCAATTACCTACTTAACAATGATTACACGATAATTATGTTTGCTTTGTGACTTTAAATATACGTTCAGTCTAGACGGTGTCTCTCTAATTAATTTGATTACGTCCTTCATTTTCGAGCGATATTAATCTCACTAAAATTATATCCATGATTTTCCGTAACGCAAATTGAGTCCATGAAATGTTTCGAGTGAACAAACTAAAGAATGAAGTAACCCATTCATTCATCAAACAATAGTTATTTACCGAAACTCGCGAAGGCCAGAGTCCATACTTTTGTTCTAGGAAAACAATAACAAACTTTCCATACGGAACCTTTATACTAATAAATTTTTAATCTGTTCACTAAACGAAGCGAAGCGTGGCGGTTTTTACTCAGAATAACAAACTTTGGAACGTGAAATTTCATAAACTTTCGCATCTATATCATAGTTTTTAAACTAGCGAGCGTTTCGGGGTGGCCATATCATTTTTGTAGGATTTTCGGTTTTACGTAACTAACTATTCCTAGTTTTATGACGGAAAATTTTGTAGACTGTAAAAACAGCTCGTATTTTTGACTGCCAAAGGTGTTATCACAGTTCCGAAATTAGTTTTCGTTACCTTTATTTTAGACTGGATTGGAAACATCTTTTGCTGAATGAATTGTTTATCATAAAAATATAATATCCTAACCTTTTTTTTCATGAGGAGAATAAAAGGTTTGGATATCTTTCGTCCAGGAAGAACAGAAGGGTTATGTCGGACTCCTGCCAACTACACTCAATATATTCATTGCTTTCACATGTGAACTTAGGTGGTAGGTTTTACAGAATATGTATGATCATTGTGGACCCTGTCGGGCATAGCAAAACTAAGAGAGAGGAAGAGGGCTTTTATTTAACTACTTAGTTATTATCTATATCTATACTTATAATAAATCTGTAGAAGTGAAAATTCTGTACATGGAAAATATCCAAAAAATAAATGGCAGGGGGTGTTACTTGACCGACACCGAACCCAAAAATGTGATTAAAAAAATTTTTGTCTGTCTGTCTGTTTGTTCAGGCATCACGCAAAAACTACCGGTTCGATTACGATGAAACTTGGTATAATTATTCTTTAATATCCTGGGCACCACACTGGGTACTTTTTATCCCGGAAAAGTATATACAATAAAAAACAAACTTAATTTTGCGGTTCGTTCCCTATACCCGATTACCACTGTCTGTACTGTACCAACCGCAAATACTAAGTTTGTCGTAGGTTGGGTCACCCGCAGTGGAGTTCATTTTTATTCCTTTTAGATTTTAGTTATTTAGGTTTATTTTTATATAAGTCGTAGGTATAGATTTTAATTTTAAAGTATAGGTAGTATATTTGATAGTTTACGTAGTGACCGTAGGTTATTTTATAATACTGTTAGGTAGGTTTAGTCATTCGTATAGATATTAGTTTTTAGGGATTTTGCTTATTTATTGAGTTTAGATTAGTTATCATCAGAAATAGGTTTATTTAGATAGGTAGGTATTTAATTTTCTGTTATTGAGTTTTTTTTTTAAATTAGTTAGGTACTTAGGTAAAGATATCATATAGGTACCCTCTTAATCACCACTAATGAGACACAATTGGTTTTCTATTGTAATTAGCCAGAAAGGGCCCGCGACATAGATGGCATTCTGGGGAAGCACATACATTTTATCCTGTTAGCACGTTCCCGTGGGTAAATTTCCGACATCCACGCGGGCGAAGCCGCGGGCAGAAGCTAGTAATAAATATTGTTATTATTTTATAAAAAAAACATGTAGGTACTTAAATTTATATATTCATTGAAATTATAATAGCAATTTATGCAATTTATGTAATAGAAATTGTTTTAATTGATATATGAATGTATTACATTTTTGTTCTTCTTTAATTTTTCTGGTAATTTATTATATATTTTAATTGACATATAGTGTCCATTAATGACTAGTGTAGTGTTAGTATAGAGTCATTAGTGTACTTGTTGAGTGCATTTTTAACTTAGAGGTTTGGTAAGTTTTACCCAATCTAACACGACGTATATATTAATTATTTTTATTATATTATTTATTGATTATTGCCGTATCATTAATATAACATAAACATTCTTATAAATTGCGTGGTTATCATTAATATTAATACTTTTTTTTCCCTAAAACCCCACTTCTCCTTCCAGTAATTTTCCATTCAGAATCATGTATTGAATCCAAGGTTGCACGTCGATGTGACTGCCACCCTGTTTAATAAGAATCCTAGATGATATTCTAAAATTTTTTTTTCTCAACATTGTTTTATTAGATCCTTCAAACAAACAATCTTCTCTTTATAATCCCACGACACATATAATATGATAAAAAACATACATCTCCACAGGAAACACCCCTTAAAGCCTCACTCACTCTCACATTCAGTTTTATTTTTTCCCACAACCATTGCTCGGCAGATTGGTCGCAAAATGAGATACATTGTAATTTGAACATTATCCAGTTTCACGCTTGCTTTGAGATTTATATGATAGATCTTTTTGTGCTGATGTAAGCTTCATCTGCGTTTACTGCTTTGTTTTGTGAATATGTTATGAGGTAAATGGGGATAGAGCATTGAGTTCTATGATGTAGAAAGTTATAGGCGCTTGGGGCTAAGTAATAACAGCCGCACGAGTCGATCGATCAGGTTAAGCTACGCTTTCCGCGGTTGGTCCGTGGATGGGTGACCATCTTCATATACCAAGACCCTCCATGCCACGGAAAGCACGTTAAGTCGTTGGTCCTGGCTGTCATTTGTGGATCTTTGACAGTCGTTAGAAGCCCAAAACTCTGACAACCAGTCTTACCAAGGGCTATCGTATTACCCAGTAACTAGGTTGTGGAGGTCAGATAGGCATTCGCTCCATGTAAAATACTGGTATTCAGCTGCATCCGGTTAGACTGGAAGCAGACCCCAACATAGTTCAAATCAAATCAAATCAAATCAATTTATTTGCTGTAAGCGTTGGTACAATTTAGGTCTTAACATATATAATACAGATCCATAACACTTAGTCATAATAATGTGACATGCAAATATTTGTGTTTATAATTATCAGTAAGTCATTTTATAAATAATAATATAATTCAAATTCATTAGTAGTGATGTTATAATATTAAATACATCCTCAACATAAAAGAAAAAAAGATAATACCAGAGTTGAAAAATACTGTTCAGAATGTCAGAGGGTTGACGGTTATCATTTCTTCTTCAACCTTTTATCAAATAAGTCATTAACTGAGTAGAAGTTGTTTTCCCTTAACCATACTTTAAGACACCTTGTAAATTTATTAAATGGTAAGATTTGAATACTATTAGGTATAGCATTAAATATGCGACAACACATTGCATAGCTATTCTTGCTATACAATGCTGTCCTAGGAATTATGGGCAAAACTATTCTATTCCTGTGCCTATTACTTTTTGGAAATATTTCCTGAGCTTTTTTAAATAACTCCGTGTGTATTTTGACAAATTTGGCGCATTCAAAGATATACAGACTGGGAAGGGGTAGTATCTTGAACTTTTTGAAGAAGGGTTTGCAGGATTCCCACGGGCGTATTCCCGCTATTGCGCGGATGCATTTTTTCTGTGCTATGAACGCTCTCTGCCTTTCTGTTGAGTAACCCCAGGTGATTAGACCATATCTCAGCACAGAATCAACATACCCATAGTATGCAGATAATACGGTTTCTAGCGCTGACGTTTTTGCGAGTTGGGAAAAGGCGAGGCAGATGATGTAGAAAGTTATATAAATATAAGGGCCGAAGTTACTATAGTCAGATATCTTTCAACCGTGGAATAAAATTGACGTCTGTTCTAGTATGGAAAAACTGTCAAAAATTAAAAATTAATTCTCAGTATTAAGACTGTAGAGGTATGTGTCATATAAAGTTTGGTGAAATTCACCCTAAATGAAAAAATAATAACAGCCGCACTTGTCGATCTAGGGTTAAGCTACGCTTACCGTGCATGGTTCGTGGATGAGTGACCATCTATTACATATAACGACCCCTCCGTACTTCAGAAAGCACATTAAGCCGTTAGTCCCTGCTGTCATTAGTAGATCTTTGAATGTCATCAGAAGCCGAAGGAAAAGTCGTAGTCAGAAGCCCAAAGGGACAACCAGGGGGTCTACTCCGAAGTAGTATCGGCCGAATGTTCGGCCGTTTCCTGCTACGAAGTTACTATTTGGTTCGGTCGGTTCCGATCCTACACTCTTTCGAATATTGACTATGGTCCCGACCCAACTGAGCCGATACGAACTTTTTTCGCATTCTTCAATAATATTCGGTTCGGCCATGTGTCGGTCCAATCCGAACATTCGCACTTTGCACTTCGGAGTAGGCCCCCAGGCTTCTATACCAAGGGGTATCGTGTTACTCAGTAGGTGGGATGTCGAGGTCACATACTTCAGCTGCATTCAGTTAAACTGGAAGCCGACTGCCAACTGCCGACTGGCAGGACGACAGAGGATTGACGACAGACACTTCATGGAATAAATATCTCATAAAAACAAAACATTTCACAAAGCTAAAACAACCATACATATTCATAGCATTATTATATATCTTGCAACAGTCGCCCAGGGCTGTCTCTAAATTTATCTTCAGCAAAAAAAATCGCATAGAGTCCCTCTCGGGGGAAATATGAGAATAAGACAAATGGTTGCACCCCTTACGGTCAGGTTTCGAAGACTTTGAAAAATGGCGCCTAAGACTTTGAGGAGCGGTTTCTCAGACGTTTACGTGAAAACGGGCCTGCGATTGAATTGAAAGCTGAATAAGGTTGTACTGTGTTACGTGTTTGCTGAGAGAAGGGTTTAATAGTGTTAGGTTTTTCGCCTATTTTTCTAGAAAAATCACCTAAGCCAGTCCAGTCAGATGTGTTGACTTTAAGTTTATTATGGAAAGCAGATTTCTTGGCAATTTATAAATTGTTAATACTTTTTGTGTGAGTTTAAGCGAAAAAGTCTTGTCTTATAGATTTTTTGTGTGAAGTGTGATTTTTTGTGTGTGAATCATTGACTGCTCGAGTTTTTTAATTTTTTATTTGTTTGCGTTTATTGTGTCCCACTGCTGGGTAAAGGCCATCACTTTTTTAAACTGCTCGAGCTTTCAAAAAAAAATTATTTTTGTCTTCATTAAAAAAAAAAATTGTATTGGCAAACTTCCCACACATAACAAAGGTATCTTAGCAAACTTGCCTAAACCCAAAAAAAGATGACCTTAAATAAGTTGAGCTGGCCTTAAATCAAATACCATTTCCCCCCCAAAGTAGAGTAAAGGCATTAGCGAGTAAAGCCGGGCATAAAACTTAGTTATCCGACGTTGGTGAGTGCCAAGCCGATTGTACGTGACCAGAATCGAACTTTGGTCTTTTATCGGTGGTCTTTCGGTACGAAATTTTCGATAGATCAATTAATGAGATTTCAGTTGATATTCAAAGTTTCGTGGTTACCTGACTTGTATTTTTAATTTCTGTTCTGTAGCACGAATAGTTAAATGATAAATGATTTTATTTCTGAGATTAGGTTTCCACAAACACTTTTTCAACTCAATCATATTTTAAAAACTAGATGATTTCGGCGTTTCCTGCCTGACTACTCTGAGAAGAAAGGCCGAAACAAGCTCAGAGGCCACAGTCTCTTTGAAACTCCAGAGATAATCTTGGATCATGTTCAGATCAGTTAATTTAATTTGTTAAGGTGTCTTTCTAGCATAGTCGATTGTTCTCTAAGGGTAGATTTTTTTTTTCGCCGCCGGGGCTGCGGGTGTTTCGAAAGAGATACCGTGGCCCCTGGCACAGGCAACTGAAGGAACACGGGTGGGTTTTAGTCAGTAAAAGTCTGACACGCCCTTCCGCTCAGCCCAGAGCGGGAGAGGTCATTTGATGATTTCCCACCCAAACAAAAAAAAGGGTATATTTTTCAGTCCGAACTGAATAATAATTCTGGCAGTTTAACATAATACACAGCGGAAGGGAATCGACGCGCAAACTGAATCCATGAATTCAGCACATGATTCTAGAATTGCATAAATAAATAAAAATAAAATAAAATAAAAACTTTTTAATTCAGACTTTTTGAAATCCATAGAATGTTAGTATAATAAACTTGTGAAAAAACTTATGAAAAAACTAGTGTTAGTAGGAGAAAAAAAAAAAAGAAACTTCTCGTCGGTTATCAAAAAAAAAATCATAGACAAGTGGTTGGACCTACGCGGTAATACTGATAGCCAACGTAAAATTTCAACGAAAGGGTGTGTGAATCATGTACTGAATCAATTGTGATAGGTTGTCCGTCGATGTCCCTGTCTCCCTGTCTTTTTTATACCAAATCTGTCAAACCGTCACATTTATTCCACCGAAAAAAGTTACCTGACGATTGAAAAACCAGCTTTTATAATTTGAAAAACAATTTCGCGCTTTGAACGTAGCCTAAGAAAAGCTTCAACGAACTTTATTTTGGTAGGCACTAACAAGCTCTAACTAAAACAAGGAGTAAGTTACCAAAGTTTTTTAGAAAGGAGTATCTTGTCCATTCTTCTCCATAAAGATTTACCCTTTAGGATGGGCAACTAGCTCCAACTTTCTGACTAACTGACCGACTCTTTGACAATTCAAAAGTGCCTGTAAATTATTATTAAAAGCCTGTGATGTCCCACTACAGGGCAAAGGCCTACCTCCTCTCTTTCCACTTCTTTGTTTAAAACTTCTGAGGACCAGTTCTTGTTGAAGGAGTCTAGCTCATCGCGCCTTCTCCGCCTGTAAATTATTTAATTAAAATAAATGCTTTAACTTTCAGTTTTAAAACGAAAATCCGAAACCTGCAAAAAAACGCAATCACATACAACAAAAATATAACAGCTAGGTACTAATTTCAAAATGTCAGAGACTGGCAACATTTTCTCATTTCACCGCTTGGAGGCGATTTACGACCCCTGACATTTTCTACCCTCACGAAGGCCTATTAAGCGTCAATGCTTGTGAATACACTTAACGTCAGGAGCTTCGTAATTGGAAATTCCATAAGACTTTTTTCCGGTCCGGCGACTATGCATGTTAAGTCTCTCGGAATTAATTCAGTTAAGCAGTAAGAGGATTAACTTGTTTTTTATACGCAGTATATCTTGTTGTGGCGTTTGTTTGGTAGTAATTTGATAACCTTGTCTCTTATTTTAAAGTGTGTCTTTTTAAAGAAGAGTATCCAAAACGTTTCAAATAAGTAGTTCAGGTATGGAGACCCTACTATGCTCAAAAAATCACAACACAATCGATACTATAGACCAGCGTAATACTCGTAGCAACACAATTTTGCACTATCTGCCGGCTTGTTTATTAATGAGGCAATATTAATGCCCGGGACAGGCCGCAACATGGGACACCGCGTCCGGTCGGGCACGGCCATTATTGTTCACATATGTACCAGCCTTAATAGTTAGGACTTAAGGCTCTTTTACACGGGGAGAGGATTTCGAACCAAGAGACGAAAATGTCCATGCGAGTCTCGTACGCAAGACTCACCAGACGGTTATCACTCACATGTTTTTACCGATGAGCTTGTAAAGATCGTAGCAGGTTTGCTCTGTAGTTCTGTCTATCCCCAAAAGCTAAAAGGCGTTAGTTTATGCATGTAAGCGTTTGTGGCGGCATTTACGTCGCCACATGTAAACTACGTATCTCACTGACGTCAAGCAAAATTCTGCATCGCGCAAGCAGAGTTTTCCGCGCAACTCGCATATTATATACAACGCCACGACATCAATCTATGGGCAATTGCCCACCAGACACATCATCGGTCTGATCGGAGGATTCTCCTTTTTCTATGGAGGATGAGTGATCTTTCTCATTCATATAGACGATGCCGCTACAATTTCACTCTTAATTGGGATGTAAAAACTCATCGCTATTGGTTTGGAAAACTCTTTTTATTTTCATATTTCTAAAGACGTACCCACTATATATAGGCTTTAAACATAGGAGTATCATACGCACTATTTAAAGAAAGAAAGAAAAAAATACATAACAGAAGGCCAATTCTCGTAATTTAAAAAGTTCAAAATCTAGTCGCAGTCTAATCTCGGCGTCAAACAAATGTTACACACACATTTTTGACATTTGTTTGTCTGAAAATTAGAAGTATTTTTGATATATTGAGACTGATGACACTGTGAACGTTCTTAAAAATACGAGAATTGTCCCTCAGACTAAAATCAAATATAAAGTCCGATGTAAGAAATTAACAGGAAAGTGAGCCTCACGTCTGCGCCAAAAACGCCCAATTCAGCAAAAATGCCAGACACGAGTTTACACGAGAGAGCAAGAGTTTACACGAATCAACTTTTTATATCTTTTCGATGATTTCCTTATTCGAGGCGAAAAACTCACCTCATGTAAACGAGCCATTACCGTGTCTAGGTTAGTGGGTAAATTTTCGTCCCTTCAAGTAATTAGCATTAGTTCTGGGTAGTGTTTTTGACTTCTGTTTTCTGTTTGTTGTTGTAACAGTAGTCCTAATTTTATTGTTAAAATACTGTATTAGTTGTATGTACCATAAAGGACAACATGTGAAAATGTTTGCGATTGTATCAACTATCGTAAAACATAAGGGACGGCACTGATTTTGTTTCAATTAATGTATTTAAATTAATTAATTTAATGAACCTATATGAATAGAGACATTATTGAGGATAAGTATAGATATCTTACGTTAGCACGCGTTGCATGACCACTACAGCCTGCGCAAACTAAGTCTGCGCGCTATCAAAATCGGAAATACCTAATCGTTTGCCGCCATCTCGCCGTTTATATCAAGTGTCAACAGAGTTTGCTGTGTTCCGTGTGTTCCGAAGTAAATATTCGCCATCACTATGCCGAATGTGATTACAAGTGCCAGGGATATAGTCTTGAAGTTCAAATACGCGCGCAGACTTAGCTTGCTCGCACTCTATAGAAACGGGTATTGTCGACGGAAGAATAGACAAAATGATAGACTTCTTTAGAAACCTGTCTACAATCTGTCATTTTGTCTATACTTCCGTAGCCAAAACCCGTTTCTATTCAATTCATTTTTTTTTCAATTCAATTTTATTCAGGAACTATTCACATTGTGTTTGAAATCATTAAAATTATAAAACTAACACATTCATAATACAATAAATCATAGAAGAAAAAGAAAAAAATAAAATAAAAAGAAAATACATTAACAATAAAATTCAATAACATTACAAGCTACTACATACTAATATTATTCGGTTTCTCATTAACTATTCAAATAATCAAATTTTAAAACGTGGATATGTCGTCGTCGGACTGCTTGATATTGAGGACTATGTTGAACAATATGAAGTTGGGGTATTAACTTGTTTTTAAAGTCTTTCCTGCGCGTTCTCCCTCAACTGTCTCTCCTCATCAGTTTCATACGTAGGTATGCAGGTATTTTTTTTAAATTCACCAACATACTAAAACATAGAGGCTGGGCACAGTAAGGATTTTTAAAATAAAGTGCGACCATGTTTCGTAAATGCTCTCTTTTGGAGTATAAAGGCTCTCTGGCAGTGATATTTAAAGCTATTCACCCAGAACTGAATACTATATCTCAACCTTGATTCTATTAAAGCATAGTATACCATTTTAAAGTGTTTTATGTCTATTTCATCCCTAAGACTGCGTAAGGCTTCTATGGTGGTCATGGTATGCGTGCTGGTCGATGAAAGTAACCTCTGACGCCGCAATAAATGTCCTACTGGGCCCAAACAATATAAAAAATATAGATATTGTGACTGTTTCTAAATTATCCTAGGCTGATAAAATTTTCGTTTTTCCTAATCATGCTAATATTACAGTTAAGAATCGGTTCCCCTTTCGGAGAAAGGTTGCACCCCTCCACCGTGCAACCCCATAGAGTTCGACTCCAGACTGTATACTCTCCCACCGATATAGATTAAATGAATTCCAAATATGAAGAAGTCCAGTGCCTTGTCTCATCAATAGACCAAGGAAAGGATGGAAAGAAATGTTAAATAAGACCGTGGTTTTAGAAAACTAGTAATAATAGAGGGGATGCAAAGTATATTATTATTATTAAACAGTGTGGGGCAATGTTTAAAAAAAAAACACTAGATTAACCTAATCTGGGCTCCAACCCAACCATTTATATTTAACTTAATAACTAATACTCGCTACTTCACGACAGCCCACTTGGACATAGCCTCTTGGTATTCCCTAAATTTCCTAACTTAACTAGCCTGGACTAGAAAGTCCGTATCCTAAAGCGGTTCGACCCCGACTGTCCTGAGTTATCACATCAGTCTCCTCACAATTCCTAAAAAATACCACGGTTACCCCAAAGTCCTCACCTTCACAGAATCATTTTATGGCTCTTTTTGTACAATTTCTCCATTGTTTCAAGGGTTCATTTCTGCACCCCGTCGGCCCATTCCATGGTCGCCAGGTGTGTGTCCAGTATTGTTTGTTAAAATTAGAAATCGGGTATTTCACAAGATTCTTTGGAATTCGTAGATATATTGCATCCGCACTGTCCGCCAGTAATTGGCCCTATATTGTTTCCCATTAAATAGAGAATCCATGTCTTCTTTTGAGGCGAAACCATACGCAGATTTCAAAATGAATATAATATTTTGTTATTAAATAGGAGCAAGTGACAGATAGTCACAATATACCCTTGAAAAGAAAAGATGAAGAAGAATATAAGTAGCACGGAAATATTTACAATCTGCCTGCATGATCCATAAAGCATAAACGATAAATTCGGCATAAAGTATTCGATTTTGGAACAGACAATTTGTCAAAGAACTCACTTGATAGGAAGCTTCAATAAAATGCAGTTGAGTAAACCCCACTCGTAAGCCTGCTCTCTTGGATTGAAATTAGTACATAAATCTAAACTGCATTGAATCGGACGTATACAGACAATCTCCACATACCTACCACTATAACATATTCACACACCCATTCGCAACTCCTCACGCACACTTCTACACACTCACACACACTGTACACTTAGAAATGCTTAGTTGGTGCTACCATTTCACATAGCTCTGTATGTTGTGTCTGCTGCATGTATTTGTATAGTTAATAAATTGTAAATCCGTAATTGGCTGTAAGACTAGCTTATATATTTTAAGCAAAAATTCAGAGAGCTGTGGATTTTGTGAATAATAAATAAATAAATTACAATAAGTGTGATTTAAGTAGTCCATTTTAATTATTGCACGGCGTGGGTGCTAAGTCACACGTGTCGTATACCTACTATGGTATAGCCTGTGTGACCTAAGTTAAGTCACACAGTGCTATCAAATGTTTTTTGTGTTTTAGTATTCTCACCACAAACTGTCTCCCAAAAATTCGTCATAGAAACCTTCCTTTGAAAATACCTCTCAAACAATGTAATTATCGCAGACTTACCTAACTGTGGCGAAGATAAAAAGGCTCTGTTTTTTTGGAAAACCCTCTGATGTGCGTTATATTGGCGTGCCGGAGAATGGGGGATGGAGGGGTTTTCCTCGTAAATGATACGTTCAACCTTCATCTCAGTAATTTAGTAGAAAGGTGACACTTTGGGTTTGGCATGCCCTTGATGCCTTATATGTCTAGTATAATAATAATAAGTTAAGGTAAGATTATTATTATTTTTAAATTAATAACCAGAGATATTAAACCAGCAAACATTGAAATAAAAACTCAGGAAACGAAAGTGTTTTTATTGCAATGCAAACAATTATTATATTATTAATATTTTTAATTATTATTATTTTAGTTGCCTTTGACATATGTCGGGGCCCTGGGGTCCCGGACCTTTGAAAGGCGTACTAGGGGCCGAAGCCAACTCACAGAGGCCCCTTATAGAATTCGTAAATGATGAGGAGGAACCAACCGACGATATTATCCCTGTATGCACCATGCAAGTGTACCCAAGGACAACCCCCGGTTGGTGAAGGACTATTGCAGAATATGGAAACAAAATTGTTTTGGAAATTGGAAACAAGTTTGGGTGGCTTATAGTGGATCGGTCCCCTTGAACTATGGAAGGTCTATGTCCCCTGCCTGACCAAAGTTATTTGGTAATGCGATACCCCTTGGCAAGACTGGTAGTCTGACTTTCGGGCTTCTGACGACCCGTAACGATTGTTAAAGATCCACGAATGACAGCTGGGATCAACTTAAAGTGCTAGCATACTTTTTGTAGTTTTAAGGTGTCATTTTGTGTAATGCCAATAAACGCGTTTTTCTTTCTTTCTTTCAACTAAATTATAGAAACGTAAACAGGAGTTTTATACCTAAATAAAAGCTTCCAGGCATTAGGAGCTTGTCCGCTTATAAATTGAATTGCGTAATTCAATTTGTCACATGTATTTTGTATGAAATCATATTTTCGTCAAAGAACAATGAAAATCCTTTGCCAGAGAGATAAAGACTTGTAGATTTTAAAAGCAATTTTTCAATTGTTTTATTAAAAAACATGTTATTAGTTGAAAATCAGTAAGAAACCACACCAACATCATCATCTGCCTAGCCTTTTCCCAATTATGTTAGGGTTGGATTCCAGTCTAACCAGCATGCATGCAGCTGAATACCAGTATTCTATATATAGCGACTGCCTATCTGAGCTCCACAATCCAGTTATTGGGTAATGCGATACCCCTTGTTAAGACTAGTTGTCAGACTTTCGGGCTACTGACGACCCGTAACGACTGTCATGGATCCACGAATGACAGCCGGAACCAACGGCTTTTTTTTTTTTTTTTGAGGATGGGAAATCATCAAATGACTCCTCCCGCTCTGGGTGGAGCAGAAGGGAGTGTCAGACTTTTACTGACTAAAACCCACCCGTGTTCCTTCCTTAGCCCTTTATGTTCCAGGGCAGCGGTAAACCCTTTCGGATGGTCCCGCTACCCTGGCAGGCTTCGGCCCTGTGGGGCCCCGTCACTTGCTGACATCTCTTTGAGGCGCGCGTGGAACACGAACACGCCGTCCGGCACGGGCCTAGTCCTGATCGGACGGAGAGCTACCCATTACTCTCCGCCCGCAGGCCCGCGCCTACGGTGGCCGGGAGTCGTCACGCGGCTCCCGACGCCCGGAGCGTCTCCCGCGGCGGCTGAGGCGTGAGGTGCGCAAGGCGCGTTCCCTCGCCCACCCCGCCACCTCCTTCGCTAGCATGACTGCTTCGCAGAAGGAGGTGACTGCCTCCCACTCCCTCTCACCCCGGACCATGGCTTGAACCAGGGCCGGGCGCGAGAGGTCGCCGCCGCTGCCAATCGCCTCTACGAGGACACGGCGGTGCTCTGCCCAAGCAGGGCAGACCTCCACCGTATGCTCCACCGTGTCCTCTGGGCGATCCTGACAGTGGTGACACCCGGGCGTCTCCTCCCGCCTGATGATGTGCAGGAACCTCCCGAAACAACCGTGTCCGGAGAGGACCTGCGTCAGGCGGTAGGTGAGAGCGCCGTGACGTCTCTCTAGCCACTCCTCAAAGAGGGGTCTTACCGCCGCTAGGTCTTACCGGGTTGGATTCCAGTCTAACCAGCATGCATGCAGCTGAATACCAGTATTCTATATATAGCGACTGCCTATCTGAGCTCCACAATCCAGTTATTGGGTAATGCGATACCCCTTGTTAAGACTAGTTGTCAGACTTTCGGGCTACTGACGACCCGTAACGACTGTCATGGATCCACGAATGACAGCCGGAACCAACGGCTTAACTTGCTTTCCGAGGCACGGAGGGGTCTTGGTATGTAAAGATGGTCACCCATCCACGGACAAACCGCGGCAAGCGTAGCTTAACCTGATCGATTGACCCGTGCGGCTGTTATTACTTAGCCATAAGCCCTTTTAGTAAGAAACCACACCATAACACAGAAATACGACAAGAACTTCAAAAACTCAAACACTTTCTGTCCATATTTTTGACCCGGATCCTCAATGAAATGGACGGGCACAAAATAAAGCCGAAAACTTAACGGATGCTTGGGGAATAAATAAATCACTTGTAAACGGGCCTTATCGTGTTTTGTTCTTGATATAATATCGGGGGAAAAAGCGGTTATTAATCGTTATGAGAACCAAGATTTGTAAGGGGAATTTGAATCGAGGGAGTAAATTATTTGGGATACTTGTATTTTTTCCGTAACATTTTTAGGGTTCTGTACCCAAAGGATGCCAACGGGATCCTAATACTAAGCCTCCTCTGTCCGTCCGTCCATCCGTCTGTCCGTCCGTCCGTCCGTCTTCTGTATGTCAGCAGGCTGTATTTCATTTACCATGCCAGTTGAAATCTTCACATGTGTATTTTTATTGTAAATATTAAAATAAAGTTAAAAATTAAAGGTGTCTTCATACAAAAAACGTGTTTTTTTCTTCGTGTTTTGCCTTGTTTACTTATTTATACACCGTTAAATTTTGATCGTTTTAATCCTTAAAAAGGGTCATTGTACTCATCATTATGAACAACTTTTACTACGGGGCCATGCCTGAAATCGTGAAAAAAAAAATCTGTTGATCCATACATTATGTCGAGTTATGCGAACATAAATCTATGGATCAACTGTTTTTTATTTTTTTTTACCTAGTAGTAAATTTAACTTTATGAAACTTCAATAGTTTTTGTTATAAGAATCTTTATTAATTAAATAGACATAACATTATATTATAATTTAAACGCTTTTAAAGGCTGTTTCCGCCTTTACTAAGACTAACAAAGAAGTACAAACGGACTTCATAATGTCTCATTAATAAAGACGAAACTAGTTTGCATCCCTTGGTTCCAAAAGTAGGTATTGTAAAGGAGAATATGAAACGAACCAATATGGTTAAATAGGTTGGTACAGTCAACAACAAAAGTCAATTAACTCTGTTACTTTTATAAATCATCTAAATTGATACAAAATGTTGGGATACATTGGTTTTCACTATTTCATGTAATAGCAGAGTTAATTATTCTTAAATATTCTATCACTACATGTTTTTCAAGAATATTTTGCTCAATAATTAAGATTTAAACAACTGAAGTGTTAACTGACTTTTGTTGCTGACCGTACCCATTTATTTTAACTCAAAGATTAAAATATCATTCTCATAATTAGTCTATAACGGTTCCCAATATTGGTAGACAAGCTTCCTCTCTGTGAGAGGGAGTGGGTCTTAATCCACCACGTGGGCCCAATGTGGTGTGTGAATGACACATGCGTCTGGATTTTTTTTTTTTTGATCTTAGGACATGCTAGATTCCTCACGGTCCTTCTCTCACCGTTTGAGACTGCAGTGGTGATGAAGTAAATTACACAGAGTAAAGTGCCAGCGTGGGTTTGAACCCACGACCGGCCGTTACCATTTATTTATTTAATTAAACTTTTCGCACAAAAGGTACAGACGCTACTACAATCTGTCAAATTTCTTTAGTAGATTTTCAACTTTATCGCTAAAGCATAAGGTTCAAGGTTGATTGGGAAAATTTGACAGTTTCGGGTAGCTTAATGTGCTGGCGTCTGTACAAAGGCGGACTTAATGCCTTTGGCATTCTCGACCAATCAACCAAGACATTACCCAAAATATCAGAAAGAAAGAAAAAGGAGACCACTGCTATCAAAGATAAAAATATTAATCACAAAAAAAAACATTCACTATGAAACTCAACGAATAGGGCTAGTTATAAAAAGTTTCTCTATTTTATAACAAAAAGAGCTACCTCTAGGTTTCCTAAACTTTTGTTTGTTTCGTTGTTCTGAACAGAAAATAATGTGGCGTTTTAATTATAACTCTATTAAAGTTGTAACTTTCTGTTTTGGTTCGGAATAAAGGCTAATCTTTAGAACGATGAAAGAAGTCCTCGAGATTAAGGGATTTACAAACAAAGACGAGGGCGAAGCTCTGTTTATAGAATAAAGAAGGATTGCGTAAGATACGCTCCAAGTAACTTAAGTTAGCTAATAAATTGTGAGGAAGAAAGAAATGGAATGGTTAAAATGACCATTTATTACATTGAAACGATTTTAAAGATTAGGTCGTCGTTGTAAGGCGTGGGTTTGAACCCAGTCAGACTTTGTATAATTTATTTCATCGCAGTGGCGACAGCAGTGGTTCTTGTGAAGGAAAACATCGTGAGGAAATCTGTGTCCTAGAACGAAAAAATCAAAGGGAGAAAAATCAGAGGCGAGGCCTGTGTACCAGCAATAAGAATCTTATAGACTAATAGAATACCAGCGCTTCGACATTTATTTTTTAAATGTCGAAGCATCATGCTGAGATAGGAGCCTTTTGGCCTCGTATAGGACTTTCTGTTTCATTTTTTTTTTCCTTTTTTTAAAATTTTTTATACAATTTGTTTTATTTTTTATTTTTAACTCGTTTAGTTTAGTTTTATGATCCTGTACGAGTCGCAATAAATACTTTTTCTTTCTTTCATTCTAGACTGATTTTGTTATAGAGGACCTTGCTGCATCATGACGGTTCCTTGTCAATATATATACGAAAACATTATGTACGTTCGAAAACATCTACATCTTTTTAGTAAGATAAGTGACAGGCATAACTTTAACACTAGGAATAGGAACAAACTAGATCAACCGAGCTTCAGATTGTCTAAAGTAAAAACTTCTTTTATGGGGTACTGTGTAAAATGTTATAATAAAATACCACTCGATATTCTTCAACTAAATGAGAAGAAATTTAAAACATGCATTAAACGCACACTATGTAGACAAGCATATTATAAGTTGGACGAGTATATAGTAGATAAAAATGCTTGGCTTAATGCTGGTCCTGCTCCACAGGCAGTTGGGCTTACAAGTTGATCACAATTTCAATATTTGGAAGAGGTGCTTCCCCTTTTTGTTTTTTTTTTGTGTTTATTTTATTTAATCAGGATTAATTTTTAATACTTCAGTATTAAATACCTCTTCATGATTGGTAGTAATTTTTTTTTCTCTCATCTCTTAATTAAATTGCAAACTATAGTTTTGTATAATATAGAAGCATTTTTGAAAATTTTGTAAATGTAAGAACCATGGATCCGTTTTTTATGATATTTTGATGTTGACTTGAAAGAGCATGGCAGTTGAGAATATGTCATGCTCACTTAAATGTCTCACTGGTGGTGGCGCGTGTGTTGGATTATTCGGTTCCCTACGAAATGGTTGAGCTGGGTGGTGCTGATCCACGCGTCATGTTCGTGAACGGGCGCCATCTGTTGAGACTGGTCATCTCTTAACTGCCAGGGCTTATTTTTAATTTTATATTTTAAGTTGTTTCTTTACATTGTTCTCACATATAGAAGCAATAAGAATAATGTAACCAGGATTTTGTAAAAATGTCTTGATTTAAAAGAGTGTCCGTGGAGTTTCTTGCCCGTTCTTCTCCATAGAGATCTACGCTTTGGAATGGGCATATAGCTTCAACTTTCTGACTAACTGACAGACTATTTAATTTTGACAATTCAAAAGTGCCTGTAAATGGTTTAATTGAAATAAATGATTTGAGTTTGAGTTTGAGTTTAGATTTTTGAGTTTGAGTTTAGATTTTGGAACTGTATAGATTTTAATTGAAATTAAATGTTACTTTTGCAGACGAGAATCTGTGAAAGATTTTACTAATGCCTTTTTGGCACACAGTACAAAGTTTATTTCTTTTTGTTTACCCAAATTCTTTATTTAACTCTAATCAAGTTTTTGTAAGCTTGTCAAACAAAAGATTACAAACATAATGAAGTCTCTACTCCGTGTTGCTAGCAATTGGAGCATTTCCAATTTAAAAGTTAACTTCAAACAAAAATAGGTATTATTTTAACCCAACATTAAAAGTTCTGGACAGCGTAGATTTTTCTTAACAGTAAGAGTACAATAAGCTTACAAAAGGTCACACACAGCTTCAACGCTTGTTTGGCTTCAAGCCAACCGAGTGGTCTGCATGCACTTGTACAAAAACTTTTCTATTGTTTCTTGCAGATTATTACTGGAAGCTTTTGCGGTAAATTTTCAATGTGCCCTGTTATGTGGAGTTTGTACCATCTTTTTGTTTGACCATCTTTACATACCGAGACCGTGCCTCGGAAAGCACGTTAAGCCGTTGGTCCCGGCTGTCATTCGTGGATCTTTGACAGTCGTTACGGGTAGTCAGAAGCCCGAAAGTTTGACAACCAGTCTTACCAAGGGGTATCGTATTACCCAGTAACTGGGTTGTGGAGGTCAGAAAGGCAGTCGCTCCATGTAAAATACTGGTATTCAGCTGCATCCGGTTAGACTGGAAGCCAAAGCCAACATAGTTGGGAAAAGGCTAGGCAGATGATGATGATGTGGAGTTTGTAAGAAATACATATATGTGGGGTATTGTCGGTTCCTGTTCCAAATAATAAGTATATCACACTAATAATATAAAATAAGGCCGAAAGTTTGTGAGTGAGTGTGTGTGTGTGTGTTTGTATGTTTGTTACTTCTTCACGCTCAAACGGCTGAACCAATTTTGATGTAATTTGGTATGGACGTAGCTGACACCCTGGGGGCCTACTCCGAAGTGCAAAGTGCGAATGTTCGGATCGGACCGACACATGGCCGAACCGAATATTATTGAAAAATGCGAAAAAAGTTCGGATCGGCTCAGTTGGGTCGGGACCATAGTCAATATTCGAAAGAGTGTAGGAGTGTAGGATCGGAACCGACCGAACCAAATAGTAACTTTGTAGCAGAAAACGGCCGAACATTCGGCCGATACTACTTCGGAGTAGACCCCTGGATTAACACATAGGATACGTTTTATCCCGATATTCTCACGGGACCGAAACTTATGCGGGTGAAACCGCGGGGCGCAGCTAGTGTATAAGTATAAAGAATCGCTCTTCTTTAGCGTTAGTTGAGTATTTATAGGATATTTAAAAAGGTTATTTATCTCATTATTCACTCCTCATCATCAGCCTTTCCCCGACTATGTTCGAGTCAGCTTTCAGTCTAACCGGATGCGGCTGAGTACCAGTATTTTATATGGAGTGACTACCTCTAGGTAATACGGTATCCCTTGGTAACTGGTTGTCAAACTTTCGGGCTTCTGACGACCCGTAACGACCGTCAAGGATCTATGCTTGACAGCCGGGACTAATGGCGCGTTCATTGTTCAGTCCTGTACCTAAATAATGCTTTTGCTATGGCTTTTTTAGAAATACAGCTCTCTTCTCTTCGCTTTTTCACTCCTGAGAACCGTGACTCCGTTTCAAATAAAATTGTCAAAAGTTGTTTTCCATCTGGAGGTCTACTCCTTATAGAAAGAAGAAAGAAAGAAATAGAAGAAAGAAAATACTATTTTAAGCACGAAATCCATAGTTTCAGCCGGAATTACGCGCGATTCCTACTCCGTATTACCTACGGATATAAAATGAGTTTGGAGCTGAACCTAAGAATGAATGACACTACGATTTCACACTCCCGAAGTGTTTTTTCCACCCGAAAAATTCGAATGAAGAAAAGTTAATTAATCGAGGGTAGGTACACTTCTTTTTTTTTTTTTGTGGCTGGAAAATCATCAAATGACCCCTCCCGCTCTGGGTGGAGCGGATGGGAGTGTCAGACTCTTACTGACTAAAACCCACCCGTGTTTCTTCCTTAGCCCTTTATGTTCCAGGGCAGCGGTAACCCTTTCAGACGATCTTAGACCCCCTTGCAGACGATCTTAGACCCCCTTTCGACGATCGGCTTAGAATAGAAGTGAAGTGATACCGCTATCCTGCCAGGGTAGCGGGATCACTCACTTCTAAGTTTCAAAATACTGTCTGATGGGCCCTTTGTTGAAAGACTTATAGAGTAGGACCCTTGTTACGATCAGAGGCCTCGTGGAGTGGGGTGCTGTTAGATCGTACGAGTATCTCCAGTTGCTCGGATATTTGATCCGACCGCCGTGTTAGGCTTCGGCCTCTAGCCCTTTTGCCCTCTATTTCAAATCCAGCTATCATAGTACCTAAAATGCGAGTACCTTGCCTACTATTATTCGAAAATAAACTCCACATTTTGTATTCTTACCTATAAGCTATATAAAGATATTGCATTTTCTACTGGCTTCAATTAAATCTGGTCTAAACAATATTATAATATTTCATCTAAATTATACTCGTAGCAGGTACGAGTATTAAGTTCTTTAATAGCCTCATTAAAATCTGCATAAAGGATTTAATAATACGATACGCGTATAACAAGACTAATGATAGTAGCATTTATATGAATAATATAAGTATTTCATTCATTTTATGAATGAAATATTATAATAAGACGACCTGGAAGTACCAAGAGTAAGAACCCTGCACGGTAGAAAAATTATACATTATGAGGGGGTTCGGCTGTATAATAAATTACCTAAAAAAGTCAGAGAGTGCACAAGCATACCAACATTTAAAAAATGCCTAAGTTATCATTTGTTAGACAAATAAGATTGGTTCGTATTTTCACTATTTTTTTATTAGACATAAGTTTAGCGTGAGTTGCTCTGTATTTTAGTTACCTACCTAACAACATAATTACTTTTTTATTTATTGTTTATTTTTTACAAAAGATAATATTAAAATGGAGCTGTTTATTGGATGGCTCGACGTCGTAATGTAACCTACAACATATTGTTAATTTAATTAAGTTTATTTTATTTTAAACCGAAATATTCGTTATTATTCATTATATTATTTTAGTTTTTTCGTCACACTCGCATGTTCCAAAGACCATGTTTACATAACGCAAACGCTGTAAACTTGCACTAATTAGTGATAGATAACGCAATGTAAGTATGTGAAACTTGCAGCATGAAATAAATTGATAATTAACGTGATCAGGTTTTTAGGTTGATTCATTTTTAACAGATGCGTAGGCATGCATTTAATAATGTGAAGTTCTGCAGATTTGTTGCTACAATATGATTTATTTCCAACCACTGATCGCTCACCAACGTATTGTAAATGTGGCATGGCGACCATGACATTATCTGTTGCAGATATTAAATCCATGTTTGTAACGCACCATCTTCTTCTTCGTGTAGCTTGCACGAAAGTTATTAAAGTTTGTTGGCTCAAAACTTTGCCATTTCCACGGCGTTATTGGTGGCAGCGTAGCGTTCGTTGCACCATATTTCTATTAGACATTACTATTACTATTTTCTTTTATTATTATTATTTATTTAATTCAGACACAGTGATCCATATTCATGTTGGTAAAATTAAAAATTATGTTAGCAACCAAAGATCAGAATACATGCCAAAATAATACTATTATAACTAAAACTAAAATTAAATAAGTAACCAGAATACATAAAATCAAATTGTAAAATAAATTCATTACCCAAAATCTCAATCATCTTTAAATTCATTAAAATCTTTAAAATCATTTACATATTTAAATTAATATAACGAATATAAATTAAAATCGAGATATATATTAGATATTACTATTTTCCTTCCTGTTATAATATTATGAAAATGACACAAGACTTACCGAGCGACCAAAGAAACGATGGATGGAGCATGTGAATGATGATATTATGGTTAGAAAGGGGGGGATTATCGACATGACGACTAATAGAGAAATACGGAAGAAAAATACATGTTGCGCCGACCCTAAATAAATTAAGATAAAGGCAGGAGAATGATGGTGACACAAGGCTTTTAAAAGTCTTGGCTGAATCCATTCCTAAGTCTACATCACATCATTTGAGGATTCATTTTGATTTAAGGCTATAAAATAAAACTTTTTCACGTTAGTCATGCCTTTTGAAACATCGGTTATTTGTTAAAGTAAGACGGAGTAGTTGAAACAAAAAACAAACATGACCGAATGTGGGCCAGCCGCCATTTCATCTCTCCGCGTAATTCACACGCGAACTAATATAACACGATAATATTAACTGCAAATGAATATGAATGCTCAAGTTGAAAAGATAAAGCGATTAGTGAAATTGTATACAATTCTAATTTGTTTTGGTGTTAGTGGTTTCTATCCACATTTATGTATGAGCATGGCTGTGTGGCCCAGTGGAAACAGCTGTGACTTAAGAGTTATAGGTCGTAGGTGCGAAACCAGATAGGCACTTTCCACTTAACACCTTTTGGTGAAGAAAAACATCGCGAGAAAACATGTCCTAAAACCAAAAATTCGAAGACATTTAGAAAGAAAAAAAAGAAAGAAAGAAAAAGCGCAAACATGACGCATAAAAAAAAGGACAAAAACACACAAAAAAAAAAACAAGTTGGGGGTAAACATGCGACCGTGCGTGCGTGCGTGCGTGCATGCGTGTGTGCGTGGTGCATGCATGGGTTTAGGACATCAACCAACCCGCACTGGGCCCGCGTGATAGATTACAGATCACTTCCTCTCACAGAGAGAAGGCCTTTGTCAGCTTCATCACAGCAGAATATTATAGGCTAATTATGATGGCTGTGTGGTTCGCTGCCATCCCTCGAGGGCTGATATGTCACGCATCTTAGTAAGCTTTTGTGACTGACTGACCAAAATAACAACAAACAATACGCTCACTTAGATATTTAAAATTATATTGTCCTAAGGAAGTCGCTAAACTATGAACGTTCCATATTTTTTAATGTAAACCTAGTCAGTTATAATAATAATTATAATAAATCTTTATTTTCAGACCATAGAGCCATAACTTAACATCAGATCAAGAAACACGTTACCTAAATAAAAATAACAAGAAAAAATAACAACATATTCACAAAAAACATTTTATAAACTTCCACACAATATTCCAATTAAAACCAACAAGAGCAGCACAAAAACTGTAGCGCAAAATCAAGCCGAAACTTTCCCAGCATACAGTGTTAAAACTCCAAACTTTTCTATTAAAAAAAAATCTCTTGACCGCTGCCAGATGTCGCAAGCTGAGCGTAATTAGCTTAGCTTAATTCGCTGCAGCCTACAACTTGAACTGTTACATTTGGCTGGCGTTCTGCCAGGCACCACAGCCTGCGGAAGCTGAGATAGACGACAAAAGAAACAAAGCGAGACAGTCAGCGGTAGGCGGACTAGGTGCCAGGTATTTCGGAGGATATTCAATTTTCTATAGATTTTTTGGCACACGTGGATGTCTCATGAGTTGTAACCCTCGTTGAGGCTACCTGCAAAACGGATGCGAATGGTTTGCCAACATGTACAAAGATGATTGTCAAGTCCCCGTTTGCTGTTTCTGCCGAATCGGATTTGATGGTTTTTGATTTTCTTTTTAAGGGTATGGAACACTCAAATAAATGAAGTCTTCTTTCGTCCCCTGGATAGTGTAGGTCTGTGTCAATAGACGGCAATTCCGCCATTCAATGAGCATAGGGTTGTTAAACAATCCGTTTCTCCAACAACAATAACAAAAATGAAGTCTTTTTTTGGGTGTCCCGAAAAGTTTTCCTAAATTTGACAATTCTATTTCTAAATTTGACAATTCTATTTCAAAATTTGACAATTCTATTTCTAAATTTGACAATTCTATTTCAAAAGTTGACAATTTTATTTCTAAATTTGACAATTCTATTATTTTACTATCTATTTCTGAATTTTCTATTTTTTGTTTAGTAAAATCTGATAAAATTAGGGCCGTTATCTCTTTATTTTTAGTCAGACAATTCTCGTAATTTAAAGAAAGTTTACAGTCAGAGGGGTAATTCTCGTAATTTTAACAACGTTCACAGTCTGATGTCAGTCTCAATCTGTTAAAAATACGTCTAATTTTCCTACATTTTGAATAATTTTTGACATTGATTGTCGCTGAGATGAGATTGCGACTAGATTTTGAACGTATTTAATTACGGGAATTGGCCTTCAGTCTTATATAGTTCTGTCCTCCGAGATCTAAACATCTGGTGACTGTAACCACACAAGAGTGGCTATCCACGAACGTTACACTGTCGTGAAATGTTTGTTTTAGATCATTTAGTTATTGTGTTGTTCTTTTACGCTCTGTGCTCACTTCGTAACGTTACGTCATATTTTTCCTTTTTGATGTGTCGCGAACTGTACGTTCATTCTGTTTGGTTTTAAAAATGGAAATGACGTCTCTTTACTCTATATCTCTATGTTGAATTAAATTACAGTACGATGTAATCAGTGTTTAGTTGTAGATAATATGTGTGACATACTGGCTAATATGAGATAGTATTTGTTAAATATAGGTCCACTTACAACATACACACTTACTTTTAGCCTGGAGAAGGTAGGCAGTATGAGACCTCGGGGTGATAGTCGAGATCTTAGGGGGGCAGCATCCATCTTCGGCTTCCCTTGTAACAGATAGAATGCGATTATATCATTCAGTAGGATCGGCCTATCGTTATTCACCTTAACGTAAGCATTTTCCAAAACTGAGCCTATTGCAATCCTCATAAGGTTCTCTCACCCTCTCACCGAAGAGGTCTTTGTCCCAGCTGTGAGAACATTGTGGCTAATTATAAAGCTCTCTTAAGACATGCTCAATTATCCTTATTTCTCTCCCAGATCCTTAAGTATATAAACCATTATAATAATCCCTAATATTTCTCAATTCCAGGTCCTGCCCGCGACTACTAAAAGGCTATTCACAGAGGAGTCCAGGTGGGCCCGCCGCTCGGTCGGGCCCACCATTGCAGCAAGCTTTATTTATTGTAAGTAATTTAAAACTATTTGATCTCAAACTATTGTTTCCGACGGCCATTTCGTCTAACGATAAATCCTTTGAGCTGCGACGCCAGTAAAAAATAACCCATTTTGTGAGATTGGGACGCAAATAAATCTCTTGCTAGTAAATCTTTATGTCGAAGACGACAGATTTGTTTAACGGTATTTAACTGAATGTTTGGGGTTGTCAATGACACCGTGAATGTTATACATGGTGTTAATATCAATATACATGGTATATGTATATTAAAACTATTACTCAAATACAATTAATAAATCAAATACAATATAAGGACAAGAACAACACGCCAGCCTAGTCAAATAACCCGCCCCTAACTGTTCCCGGCGCAAAGGTGCCCAAAATGCTTGCTGCATTGCCACGTTGGATGGTCTTGCCCGTTCTTGTCCATAGGTACCTACTACGCTTTGAAATTGGCAACTAGCTTCATCTTTCTGACTGATTGACCCCTTGACAATTCAAAAGTGCCTGTAATTGGATTATTTGAAATAAATGCTTTGACTTTTTTTGCCTCCTGTGTCGCAGACGAAGTCGCGGGCTACAGCTAGTAGCATAATAAAGCAAACAGTAGTTAAAATTAACTGGGAATGAACTGTGAAAACTTTTATAACTTAAAACAGAGGAATTTTATTAGAAAACATGTTTTCGTCAGTTTCACGGGTCCGATAATATTTTAAAGTTAGGGTGCGTCCACATTAGTTATATTATTTTTACGAGTTCTCTTAAATATTTTAGAGCAAGAATTTAGGTTTATGGGTAGGATAAATCTTTATAGTATTTAGCGTGATGTTCATTTATTTTATTAAATAATAAATGTTAAACATTTAACTTAATGGCTGAGTTTTATTCTTTCATAATTGAAATATAATTATTATAAGCCCTGTGTTCGCTGTGTGTCTCCAAAGAGGAAAATTGTCATAACCAAAACGGCGGAAGAAGGGTTCTGTCTTTTTACTATATTAATAATCTAGAATTAGTCTCTAATAGGCTGTACGAGAGCACCGTCATCCGCAAATTCAAGTTTAAACTTTACCCTTTCTTTCGCGATTTTCTTGTATCTATCTTATTACTGGAGAGCTCAAAATGGAATTATAATAATGATGATTACAATGCTATAATAATTATGTTCATTTAGGTTCATGTTTAGGGTTTCTTCATTAGTGTTTTCATTAACTCACTCATTTGTAACCAGCTTGCGTCCTAAATATTCCAATCCAGCGCCCAGCCTCCTTTATTAAGAAAATTCATAGTGTTTGCTGATTCACGTACCATTTCAACTGAGCGTGAAAACCTCAGTTTTATTCTAAGGAAAACCTTTTTGTTCAACAAAAAGAAAATCTTGAGAAAAACGGTGGAAAAAACGAATCATCTGGTAAGTATTTGAAGTATTTCCAGTTTAATAATTCCTGTAGGATGTTCAAAGAAGTCTGTTCGGAATGATAATATAGTTTTGTTATTTTTTATTGTTTTTCAGGAAAAACTATCGCTGAAAACTTCGTTTTTATTGAGCACGGAACTGAAATAATTGTTTTTGATAAGTTACTAGTATTTACTTTTTGTTGTAATAAAAAATATACTGTACACCTTCATTTCTGTCAAAGTTGTTATTGGGGTACTTCTAATCTTGTAAGTATATACGAATTTGTGTGGGGTAGGTACAACTAAAAAGTGAAAAATAAAAACATTTTTACAAAAAGAAAAACGACCGACGTAAAAACAAGTTATTGTTCTCTTTGTAGTGTTATTTGGAAGCCGTTTGTTTTTTTTTTTTAATATTTTTATCCATCAGTTTATGTTATGTTCCTACTTTCCTCCTAAACGATTTTGCATCCCGTCTGCACCAATCTTCCTAATAGCCAGAACCAGGGAACTGAAATCAGAGAACAATATAAACTTGAACAATAACCATCAATCGCTAAAATTGTGTACCGGGTTATTAATTAGAATAGTCGCGTTTATCGTATTGTGGGCGAACGGGTGACGTAAATTGTTTGGAATGGGCAGCCAGGCTGCTTAAGTTGTTTATGGCCTGCATTTCATGAGTTTCCTCGTTCGAAGTGTAGTACTTTTAAAACCTTATTCCAGCTTTATTTGTTAGCATTGTACACTATGCAGGGTGGCATGGATATCGACGCGCAAACTGCAGTGCGATTCTGTAACCATCTCACCGTGAAAACTTAGGCGAAGGGAGCGTGGAGTGAGCTGTCATTCCAAATAATGCTAGGGATTGACACTACTGACAACTCACATCAAGCTCACTTCACTTGAGTTTTCACGGTGAGATTTTTACAGAATCGACCGGCTGTAACCATGAAGTGAGCATAATTATGATGTTAGACGGTGTACCGTAGAAATTCTTCGTCGGTTATGAAAAAAAAAATAAGTGACGTTTTATAGAAAACTGCAATACCTACGCTGTCAAAATGTATAGAATGGCTATTGTTTCACAATCATGTAAATGATTATTTACCTTTATGTAAGAAGGTTTGTACAAACACTTTTACACGTCAGTTATATTTTCCATGGTAACAGGTTGTGCGTCGATATCTCTGCCACCAAGTATTATTTATTAGGAAAAATCATGCAAGTCTATTGACTTGCATGATTTTTTTAAACTAAAAAGTTCAAAGTATATATTTCAATTAAACCATTTGCAGGCTCTTTTGAATTGTCAAATAGTCGGTCAGTGAGCCAGAAAGTTGAGGCTAGTTGCCCGTTCCAAAACATAGACCTCTATGGAGAAGATCAGGCAAGAAACTACATGGACACTCTTTTTAATCAAGATATTACAAAATCTTGGCTGTATTGTTCTTGTAGTCTACTTTTGGAATGTTTGTAAATATGTGAGCACCATGTATCTATCACATAGTCAATTTATATGTCATGGTTTCATTAATTCATTTTAATTCTTTTACCTATTGTGGTTATTTTATTTTTAGGTGCATCGTCTTCACATATAATTATATAATTAATGTATGCAAAATATTGTAAAACATTTTAAAAGAGTAACGGTGGAGTTTCTTGCCCATTCTTCTCCATACGAAAACTACCTTTTGGAAGGGGCGACTAGAATCAATTTTATTTTAATTTTAATTTTGCCTTTAATGTGCCTATTTGAAATAAATGATTTGACTTTGACTTTGTTGATATATAGTGAGAACAGTGTAAAAAAACGATATAAAACCATTCAAAATTTAAGGTTAAAGATAAGCCACAGGTAAGGACGAATAATGAACGACTTCTATTTGACCTATAAAATTCAAATGTTTACTATTCTATTCAGGTGGAACCGGGTTTGACCTTACCTATATAAATACCACTATAACAAGATAAGCATTGTAAAATAACTGAACCATACGCGTAATTTGCGTTTACTGTTTTATTAGTTTTCAACCGATATCACAAACAAGGTTAGGTGATAAACTTCATTAATTTGTTACGTGTAATGTTGGTTAGGTGTAGGAGCAATGGAGTGGTAACAGCCGACTTACAAGCTGTACATCGTAGGTTCGGACCCCGAAAGGCGCTTTACTCTGTGTAAATTATTTCATCACCACTGCTCTCAAAAAGGTAAAGGAAACAAAAACCTCGAGAGGAAACAGGCATGTCTTAGAACCAATAATTCAAAGACATGTGACATCTACCAACCCGCACTAGGCCCACGTAGATTACGGTACACTCCCTCTTACCGATAGGAGGCCTGTGTCCCAGCAGAGGAAACATTATAAGCTGACTATGCTAAAGTTGGTTTTCAATATAATTATGAATAGACCCAGACTCATCATCATCTACTTGCGCTTATCACAAGGTACTACAAGATCAATTTTATTAGTAAAAAAAACTTGAGAGGTGTCAAGGGATGGAACGAAGTATAACTGGCTTGCTTTCTATAAGAGGGAGAGAGAGAGACAGACAAAGAAACACGCGCACGCCGCACCCGCACGGCTTACAACTATAGCAAAAAGTGTCGTTCCAACTTTTGGTCTTAATTTTTTCCGTCTAGCCCCCTTTCGCAACGCGCGATAAGGAACTTCGTTCCAATAGAAAACTTGAGAGGTGTCAAGGGACACCCGGATGGAACGAAGTTCAAAGAGAGAGAGAGAGAGACAGACAGAGAAACACGCGCACGCCGCACGGCTTACAACTATGTATAGCAAAAAGTGTCGTTCCAACTTTTGGTCTTAATTTTTTCCGTCTAGCCTCCTTTCGCAACGCACAATAAGGAACTTCGTTCCAAAAAAGCTTAAAACTATGTTAGTTCACACATAAACGCATAAAATCTTTGAAGAACGGATCGTCATACCTGTCCGCTATCACACTCAGGATGCTGTTGCTACTCACACGCACTCTGTGCAACAGTGACGGCGCTTTCTTGCTTCGACTTTAGGTCGGCGCAACACGTTTTCTTCTTCCATTCTCCCCTGCCATCATCATCATCAGCCTGCAGCAGTCCACTGCTGGACTTAGGCACGCTATTCAACTCGATTTTCGGCAACTCTCATCCAGCTGCAACCAGTTGCTCTGCCCTGCGACCGGTCATGCTAAAATAATAAATTTCTTTATTTAAGTAACAAGGACTCATTCTGTTATTAAACTTAAGAACTATGTTAGTTTTTTGTATTTAAAATTATTTCATCCCATGATTGATGTACAGACGCCAGCAGGTCAAGCTACCCAAAACTGTCAAATTTTCCCAATCAACATTGAACCTTAATATTTAGCGATAAAGTTGAAAATCTATTAAAGAAATTTGACAGATTGTAGTAGCTTGACGTGCTGGCGTCTGTACATGCAACCGACCCTGCTCGATCATTTTAAGGATATTGTTGGAACTGGCCCATACTCTGCGCACCAGAGATGCACATCTAATTCGCATCGTTGCGTAAAAGCAATGTATATGCGCGTCCGCGAACATTCCCGTAGAGCTACAAAAACGGGGCAGTCCCACCAACACCCTGAAAGTTTTGTTGTATTGGACACGAAGGGCGTTGTACGACCGTTGGGTATATCTAGCCCACAGGCTGCACGTGTAAAAAGTTGTACAATAAGCTCGAAACAGAGTATTCTTGACTTTGAACGAGCAGCGTGCAAACCTGCGAGCTAGCAAGCGAGCTATCATTCGCTCCTTCATTATTCGCACAATAGACCCAGACTAAAACACTGATATTTTTACTAAGAAAATTATATCTCACTATAGCTTGTACCCGTGGCTTCGCTCACGTTAATGTAGATTTTGTAAAGTTATTTTTTTATCCCTTTAAAGTACTTTATTTCTGAATGGAAGGCGATGTTCTTTTCTATACCCCTCTTAACGTGTATGCAACATTTCATTATGATCGGTTGAGTAGTTAAGGCGTGAATGCGTAATAAATAAACAAACTCACTTTCGTATTTATAATTTAGTTAGGATTTTAGATAAAACTAGAAATACTTGGATGAAAATTAAAGCTTCAAGATTAAGTTAAACTGAACCTTGTACGATCAGCTTTTTAAGCATTAGTTATTGAAAAGCATCTTCACGAAAAATACCTAATTGAGACGATCGTGTACTATTTATTTTCTCATCCATGTTACAGTTATTTTATATCGACCGCTTTTATTTTGCACAGCGAGCGGCGATGTCATGTCCACCCTTACGTTGTTGACACCGCCGCGATCCGGACGAAGCGTTTTGCCTCGTCGTTTATACCGCGTACATCGAAAGACTGGAACAATTTGCCTGCAGCGGTCTTCCCGTCCGATTATAATTTAATTGTCTTCAAGGCTAGAGTGAATAGGCTCATAATAAATTAGTGCGCTTTACCATCAACGATTGCATCACTGCTTTCTATCAGGCGGGATCGCAGTCAAGTACTAGTTATATCATTAAAAAAAAAGCGATAACTTGTAAATGGCCTTCAATTTCATTTTTTTTAAGAACATTGTTTAAGTTAACTGCAAGTTTCCCGAACAGAATAAAATGTAATACTTCGCAAAATAAACTTTAAAACAAATAAACTAATTTGACAGCCCTAAATAATGGCACTTAATTAGCCTGCTCAACGTATTTATATTGTGGTTTTAGCTAATTATACAGTATCTAACCCTCAATTAACTACATTTTGTTGTGTAATAACTAGTTTTTGCCATGATGGTAAACTATAAACAAAAGTATTTTATGTTTTCAGCAAACTCATGTAGTGACTCTAAAATTACGAGTTTTGTACAAAATGGCTGAGTACCTATTTTGTATTCATGCTCGCTTTTGCTTTTTTTGGTAATGAAAAACTGAGAGTCATTTGTTTTTTATGGGCAGGTATTAAATTATTACTTCACTTTTTTGTAATAGGTTTTTTGGCCACAGTGCAATATTGTGAGCAGAGAAATTACAGTTCGGAGGCATTGTGATTATAATTTTTTTTTTGGTATCCCGTTTTTGTTTCCCCCTGAAAGTTATGATAAAAATATAGTCTGATTACATTCTCGGTTCCCCCCGAAATTTAAATATTAAGTACATTTAAGCAAGAAAGTGCAACCACCGTAATATTAGCAGTACTTAACCGATTTTTAGACCATGCTAGAACTTGATTATTTCTTATTGTATTCTATGGCAGCAGTTTTCAAGCTTTTCAATCACATATTTCCTCCGCTAATTAACTCGTAAAATCTCTTTGTTTCCCTTCCCCTATCATTTTGAACGATCCATTAAATTTAATTTTACAATTCATTTTCATTTCCGAAACATTACACCAACTGTATCGTCCATTTATGCGCGTAACGACTTTACATTTTTGCGAGAAAAAAAGCAGGAATTTTGAAAGAACCCCAATTATGGACCCTTATTACATCCAACGAGGGTTTCTGAGTACCTAAGATATCCCTTCACATGATTTCAACTTTATTAACGCAAATGAGATGCGAATGATTTAAAAATGCAAGCTCTTCTAAACCAAATTAGATTTTCTAAGGTAGAAAACATGCAATAAATACTTTTTGGGCAGCGAAATTTCAATCAGTTAGACTTTATGAAATCGTTTGAGTTTTGTCTTAGAATTTTCCCTTTTAAGCAAATAATTTAAATTGTCATTCATCTGACGCAGATCTGAGATCAGCAGAATTCATTTAAAATCAGTCATTTTAGTTACATTCCAAGAAAACTGTAGTTGTCAGCAATATCTATGTATCAATTTGCCATAAATAAGTAGGTACTGAAAATACATTTTTTTTCTTACAGTTAAAACATATTTTTCGGGATCTTCTATTTATATTATCTATTATCTTTGTAGATACAGGCTGATTAAAGGAGAGGATAAATATTAGAAGATTTTATAACTGTGGCGTAATGCTTAAAAAATACAAAAGACTATCTCACGTAAAATAACAAAACAGACTTCATACCATATAATATTTATCTTCTAAAAGTCTTAATTCACATAATGTTTCTACATTTTCATACGCTCCAAAACTAGGGTAAATATTTTTTATCACAACCAATATTTTAGTACGAAAACATTTGCGAAAAAGAAACCTGGCTTTGGTAGCGACGAGAAAAGGAGAAAGTGTTATTCAGAATAATTACATTACTTGATAAAGTTGTAAGAGATTTGGTGGATGGGTTAATATAATGTTGTGGTAGCACTGTAATTGCTACTCTGTATAGTAATCGAGTTTGCACACTGTGGTAATTGGTAGGCTGTGGTCCTTTTTTTGGATGGCAGTGCTCATTTGTTTTTGTCTATTTACGGCCAGGGTTTTTCGTAGGTAGGTACGATTATATTACACAATTCAATTAGTCGGTAATTGTGTCTGTTTGTTATTTATGTAGTACATTTTTATACACAGTCAGTATTATTTTGTATATTTCATTTTTAAGGGTTCCGTACCTCGAAAGGAAAAAACGGAACCTTTATCCCCTACCTTTATCACTTTGTTGTCCGTGCGTCCGTCTGTCTGTCTGTCAAGACCATTTTCTCAGGAACGCGTGAAGGTATCAAGCTGGAATTTATATCAAATACTCAAATCTACTGATCCTTGGAGCTATGAAAAAATCAAACTTCTAAACCAACGCAATCAAAATATACAGCCGTTTATGCCGCAATTTTCCGCAAATTTTCGACACTTGCAAGGGAATCAAAACCTACAGGGTACTGACCGTGAACTCAGAATCTTGAATTTTGGTACGAAGCAACGTCTTATAGCACAGATAAAGGAAACATTTCGAAAACCGTAATTTTTTTGTTACATACCTACAAAGTTGTACGGACCCCTCGGTGCGCGAGTCCGACTCGCACTTGACCGGTATTTTTTTAATTCAAAAGGAACATATACACTTATAGACAATATTGCAGCCCACAACGCTGTGCACTGATTAACCATAGAATATATTATAACAATAGGTTTTTTTTTACTAACTAATAAATTAACTATCTTAAAGCTCTAGCTCTAGCTATCTCCATAGCTTTTACAAATCAAGTGTAACAAAGGAAGCAGTATATAAAAAGGCTTAAAAGATATTTGTAATTTCATTTAATGAAATTCAATTGAGCTATACAGTAAGAAAGGGTCTTAATTTGGCCTATGTTGCCGCTTCTTGCAATTAAAATAATAAATCAAATATTTCGGATAAAGATATAATAATATCATTTATTTCGGACAATGTCCATATTTGGTTAGTATAAAGGGTTTGGTTTTGGTTACTATAAATATATAAAGGGGCATGCATATCGGGTGATTTAGGTCAAGGTATTTATTTTGTATGAAAATGAATGAAAAATAAGAATTCTTTAATGTGCTCATAATGAAAAATGCTTAAATATTCACAAATTACTTGAAGAAGTGTTTTCTCTTTTTTATAATAAATCACATAAAAGGAGAATGCCCATTTTGTTAGGAGTTTTGGGCCCCTAAAAAACTTCGCATGTCACAGTGGTTTTAACTTGGTTTCATAGACCTAAAATCACCTTTTCATATCCTGAAATCGATTTTCAATTTTTCACCCTTGTTCAAGAGAAATCTTATTTTTTCGGATGCTGAAATTGAGGTTATAAAACAAGTTTTATTTTGTTTTATACATATTTGAAATTAAAATAATATTGTTTAAGTATTAATATTGATATCTGAATTTAGAAAACACTACATAACTTCTTCTCTTGCTAGATATTATGTAGGTTAAGTACTTGCGCTTACAAATATCCCTTGCCGTGCCCTGCCGGCAGTCAGCGTTAAGTAGGCTGTGCCCTCACCACTAGTAGGCAGTGTTGTTAAAAATAAATACTTACCTACGACTAAAGCTTTAGGTTAGAGGAGCTCATGGCTAAGTTACAACAACCACACGGATCCATCTCAAGTTAAGCTAAGCTGCTCTACGGCTGCTTACTTTAAAAAAAAACAACAATAAATAGTAGATAAGACATTTATTCTTCAAGAAATATATGGTCTAGAAATTGCGCTGGGGCGCTTATATCATTAAAACGACCCCAGCTTAAGTACCACAATACGGTCATAGTATGAGCGCAGCACCCTACTGTACGATTTCCCACTAAGCAACTACAATAATAAGCAATGATACTCTCTAAAGAATTTGCCCTATGTTGCTCTCTACTTATCAATAAATATGTGTAATAAATCCTGCTACTCACATGTCTCGATTTTATTCTGGCCCTAACTAAATAATTGTTTTGACCTAATATTAAGGGCAAATCTTCTTCTATTAGTTCATTGCTTATTTCTACACTGTAGGTACCATTCGCCCGCACATGCTCCCCATAATAGGATCTTGCCTGTTTTAATTGGTAAGATCCTAAAGCAAATCTTCTTAATTCAATTAATGATAATCTTGGAAAGTTATTTAGATGGGGAGCACTGCTGTTTATGCTTTGAAAAATCGTACGTCTTCTATTTATATGTTCCCTTTGAATAAATTCCGATAAATAATTTACTGTATTTAATCTCGACAGAGCAATATTTAGGTACTCCACAGCATCGGGTCTATCATCAATTGTAGGATGGAACTTATTCAAAAGGGAACAAGCTATTTTGAAATCAGTCATAAGGTGACTTGACGCTCTATTAAAATATTCCTGGCGAAATAGTTTAAAATCTCTTTTGATTCTCCCATTTACAACTTCTACCACCCACCGGCACATTGTTACACATCTAGATTTATTAGCCTGGTGGGTGGTTAATTGATGTTCGTTTTCCGATAATGACTCAGGCATGTGAGTTTTATAGTTATATCGTTCTAACTCAGGAATCACATCTCTAAATCCTCTGTCCAAAATGAATACATCACCGGGTCTAAAAAATGAGCGCATGGGACCATTTTCAGTAGTAAACAAGGCACTCATAATCGATGAGTCATTTTTTGTGGCTTCATATGGCCCCACGCACTCTAAAATATATCCATCACAGCAAACAATTAAAAACGGTTTGACAAGATTGGCATACTTATGCAGACTATATGTTTGTTTTTGATACAAATAATAGCTGCTGCTTTGCACATAAACATATGTGCCATCACATATTACAATGGCAGGTTTAACATTTGAAGCCATGTTGGCATCCCCAAAAAAACCCTCCGGTATGATTCTATTCAGTGATGCTACATTTTGGATAGATGTGTGATTTATTCCTAAATGTCGAGAAACAAACTGTTCATTTAAACAATTTCTCACAATATTCATTTTTCTTTCCAAAGTGGATCTTGGCATTTTAAAAAGAGTTGACAGTCTTTGATTACTGTCACCTGTTCTGAGTTTTACTAAGAATATGCCGAGAGCAACAGAAGGATTTGGAAAGTGATCATATAACATAGGGTTACAACTTAGAAACTCATTAAATTGCTCTGTAGTAAGTCCCAACCAATAATGGCATAAACAAGAATCCATGGAGTTTATGTCATTGAAGTCTAACTGTCTTTCAGTAGCTTTTTCAAGTTTTGTGAAAATATTATCTACTTGAAATCCAGTAAAATCTGAATATGGAGCTTCTAATTCATCCCAACGATTGCTATGTAAATGATATCTGCAGATTCTTGCAGTAAAGGGAATATATACTTTATGATGTAACAACAAAACTTCTTTTATAGTGCCTGGTACTAACAAACGTTCAGTGTTCGCACAACCAAGGAACAGGCAATGTCGGGAACATGCCGAAACCCGTTTGTACTTTAGTGAATTAATTTTTGAATGTGTTCGAGGTAATGGTTGTTCCTGAGGTGGTGGAACCGGCAGTGGTAGTGGAGGTGGTACAGGAATCACAGCATCTGCGATGTCATCGTCCATGTTATCAATCACTGGCGCAGACTCCACTGTGGGTCTGTTAACGCCACCGACGGCTTGGCTCTGTATTCCTCTCGATGCAGCCTCCCAACAAGCACGACAAACTCTATCCAAATTCACGACCTAAAAATAAGAAAATATTTTATATTTACTATTTATTTTTGTTCAATTAGTTCAATCATATGTAGTTATAATGCCACGGTTAAAACCCTTACGTGATGAGCTGGTATCCATCTTAGTAGAACGTTCCTTTGAGGACAGTCTTGACTAACCCTATGAGTTCTGCGACTTGCAATTGACATGCCACACGCAAAACATATGTTGAGGTGTCCAAGAGCAGGGGACACAAGGGATAGTGTTGTAGTTGATGATGTCCGGTTTTGTAATAATACAAAACATTCAACACACAGTATGTCATCAGAGGATATCTGAAAAAATAACAAAAATAAATCAGTGATTTCCTAAATAGATAATACGTACATTTATTCATGTGCGCACTGCAATGGTCTAGATTTTCTCACACATCACCTTACACTGTTTAATTTCTGTTATAGTGGAAATACTTTAGAGAGATTTACAGTTGATGACTCCTTGACTGACTAAACATAGGCATCCTAAATGTTCGTATAAGTCTTGTAAATGACATATTATAAACTTACCGGTGTAGGTGTTACCCAGGATGTCAGAAGGTTATGCATTGGTTCATCTAATTCTTCGATTTGACGTCTACGAAGATTAGGCGCCAAACGTAGAGAGCAATTGACACATCGGCGAGAGAGAGGGCGGTTTACCCGACCTCTACCAGGTGTAGACATTGTTGAGGAGTAAAACAAGAGTCCAAGGCTCACTTAAAAACTAAAACAGAGTCAATTTCCTCACTTATCACTAAAACAAGAGTCCAAAGCTCACTTAAACTAAATAGAGTCAATGTGCTCACTTGTCACTAAAACAGGAGTCCAATATCTCAAAACAAATCACTGGAGGAACGTAAACGCTCAACTCGACAGCTTCAAATTGTAACGAACAGAAGTAAATACGGAGGAATAAATTCAACTCGACGCAAAACGAACGGCACGAAACAATGCGATTGATGCATTGATTTGACAGTTAGATCTGTCTAATCTTAGTGTGACCATGTTAAATAATTTGATAATCGATTTACTAAATCGATTATCGTTATAAATAATATTATTTACATAATTAAAAAGATTATAAACGCTGGTACTAACCTGAGTAGGTACTAACCACATAATAAATAAAATAAAACAAAAATCTTATATTTCAGACCGAATCCATTGATTGGTTAGTATACAAAATAAAACTTAGAACTAGTGTACTTTTAGCTACCCAGAAAAATTGTTTTATCTAAGTATGTACCTGCTACCCGGATAAATTGTTTTATCTAATTAGGTACCTACGCCCCACTGGCATGTAGGCATATCCAATGTCCCAGTATGGGGCTATCCCACCTGTCCGCTATGGTTTTCAGGATGCTGTTGGGGCTGGCGCGTACTCGGTGCATGATGGAGGCGCATCGCCTGCGCATTATGCGTGAAGACCATCAATTGCCGCCTCCGCGAACATGCTGGAAGCACTAAAGTAGCGCGGCAACCCCATCAACACCCTGAACGCATTATTATATTGGATAATGTCTGTGGTACTAACTTTTGTTTTTTAAAGAAACTAATCAGATACGAATGTACCGGAATATTTCAGACGGTAGGAAATACCATGAAACATAATTATGATAATATTTTTTTTAGTTTATTTTTTACTTCGTTTATTTTCTTTATTTGAGCCCGCCCATCGTCTACTTCGCGCATAATCAGTTACATGAGAGTGTTAGCTAGATTACAACGGGAGAAAAGCTATATTGTAGCCTATCTCCGGTCATTTTAGTCGGCAGATTAGTAAAATATCGATATTTTCAATCAATTACTATAATTCAATTGACAGTCTGTCGTCTGGCAACATTCAGGTTAAGTTTTAATGGCGGAACTAAAATCAATAAAATAAATATTAATTATGTTTTCCAATGCTAGGGTAAAAGAAATGTTGATAAAAAAAACTTAAACATGTAAAAATACGGTTTAATTTTTGAGAAGTAAATAGTCTTGACATGGCACCAAAACTAAGGGCCCATTAGTTGTCATTCTCCTTTACATTTTGGTTATATGTGTTAACTGTTGAATTGTGATTTTCTCAAGCCCATGTTTTCGAACGCATTTTGCTTATAAAACGTCCATATTATCTCCTTTCCAAGCCACATTTGCGTTAAAACACTCGTTTTTTTCCCTTTTTCTCTAGCAAGTAGCCATTTTCTTCAGGTGGCCGTTCTCAGTGCATTTGGCTGCAGGGCGTCCCACTTTACTTTAGCGGTCCGCAGTCCCCATTCAAGAATATTGTTCTTTGTAAAGCACGTTCAACTGTACTTAAAATGACGTTGGCAAAAGTGTCCGGTTTAAAATGTTAGTGGCTTAAGGTTGCCATAGTAACGTTTAAGGTCGAGAAATGTCTGTATTGGATTTATAGGGTAGGAGCATTAATAACCACGTTTACTTATCGCGACACGATATCAGCTACTTCAAATTATTATATGGTTTGCAGTTGGATTGCCGTCCCATCGGAATAAGAGAGTGCACCTGTGTTTGCGCACACACTTGTGCACTATAATATCTCCTGCGTACCTGGCTAATCTCCGTTGAGATTGGCCACCGTGTAATCTCAGGAGACTATTATTATTTGTTTTAGGATATGCTATTTATATGTATATTTATAAATATTATTTAAATAGTTTGATAAATAAATTACAATCGAGTTCGGAATTCGAAATCACATGTTTTAAAGCTGTCTTTTCTGTGAGACACAAAAAGATTATTCTATCAACAAAAAAACCGTAACTACACAATGTTCTGAAAATCATTTTTTTAAACAAAAGTTCACGCAAATTGTAAACAAAATTGTCAGAAAAATGCACTGAATTTTCCAAACAAATATCTAGAACCTAAGTAATAGTAACCAAACAATAATATCCCTGGACATTTCACACAGCGCCATCTAGTCCCAAGCTAAGCAACCTAATGCTTGTGTTATGGTAACAAGATGGCTGATAAACTACTTATATACATTTTTTTTTGTAAATACATACATATCATAGATAGAAAAACACGCAGACTCGGAAGAAATACATGTAGGTCATACAAATATTTGTTCCGTGCGGGAATCGAACCCCCGACACGCAGCGCAGCAGTCCGATCGCTCAGCCACTGCGCTAACCGTGTTGACAAACCTAGAACCTAAGTAATAGTAACCAAACAATGCCCACATATTCCAATCTGAACGCGTACTGTATCGCATAGACCCCAAAAGCAGGTATTATGTAAATAAGAACAATAATAATAAAAACCTATGGTTATTGGTTATTACACGAACGTTGGGAGCAATATCAATTTTGGCAACATCTTGTGTTATGCACTCCACAGAGTTAATGGGATTCTCTTAGTTACAAAACTGTGTTTATCTATAATACATACATACATAAACTCACACTTTCTTCCTAGGGACATTACAAAATCTGCTATGATCCTTACATCCTTCTTTTTATTCGTTTACGTTCATCTGAAGGTCAATTCTCATAATTTAAAACGTTCAAAATCTAGTCGCAGTCTCATCTCAGCGACAAGCAAACGTCTAAAAACTTGTCAAAAATGTAGGAAAATCAGAGAATATTTTGACAGATTGAGACTGAGATCAGACTGTGAACGTTCTTAAAATTACGAGAATTGCCCCTCTGCTACGCATCTGAGCTTTCTGATGAACATTATCACTAAAGTCACTAAATGTACTTCCCAGGAGACCCTGTCGGTGGTTTCTCTCACATCTGCCTTGTAAATACCCTTTGATAGTCGCCTTTCATTCATCCTCTTAACATGACCAAGCGATGTTACACCACACATGCATTTATTCTACTGTCATGCCTCTTTTATAATAATAATAATTATAATATGGACATTTCTTTTACTACCTCAACATTCACTTCCTTTACATAGCGTATAATGTTGGTGTGTTATTATAGGCGGGTTGTTTCACGTCCACTTGACGCACGCGTATACGTTAAAAATGGCGCTCACTTTCGTCAAACCAAAAAAAAAACATTGCTTCAAATTACAATTACAAAAATATGGCGCTTGACTAGGTTACGTTAACCAACCGTTTGAAACAACCGGCCCTATGTCAGTCTCACATCATATATAGATGCTACTTATTGGTAACTCAAAGGTCCACCACAAATAATAGGTAACGTAAAATTTTAATCTCATTCCAAATACCTATTAAATCTTAGCAGGTTTCACGAAAATAGAATGACTCTTTTATTTATTTACATTCAATAAATCAGAAGTTGAGTCGAATGCTCACGCAAATGATTGATTGCCAAATAACGTGCCAGCAGCCAAGATTAAAAACATTTCTATTTTACCTAAACCCTAATCCTAAAAGGTAAAGGTAAGAAAGGATACTTACCTTTAGCAACCATTTTCTAAAATGGCGATATTGACTTTCATTTGAAAGCTAGCAAGATTTTCCCTGAGAATTTGAAAACAAAAACCCCTTTGCGTTCTAGTTTGAATATCTACTTCCGTCAAATAGAACCAAGATTTTACATTTTCTCTAGCAGTAGAACTGAATTCCAGTTCCATAATATTATTCGAGAATATTCTGTATTACAATGTCCAGAAATGACCGCATTTAAAACAAGGATACAGCGAATAATCCCGTTCATTTGTTTCAATGCGGAAGATGGGTCGCTCGCCAGAAATTAATCCGATGTACGAAGCGCTTTAAAGCGGAAAGCTTTAAATGCAGACAACTCCGTGCTTAATATTATAGAAATGGTGCCAAAATTGCTCTTCATTTTTAAGCATGGCTACTGTTATAGATTTTTTTTAATGTTAAGTAGGGACTCAGTTGCTAAGTTGGTACTCGATTATATATTTTTGTAAACCCATAAACTAGTTTTTCTTTTCAACTTTACAAGAACACACGAAAAAAGCGTATCAAGAATGACTTACCTTATAGTGACTAACATATAAGTAGGTATAATATACAACACTTCCCAATGTGAAAATGTAATACATTTCTTACTACAAACCATGCACAGCCATTAGGTCAGTCATGAAGATTAAATGGAAAGTTAAAATATAAATTACGCCGTCAAAAGAGAATGGTATGATAATCAATATTAATAATTTCGGGATGCACTGGTAGTACTTAACTTGTTTAAAACCAAAATCACACATAAATTAAGGTCACTTACAATAAATCTTTATTAAATTATTCGAAAACTAAAACCACACAATTCAGTTAGTAATTTTTGGCAAGATAAATGCAATTACATAACATAACACACCCAACATATCATCTCGCCTACGATTCCCGAAAGGTTAAAATATGGTTTGGCATGATATGGTTTGGTTAAAATATGTGCGTGCTCAAAATCCTTGTTGTTCGCAATATTAGTCACAGCTTACCATTAATACGTACAATAAATTATTTCATCACCACTGCTCTCAAAACTGTGAAGAAAAACATCGCGAGGCATCGGCATGTCCTAAAACCAAAAATTCGAAAACATATGACATCCGCCAATCCGCACTAGGCCCGCGTGGTGGATTATGGCCCACTTCCTCTCACAGAGAGGAGGCCTGTGTCCCAATAGTGGGAACGTTATAGGCTGATTAAATACAGAGTTAACTTCCTTTCCATTTTTCTTTGGTATGCCTTGAAGGTATGAGGAACAGGGTGTAAAGTTCACTCATCCTCCATAGAAAAGGGAGGATCCTCCGACCAGACGGGTGTCTGGCGGGTAATTGCCCAACGACTGATGTCGGGAAGTTGTATGTATGCTGATTGCGTGGTAAACTCTGCTTGCGAGATGCAGGATTTGCGTGACGTCAGTATAACGCGTTGTTCGCATGTGGCGTTGTAGATACCGCTACAGCCTCTTTTGCTGTAGCTATCAATATTCATGCTTAACACTTTTTAATATCACATGCTCCTCATTCCTCTGCATTACAAAAGTACCTTCAATACAGTACAAAAATATATAAAGACTAACTATATTTCCCCAGCGGTATTCGGCAACCTCGACTCCACTTCTATACTCTCTCTTAAAATAATACAAGGCCATTCGAGTTACATTTACTGTTAAAAGGCTCATGTGTGGAACCACAATGAAAACTAATCGTTATTACTGTTTGCATATTTGCGCTAATGTAGGCCTTCACGACTTTTGTAATAGTACACTTAGGTAGTATAATATATTTTTATTTTGAAAATCCTCTGAAAAGGTCATACTTTTGAAAGAGGGGTATTGCTTGGGTAATAATTTTTTTTTCGTAATTTTCTATTAAATGGAGCTGCAATAAAGATTATGATGAAACGTGATAGATTACAGCCTACTCCCTCTCGAAGAGAGGAGGCCTTTGTTCGAGTAGTAGGGATATTATAGGCTAATTTATACTATTATAAATACAATAAAGTCGAAGAGCAAATATTACTCCATCAAAATACATTTCAACATTATTTATTTGCAAAGCGTAGAATATGTATGAGGCATCATGATAAATAAACATTGGAATATCACTAGACATACTTGGCCTACTGCGAATCAAAATATTATATTTACCTTATTGCCTAAAATATAACAGTACAAGTGACTGTCATCTTATCAGCAATAAGATTTTGGCGTCTTAAAGTGGAAAACTCTGAATTAATGTAGTTATGGTAAGTCAAAATATCAATTAAAACACAGTGTCTTTCAAACCTTCTTGGATTACAAGCTTACCAAAGCGATATATATTTTTATATCCCCAACATCGTTTTATCTGATGGGATGTAAATAGTTTATGGGGACATAAGAGAAAATGAGGTTCGCTATAAATTCCTATACAGATCTTGATGTGACATAAAAATGAAGTAGTAAAAAGTTGTTGTAAAAAGGTGATATAACATATATTCCTTCCTTCCCGCAAGTAGTTTATTGAGTGCACTATCTTAGATCGCTTGTGAAATAGCAATATCCACTCTGATCGTGCAGGTTTTTATTTCTTTATGATGGACACTCGTAGGTTCGTGTATTTTCTACCTAGGTACCTAAAAGACCTACTCTAGTACGGTACCTATTTACGTCTTTCGTCAAGTACGAGTTTATCGGTTAGTAGCTAAGACGCTGGTGCTGATCCCCGATTAGGACTAAATCCTGGGTTGGACTCAATGTGTGAAAAAAAGGCTGTCCTTTCTTCACACTTGGGTAGCGTAAGAGGCATTATAGGATTATAGCAAGGGATGGAGACCAACGTCCTCCTGAATACTAACTACCTATACGACGAGCGTAAATCGGCCTATAAGTAAATAATGGCAAGGTAACAGATTTGACAATTATTATGGCCTTTAAGCTGTAGTGACAAAAATTGAAAAGAGTATGCTTAGGTACGGTCATGTTGAGAGGATGAATGAAAGGTGACTAACAAGGCATATGTGAGTGTAAATGCCGGGAAAGGACTCCTTAAGAAAACATATAGTGACATAAGAACTTTTTGGTATTTACAAGGCAGATGCGAGTGTAAATGCTGGGAAGAGACGCTCTAGGAGAACATCATCATCATAATTTCAGCCAAAAGACGTCTGCTGGACATAGGCCCCCAAGCACCTCCTATTCGACCGGCTCTTTTCACCAAGGAGGACATATTTTAGTGACCTTATTGATGATGCTTTTCAGAAATGCCAGTTGCATAGTACTCGCAAAGAGTGTGTATGACCAGAGGGGCAATTCTCGTAATTTTAAGAACGTTCACAGTCTTATCTCAGTCTCAATCTGTCAAAAATACCTTTAATTTCCCTACATTTTAACCAGTTTTCGACATTTGTTTGTCGCCGAGATGAGACTACGACTAGATTTTGAACGTTTTAAATTACGAGAATTGGCCTTCAGATGTATAAACGTAAACAAAGCAAAAGGATTATGTTAGGATCGTAGCAGGTGCGTTCTGTAGTTTCTGCCTACCCCCTTAGAAATAAAGCGTGAGTATGTGTACCTACGTATTATGGCCTTTATTAGTACTAGATCATGATAAGCAGTAAACATTAACATCAATGAGTATTAACTTAAGTAAACATCACAACCAATAAGCAGAACATCCATTAATTAAAACAATAGCTACATTATAAACTTACACAATAGCATTTTGTCTTTTTAATAAAACTTTTTCAATGTATTTTCTTTCTTTAAACAGTTACTACCCAACTTGTTACTTAGGGAGCAAGATTTTTTATCAAAGTAAATCTATTGTAAATAGAGATACTTATTTTAAGTGGGTACTTCATCCAAGTAATTTCGGGAACGACTAAAACAAAATGAGAGCAAGTTAACAAGGCCTGGATAAAAATACTTTCAGTTAGATTTTTAAAAGATTTTTAGACAGCGCTATCTCAATTTTTTAAATCTAATGTTGGAAACGATGATAGTTAATTAATTTGATTAATGATTTAATATTTTACTGTTATTAAAAATTTATACAAGGACCCCAAATTATGTCCACATTTGAAATTAAAGGTGTCAAAATGGTAATGGTTAGTCCCATGCTGGGCGCCACTAAGATTTTCGATACCAAAATGGTGCCCATGTGGGCCAAATATTGTTGAACAAAACAACCAAACACTATGAAAGCCCAATTCAAATAATATTAACTACCTGACTAACTGAAGCAAAATAATAATACTTCAACTTATCAAAAACTAATTACAAGAACAGAAATTCAAGACGTTCTCTCAACCGTATTTAAAACGTAACCGATCTGTAATAAGAGGGTGGCAAATGCAAATTATAAACTCTATAAAGTTGGAAAAGCCTCGACGGAGCTGTACAGCGGCGTAGAAGGTCATTTCGACGCTCGAGACGTCTGATCCTATTAAATTACATAGTCAGACTTTTATTGGATTCCTCGCGTTTTTGATGTTGAATCTTTGATGTGAGTTGGGTGTAGTGTAATCAATGTCCATTCGCACATAATATATTGTAGTTGACAGAATTCGAATGGACAAAGTGAATTTTAACGAGGGACATTTTGTTCAGGACTTTCTTTTGGAGTTAAGTGAATAAGAAAGGCCCAAAAATTAAATTGAGTTTTATGCGAAAATAAAAAGTATACCTTGTATTAACCGATGGTTAGGGCCAATTCAATCAAAAAGGGTTCAGGATTTGTGGGTTGTGGATGCACCCTATTTGATTATAGGTGCTTGTGACAAGACCTTTATTTTAAGTGTGTTGATTTTATTCCCAATGTTTGTAGAAATTTATCCTATGTACATTTTGTACTACAAGAAATGTAGAGGACAGTATTATCATGAAAGCAATTTCAACACTTGGGAAGTTAATGAAAATTCTCAAGTAGAATGCTCGCTATAGAAATTCTTCTGTATTCAGATTAGAATTAGGTGATTAAAATTGCTCCAGAGCTATTCATATTACGGGCCAGTCCGTGATGAGATAATAAGCTGTCACAACCACGGTATTGGATATTTTATGCTCAGTAAACTAATGGTTTATTTCACATCAAAAGACACCAATACATATTTTGAAAGTATAATTTACATCATCATCTGCCTAGCCTTTTCCCAACTTTGTTGGGGTCGGCTTCCAGTCTAACCGGATGCAGCTGAATACCAGTATTTTACATGGAGCGACTGCCTATCTGACCTCCACAACCCAGTTACTGGGTAATACGATATCCCTTGGTAAGACTGGTTGTCAGACTTTCGTGCTTCCGACTACCCGTAACGACTGTCAAAGATCCACGAATGACAGCCGGGACCAACGGCTTAACGTGCTTTCCGAGGCACGGAGGGGTCTCGGTATGTAAAGATGATCACCCATCCACAGACCAACCGCGGCAAGCGTAGCTTAACCTGACCGATCGACCTGTGTGGCTGTTACTATTTAGCCACGGGCCCCTCTGAAAGTATAATTTACATGTGAAAGAAAATAGTTACCTATTGGAAATTCAAGTACCTACTGATTTTTGAAACCGATGAGAATTCTCGTCGATGAGACTAGTTGTCATAGTCTGATCCCGAATTCAAATTTGTTTTCTGAATTTTTGAGGCAAAGTCAGTTCCATTACTGACGGCACGGTTGGCGCAGTGGTTAAGCGATTGACTGCTGCGCTGCGTGTCGCGGGTTCGATTCCCGCACGTAACAAATATTTGTATAACCTACATGTATTTGTTCCGGGTCTGGGTGTTTTTCTATCTATAATATGTATGTATTTACAAAAAAAAAATGTATATAAGTAGTTTATCAGCCATCTTGTTACCATAACACAAGCATTAGGTTGCTTAGCTTGGGACTAGATGGCGCTGTGTGAAATGTCCAGGGATATTATTATTATCATTACTGAAGTTCGAAATAGTAGAAAATTCTGTGTGTAGAGAGATAAAAAGCAAAAATTCAAGGTAAAACAAAATTAATTAAGAAAGTTTTTAAACAAAAGTAATTAAATTATTTGCGTTGTACTGGGACAAGTGCAGGCTAGTAATCATATTAAATTCTGTACATTGGATGCAGAATTCCAATTACCAAATACACCTAAAACTAAATTCAACACTAAAATTAATCTAGTAACTACGTCCAAATCTGAAACTGAAATACTAGAAATAATTATTTAATTTGTGGCAAACATGTTTGGATTAAATGAAAATAGAAGTGAAACGCGTTCAATCGTGTTTCTCTAATTCTGTTTAATGACTATTGCTGTGTTGTTTGCAGTCAAATGTGCCTGGCTAAATTGATTGAGCATTTTACCTACTTGTCTATGACGCAAACCCATTAATCGTTTTCACTAGTGCTGTTTGGTAACTATTTGTGAAATTCGTAGTTCATTTGCTATCTATACAATACATACTGTTGGAGGTCTTGAGGCGTATAAAAATAAATTTGCGACTTCTTGAAATTTTGAATTCTGATTTATTTTTGGTTTTTTACAAAATTCGAGGTGCGTTGGGTTTAGGAACAAAAGCGTATGTAGTTTCTAGTAAGAATAAAAAAATGGCGACGACGACGACGGATTGTGGGCCTCTCATTGGCTGCCGACAGATATCACGTCATTTTGAACCAATGAGAAGCCCTGACGACGATGCGATGATGATGGTCCCCCACCGCCAGGACCGCTAGACGGGGCGCAGGGCTGCCAGCGTTAACACATACATACTTTTACTATTAGCCTGCATCATCCCACAGCTAGGCAAAAGCCTCTCCCCATAACTTCCAGCTCAATTCATATGAAGTTACAAGTATACGGTACAACGAAAAAAAAATTGTTTTTTTTTTGTCTGTCTATCTGAGTACCTACTCCGAAGTGCAAAGTGCGAATGTTCGGATCGGACCGACATATGGCCGAACCGGATATAATTGAAAAATGCGAAAAAAGTTCGGATCGGCTCAGTTGGGTCGGGACCATAGTCAATATTCGGAAGAGTGTAGGAGTGTAGGATCAGAACCGACCGAACCAAATAGTAACTTCGTAGCAGGAAACGGCCGAACATTCGGCCGATACTACTTCGGAGTATACACCCAGTTTGTTATGGCTAATCTCCAAAATGGCTGAACCAATTTTGACGGGACTCTCACCAGCATATATGGAATAATATAGGCTACTTTTAAATCAGACAAAAATTGGAGTTCTATCCAAAAAAATTAAAAGCCATGAATTTCTGACATCCACGCGGGCGAAACCGCAGGCAGAAGCTAGTGTTGAAATATTTACTATTTAATATATTTTTTTAAAACGAGCTTAGTATTAAATATTTCAGTTGTACTAAAATAAATTGCGAGTCCGCCATTTTGGATTTAGAATGATGTCATTTAGCTTACCGTGCATTGTCATCCAATCCAAACGTGTATGCAAAGTTTCAGGTCAATCGTTTGTGGATTTATAAAAATCTGTTGCAAGATTTGACCCTTACATACTAACTGACTAATAAGGCAGTTAAATATAACCTTGCAAAAGGTAAAAAATGGTGAAAAACAAATGCAAGTCCGTTGCGGAGTTATGTAAGAAATACAACGCAGTCGCACAGACAGACACGAATAGTGTCTTTAATTTATAATATACGAGTATATACTAGAGACTAGATCTGTATATATATCTTACTTACTTCTATAAGTAAGTTCTATACAGCGTCAATTTTGTACTATTCATAAATGCTTTCACCATTAATTTAATTATGTTCATCTCTCTTATTTTCCTTACCTTTAAGTAAGGAATGAAAGAGAAAATCTTCTCTTTCATTCCTTACTACGTATAATTTTCTTTTCTTGTTTCGCTTTTGTAGGTAACAAAAGCGAAAGAAAAAAAGAAAATACGTTTATTTGCGGCAAACAAGTGATAACTATTACCCAAAATCTATTCCCAAAATTCTCTTTTCTCTTATAACCATACAAGTAAAATGTATTAGATAATCCATTTTATCCCACGAGTCCTTTGTGACAATTCTGCAGTGCTAACGCCCTTAGTTAAATGAATTATATTTGCTCTCGGTAACGAACAAACATACGTTTTGTTAGTTAGCGACTAGGGTGGTGTATTTAGTACATATATTTGTTTTGTGCGGTACGTATTGGTTGTCTGAAATTAGATTTGTGTATGTACATCCGATTAGTTTTGACGCTTGTGGGCATTGTGGAAATGAACGTGTTAAATGCTTCGCGTTTGTATTAGATTAACAATCTAGAGCTTTTTTATTTTATTTTCACTTTAGAGGTATGAGGAACAGGGTGTAAAGTTCACTCATCCTCCATAGAAATGGGAGGATCCTCCGACCAGACGGGTGTTGTGTCTGGCGGGCTATTGCCCAACGATTGATGTTGGGAAATTGTATCTATGCTAAGTGCGCGGTAAACTCTGCTTGCGAAATGCAGGATTTTGCGTGACGTCAGTATGACGCGTTGTTCGCATGTGGCGTTGTAGATACCGCTACATTCACCTAAAATAAAATCTTGGTTGAAAACAATAAAAATATTTAGAAAGATGATCGGTGGAAAATTGATTGAAATTGACTCATTCTTTTAGGCATTCGTCAAACAGTGGGAAAGTATGGGGTAGTTACATATTATATCAATAATATTTATGTTTTAAAACTTGACAAAAAATACAAGTATATAAATTAAGGTTACTCTTGCGATTCACCATCATAAGCAGCCTATATTGTTGTCCCACAGCTGGGACACAGGCCTCATCTCTTCGAGAGGGAGTGGGCTGTAATTTAATACGCGGGCCCTATTTAACGTGCGGCTTGGTAGATATCACATGTATTCGATGTTTTAGTTCTAGGACATGCCGATTTCCTCGCGATGTTTTCCTTCACCGTTTTGAGAGCAGTGGTGCTGAAATTATTTTCACTTGTGATTAAACATTACTTAACTTTAAGCAACGTTTATTGAAAACGGAATAAGGAGCCTTCCGCACCGGATTGGCGCGTTTTCGTTTCGTTTTTGTTTCTGTACCGAATCTGTATAGATTGTTTATCGAGATCCACTTCTTGACTTGCTCGGTTTGCTACGGTTTTTGTCATTTATTATGGGTCCTGCAGGGTGGGGTGGGAGTGACGGGACGGGTGAGTCGAATAGTTCGGTAGTACTCGGTACAAAGACGTGTGTATGCGCTCGGTAAAGAATCTGTACCGAAACGACTCAGTAAGGAAGCTCTCATTTAATTACATGCACTCGGTAAATAATCTGTACAGATTTGGTACAGAAACAAAAACGAAACGGAAACGCGCCGAACCGGTGAAGAAGGCGCCTTAGTGTGAACTAAACCTTAACCTACTCGTGCGTAGGTACATTTATTTATTTACTACTACTTGCGCCCCGCGGTTTCAGCCGCCTAAGTTTCGATCCCGTGGGAATATCGGGATAAAAAGTATCCTATATGTTAATCTTATAAACCAACTGTGTGCCACATTTCATCCAAATCCGTTCAGTAGTTTTTGCCTGAAAGAGTAACAAACATCCATCCATACAAACTTTCACGTTCATAATATTAGTAGGAAGCAAGGCACACCGTACATGCCTTGAATTAACTCTTCGCCTACAAATGACAGCTCCAACGTAGAATCAACCATGCATATATTATTCTACAACAGTCAATCGTCAGCTATATGCCCTTAAATAAACCAACATCACTTTGGCACTCATTGTTTAGTGACACAACAACAATGGAATTAACAATTGACAACCATATCGACGGGGACATTTGCATCTGTGTAAATTAATGCTGTTTATGAGTAGTTTGCTGAATAGGAATTGCTGGTTGATGGTGTTCTCATCTTCATAAAGATACTGTTAAAGTTGCCTAAAACGTAAGTTAGCTTCGGAGATCTGGCATTTAAAAGTAACAAAAATCAAACCAGCCAAGTGCGAGCGGTCCGACCCGCACTTGGCTGCCTTTTAAGTTTTGCTTAGTGAAGGGCAAAACTAAGTTTGTATTTCACAATGTCTTGTAAAAACAATGAAAACCAAAATTATTTTGCAGTTTTAACCGAATCTCATATCCCAAAAAGCAAACTTAAATAGCAAAGTCACTTGAAAACATCATAATCTTTGAAATTATGGGATCCAACAATAAGTTTCACGCTTAAGTGCATATTGTTGTTTTTTTTTCTTTTTTCTTTTTTGTTTTGTATTTTTTTTCTTTATTTTTTGTATTTTCTGTCTTCATATGTATATGCGGAGTGTACCCCAAATATTATTTTCTCATATATATCACTACACCACTGTTTAGTGCTGTACAGACATCTTTGGTACACACCTTTCTCATTTTCACCAAATAGTCTCCGAGTTTTTACTGCAGCCATTTCAGCCATTTTTGGCTGTGCCAAATCCGTACGGACAGACAGACTAGCAGATAGAAAGAAGGACATGACGAAATTATAAGGGTTCCGTTTTTGTTATTTTGTGACAGAACCCTAAAAATACCCTTAAAAATACCCAGTTACTTTGTTGATGTGGAAAAGCTACTGACGTAGACAAAACGAGTAATGTTATCTGTACACTTCCTAATTGTTATTCTTTTATTTTTTTCTCTGCTAACATTTTTAGGTGCCAAATGTGCATGTCAAGGGTGAGGCCATGAGGGGCTCGTGGCTTAGTAATAACAGCCGCATGGGTCAATCGATCAGGTTAAGCTTCGCTTGCCGAGGTCGGTCCGTGGATGGGTGACCATCTTTACCCCTCCGTGCCTTGGAAAGCACGTTAAGCCGTTGGTCCCGGCTGTCATTTTTGGATCTTTAACACTCGTTACGGGTCGTTAGAAGCCCGAGAGTCTGACAACCGGTCTTACCAAGGGGTATCGTGTTACCCAGTAACTGGGTTGTGGAGGTCAGATAGGCAGTCGCTCCATGTAATACTGGTATTCAGCTAAATTCGGTTAGACTGGAAGCTGACCCCAACATAGTTGGGAAAAGGCGACATTGATATGTGCATGTAAAGGCCATATGTCATTCGCTCCAAATTACATTGAAAGTTGTTAAAATACCATTAAAATATATAACCAATCCGTTTATTAGTTATGGAATTCAGAATTTCAATGGCCAACATATGTTGATAATAACGCCATCTATTAACTATACCCTCACAATATATGAAATCTCATTACTCTAGGGTTGCCAAGTTATTAAAGGCACTTACACACGATTTTATTACGCTATAAAATCGCTTCATAGCTTTTATTACTAGCCGGTAATTGTTAAAGTCGTTTAACGTTCGGATAAAGTCACTGAGTCGATTATGATTAAATCGGATGGAAATCGATTATGGAGACGAGATAATAGAATACAAGAAAGTTGATGATAATGCAGTAGTTGCTCTAGTGACCACAGTTTTGGTAAATCGATGGCAAATATTATGAACTACCTGACATGAAGCCTTCATAGAGCAGTGGTGGTCCACTGGTAACAGCCGCGAGTTACGAGTTGTAGTTCAGCGCTTATCTTTGTGTAAATAATTTAATCACCACTGTACTCAAAACGGTGAAGGAAAATATCGTGAGGAAATCGGCATGTCCTAGAACCAAAAGTTTGAAGACATGTGACATCTACCAACCCGCACTAGGCCTGCGTGCTAGATAGATTACAAGACCACTCCCTCAAAGAGAGGAGGCCTGTTTCCCAGCAGAGCAGAGGGAACATTATATGCTGATTATGTAAATCGTTCATGAGGTCTATTTATTTATATATACTTTATTGTACACCACAAAAATACATAGCATAAAAAGATACATGGCACACTACAAAATATACAATGGGCGGCCTTATCGCATTACTGCGATCTCTTCCAGGCAACCTTAGAATGGACTCGTTCATGAGGTCATTAGGCATTTCTTTGCTAACTAAGACTCATTTAATTTTCATCCTACATAAAAATTACATCGACGTAATTAGTTAATTATCTAAGATTGGCCATGATACTCCACGATTATTATAGAACACAACAAGTAAAAATAAATTGTTAAAACTGTTGTATCTCAAAATCAAAGTTTAAAAAAAAAATACAAAGTTTTTCTCAAATCATAGAATTTACAAAAGTATTTTCAGCCAATGCTGAAAAAACTTTTGTAAATTCTAGGAAAAAGTAAACTGTAGCGTGGCATAAAGCTTAATCAGCCTATAATGGCCTTAAACTAAACTTTATTACTAACCAAATATTAAAAAAGCTTACTATTTTAAGTAGGAAATTTTATTTTAAATAGGTTTAATTCCTAATAAGGGCTTCCGCTAGAGCAACGAATAAAGAAATGCAGTTTTAGTGTGGGTCCCCCCCCCCCACCCCATACTGTGGCGTGCTCCAATTTGGGCTCCACAGACGTGGGTAATCTGTCATTTTGACAGCCACAGTTGAGGGGTTATAGGATAAATACCTACCTCCAGGTACTTATACCAACTCTTTAAAATATGCATCAAAAATATACAATTTTACAGTTTTTCCGGAACCCATAAATTATGATGGCCAACCGACCACGGCAGATAAGGCCATAAAAAACCTGTAGCGTCAACAAAAAAAAATCAATTGCTCTAAATTTGAAGGAAATCACTCGTAATAAAGTCGAGTGCTGAACTTTTATAAGTCATAAAGTTTACCTTTTTTTCATACCGTACTTAAGTGTGCTAGACATGCTTCTATTTGTTTGAAGGTCGAGAAAAGGCAGTAATGTTCATGTATTATGAGTACTACTAGACTTTTGGTAGGGTACCCGGCTGGGTTGATAGTAAATTGGTCGATGTATCGAAATATAAATTAAATATATTTGATATTATTCTTTCCACGCAAGCACGCTAAGCCGTTGGACCCGGCTGTCATTCGTAGATCTTTGACAGTCATTACGGGTAGTCAGAAGCCCGAAAGTCTGACAACCAGTCTTACCAAGGGGTATTGTATTACCCAATAACTGGGTTGTGGAGGTCAGATAGGCAGTCGCTCCATGTAAAATACTGGTATTCAGCTGAATCCGGTTAGACTGGAAGCCGACCCCAATATAGTTGGGAAAACGGCTAGGCAGATGACGTGATTATTCTTTCCATTACGTTAGTAAAACATGCTTGTAAAATACTAATTTAAATGTTAGTATCCACCCAAATAAAAATAAAAATAATTTACACACGCATGTAAAGTACAGACGCCAGCACATCAAGCTTCTACAATCTGTCAAATTTCTTTAATAGATTTTCAACTTTATCGCTAAGGCATTAAGGTTCAAGGTTGATTGGCAAAATTTGACAGTTTTGGGTAGCTTGACCTCCTGGCGTCTGTACCTACCTTAGCTAGTTATTTATAAAAGCAGTAAGTTTTATCTATTTGGTGATTCATGATCAGCCTATAATATTCCCACGGTTGGGACACAAGCTCCTCTGTAAGAGGGAGTGGGTGATAATACACCACGCGGGCCCAATGCGGGTTGGCGAATGTCACATGTCTTCACTATTTTTGATTCTGGGACATGCTGGTTTCCTCACGATGTTTTCCTTCACCATTTTAGGAACAGTGGTATGAAATAATTTTACACAAAGTAAAATGCCTGCTTGGGTCGAACCCAAGACCTACAACTCGTAAATCGCGGCCGTTACCACTGAGACACCACTGCTCTCCCACTGGGCCGTTACTCAGGAGATTGAGACTTACAAAGTAGGTACTATAGAGGGCTAGATGAGCCCTCTGAGGTAACAGGGGGAAACAAACACTCTGTGATCCCTTTTATATTATATTTGCAGAACGTCTTTATATATTTCTGTCTAATCATCACTTCTTATTCTAAACCCAAAATCCTAACTCAATATCTTTGACACTAGCTTGAACGTTCGAATTTCATTTGCGCTAAATTATATCCGGCCTGCAACATATGAGGTTGCCTTCGGCAGACAAGCCTCTACAGTACCTATTTATGTATATGAAGTTTATACATAAGTGTAACTAGTGTATATTCCATAACACAAGCATTAGGTTGCTTAGCTTGGGACTAGATGGCGCTGTGTGAAATGTCCAGGGATATTATTATTATTATTTTTTATTATATGTTACCCTTCGGGGAATACAGGCGTCAAGTTATGTTTATGTGTTATAAAGTGTATTTTTTTTTAATTGAATAACTAATCAATTATTTATATATACTTTACTAGCAGTGCCCCGCGGTTTTACCCGCATAGATCCCGTGGGAACTTCGTGGGATGAAAAGCATCCTATGTGTTAATCCTGGTTTTAAACAATCTGTGTGCCAATTTTTATCTAAATCCGTTCAGTAGTTTTTGCGTGAAAGAGTAACTAACATGCATCCATCCATCCATCCATACAAACTTTCACGTTTATAATATTAGTAGGATTGTACACTAGTAAATACATAACTAAAACAAATACAATCAAAACAACAATACAATCAATTCTTTACATTCATGTAGTTTTTTTATAAGAGAAACATTTACAACAACTTCAAAACAGACGATATGTATAAAAATGAAGATTTTCTACAACATAATTTAAGTTAAGAAATGCTACCCATATTTTTCTTTTTAAATTTATATTCGTGGGAAGACAGACAGTCGTACCTATTCTTTCTTATCTGTAAAAAATGACAAGATGGAATAGAAAAAAGAAATGTTTTTCGTTATAACCTTTGCAACAATGTTTTTGACTTGAAACGTCTTTCAATTCGGTCAGTAGAGGACAGTGGTCGTTAAAAATCTAAAAAAATATGTTTTTTTTTTACTTTTAAAAGTTTCATTTTGGAAAATAAAGGTCAAGAACTCATTACTGATGATAATAATTAATAATAAATAAATGGACTCAACGATCATTGTGCCGATAGCCATGACAGCCAATGGCTTAATAGCCAAGAGCCTCGACCAGCACCTGAGGAGGCTCTCGTTGGGTAGCTGGATCAAGGGCTTGATTCAGAAAGCGGTACTTCTGGTCACGGATTGCATTGTCAGGAGGTTCCTATCTCTGGAGCCCTGACCGCCGGTAGCTTGGACGCTGTTCCCGATACTGGTGGGCTACTATCTTTTATATTGGAACGAAGTTCCTTATCGCGCGTTGCGAAAGGAGGCTAGACGGAAAAAATTAAGACCAATAGTTGGAACGACACTTTTTGCTATAGGTAGTTGTAAGCCGTGCGGCGTGCGCGTGTTTCTCTGTCTGTCTCTCTCTCTCTCTTTGAACTTCGTTCCATCCGGGTGTCCCTTGACACCTCTCAAGTTTTTTTTTAATGTTTTTATATTCTAATATAAATATAATTTATATGTATTTATATTTAAATAAAGATGCAATAATAGGAATCTCCTCGAGTCTTAGAGGGGAGACCGATCGGCAAGCGTAGTGTGGAATGCCCCCCAGCTAGATGGACCGAGGACCTTGTGAAGGTGGCTAGGACGGACTGAAGGCGGAGGACAGGGTGTTCTAGCGCCGCCTGGGAGAGGCCTATGTCCAGCAGTGGACTGCAATAGGCTAAGTTGATTGAGTAATAATTCTATTTATAACTAATCTGAAGGCTAATTCTCGTAATTTAAAACGTTCAAAATCTAGTCGCAGTCTCATCTCGGCGACAAACAAATGTCAAAAACTTGTCAAAATGTAGGGAAATTAGAGGTATTTTTGACAGATTGAGACTGAGATCAGCAGGGTAATTCTCCTAATTTTAAGAACGTTCACAGTCTGATCTCAGTCTCAATCTGTCAAAAATACGTCTAATTTCCCTACATTTTGACAAGTTTTTGACATTTGTTTGTCGCCGAGATGAGACTGCGACTAGATTTTGAACGTTTTAAATTACGAGAATACGGGCCCAGACTGTGAATGGTCTTAAAATTACGAGAATTGCCCCTCTGACTGTGAACGTTCTTAAAATTACGAGAATTGCCCCTGCGATATTTACACAGTTTTTATTCGAAATGGTTGACGAAAAATTATATAGGTAAATGTAAGGTTAATGCTTGTGTCTTATTATTTTTATCAATATTGTAGCCCTTATGACAAGCAAAGAAAAAAAAGAATTATATCGTTGATGCTATCTATCAAAAACTCTTCAATACAAAACTAAACAAGTTCAACACGTCAGTCACTTCTTTTTGTGTAGAAGATTTGAGGTATTCCACTAAGAGCAATTATCGAGTTGAATGGCGTGCTTTATGAGAGGCCTTTGTCCAGCAGTGGACTGCTATGGGCTGATGATGGTGATGATGACTCAGAGCACTGATTTCAAGAGCACTTGCCCGAAGCGCACCTAAGCACTACCACTAACCGCACTGAAACAAAATTTTGTAACATGCTGTAGCGGTATCTACAACGCCACATGCGAACAACGCGTCATACTGACGTCACGAAAATCCTGCATCTCGCAAGCAGAGTTTACCGCGCAATTAGCATAGATACAATTTCCCAACATCAATCGTTGGGTAGTTGCCCGCCAGACACAACACCCGTCTGGTCGGAGGATCCTCCCTTTTCTATAGAGTATGAGTGAACTTTACACCCTGTTCCTCATACCTCTAAAATGCTATTCGGTGGAACAGTTTATCAATATTGTTTTCAGTTCCCGAACAGCACCTGCGGAAAATGTATGTAGGGCAGCAGTTTCTAAACACACGACGGAGCTAAACAAAACATCTGTCGGATATAGGAATATAAAAAACGCATCAAACAAACATAAAGTGGCATTAAGTCCCGCTTCACCCTCGCGTTTGCGTGCTCATATCTTGTGAGTTTTACTTACTGTCGCGTTACTGTGTTTAGTAACAAGTTTTTAGGAAACTTAGTAAATATCTGGTGAAAGCGTAAGGATGTTTATTGATATTATTATTTAATCAGCCTATAATTTAGTGCAATACAATTAACCCCCCGGCTGCTATTTGAGATTGAAAATGCCAAAAACCACATTTTTATAACAAGTTTAGTGTTAAAACATGTTCAGGATGTTAAATTCAATTAAAAGTTGGTATTTTTTAAATGTTATGCTTAAAACACTTAAGGCATTAAAAACAGGGGACAAAATCACGAAAAAAAAATTAAGATAATTTATTTTCTCATGCATTTTGTATTGATTGATTCTGAGGCGGTGCGCAGTTCGCCGGATCAGCTAGTAGTAAAAAAATAATAAATTTTCAGTCAATATCAAAACGACTAGTCACACTTTCTCTACAACATCCAGGTGAACATAACCGTCATATGCTGCGACACGGCATCCTAAATTGGAAAAGGGATGGATCTCAAATATTCTAACACGACACGCCGAAAACATTTTATATGCGCCAGCCTAACATTTAAAGGCAAAATTGCACATCCTTTTGGATTATAATTTATTTGTAGGTATTCTTCTCTAAGAATCGCCAACTTATTGGCGATTCTTAGTGAAGTACCAATTGCCGAAAAACTAACGGCACCTCACGAATTTTGCCACGTAGGCCTCGGTAACTAATAATAGATGAATTTTGAATTCATACATATAGCAATATCATCAGCATTTTTTTATCCATGCCACGGAAAGCACGTCAAGCCGTTGGCCCCGGCTGTCATTCGTCGATCTTTGGCAGTCATTAAGGTCGTCAGAAGCCCAAAAATCTGACAACCAGTCTTACCGAGGGACAACCAGTCTTACCGAGGGACAACCAGTCTTACCGAGGGAATGGTGGTCAGATAGGCAGTCGCTCCATGTAAAATACTGGTATTCAGCTGCATCCGGTAAGACTGGAAGTCGTCCTCAACATAGTTAGGAAAAGGCTAGGCAGATGATGACTTATAGCAATATCATTAACACAAGAATAGTAATAGAAAGAAAGAAAGAAAGAAAAGAAAGAAGATACATTTATTTGGCACAAACTAAAAGACACACAATACACCAGATACATATATCAGACAAAACATTCAATAAAATAAAAAAAATAAAAGATTAAATAAAAAGTGTGAAGTCTGATGTAATACTATCGGTCTTGATTACCCTGTATATCTACCTACTACCGTTAACATTTTACTTAGGTGAATAAAGATATACAGCGATAGTCAATACTTCATCGCATCGCAATCGTTCCGATCTACCTTAACCACTAAACGACTTAACTCAAATCGAAGAACTTTAACTCTTCGTAAAGTACTGATAAAGTGAGGTTCTAAAGCGGACGGCGGTAGTATTGAGACAGTTAACTAACTTATATTAAGACGACTGCGTTTCGACCTAGACCAAGTAATGAAGACTGGCACAAACTTAGCCTTTGAACTATATATTGAATCTGCCACGGTCAAGATAGGTCCCAAGTTGGTGAGACCTGGTTGGATATCTGCTTTAAGTTTTCATTGGTTAAGGAGCGTTTCAGATGCTCGATTTCTTGGTAATATTAAGCTTTAGTCAACCTGGGAGGCCTGTGTCCCAGCAGTGGAACCAAAAACGAATCTCGCGCGGAATGCAGGACGAAGCGCGCTCGCACCGATGGTGACAACTGACTTATAAAGGGGTGTTTAAACTTTTGCGAATAATAGTCGCCTGAATTCCATCAAAGAGACATTATTCATTGGTAGACCAGACTACCTACAGTATTTGTCTCTCCTTCCCCTTTTTAATCCATCCAAAGGTTGTCGTTACAAGATAGCTTGTAACGATAAGACCGCCCATTGTGTCCCTTTGTAAAATTTCTATATTTATGAAGATAGGAAGCCTCATCTGTAGAAAATTTTCGTGAATTATTTGATAGAATAGAAAGAGTATTCTATGCTATCAAATTTTCTAGTGAAGAGGCTTTCTATCTTTTACCATCCTTCCCAAAAGAAGGGTAATTTTGAAAAGAAGTAGTTTCTTTTTTTTTAAACGTTGCCCTACACTAGGAATTTCTCCTGTATCGTGGGGGCGTTTACAAACATTTAAACTCACATACACAAACAGCCAGACCCGGAACAACTACCTGTTGGCAATACAAATATTTGTTCCGTGCTGGAATCGAACCCGCGACGCTCAATCACTCAGCCACTGCGCCAACCGTGTCGTCAAAAAAGTTACTACTAAGTAAAGTTGCTATGTAGACCCAGATAACATTCAGTAAAATTGATTCCACTCTAGTCTTAAAGGTCGACAAAGCGTTGTTATGCAATGAAAAGGTGACGCTTCGAATTTTCTTGTAAATCAATAACAGTCCATTTGCCAGAATTGAGGATAACAGCCAAATTCTATGACGAAAGTTCAATGTAGCAATCCATGTAAATAAAAACATACAACCACTAAATATTTACGAACCAAACTGACGATACAGTAAATATATTTCCGAAAAAAAAACCGCTAAACTGCAAGTCGGACTCGCGCACCGAGGGTTCCGTACAAAGTAGGTATGTAACTACTATCCGATTTTCGGATTTTTTCCTTTACTTCTGCTACATGACATTGCTTCTTGCCAAATTTCATGATTGTAGGTCAACGGGAAGTACCCTATAGGTTTTGATTCCTTTGCTAGTGTCATAATATGCGACATAAACGGAACATAAACGCCCATGTCTTTTGATTACGTTGACTCAGAAGTTTTTTTTATTGCTTCACGGGATTGCAGCCTTGAGTATTTGATATTTATTTCAACTTGATAACTTCATTCGTTCCTGAGAAAAAGGGTCTTGACAGATTGACAGACAAACGGACAACGAAGTGAAAGGTTCCGTTTTTCCTTTTGATGTACGGAACCCTAAAAAGCATGTTTCACTTCCATTTACTTTCTTAATAGCCATAGATTAACTCTTACACATAAAAAGAGCTATGAATCAGTACTCTTAGAAGTCGAAGTCAGTAACAGTGAAAGAGTTCCTATTGACAGCCGTCGTTACTTCCTTACTTTACGACATGTATTAGTGCGGCAGAGTGTAAACGTTGAATGTGCTTAGTTATCGGCAGGTCCTCAGTCAGGGGTGTCTAGCCTATGGTGGGTGGGAAGAAATTGTGAGCGTAGCAATTGGGATAAACAAAGTTCTTTTTGTAAATTGATGAGATTGAACGTGATTTATTTATAAGCAAAGAAAACACGTAATCTTCAAAGTACATTTATTTAAATAGCATGGGAGACTTACAGCTAAAACAAACAAATCAAGGACAGTATAGTAAGTCTGAAATCCAAAGCCAAACAGCACCCTAATTGCGTAACACACGATCAATCAGAATCAGAATCATTTTGAAGCAAATTGCTAATCCATTGCTTCATAAGTTTGAAAAAACTGCTCCACACGTAAATAACGCAATGAATGTTGTTGAACTGTCAAAATGAAACCGATTCCGATTGATCGTGTGTTACACAATTAGGGTGCGGTCTCCACTTATAAAATACAGAGAGAGAAAAAGTAAATTCTCACTGATTCACATAATAATAGCGTTTTTCTTGTTTTAGTATTATTATTTTCTCTTAATTTTCGATTTTATTGTTATGTGTTCTTTAATTTTGATTCTTAGATTTCATTTAGTTTTTTTTGTAATTTGAAGCAAACATATTTTACTTTTATTGATTCGAACATGTTTTTAAAATAAATGTTTAATATGGTAAACCCTCCATATTGGTGCCCAAGATACTTGCCTAGTTTGGGGTCAATGTAAATCCCTGTAATGTTTTGAGCAATAAACTTTTTATTATTTATTATAAGACATTCACACCAAGTTACTATATACACAAACGAAACATTTCAAAATGCGTTAGATTTGGTTAATTCACTGGAATATTCAAATCATTGTACTTTTCATCTAAGCAAGGGATGAACTGTGTGAAAGATTACATTAACCCCTTTTTAGCCATATAATTATATGGCTAAAAAGGGGTTTATGTCAGGTTTATATTATATTATTATATTATATTATCGATGATGTTGATGATGTACTTTCCATCTAATGTTCAGAAAAAAGTTTTTGATTTACTAGCAGTACCCCGCGGTTTCGCCTGCATAAGTTTTAATACGTGGGAATACCGGGATAACAACTATTCTATGCTTCGATTATTGATCGAAGATTCTATGTGTTAATCCTGGTTATAAACTACCTCTGTGGCAAGTTTCATTTAAATCCGTTTAGAGTTTTTGCGTGAAAGAGTAACAAACATCCATCCATCCATACAAACTTTCGCGCTTATAATATTAGTAGGAAGGACAGGATTAGTATTTACTTTATTTTCACAAAGCAACTAGGGTTTGACAGCCTATCATGGCCACATTGAAGCCAAACAATCTCAAAAGTTACCACGTCGGATGTACGAAGATCCGCCATCCCTGTTCAAAGTTATCGCTCTTCGCTGATAGAGCTAACGATGGAAATAAATATAGAAGTATTTTACTTCACATAAAGAGAAAAGGAAATGGTCCCGACGCTGAAAAGATCGGATGTGCGAAATACATAAAAGGAATAAGAAAAAAATATAGAATGATTTGTTGAAAACGATGTGCGAATTAGAATTGGGATGTGAACCAAAGTTTGCGTGCGTGCTGAAAGAGGCTTTCGATTTGCACACCTTTATAATTTTCCGTTTTTCGACGTGAATTAATCCATTTGTGAATTAGTCCTACGGACGAACACCTCACGATGTGTTCACGTTGTGTGTCCAAGTATTTTTCTTATTTTAGAAGAAAGAAAGAAAGAAGAAGAAAGAAAGAAAAAGCATTTATTTGCGGCAAACATGACGCATAAAAAAAAGGACATAAACACACAAAAAAAAACTAGTTGGGGGTAAACATGCGTCACATTCACGCAAAACGGCCATCGCTCAGCATAATGCTAAGACCCTATACGAGACAGAGCCCCAGCGCTGGTTTTCAGCGGCAGCCGGCACTGACTTTTGGTTTTAAGTTAATGTTATTTCTTCAATTTGCTTAAACAGTTAGAATTTGCTTAAACAGTTAGATATGTATTCTTTTAATTTGGAGCAAAGTACTAGGAAGTACAACATTGACACAGAAACCTTGCAATCTGAACTTGACCATCTACAGGAGAAACTTTGTTCAATGACCAACAAATATAATACCTCTGAAGACCTAATGAGGGAATATGTGTTGGCAATGAATGAGCTGGTAAACTCACAAAAAAACAACTGTGAGCAATGTCTAACATCATCCAATGTGCTTACACCGGACCATTCATTGTCAACATGCAATACCTCCTTACTGCAACCCTGTGTTGATTTGATCATTCCTTCTACTAGTGCTTCCAATAAAACTTGTAAACAAACTTTAAATAATGACATTATTTTATTTTGTGATGAGATTGGTAAGGACTTGGGTCACTTGTTGACAGATGAATATCCGGGACACTCAATAATAAATTACTGTATGCCTGGTTGTTCTTTGTCTCATATTATGAAAAAAATTATTAAATGTAACTTTACTCAGGATACAACTTTATTAATTTTTGTGGGTAATAGGGGAAATGTAAACAAAGGAGAACTGCTCCAGTATCATAAAACATTATGCAACCTTAGTTTAAGAAAAGTTGTGTTGTTTACATTCCCTTATAGTAACAGTTTGCCACAGGAAGAAAATAGATTAAGATTTGAACTAAATATGACAATGCATAACTTGACTTATAATAATAACTTGTTCCATTTGATTGATTTTAACAATTATGTTAGTAAAAATTTCTATTTGACAAAAGATAGATATAACATTGTTATGTACTATCTGCCTAACTATTATAAAAGACAGATAGCTGTGTCGCTATCATATTTTTTTTCAATTACAGCCAAAAATTTGGCTAAACAACTTGCTTCTTTTGAGCAACGCAATGACATTATAAATAATTCTGCCACTAATTTGGTAACAATTAATGACATTGCTAATAATTTAAATTAGAAAGTAAGACAATAGAGGATACCTCTAGCTGTATTGTACAGAATTGCAAAAGCAACTCAAAAAAGGCTTTAAAATCAGTAAATAGTATCAACCTGGTGCATCAAAATATTCAAGGTTTTATGAACAAAGATTTAGAAGTAGAATTATTTATGAATTTTAATAGTATTGATATTCTTTGTATAACAGAACATTGGCTGAAAAGCCACCAGTTCTTGTTCAATTTTAATAATCACCAGGTTGGTAGTTCGTCCAGCAGATTAAATGCTATACATGGTGGCTCATTAATTTTAGTAAGTAACCAGCTCAAATTTAAAGATCGTAACGATATTGTGAGCCTATCTGTTGAGCGTACAGTTGAAATTGCCTGTATAGAATTGGAGCATTTTGTTGTATTAAGTGTGTACAGACCCCCATCAGGATTGTATGACTGTTTTGAAAAGGTAATGGATGAAGTGTTAGACAGGATTTGTAACTCAAACAAGTCTGTTATCATTTGCGGTGATTTTAATGTCAATTTATTAGAAAACTCAGGTTCTCGTAGTAAAATTATAAGTCTGTTTCAGTCCTACAATCTTGTAAACCTATTTTTGGAGCCCACAAGAATAACCCCTACTAGTGCCACATGCCTAGATAATATTTATACAGATATTATACCAAGCCACAAAGAAATTATAAATTTACTAGATTCTGATCATTGCGGGCAAAGGATTACTATTCCAAATCAAAACAAAATAGTGGTTAAAAAAGATATCACTGTTAACCCCAAAACTGCATGTCGCTTGAAGGTTTTCAAAAGTAAACTCACTGATAAATTACCAGTTTTGTCCATTCATGCGGATCCTAATCATCTATATGATAATTTTTTTAATATATACTGTAAACAATTTAATTCAACCTTTATTCCCAAGACTATCTCGGTTAATAGTAACACATGTTTCAGTGATTGGGCTACCATTGGTATTCATAAAAGTAGAAAGCGGCTTTATGAACTGTACAATGAAAGGACTTACGTAAACACTGATGAATTTAATTTGTATGTAAGAAATTATTCAAAATTATTTAAAAAAGTTTGTTATATGGCCAAGTCACGTTATTTGGGTTCAAAGATTAAAAACAGCAATAATGTAATTAAAACGACCTGGTCTATTATTAATAGTGAAGCGGGAAGATCTAGTAACCGAAATACTGACTACAGCCTGTCTATTAATGACAACATAATAAAATCAGACTCACAAGTCGCCGAGGCATTTGAAAATTTCTTTTCAGATATTCCCGTTTCAACTACTAAATCCCTAAACTCATCACCTTCTATTGCTGAGTCTTTGCTTATGGAAAATGTTAATGGTTGCGATTCGGAATTTCATTTTGAACATGTTACCTGTAGAGATATAATTAAAACCTTTCACACTTTAAATGTAAAAAAGACTGCAGATCTGTGGGGCAATTCTGTAGAAGTTGCTAAGTCTATTATTGACATTGTAGCACCTACTCTAGCTCTTATCTTTAATAGTTGTATTGACAGTGGGGAGTTTCCTGACCTTATGAAAAATAGTAAAATCATACCTTTGTTTAAATCAGGTAGTACATCAGACCCTACAAATTATAGACCTATTTCTGTACTACCTACCTTTAGTAAAATTTTTGAGAAATTAATTTTAGAACAAATGCAAAGATTTTTTAATAAACACAAATTATTACATAGCAAACAGTTCGGTTTTACAAGGGGTCGTTCAACTACTGATGCCGGTGTTGAACTTATAGGACATATTTATAATGCATGGGAAGACAAATGCGATGCCTTGGGCATCTTTTGTGATTTGTCCAAGGCATTCGATTGCGTTCTTCACGAAACTTTAATCAGGAAACTCCGCCACTACGGAATCCGGAACGCTGCTCTGGATCTTCTTACTTCATACTTGAGTAAGAGGATTCAGAGCGTTGATGTTAACGGAAAAAGATCTCCCGGATCTTTAGTAACAATGGGAGTCCCACAGGGCTCAATTCTTGGTCCTTTCTTGTTTCTTATTTACATTAATGACTTGCCGTACCTCATAAAGGATAATCATGATATAGTGTTGTTTGCAGATGACACTTCACTTTTGTTTAAACTTAAACGTCAGCAGCAGGTTACTGACGATGTAAATAGCGCGATCTCTAAAGTAGTCCACTGGTTCAATGTTAATAATTTACTTCTAAACGAGAAAAAAACCAAATGCATTAAGTTTACGTTGCCTCACGTTAGACAAGTGAAAACTAATGTGTTGGTAAAGGGCGAAGAATTGAATCCTGAAGACAGCACAGTATTCTTAGGCATAACTTTGGATGCTAAGCTTCAGTGGGGTCCACATATAGACAAATTGTCAAAAAAGCTAAGTTCCGCAGCATACGCTGTTAGAAAGATTCGTAATTTAACTGATATAGAGACAGCCCGTTTAGTGTACTTTAGCTATTTTCATAGTGTAATGTCGTACGGTATTCTATTGTGGGGAAATGCCGCTGATATCCAGACTATCTTTGTTTTGCAAAAGCGAGCTGTTCGATCAATTTATAAATTAAGTCCGAGACACTCGCTCAGAGAAAAATTTAAAGAAATTAATGTTATGACTGTGCCTTCTCAGTATATTTATGAAAATCTTTTATATGCCCATAAAAATATAAAATTGTTTAAAAAATACAGTGATATCCATGATATAAATACTAGGAACAAACACAAATTTGTTCTACCTACAACAAGGCTCAAGAAAATAGGTGGCTCGTTCAGATGCCAATGTATACGCTTTTACAATAAAGTTCCAAGCCCCGTTCAAGATCTAAGCCTTAATAAATTCAAATCATTCATTAAACGTAAGTTGTGCGAGAAAGCATTTTATACCGTTAAGGCTTATATCGAGGACAAAAAGGCTTGGGATTAAGCTGCTTCCAATTTTTACATATTGAATGTGTTTATTTTTTATTTTTGTTTTGTTGATGTTTTTTTTTTTTTTATATACACTTTGACATTGATGAATTTGATATATACTATGACATTTGCTTACTTTGTAAAGTATTCTATTATTTTAATTATTGTGAATGTGAAGACTATGTGGGTCATTGTATTTATATTATTTTTCTCTCTGTTCTCTTAGTTTTTGGCGTGGTCTGGCAGTTTGAGTAATTAATGTGGCCTACCCAAATGTCCTTTCTTTGGTATTGTTCGTCGGATCGTTGAGCTCTCTAAGTTTTGAGTTGAGCTGCACGATTTCTGACAAATGCGTGCACTGACTGGACAGGTCCTCTCAAACTGTTTGGTTCTTTCTTCAAAAAAACCATCTCAGACATAAATCTACATGGTCTTCACATGGTCTGACCAAGATTATGTCTGGACTTTAAAAGAGACTGTGACGTCTGAGTTTGTTTCGGCCTTTCTTCTCAGACTAGTCAGATAGGAAACGCCGACCTCATCTAGTTTTAAAATATGATTGACGTGTAAAAGTGTTTGTACAAACCTACTTACAAAAATAAAATCATTTATCATTTATCATTTATCAACCATAAAATGAATGTAAGATAAGAGATGAGATTATAAGAGATGTAATCTCCTGTAATTTGAAGCGCACACTAGTATTTGTCCCTGTTCTTGTAAACTTGCATGAAGTTGTGTATGGCCTCTGTTGGAGATCCAAATAAATAATTAATATTATTTTTCTCTTTTTTTCAGGAAGTAAGTCATGAGTTTTTCTGCACAACTCCGAAGGTATTTAAAGAAAAGAATATTCATAAAGTAACCAGCTGTAAGTTTTTCTTGCTCCGAAGCTCTGTCTAAAGTCAGATTTCAAGTTCATTAAGTTGATTATGTTCATCTAATACAAGCTGTTGTTTGGTATCCTCGTCAAATTTCAGGAGGCTGTTATGATAGACATAAATAATCAAATAAAATCACGATCCCTGGTAAATAATGAATAGGTACGTATTTGTTTTTTTAAGCTATTTAAGTTTGACAGTATTTCAGAATACATCACTTTCAAAGAACAGAATCGCGTTATGGTATCGTATAAGCGACCGCGTTTGTACGTGTGTGTAAAAGGGCAGTTACAGTGCGGTCTCATACAGGCTGCGTTTTAAAATGCGTGTCCCGCACAGGCCGATTTCAGAAAATTTGAAAAAAAGACCTACTTATGTTATTATTGATTCGTGTCGAGAATCAGTAGCATAGTTACCTCCTTGAATTTGACGAGGGTGCAAAACGACACCTTGTATTTAGATTTACTTACTTGTGTTTAAAAATAGTGTGACTGTCGATCGTCTGTAATCCCCGATGGGTTAAGCAGTGGTCTACCAGTAGTATACCCACATTTCGCCATGCCATGAATCGAGCACAAATCCAGACTCCAGGGGATCTACTCCGAAGTAGTATCGGCCGAATATTCGGCCGTTTCCTGCTATGAAGTTACCATTTTGTTCGGTCGGTTCCGATCCTACACTCCTACACTCTTTCGAATATTAACTATGGTCCCGACCCAACTGAGCCGATCCGAACTTTTTTCACATTTTTCAATAATATTCGGTTCGGCCATGTGTCGGTCCGATCCAAATATTCGCACTTTGCACTTCGGAGTAGGCCCCCTGGTTGCTTCTAAGAAATTCCTGATGGAAAAACCGAAGAACACTGCCATGACCTCCCCCGCTCTGGGCTGAGCGGAAGGGCGTGTCAGCCTTTTACTGACTTAAACCCACCCGTGTTCCATCAGTTGCCTGTGTCAGGGGCCCCGGTATCTCTTTCGAACAACCCGCAGGCCTGGCAGGTATCGGCCCTAGCGGACCCCTAGTCAGTTCGTGCTGACATCTCTTTGAGGCGCGTGTGGAACACACGCGCCGACGACCCGGGCCTGGTCCTTACCAGGCGGCGAGCTGCCCATTGCAATGTAGCACTTTCTTTTACATAAAGCCTGTACTAACGGCGTCATCACCCGTAACTATACGACATGATTACCCGATTCTCGTACTTATTTGTATATAAATATTCTAATAAGCTGTACTACACGCAAGCGACACATAATCTGCCTATAATGTTCCCACTGCTTGGACACAGGCCTCCTCCAGGCTGGTAGATATAACATATCTTCGACTTTTTGGTTCTGGGACATGCCGGATTACTCACGATGTTTTCCTTCACCGTTTTGAGAGCAGTGGTGATGACATGATTTACACAAAGTAAAGCGCCTGTGTTTGACGATAGTACACGACGGCTTGGCTTAATGCCCTAGCATGAAGCCAAAGACCCGACTCCCAGTTACCAATAGCCAGCAGGCGCGCACGCTCCCCACGCGGGTCTAGTGCGGGTAGGTAGAATACACATGTCTTCGAATTTTTGGTTCTGGGACATGGATTACTCACGATATTTTTCTTCGCCGTTTTGAGAGCAGTGGTGATGACATGATTTACACAAAGTAAAGCACGCGCCTGCCTGGGTCCACCACGACCTACAACTCGTAAGCCGGCCGTTACCACTGGACTACGAGTACCACTACTCCAACAGGACCTCACGCTCAATAGTAGCACTTTCTTTTACATAAAGCTTGCTAACGATGCCATTAAATATAATAGGCTAGTTTCCTAAAAAAATCGTATTATTCTGTCAGTTAGATTATCAAAAAATGTTGGACCCGTATTTTTCCTTTTGTCAATTATTATAAAACATGATGAAGATATCGCCCGTTAAAATTCCGCGTGACGTCACGCCTTGCTACACTTTTTAGCATGGCGTGACGTCACGACCCCCCACTCCCAAATTTTGACGCGCTTTATCTTTGTCATGTTTTGCTTGATTGACAAAAGAAAAAATCCATGTCCATTATTTTTCGATAATCTAACTGACGGACTAAATATAATAATTATTTTTTTACCCAGAAAACTACCCTATTATGCGACATTATTACCCGATTCTCGTACTTATCTATTCTAATAAGCTGTGTCTACATACAAGATGGTGCCTGTCCCACAAGTTAGTAATGTAATTAAGTGTTCACGAGAGTAATGACGCGAGCGACACGCCAATTAATAATAAGTCGCGCGGTTTGGCAAAGATGGTGACAAGAGTTTGAGAGCGGGTTCTATGAGGAAATAAGTTTTGTAGATTTAGGTTTACGTCGAGGGGTTGTGGCTAAGTAATAACAACCGCACGGATCAATCGATCGGGTTAAGCTACGCATGCCGCGGTTGGTCCGTAGATGGGTGACAATCTTCATATACCAAGTCCCCTTCATGCCTCAGAAAGTACGTTACTCCGTTGGTCATGACGAATGACCGCCGGGAGGTCTTTGACAGTCGTTACGGGTCGTCAGAAGTCCGAACATCTGACAACCAGTCTTACCAAGGGGTAAGACAGGTTGTCAGATTTTCGGGAAGAGGGTTAGACTGGCTAGGCAGATGATTTAGGTTTACGTAGCCTAGTATACAATGTTGAGATGACTATACGATACTAAATGAAACCACATTACACACATAGCCACATACACAGGATAATTTTAAAACTATCAATTCTAACATCGAAATTGAAAACTTGATTTTTTTTAAACGAAATAAATATCAGTGATGGATCGACTATGGGTCTAAACTATTGGAAATATTTGGTTGAATTTGAGTATGCAAGCTGGGAACGTCATTAGATAAACGCAGTTTTATAAATACTGGTGTTTAAAATAAATCATTGTTTTAAACTGTATCGTAAAACCGGCCGTCAGGTATTTTCGGCTACAGATTACCCCCTTATTATTGTTTTTGGCCCAAAAAATACATATTCCACTATTTTCCTATTTTAGTACGTCTATTTTGCAACTAAACTAATAATATTTTTAATGAACGGATGTCTGGGACATGTCATGACATCAGAAAGCTTGACGCTACGGTTCACCAACGCAAAATTAAATTTCTAAATTCGGAACATCGTAATATCAACTTTAAGCGTAGGTAGATAAGGTGGGTCTTTTTTGTGATGGCCGTCCCATTACACACATCACAGGCCTTGTAGACTGTAGATTTGTAGACCATTATCTAGTACCTGGTACTTGTTGACAGGCCTACACTGTCCTCCCTTACATATACACTCTAATTGGATAACATTGCAAAAGCCAATTATTTATAAAAGAGTAACCGAGGAGTGTCTTGCCGGCCCTTCTCCATAGGAAACGACCAATTGAAACCGTGCACCTAGCTAACGTTTCATAAGTGCCTATGTAAAATATTTTTATTAGCCATTAATGTCCCACAGCTGGGCAAAGGCCTCCTTCCACCTCTCTCTGTCCAGAGCTGCCAAGGATCAATCTTTATTAAAGGAGTCCAACTCATCCCCTCATCTCCGTCTGGTCCTGCCGCGATATCATTTGCCAGTAAGCAGTACCCACTGGTCCCAAGTTTGCTTCTATCTTACCCTTATATCGGTAAAATTATATTCTAATATGCTTCGTACCTTGAACACGTGAAGCCCATATACAACAATATTCTAAGAAAACGCAAATTCGTTCCCGTGCGGTTGGTCCTCGTTAAATCTTCATTAAAGTGTAGACGCGACGGTAGCTCAGTGGCGCTTGAGTTTCAAACTTTGTACTGAACTGTACGTTAGAAGCGACAAGCGATGTAAAAAGAGGCAATTTTGTTATTTTGGGTATACATGCTTGTGAACGTTAGCCTACTATGCTGGGAACTAATAGGTTACTAGCTCTTGAACATAATATTGTGAGATTATGGACCCATTTTCTGCTTAAATACCTAACTTTTTTTTTTGTTTTCTTGGGGAAATCTTCAAAAGGCACCCAACCTCCGGGGAGGGAGGTTAGGGGAGTGTGAGATTTTTGCCTCACTAAAACCACCCCGATGATCACCATCACATAGGGGTGGCCCTGGTTCCTCTTAAAAGACCAATTCCGGGACCTCCCCTGAGCCTTGCTATGCACGGCAGCACGTGTAAAACTTATCCCAGGCTGTTTAAGCCAGTGCCCAAGCTTTGAATACTTTCCAGCAACCTACAATTCCAAACACTAAAGGAAACAAAAACCATATTTCTTTAGTTTCTTGGCTTATAATGATCGATAGTAAGTAGTGTTATATTATTTGAAACTAGCTTCTGCCAGCGGCTTCGCCCGCGTGGATGTCGGAAATTATCCCACGGGAACGTGCTAACTCTATCTCTATGTCAAATCAGAAGTTCAGTGGTTTAGGCGTGAAAATGTAAAATACAGTTTCAAGTTCAAATCCTCCCCTTAAAAACTGAATTACCCCTTTTTGTCCCGTCAGTAGTAAATTTTCGACCACTTTCCATACTTATTATTAATTATTGTTAATAGCTGTGCCCGCGACTCCGTCAGCGTGTAACTCCTTGTGTGTTATTAAGTTAATGTATTGGGTAGTACATGCCGTTCGCGATCAGCTGTGAGACGTAATTCCCTCTCAGTGAAGGTTTCGGACTCACGGGATAGTACAGACGCCAGCACATCAAGCTACTACAAACTGTCAAATTTCTTTAATAGATTTTCAACTTCATCTCTAAAGCATTAAGGTTTAAGGTTGATTGGGAAAATTTGACAGTTTCGGGTAGCTTGACCTGCTGGCGTCTGTACATGCAGTTCGTGATCGGCTGTGAGACGTAATTCCCTCTCAGTGTAGGTTTCAGACTCGCGAGATAATGTATGCCGTTCGCGGTCAGCTGTGAGCCGCAATTCTCGTTGTGAAGCAGTTTCAGCTTCTCGGGATAACACATGTTGTTCTCGGTCAATGGTAAGCCTTAGCTCTCGTTGAGAAGAGCTTTGAGATGCCCGTGATGTAGCTCGTCTCGCTCTGTCAGCTGCTAATTGCATCTCTCTCTCGGGAGAGCTTTCATTGGCTCGAGAAATTGAGGCACTAACTCTCGTATCTTTAACCGATGTGCTCTTTCCTCTGCCGATTCTTGAGAACGCCTATTTCACATTCTCTTAGCTTCTCTCGAATTTCGAGATAAAGATAATCGTTTTTTAGGTAGCATTGATGCAGGCAAATGAAAATAAAGCTAAAACGTAAATGAAAATAAAACTAATTTAAAAAAAGTGAACGTAAATTAGCCAAAACTTACCTATCAACAAATACATGTAGGTCATACAAATATTTGTTCCGTGCGGGAATCGAACCCGCGACACGCAGCGCAGCAGTCAATCGCTTAACCACTGCGCCAACCGTGCCGTCAAATAAAATAATGATTACTTCTAACACCAAGATTTCTTATAACTTACACCACATGTTACAAACTTGAGCTTTACTTCCAGGAACAGTAGTTCGACTTGAGAACTCGTGTCCTAGCTCGTTCTGAACGGTGTCAAATCAACACTTGGCAAACATTTAGGTTCCGTTTACACATTGAAAGTGAATTGACAGCCAGCATTATATAGCTATATCGTGTGTGTTTATTTTTGGGTGTGCGAATATACTATTCTGTTTAGATGGTGTGTAAATAGAGTTCAGTATGTGCCTTGAATAATGTGCTCGCCTATTTATTGTTAAGCAAGGATTATCTACGCTTATTTATTATTGGCACACCTGCAGAAATAAATGTTAATACATTCTTTGTTTTATATAATACTAGCTTTTGCCCGCGACTTCGTTCGCGTGGAATAGTGACTTCCGGCAGATTTTTGGTTTTACCCACATAGTTCTTACTATTTATTTACATTTTTCCGATGAATTTTCAGTACTGAATTGATGCCGACTCTTGACCAATAGATGGCGCTGTATGTCCGGAATAAATTTTATTTTTTATTTTATTTTTTGTAATAAAAACTATCCTATGTCCATTCTCAAGTTCCAAACTATGTCTGTACCAAATTTCACACAAATCGGTTCAGTAGTTTAGGCGTGAAGCAAAGACAGACAGACAGAAAGACAGACAGACAGAGTTACTTTCGCATTTATAATATTATAATATAATAATATATAATATATAATATATATAATATATAATATAATAATATATAATATAATATATATATATAATATATATAATATATATAATATATATATATATATATATAGTTTGGAAGTTTGGACTAGCTGCGCCCCGCGGTTTCACCCGTATAAGTTTCGATCCCGTGGGAATATCGGAATAAAAAGTATCTTATGTATTAATTCTAATTATAAACCATCTGTGTGCCAAATTTTATCCAAATCTGTTCTGTAGTTTTTGTGTTAAAGATTAGCAAACATACATCCATCCATACAAACTTTTCACGTTTATAATATTATTAGTAGGATGATGTTGTACCATCTATATACATAACTAAAACAAAGACAAATTATGAGTGCTGGTATGTACACACGGCCACACATCAAGCAATGCAAAACCAGTATTGGCTGACCGTTCATTGTGAGAAAATATCATACAAAGTGAGACCAAGATAAACTGGTTTTGTATAGCTTGACGTGTAGCCGTGTGTAGGTACACTTGCTATAAGCACCACTATCGTATAGTGCTGTACGTACCGTGTTTAGCTATCTGGAAAGAAACAAAAAATTTAGAGTGTTTTGTAAATGGATGCATGTGTGACAGTCGTCTAATATATTTCACTCACATACATAAACAGCCAGACCCGGAACAACTACTTGTAGGTCATACAAATATTTGTTCCGTGCGGAATCGAACCCGCGACACGCAGCGCAGCAGTTAATCGCTTACCACTGCGCCAACCGTGCCGTCAACTAATTATAATATTATTATCCTCATTCTACCTCTTTAGATCTGATACGATTCGACCGGTGACCTTGTGAAGGCCGCGGGAATCGACTGGATGCGAGAAGCACACCACCACCGGTCGATATGGTGCAGCTTGGGGAGGCTTGTGTCCACCAGTGGACGCCTTTCGGCTAAAATTATGATGACGAAAATGTTTTTAAATATACTTCTCTTTTTCTCTGTCTAATTGCTTCTTCAGATGTTTCTTCTTAACTGATTTTTTTTTAAAGAGGAGGTTATTTTTTCAGTTGATTTTTTTATTTTAAACTTTTTTAAATTAAAAAAAATATATATATTTTCACACAAAAAGGCACAAAGGCGGACTTAATGCCTTAGTGCTCATTTACGGAGACGCGGGGCGCCGCGCGTCTCGTTGTGGGCCGCGGCCCGCACTAAATTCAAATATATGGCGTTGTATGAGTGCGTTTACGGACAAGCGATTTTAGACGCGTTTGCTTTTGCGATGCCCGCGGCGGAATCTTCTGCCAGTCATATTTGGAAATTGCAGAACGCAATTAATTAATAATGAATGAATGAATTATTAGTAATTACTAATTAATTTAATTTGCGCTCCCATCTTCCGCTAACCTAAAACTGGTCGGTTTGATTGAGTATCCCGCGTGCGCCGCAGCGTTGCCCGCCGCGTGCTTTGCTACACGCTTGAGGATTCGCAGCGGGCGCAGCGGCGGGCACCGCCACGCTTCCCGCCCCGCGTCTCTATGAACAACATCTTATATTGCCGTACGTTTTTGTTTACGCGTGCGATGATAAGTGTCGCTTGACGCGCCGCTCCGTAAACAGAAAATCGTACGACGCGCCGCGAGACGCCACGCCGCACGCGACGCGCGACGCGCCGCGTCTCCGTAAATGAGGACTTAGGCATTCTCTACCAGTCAACCAAGGGTCAACCAAGATTAGAATTTAATTAAATCAAAGTTATTATTCACTTTGTAGTGTCTTTTTTGGCAGTCCGTTGTTTTTTTTTTTTGGGACAAAGTTTTTATACCTACTTTAAATAGGCATGCGTATTGCGCCACACCAAACACAAATCATTAGTTTCAATACCCACCACATTTAAAACATGACCGGCAGATAATAACCTAAATAATACATAGACGAATCTAAAATTTCAATTATCTCATATCATAGTTACGCTTCATCGGCTGTTAATCAAGGCCTGAATTGGCTCGATTTATGCATGTGTTAGCGATAACTCATGCCCGACATGACAGTTCGCGATATCTATCGCTCTAGGCTGCGCGTTCACAATATATGAAGGTATAGATACAGGCTTTTAGATAATAAGTGTGATGATTGAGGAACAGGTGCAATGAAATCAGTCATCATTATCAGTAAATGTATCTTGATCATAGATAACATCCTCCTTGAAACTGATAAGAAAAGTTTTCAAGAACTAGTAATAGGAACCTTAACTGGTGAAAGAATAGAATTTTCAATTAAAAAAAACTGCACAAGCAACTTGCCTTAAATGTTGAAATGAAATGAAATTATAATTGTTTATTGAAATGGTTTTTTTTTTGGAAATGTTGTCCACTCTATGAATTTCTCCAGTATCGTGGGTGCGTTTACAAACATTTGAACTCACATACACAAACAGCCAGACCCGGAACAACTACTTGTAGATCATACAAATATTTGTTCCGTGCGGGAATCGAAACCGCGACACGCAGCGCAACATAAATATTTACAAAATCGGGCCTTATACGGTCGGTAAGAAATAATTGGATTCTACCTGGACTAGGAATAAATTTGTATTTCACACAAGTGCTTATACATAAGTGGTATCTAGTAGTATCTACTATACATAATTATGTATACAAAGAAACGACAGTTTACTAATACTTACAGACTGTATAGACTTACACTTACGGCTTTTAGTTCCTAAAAAGTTTTTACTTTAGAATTGCAACTTTTCAACACAATTCAACCAACCCTGTCATTTAAAAGGTAAATATACCAAAAAATTACACATGATATAAACATATTTTTTTCCGCAATCTACTCTTAATACTTCTATCAACAAAAACCAATTTATCATCACATGAGAGGGGGTTTAACCACCCGTTTCGTTACGAAATAACCCCTAACGTTCACGTGTCATAAACTCCTAAACGTAGCGTGTAAAACTTCCCTTACACCGTCATTAGGAGTAAGTGGCGTTTTGGTGTCTTGGGAGTGTGGGTGCTCTTTGAACGCTACAAAAAGGTGTTGTATAGGTACCAAGCATATTTGAAAGGCGATTGATAATTTGTATATAGAGCCTGGCATACCTACTGTTGCGCCATTTTGTTTTTTTTTTTCAAAATGGCGGCCACGCATGAAGCCTATACAATGTGTAACTGAATTAATGCACATTATGAAAGTAGTTTGTTCAGAATCGTTTACTGAATCGATTTCTGTAATCTATACTTATAATAAATCTGTAGAAGTGAAAATTCTGTACATTGAAAATATCCAAAAAATAAATGGCAGGGGGTGTTACTTGACCGACACCGAACCCAAAAATGTGATTAAAAAAATTTTTGTCTGTCTGTCTGTTTGTTCAGGCATCACGCAAAAACTACCGGTTCGATTACGATGAAACTTGGTATAATTATTCTTTAATATCCTGGGCGTGGTGCCCACTACTGGGTACTTTTTATCCCGGAAAAGTATATACAATAAAAAACAAACTTAATTTTGCGGTTCGATCCCTATACCCGATTACCACTGTCTGTACTGTACCAACCGCAAATACTAAGTTTTTCGTAGGTTGGGTCACCCGCAGTGGAGTTCATTTTTATTCCTTTTAGTTTTTAGAGTTATTTAGGTTTATTTTTATATGAGTCGTAGGTATTAGTATAGTCATTTGATAGTGTACGTAGTGACCGTAGGTTATTTTATAATACTGTTAGGTAGGTTTAATCATTCGTATAGAATAGTATAGATATTAGTTTTTAGGGAGTTTGCTTATTTATTGAGTTTAGATTAGTTATCATCAGAAATAGGTTTATTTAGGTAGGTAGGTATTTAATTTTCTGTTATTGAGTTTTTTTTTTTTAATTAGTTAGGTACTTAGGTAAAGATATCATATAGGTACCCTCTTAATCACCACTAATGAGACACAATTGGTTTTCTATTGTAATTAGCCACAAAGGGCCCGCGACATAGATGGCATTCTGGGGAAGCACATACTGTGTGCACATTTTATCCTGTTAGCACGTTCCCGTGGGTAAATTTCCGACATCCACGCGGGCGAAGCCGCGGGCAGAAGCTAGTTTTTAATATAGGTAATATTTTATGCCAAAAATAATTAAAACTACGTAAATTACTGTCACACTTCCGCTGTACTGTCAAAACAAACCAAAATGGATGAAATACCCACTAAGCTAGACCCTTATAGGAATGCGACTGTGTGCATGCGTAGATTTGTAATGTAACTATAATTTTCACCCACAATCAGTATAACTAATTTATTAAAAAAACAAAGTTTTTTACATAATAATAAAAATTCAGTGTATGTATTATGATTATAACATAATATTCTAATTGGGGTGTCCGGTAGTGTGCGTTAATTCCGGGACATATTGTATAAATCGATAGCTTAGACCAATGCAACCCCATAAAGTGTCACGTTTCTGAGATATTAACGTTCAAAATCAAGTGACATCCACATTTTTCGAACTTGCTTACATCTTGTTGTTTAGATTTTTGATTACTTTAAACTTTTAGAGTGATTATTTCAAACTTCTACGCAACAAGATTTAAGTAAGTTAAAAAATATATATTATTGTGTATGTATTATTTGCTCAACTGTTTGCCAGAGAGCTATGGAACGGAGTATTCTGGGTATTAAACTTGTGGACTGGGTTAAGAATACAACAATACATTCTATCACTAAAATATGTAACTGATGCCACTCGGAAAGCTGCCACGCTTAAATGGAATTGGGCTGGACACATCCGCCGCATGTCAGACGATCAATCGGCCAAACTTACCCAGTGTCCCGCTAAATGGTAAACGACATCGCGGCAGGCCTAGACGGAGATGGCGGGATGGGCTGGACTCGTTTACTAAAGATTGGTCCTTAGCAGGTCTGAACAGAGAGAGGTAGAAAGAGAGTAGGGAGCCCGTTGGCCAGCAGTGGGACATTTACGGCTAGTAATATTTTTTTTAAGTGCTCAAAAACTGGCCAAAACAGATACGTAAAATCATTGCCCTCTGAGCCTTTTGAGACAATCTAGGGATCGATGTAGACCATCACCTGCCTAGCCTTTTCCCAACTATGTTGGGGTTGGCTTCCAGTCTAACCGGATGCAGCTGAATACCAGTATTTTACATAGAGCGACTGCCTATCTGACCTCCACAACCCAGTTACTGGGTAATACGATACCCCTTGGTAAGACTGGTTGTCAGACTTTCGGGCTTCTGACTACCCGTAACGACTGTCAAAGATCCACGAATGACAGCCGGGACCAACGGCTTAACGTGCTTTCCGAGGATCGATGTAATTATGTTTGTTTGTTCTAAACTCATCTTAACACCGCATGACTTCTATATTAATATATGTAGGTTTAGACTACACGAACATTATCATACTAAATCAGTTAAATTATTTGAACAGACTTTTTTATAAAACTAAGTTGTTGTTTAAGTGTATTTACGCATCGCCTTTTTTTTTAAGGGAAATCATCAAATGACTTCTCCCACACTGGGCTGAGCGGAAGGGCGTGTCAGAATTTTACAGACTAAAACCCACCCGTGTTCCTTCAGTTGCCTGTGCCAGGGGCCATGGTATCTCTTTCGAACAACCCGCGGCCCTGGCAGGCATCGACCCTAGCGGACCCCGTCAATTCGTGCTGACATCTAATTTACGCATCGCCTAGCATTTTCAAAGTTCAGCCATTTAGGTCGACATTTTAAACTTCAAAAATAGATTAGGCAAAGACTCTCTAGACAAATAACAATTACAATTCCTTAAACAGTCAGACTTGAACCCACATTCCCACAATGTTGATCCAAGTACTTGAGCAGAACACTTAACGTCAAACCCAGCTATATAGTTTAAAACCAAGATTAAGGAGTGCCTCAAGGTCGGTCATTTTGTCACTATACGGTTAGTCTGTGTCTTCATTTAAGTAATTTACGTTGTAGTCTACCATCCATTTAGATTGTTAACTAATAAGAAATTGATGATTGACAACAAGTCTTACCAAGGGTTTTCGTAGTATCCAGTAACTGGGTTGTGGTGGTCAGATAGGTAGTCGCTGTATGTAAAATAGTAGTATTCATCCTGCTATTCATCTGGCTGCTTCTAGTTACACTGGAAGCCGACCCCAACTAAGGTGGGAAAAAGTTAGGCAGATACACTAAAGATTTAATTGTTGTTTTCATGTGTAATTAATTAAATCAAACCAATCAACTCTATCGCAGTCCACTGCTGGACATAGGCATTTTCCAGGCTGCAGCACAACACCTTGTCCTCTGCCTTTCGCATCCAGTCTATCCTAGCCGCTAATAAATAAATAATTTACGTAATTCATTAAATTATTATAAATAACTGCTGATGTTGATATCGTGATTTTAAACTTTGTTGGCTCTTCTAAACTTCTCTCATCTAAACCTAGAAATATGTACATAAGTGTATGATTTACTCTACCAATCTACATAATATCACGTTTTCTCTAATATAAACTTAAAGATTCTTAATTATGAAATACTTACCTCATCATCATCATCATCTGCCTAGCATTTTCCCAACTATGTTGGGGTCGGCTTCCAGTCTAACCGGATGCAGCTGAATACCAGTATTTTACATGGAGCGACTGCCTATCTGACCTCCACAACCCAGTTACTGGGTAATACGATACCCCTTGGTAAAACTGGTTGTCAGACTTTCGGGCTTCTGACTACCCGTAACGACTGTCAAAGATCCACGAATGACAGCCGTATGAAATACTTACCTATTTACTAATAATACATCTTTAACCTTTGATAAAAATACCTATTTCTTTCCGACTCAATACTCCACCAGAAGAAAGTAGATAAATACATTCAGTAAAGTCTACGATCTCAGTGGGTGGTGGATTAAGGCAGGCACGAAGAAACTCAATTTACTCACTATAAATCTTTTCCTTTGAACGTTTAGTTTACTCAACAATCTTATTTTGCTAATAAAATATAACAATGCCCAGTTTCCTAGGAAACGTCCAGTTCAGTTAGTCTAGACGTCTTCTCACTAATATTAGTTGGGAAGTACTTACCTTATTTCAGTTTCTAGGAAAAATATAAGGTGAGGACTTTACGAAGGTCTTATTATTTCTTGTCAGGTCAAGGCCAACGTATTTTATGTTATGGTAGGTATCTTTATTTTAGGTGGAGACTTTATCGATACTGGCCCTGATTCCCTTGTTTACAAACTAAACTTAATTTAGGTTCTGTGCATCATTTTCTTTCTATTTCATTAAGAAAAGGACAGAAGATAAAATATTAGTTTAGTCCTGTCAAATTAAGATACTCCATAGACAGATCAAACGTGATTAAAAACATGGCTACTAAAAATACGTCAAATTACGTCAGGCGCTGACTAGTTTGACAGGACTAAACTAATATTTATCTTCTGTCCTTTTCTAAATTAAATAGAAAGAAAAAGATGCATTGAACTTAATTTTAGTTTAGTTTGTGAACAAGGGAACCAGCGCCACTGACTATTGCACATACCACATCTAACAAAACGAATTATTCATATTTGCAAACGAATAAATGATTTGATTTGATTTCGATTTGATACATCAACACAAACGTTTGATTGGTTTAACCCTTCGTATTCTTCGGATCGTTGGATCCAAGCGAGACACTTAGCTTTATAAAACTAGCTTTATAAAAGGTTCATTAGAAAACCCGCGTCAGACAGCATCTGTCTGGCATGAATGTTGTATTGACTATTTTTGGCTCAGCCGTGAGGCACACACTTTTTTTGTTAATATATTATTTTAACTTTTTTATTTTGTGTTTCACGAACAGTGTCCAAATAAACGTTATTCTTTCTCTTTCTTTTTAATGCTGGATTATTTTAAAGGCTGTATTTATTAAATCCTCGTTACCAAAATCCTACTAATATTATAAACGCGAAAGTTTGTATGGATGGATGGACGGATGGATGTTTGTTACTCTTTCACGCCAAAACTACTGAACGGATTTGGATGAAATTACCACATAGATTGTTTATAACCAGGATTAACACATAGGAAACTTTTTATCCCGATATTCCCACGGGATCGAAACTTATGCGGGTGAAACCGCGGGGCGCTGCTAGTATATCGATAAATCTACTACGACAAATTCACCCAAAGGGCACTATTATTAATTCCTGCGGCTTTCCATCGCTTATCTCCTAAAGGGTCTGTGTTAATCGTTATAACAGTCGGGTCACGTTGTCAAGCAAAAACATATTGGGGTTGGTGGTGTATCCGCCTCTGGAATTTGAATTAACAAATTGGTTGAATTAACAAAAACAAACCTGTATATTTTTTTTAAGGAGTTAATTTTGAGTTTACAGTATAAGTATTATTTTTAATATACAATCAACGATTGGTGCCCATTTGATAAAATGCCTAGGTATATACACTTATTACACAATTAACTACATACATTAAATACTAACTAATTGAGAACACCGGTGGCCCGGTGATATCGGCCGCGATTTAAAAGTAGGTAGTAGGTTCGAACCTAGAAAGGCGCTTTACTTTGTGTAAATTATTTCATTAATATTGCTCTCAAAACGGTGAAGGAAAACATCGTGAGGAAGCCAGAATGTTCTAGAACCAAAAATTCCCAGTCCCTCTCACCGAGAAAAGGCTTGTGTCCCAGTTATGCTACTAAATAAATCTAAAAACAAAACGAAATTTAGGCGTCGCAGACTGCGACGCCTAAATGTCGTTTTGTTTTTGCGGAAGAATTCTACGACTCGCAGTATTCGTCCCCATCGCAAAGTGTATATAATTTCATAAGTGATGAAACTGGCTGAAGAAAGAGATGAAGTTTAGCAGTAACCTCTATTCAAATATTATAGTAGGTAGGTAACCTAAATGCCACGGCTATTTCGGATGTGTCGATAAATAAAGGGTCAACATCATGAACAACTTTCGTTATGGAATTAACGCAAAAAAGAAATGCGGAAAGACCTGAAGAGTCTTAAAAGGTTTTCAGCCATTCGGTACATCAAACTAAAACACAAAAATGCTGCTTAAATGCTGCAAAATTAAATTTATTGTGTATTCGCAGTGAAATTCTTTCCTGGGGATTTGTCCTACTACTTATTAATTATTTATGTCTGAGATCTATTATTTATCTATACATATAATAAAATTGCAGAAAAGTGGTGTCTGTACAATGGAAATATATTAAAAAAAAGTAGCAGGGGTTGTTATTATATCGATGCCGAACCCGAAATTGTAATAAATTTTTTTTTGTCTGTTTGTCGGTTTGTCTGTTTGTCTGTGTGTTTGTGCACGCTAATATCAGAAACGGCTTATTTGATTTAGATGCGGTTTTCACTAATATATTGTAGTAAGCTTCACTTAACAGTTAGTGTTTATTTCATGTCAATCGGTTCATAAATAAAAAAGTTATGTCAATTTAAAGAATCACTGCGAACATTTGTTAAGGTATTCTATCAGAGTACGTACACGCCTCGCGCCTGCGTGTCCGTGGCTATATAAAGCGCGCTGACAGCCGCGCCGCTGACCCCCCGACCCTTGCCCGCTGAAGTGCCAGCCCGCGCCGTAGCTGAGCCTGTAGCTTTAAATTCCCCGACTGAGACCTCTGAGTTTGTTTCGGCCTTTCTTCTCAGAGATAGTCCTAGGAAACGCCGCGCTCATCAAAGCATTAATAATACTAATTCGATCCAGCCTGTCCCCTTGCTGCCCTCTCCCAGCGACGCCCTAAGCCGAGGTTCGTACCCCACAGGGGGTGCCTTTAGCGTGCAGTCACTTAGTTTTAATCTAGATGTAGCCCTGGCTGGAGGCTTCAAGAATTCTTAAGGCAACCACAGGATAGTCCGGTTGTAGTCACGACCTCTCAAGGTAAACTACGAGAAGCCATTCATAAAAATAAAAAAAAAACGCGCCGCTGCCATATGGTTTCAGTTATTCGTAGCGAACGCACGTATCCTGGAGAGTATATAGACGAATAGTTGCATTCGATTATTGCGATTCACTTGAATACTGACTGTTTGCATATTTCATTTATTTATATTTTAGGGTTTGTAGGTTAGGTTCTTTTTCTTAATTTTCTTTAAAATTTTGTAAATAAATATTGTAAGTATTTGGTATAGGTTAGGCGGTTCTTTCCTTGATTTTCGGTATACTTATCTTAATTTGTATTTAGAGTTTGTTTATAAATATTATAAGTATTTGGTATAGGTTAGGCATTTCTTTTCTTGATTTTCTTTATTAAGTATAAGTTCATTAGCTCAGATTAGTAATAAAATTTTCTAGCAATTCTTTTGTTTTATAAAGTTAGTACGTTTGGTTTACACGTCTTAACACTTATTACTTAAACTGTGATAATTTTAGACTGTATAAAATAAGTAAGTATTTATAATTTAATTGTTTACGATAGTACGTGTTTACTAAATAACTGTGTTATGTAGTATGTCCTATTTTATTGTAAGAATGCCTCGAATAAGATCCAACCTCTCCCAATGTAGCAGAAATGCTAAAAGGATGAAATTAGTTCGATCACAGGAATCTGAGGAAGGTCGTGAGGCAAGGCTCTCTGCAACTCGGGAACATCAGGCTAGGTTTCGTGCTGCAGAAACTTCGACTCAGCGAGAATCTCGACTGAGTTCAAATCGTTCTCGAATGATGACAACTCGAAATAGGGAAAACGGGGAACAACGAAAGGCACGTTTATCTGTCGATCGCGAAGCTCACGCGCTATCGCGTGAGTCTGAGACTTCTGCGAACCCATAATGCTTCTTAGAAATTTAAGCGCCCCAAAACTTTGCAATGGCACCAGGTTAAAAGTGACCAATTTATAACGAAATCTGATAGAAGCAGAGATTTTAACAGGGTGTGGAAAAGGTGAAAGTGTTTTCATTCCTCGGATTCCTCTCATTCCAAACAATTTTCCATTCAGTTTTAAACGAGTCCAGTTTCTATTCAGCCTATGTTTTGCGATGACAATTAATAAAGCCCAAGGTCAGACGCTAAAGTTGTGGGTGTAGATCTAAGTATCAGCTGTTTCTCGCACGGTCAGTTGTATGTGGCTCTGTCACGGGTTAGCAATCCTAGGAGCCTGTATGCTTTCATCCCCGATGGCCATACGTCAAATATCGTATACAGAGAAGCATTACTGTAAAGTAAATTTTTAGCTACTCAAACGACGGTATATGTAATTCAAAATATGCTGCGCTGGAAGTCACTATTCCACGCGGACGGACTCGCGGGCACAGCTAGTTTAAATATAAAAATACACATATACCTATTAAAATACTATAAATATAATATATATACCTAATTAAATATAAGCACAGATAAATATACAGTGGCTTTCTAAGGATCGTTGACATTTTTTCTCTTCAGCTGTGATGCCAGATTATGTTTTTTTTTTTTAATAATCATGTACTCCTAGGAGATTAGGTACTTGATTATTTTTTATGATAAATGAAAGGTAGCTAAATTAGTCAGTAAAAACGTTATTACAGTTTAAACATTTAGATCACAAGAATTTTAAATCATAATGTGGTCACAGGTCAAATGGAAAAATGTCAATTGAATTTCAGAGGCCACTGTACATAAATACACGAATATACAAAAAAAGTAAGACCAACAATAAGGAAACATTAACGTTGTAATGCCTGTGTGAACACTTGGTATATTTCTTGACATATTTGGGTTCCACACACATCTTAGAGAAATAACATTAGCCGTACCAATAGAACACTTTACCTACATTATGTAACATCAGTGACATTACCTCCATTACCGAGCATTGAATATATCCATTGGTTGAGGTATGTATGTAAAGGTAAGGCAAAGGTGTTTGTAGGAACAAACACCTTTGCGTTCTAAGATCACAAGGCAGAGTGAGGTTTGTATACATAAATTATTGATGCGTTAATAAAGCTCTTTGCCCACTTCACCGTAACCTACCTGGCGTGCTATGAACGTATCAGGCACGGAAAGAAACGTGACATGGACTACTATGCCCACTAAAACATATGAACAGCGTCTCATACTCGTTCGTAATGGCTTAAGGGCCCGTAGCATCCACGTGTCATGTCCATACGGTTCCCGTTCTCTCTTTTGTAGTATTTTATTTGTGTTTTAAGTAAGTGAATATTTTTGCTGATTTCCATCAAACGATTGCTATTGAGAAAATTTTCCGTTTTTAACGGGGTTAGAACGGTCATTATACGCGATTATAACCTGTGTTGGCAACATCACCAGAACGTATGAGGACCGCCAAAATATTCTTCGCCAACAATTTTTGACAATTCGGGTGCATACCACGCGGCATTTTTGGTTGGTAACGGAACGGTCTAGTGGGTACAGTCTTCTACTTTTTAATACAAAGGATATATTTTTTGCCAGACACGTTCCTAGCACAGTCATGGTATGATACGATGTAGTGTGCAGACTCTTTAATGTTCCACTTGTCATTTTATCGCACGAAGTGTCTCAATTGCTAATGATACGCCTCTCAAATTAATGGCAGTTAAACCTTTGCTCAATCAGTAGCCAGGGAAATGTAAATCAGTTCGAGATACTAGGTAACGAACGTAATTGTGGAAGTAGGAATTAGGCCGTGAATTAATTGGTGTTTGTAAAGATAAGTTGAGCCGTGTTTGGTTTCAAGAATTGGGGGACCGTCCTCGGTGTGCATTTTATCTAAACATCTTTGAACAAACAGTCGTTCTTAGTAAATATGTACAGTTAAAATGTTTTTGACATTATTCTAAAACAAACCGGAGTTACCGACATAGCTTGCAGAGTAAGCAAGCTGAAGTGCCTGACCATGTTTGTCGAAGGACCGATGGCCGTTGGAGCTGATGAGTTAGGACCCGTATGCTTGCCGATACGCGGTCTCCACTCTAGGCAGTACTCATACTCGGAAGGTGGAGGACAGGATGTTGTAGCGCAACCTGGGAGCCCCTCAATTCAGTGGTGGACAGTGATAGGCTGAGTTGCTTATTTATATATTTATTTTTATATCAATTGCTTGCTGCACTTACAGTACACACCAAAGCGTGCAACAAGCCAACAACATAACATTTAACTAAAACACTTCATACAGACATTAAACATAGATTTACTGCTATACATAAATATTGGACGGACAAAGCACAGCACAAGAAAATGTGGAAAAATATGGAGGAGGCCTTTGCCCAGCAAAAATACATGCTCTTAAGCCATGATAACCAGACATGAGGCACATTAAAGTTTGTCAGGAAAAGACAAATTACTCGCCAACTTTCGAATCAATATCTTCGGGAATTACTTTTGTTAACAAAAACACTTAGAGACACGCTTCTTTATTCCTTTTGGGAGTTTCCTTGGGGAACTGTTTTGTCCAATTTTGTATTTTCCTTGTTTGTTTGTTGGTAAATGTTTTGTGTATGTAGCTCGAGGAATCAGGAGATTAAACATTGTCGTTCCTGGTTTCTTGCGAATCTCGTTGTTGATCGGTACATCTATTTTAATATCCCATTCTAATAATAATATGTTTGGACTTCAAAAGAGACCATGACCTCTGAGTTTGTTTCGATATTTCTTCTCAGGGATCAGTCAGCTAGGAAATGCTTGCGCCATCTAGTTTGATATTGTATTGACCAACAAAATATTGACGAGTAAAAGTGCCTTAAAAGATCTAGGTACATACTCACAGAAAATAAACATTTCATTCCATTCGAAGTTTTTATTTAATGAATTTTTCGACGCCATATTTTTGTTTTTAATTTTGTTAGTTTTATTAATTAACTAGCTTCTGCCCGCGGCTTCGCCCGCGTGGATGTCGGAAATTTACCCACGGGAACGTGCTAACAGGATAAAATGTATGTGCTTCCCCAGAATGCCATCTATGTCGCGGGCCCTTTGTGGCTAATTACAATAAAAAACCAATTGTGTCTCATTAGTGGTGATTAAGAGGGCACCTATATGATCTTTACCTAAGTACCTAACTAATTTAAAAAAAAACTCAGTAACAGAAAATTAAATACCTACCTACCTAAATAAACCTATTTCTGATGATAACTAATCTAAACTCAATAAATAAGCAAAATCCCTAAAAACTAATATCTATACGAATGACTAAACCTACCTAACAGTATTATAAAATAACCTACGGTCACTACGAACACTATCAAATATACTACCTATACTTTAAAATTAAAATCTATACCTACGACTCATATAAATATAAACCTAAATAACTCTAAAAACTAAAAGGAATAAAAATGAACTCCACTGCGGGTGACCCAACCTACGACAAACTTAGTATTTGCGGTTGGTACAGTACAGACAGTGGTAATCGGGTATAGGGATCGAACCGCAAAATTAAGTTTGTTTTTTATTTTATATACTTTTCCGGGATAAAAAGTACCCAGTGTGGTGCCCAGGATATTAAAGAATAATTATACCAAGTTTCATCGTAATCGAACCGGTAGTTTTTGCGTGATGCCTGAACAAACAGACAGACAGACAGACAAAAATTTTTTTAATCACATTTTTGGGTTCGGTGTCGGTCAAGTAACACCCCCTGCCATTTATTTTTTGGATATTTTCAATGTACAGAATTTTCACTTCTACAGATTTATTATAAGTATAGATGATGTATAAAGTTGGTATTTACGTACATATTATTATAATTCTGAAGTTTTTATTTGTCGATGAAAGTAGGTACTAAAGCAATCATTATAATTCTCTAAGACTACAGTAGGCTTCTTGAAACTAGAGTTTAGATGTTTTCTTTAATCTATACATAGACAACAATATGATCATTATTATTTAGATCATGTACTCTTACATTAAAATACCACTTAATTTTATGTTTGAGCTGCATTATAATTTTATTTATTATGCCATTCAACGTACAGAAGTTGCAAGTTCTTTCCACGTCATCATGAAACGCAACAACTGAAACACAAAACAAAAGCTTCTGTGAATAAATATTCTTTCTGTAATTCACAAAACGAGTTTTTCTTGCCCGTCTCGAAATAAAAGTGGCAATGCAATTAATATGGAGCTGCTTACATTCAGACGAAGCCGGAAAATCCAGACAGTGATTTCATAAGTGCAAATTTCCGGCGAATTCCCAGTCTGGTATTTAGTTTCTTTCTTGTTGTGGCCAACTGTTTCGCGTCCAGGCAGATGCAGTGGGATTTAGTTCGTTTGTAAACCTGTCTAACACAATTTTGTCTTGTCTGGTTGGATTTAATTTAAGTTTGTGTTTGTTGCATGTTTTATTTGTGTTTCTAAATGTTATTCAATGCTTCTATGTACGTGTACCAAGTTCTTTTCGAAACGGTAATATCCTTTCTAAAAAAAAAAAAAAAATGTGCCTATAGACACCAAACTGCACCATTATCTACGTCTGAACGCTGAGTCCCAAAATACAAGCGACAGCTTAGTTTGGGAACCAGTATCACCAACTCCTGAGATTAATGTACCTTTTATGTAGAAATTAATAATATTGTATATGTTTTTGGTATCAATAAACAACTTTATTTTTTTTCTCTTAGTATGAATATCTAAATAAAATGTGACTTCACAATGACCCCACAAAAAACCGTCAAATTTATTTATTTTTTGTTTTACTATGTCTAGATAATATCGATATCTAAACATAGTAAAACAAAAAAAATATTAATTAGCTAGTTAAACTCTGCAGACGTAATGGGCATCGACCCATCACGTCGAGTGCCACTAGCTAATTTATTTTGACCCTGAATTTTTGAAAGTATTCCGGTAGTTTTTCTTTTGACGAGATTGTCAAAATCTCAAACAAAATAATTTCATTAGCGCAGTGACTGAGCGATCGGAATGCTGCGCTGCGTGTCGCGGGTTCGATTCCCGCACAGAACAAATATTTGTAAGTCCTACATGTATTTGTTCCGAGTCTGGGTGTTTTTCTATCTATAATATGTACGTATTTACAAAAAAAAAAATGTATATAAGTAGTTTATCAGCCATCTTGTTACCATAACACAAGCATTAGGTTGCTTAGCTTGGGACTAGATGGCGCTGTGTGAAATGTCCAGGGATATTATTATTATTAATGGCTGATTTTTCCAACGCCAGATAATTTTATCTAAGGAATCATTTTGAATTTTGACAGTTCTTCCATACAAAATTTGTCAGACGTCAATTTTATTCCAGGGATAAAAATTATTTGTCGATTGAAAAATTTGTCTTTAATCAACCAACTTTTTAACAGTTAACTACCGAACGCACATCATTCGTCTTCTAAACCCAACCAGATATTTTTACATCGACACCTATAAAATCGTTGATGAATTCCCCGATCTGTTCCACCTCGTTGCACTATAAATAAACAGGTGCATCCGTAGAATGGCCGCCATTTAAATTTCCTCTTTCATTTTCTTCACTTCTGTTATTCCTTAATGCGCGCCGCTTGGCATCGTCTGTGGTTTAATGTTGAACTGGAAATGACAGTTGCAATGTTAAGTGTAACTTTGTTTTCGTTTGTGGAATAAGTTGCTTTTACTTCTACCTCCTTCAGTTAACTCAAACTCAAATCTTTATTGCATTCCATATGTGTTACATAGATGGTATATAAAAGGTAAAAGATCAATGTGGACCCTGTAGGGTACAGCAAAATTAAGGAGAGAGAAAGAGAGCTAAGCCTACCTACCTACCTACTTCCTTCAGTTGACTTACATTGTACATGTTTCCTGTGAATTTTTCGATCGAATAGTTTTATTACAGGTTCAATAATTGAGTACTGACTCCTAATACATGAACAAAATTTTAGTTTTACAGCGTATGTCCACAATTGGAAATCTAGGCCGTATGTAGCTTGTGTAGCTATGATTTTTGAGCGATTGGACGGATCTAACATAAAATCACGCTTTGTTTACCCGAAAGCTTAGACAGAGGTATACCTACTATAGAGAGCTAAAAGAGCCCTCTGAGGTAACGGGAGGAATCAAACAACGGTACGACTCCTTTAAGTTATTTTTTTTTAAATGAGGTTCCACGCTAGGAATTTCTCCTGTGTCGTGGGAGAGTTTACAAACATTTAAACTCACATACACAAACAGCCAGACCTGGAACAACTACTTGTCGACAAATATTTGTTCCGTGCGGGAATCGAATCCGCGACACGCAGCGCAGCAGCCAACAATACTGTAAGAACGTCTTTTCATATGTCTGACTAAATTACAACTCACTGTTCTAAACAAAAATCCTAATTAAAATATTTGACACTAGCTTGAACGTTCGAATACCACCCGCGCTAAATTATAGCCGGCCTGCACCAAATAAGGTTGCCTTCGGCAGACAAACCTCTACAGTACCCATTGTACACCCACATGTGTGTGTGTTTAAGTCCCGTAATAGGGGGGTGAATGTATTGCCACTACCAGGCACAAATTCCAGACTCCAGGCTGCTACTAAGAAGTTCCAGATAGAAAACCCCCATAACATTTTGCTTAACCTGGGAATCGAACCAACACCCGATTCTCAGCAGTAGCGTTTGCGACCACGAGGCAGACGGACGGATCTAGTAAAGTTTAATCAAAGCCACACTTGCAGTAAAACGAATGAATATGTAGGAACTGAATAAACGGTGCGACGAAAGAATTGTAAGGTACCCACATAAATGTTTACAGATTTCTTAAGATTTACATTTTACTAGAGAAACTCTAGTGTTTCTTTGAAGTAAGAAATATAAGTAAAAAGAAACGTATTATTCACGGTTCATTAAGTATTCTGTTGTACCTTTATTTTTATGATCAAGGGTTTCATTTGCACTTGTAGCAAAATTTAATTTATGGCTGCATGTTTTCTTAGTTTTGTTTACTTTGAATGTTTATAACAATAATTTCGTTACAAATAAGCCAGTACGATTAAAGCAATGGGTGTGCAGTACACTGACCTAGTTTTTTACGAGGGATTAACGTGTTCAGGATTAGCATGGTGTTTATTGTAACAGTACAATATATGCAGACCATTATTATAATAATGTATTTATAAAACAGTGTGAATGTTTAGAGTTAATCTGTATCTACGTGCAAATCCGATGTTATATCGAAGTCAAAGTTAAAACCCAGTTACTGGGTAATACGATACCCCTTGGTAAGACTGGTTGTCAGACTTTCGGGCTTCTGACTACAATAAGTTACTATACGACAATACGTAAAAATAATTAATAATAAAGAAATGACCTGATATAAATGAATTATGTATTACTATTACATATATACATGGTGCTCAGACATTTACGAATATTGTAATTTTCCTTACAAAAAATGGGATCCATTAACAAATTTAGCTCCAACAACAATTTCTCGTAATGGATACGGCTTTGAACTTCCACCATATAGTAATAAGGCCTCGATCATAAAAGTTTGACAAGGAAGTCGATGGCTCGTACGATACTTATTCAACTTCGTCCCCTAGTATATTTGTTTCTGACTCTGAATTGTAATGAGCCTAGTTGGGACAAGTTATAAATATAAACCTACTGTTATTTACTTCGTCTACTTGGATGATTTTATTATTCCTCTCAAGTTCGTGCTTTAGTTCTGATGTTATTAGATTTCATACCGTCGTAGTCTATTTATAAGGAAATTGTGATATTTTTTTTCGTATAGTCACGAGCACCAATATGTCAACACTTTCAATTGCAATTTTTTCGTGAAATAACGAATGCAACGTTGAAATACGACACATTACATAAACCTATGGGTTGGAAAATGCTATGTTCGTAACAAAATAAAATTTCATTCAAAAATAAAGGAGTAAATCGGTTTTGAATAAAGCCGATTGTATACATACTTTTGCTCCTGACTGTACATAATACTGTATTAAAAATAAATTAGATAGTTGAATACAATCTGATTTATTTGAGAATTTTGTCGTTAGATGAGTTCTGCACTATGTTTTTTTTTTTTTGTGAGAAGAACTTTAATTAACCTTTTAACCGCTATTCTCGTAATTTTAAGAACGTTCACGTCTCAATCTGACAAAAATACCTCTAATTTCCCTACATTTTGACAAGTTTTTGACTATTGTTTGTCGCCGAGGTGAGACTGCGACTAGATTTTGAACGTTTTAAATTACGAGAATTGGCCTTCTGAATATTACTTACTTTTGAATCTGAGAGTTTGGTAGGTAAATGAATACCTCTTTTTTTTAAGCGGAATATAATATTTGCAAATCTTGGCTCGATACTAAATAATAACAGCCACACGGATTGATCGATGGTTAGGTTTCCGCTTGCCGCGGTCGGTTCGTGGATCGGAGAAAGCTCGTTAAGCTATTGGTCCCAGCTGTCACTTGTAGGTATATCTTTGACAGTACGGATAGTCAAAAGCCTGACAACCAGTCTTACCAAGGGGTATCGTGTTACCCACTTACTAGGTTGTGTAGTTGATAGGCAGTCACTTCATGTAAAATACTGGTATTCACACCCGAAGATAGTTAGGAAAGGCAAGGATTATATTTGACAGCTGTGGTGCATTAAATGATATCTACTTCATAAGTAAGATTACTTAAGTACATCAAATGCACCTTGTACAGTCAACCTTACTACCGTAGAGCTGAGCATGAGATAATTTTAGACACTCAAAACAAAAAAAAAAACGTATATGCCAACTGTTATAACATAAATGCCGTAATGTGGCTGTACTATTGGTACAGCTCTGTCTAACCCCTTGAAAGATACAGGCGTAATGTTATGTTATAACATAAATCTGTTTCTATTATCGTCGTTAGCTGCCAATGCTTCTATTACAACGTTACACTTCATTAACAAATTAACATTCATATAACAAATTCGATACTTACAAATTAAAATGTAATTACGTTATTTTAAACCAGCACACTTTGTACATAACCAACCAGTCTTTGATCTACCAATATGGACTTTATGGCAATATAAACAAAGGCCACATTGCTTTAAAAGTTTCATTGGGTTTTAAATGAAATTGTCAGCCAGCACGCGTTTGGTAATTACCATACATCGCGAGGCCTTTGTGCTTCGAACATACATTTTGTACCAAGTTCTTGGTTCAGTAACAAGTCTGAGGAAACTTAATGGGAATTATTCATTCCAGTATCGTATTTCTGTTTGAATTCTCCAGTTAATTTGTTCAGTGTTGTGTGCTCCGTAAATTATTTCCCATGGGTGAGAAAAGAACATTGGGTTACATGAAGTATCATTGCGACTACTAATGTAATTTGCAATCGTGTGTTTGGTCCCATAACGCATAATGCAATTTGCGGAAACGTGTGTAGTGAATGTGGAATGGTTCTGTTTCTATACAGGAAAAACGGTCTTAATTCCCTTCCCAGTGGTGTCGTAGGAAACGGATTTCCAAATACTACAGAACTTCTAGCACGCACTAAATCTTACCAACGTGACGGTTTCTTGGGGATATCGTTTATTGGTACGCCGTTCACGTAACGCGTGCCGAAGCAAGAAATTGACTCAAACAAAAGCACTGAAGAAAAATAGACCTCCTTTGATTTACTTCCGTTACACTCGTATAACCTCTATCTGAATAGATATAGAAACTAGTTTCGAATGATAAAAAATAGACCTCCTTATATGTACTTCCGTTACACTCGTATAACCTCTATCTGAATAGACATAGAAACTAGTTTCGAATGATAAAAAATAGAGCTCCTTATATTTACTTCCGTTACACTCGTATAACCTCTATCTGAATAGATATAGAAACTAGTTTCGAATGCTAAAAACCTGTCCAAAATCACGATTTGCTCCAAGGTAAAAAACATGTACTTATTCTACATGATGTGTCTACGTATCGTGTACACATAAAAAAAGTTGTAAAGCCTTCTTCGTCTTCAGCCATTCGACACCTGATGCTGAGTGTGGGCTCCTGCAATGCAAGCTACCTATCTCTGTCTCTAGCCTTCCGAAGTCAGAGTCATCCAGCAATCTTGAACAGGTCGGCGGTCCACCTCATCGGCTGTCTACCCACACGTCTACTATCAGGTTTCGGTCTCCAGTCCAGCCACCTATCAGTCCAGCACTGTTCTACACCATCTGCCATCTGTTGTACGCCATAATTAAGTGGCCCGTCTATTTCGACTTTCTTCGCGCAATCATTGCGGCTATATCGGTAAGTTTCGCTCTTCTATGGATTCCCGTGTTCCTAATTTAGTCTCGAAGTGATTATACCTGACATAGCAAACAGACAGTAAAGTCTAGTTGTACACAAAACTTGTAGGAAACTTGTCAAAAGGGTAAGCAAAATAGTCAACAAAACATGTCTGGCACTGCGTCAATACCTACATGTATTATACGATATGTTTTTGACGAGTTTTTGACAAGACTTTCTGAACAAGTAACACGAATTGTTTATGGATGATAAGGCTCCCGCAGTCACGCGCCACGCAGCTCTAGTAAAACAATTTCTGTGAAATCTTCATGGAAATTGTTCAACCAGAAACGCGTTGCACCGTCGCGTGGCGCCTATCTGCGAGACCCTTTTACGTGGTGTTATCGTTAATTGTTATTATTAACCTATGATAGTCATTCACAACAGCGTATTGAGATAATATCTGAAGGTCAATTCTCGTAATTTTAAGAACGTTCACAGTCTGATCTCAGTCTCAATCTGTCAAAAAATACTCCTAACTTCCCTACATTTTGACAAGTTTTTAACATTTGTTTGCCGCTGAGATGAGACTGCGACTAGATTTTGAACGTTTTAAATTACGAGAATAACTGGCCTTCTGATCTCAGTCTCAATCTGTCAAAAATACCTCTAATTTTCCTACATTTTTGACATTGATTGGTAAGATGTGATTGCGACTAGATTTTGAACGTTTTTAATTACGGGAAGAGACTTTATTTAGAACTAGCTTCTGCCCGCGGCTTCGCCCGCGTGGATGTAGGAAATTAACCCACGGGAACGTGCTAACAGGATAAAATGTAGGTATGTGCTTCCCCAGGATGCCATCTATCTCTATGCCAAATCAGAAGTTCAGTGGTTTAGGCGTGAAAATGTAACATACAGTTTCAAGTTCAAATCCTCCCCTTAAAAACTGAATTACCCCTTTTTGTCCTGTCAGTGGTAAATTTTCGACAACTTTACATACTTATTATTAATAGCTGTGCATTGTGGGTGACGTAACCTACGACAAACTTATTATTTGCGGTTGGAACAGTAATCGGGTCTAGGGATCGAACCGCAAAATTAAGTTTGTTTTTTATTGTATATACTTTTCCGGCATAAAAAGTACCCAGTGTGGTGCCCAGGATATAAAAGAATAATTATACCAAGTTTCATCGCAATCGAACCGGTAGTTTTTGCGTGATGCCTGAACAAACAGACAGACAGACAGACAGACAGACCGACAGACAGACAGACAGACAAAAATTTTTTAAATCACATTTTTTGGTTCGGTGTCGGTCTAGTAACACCCCCTGCCATTTATTTTTTTGATATTTTCAATGTACAGAATTTTCACTTCTACAGATTTATTATATGTATAGATAACAATTCTCATGCATATCAAGGTATTGTTTGCCCCGTGTCGTAAGGGGCCCGTGGCTAGAAAATAACAGCCACACAGGTCGATCGATCAGGTTAAGCTACGCTTGCCGCGGTTGGTCTGTGGGTGCCGTGGGTTACCATCTTTACATACCAAGACCCCTCCGTGCTTGGTCCCGGCTGTTATTCGTGGATTGACAGTCGTTACGGGTCGCCAGAAGCCCGAAACTCTGACAACCAGTCTTACCAAGTAGTATTTATTACCCAATAACTGGGTTGTGGAGGTCAAATAGGCTGCATCCGGTTAGACTGGAAGCTGACCTCAATATATTTGGGAAAAGGCTAGGCAGATGATGATGGCCATGGTATTTTATTTCCTATACTATTTTAAACTACGGAAACAACGTATTTACTTACGGTAGCTACTAAATAAAATTAGTTCCGGCATTTAATGCTTTTAATGCCCAGCGTAGCTTCTGTATTTATGTCATGATTACTGAGTGTGACTATAATAATTCTTGGCGTATTACTGGAGCGGGGACAATGCAGCTACTTATTGCATTAAATTTGCAGTTTGTTTCGCTTCTGACTGCAACGGTGAATTTTACGCGAACGTAAATAATTTTACAGTTTTACTAGCAAACCAGTTATTAAAAAAATAAAAATTAAATTAAATTCGTTTAGTTCAGACTATTTAAATGTCCATATTTTGTTAGAATCACATTATCTTAAAACTATGTTAGCACATAAAACTCGATACAAATGTTTGAAAATAAATTAAAATTATATTTAAATAAATAATTAAAAATAAATAAATTAGATGAAATTGAAATAAATAATTTAAAATGAATAAAAACATAAAAAATTAAAATGAAAATAATTAATTTAAAATGGACTAAAATGAAAAATTACATTGAACTAGATTATTAAAGAATCAGGTGACATGCAGCCTAATGAGCCTTCCCACAGCTGCCGAATCTGGTCTGTCTGCAATCATCCGTAGTTTATTGATAGCAATATAAAGCTAAAAAAAAATGAAAATCACTTAACCAGCGGTATGATTACGTAACACATCCTCAGTAGCAATGGATTTCATTTTGACCGTTCAACAACATTCATTGCGTTATTTACGTTGTTAGCAGACACAGTTTTCACAGATAGAAGAGAGAATATAAACAAAATATTTGAGTAGGTAGACAGCGTTTTGAGTAAATACATTCTTCCATATCTTTCAATGATTCTGGTCAGGTTAAGTAATTATATTTTTTTTACTTTATATCTAGTTTTTTAAATTTTATTGAAGCGGAAAAGAAATTGTTGAAATGAAAACTGTTTGTACCTACTTACAGAATAAAACCATTTTATCATTTATCATTTTAAAAGGTAGATGCTTTCTAAATAAACAAAATAATAAGCTACTTGAAAATATTTAATCAAACTTCGTTCCAAAATTCTCCGCCATTATTTTCAAAGTATTCTGCGGTTGGCCAAACAACTGTTTATCAAAGCCGCTCAGAAAACCTTTTTGTGTTCCACAACCATAGCCTTACAAATAAATAATTCGGCTTTGACCGTGTTCCTTTAAAATCAGAGTACCTGTGGAAGTACTCGTCGTAAATACCTTGTAGCCCATCTATGCTGTTGTTTTTTTAAGTAGGTTTCAATCAATCTACCTGGTCTTTCCACAACTACGTAGGAGTCGGCTTCTGGGTCCACACCCGTCGGTAAGACAGGCTGTCTGACCTTTGCACTGCTGACTACCCGTAACGACTGTCCAACATCTACGAATGACAGCCAAAACCAACGGCTTAACGTGCTTCATGAGACACGGAGGGGTCTCAATATGTAATGGTTGGTCACCCATCCACGTACCAACCGCGGCATGCGTAGCTTAGACATCAATCGACCCGCGCGGCTGTTTTTATGTTGCCACGAGCCAAATCAAGTTAGTTTACTATGTTAAAAAATGTACAGGATGTAAATGTGTGATGGAGATGTTGGCCTAAACCAGTCTTAACACTAACCACTTACTAATTTAACATGTTCAATTATCAATGACCACCTTCCTAAGCATTGATCTGTAAGTAACAAAGGTTCTTATGGACCATCATCTGCCTAGCCTATTCCCAACCAAGTTGGAATCGGATCCCAGTCTAATCGGATGCAGCTGAGTACCAGTATTTTACATAAAGCGACTGCTTATCAGACTTCCATAACAAACACAATCTATTTCAAATTCCTACCATCTCAGTTGTGGCCATTTCCTTAGAGAACAGTATGCTTTCACTCCACGTCCTGTGAGACGTGGGCCAAGTGTCATGGTCATTCGATAAATATTTGAGGAGTAAGTCTAGTACCCAAAAAAGATGAAGAGCAGAAGGTTTGCCACGCACTACTATAACCTGACTCAGGAATAGTCGCTTCACCTGTATTGGCTACTAACTTTCTAAGTCTAGCCGCTGCTGAAATAATTGGTATGAATCTGCGTGTTGATGTAAATCAAGTATTCTGCACGAAGCTTCAATGTGTGTGTGCCATCTAATCATCGCAATTTTTTATGTGTAATATGATTTATACCGATATTTTTTATAAATTTTAACCGAAATTTAAAAATGCATGAGAGAGAGAGAGAGATCAGAGATCTTACTTGACGTTCAAAAGTGCCTTTAATGTCATCATCTTTCATTCATTTATTTATTTATCTGCCTCGACTTTTCCCAACTATGTTGGAGTCGGCTTCCAGTCTAACCGGATGCAGCTGAATTCACCAGTGTTTTACATGGAGCGACTGCCTATCTGACCTCCACAACCCAGTTACTGGGTAATGCGATATTCCTGGTAAGACTGATTGTCAGACTTTCGGGCTTCTGACGACCCGTAACGACTGTCTGTAATGATAGATAAATCTAAATGCACTACCTACATATATATTCAAAGACCTAATATAGCCTATGCTATCCACGAATGACAGCCGGGACCAATGGCTGACCGTGCTTTCCGAGGCACGGAGGGGTCTTGGTATATAAAGATGGTCACCCATCCACGGAGCAACCGCGGCAAGTGTAGCTTAACCTGATCGATCGAACCGTGCGAAACATCTTTGGTTATTGTTCGATTTCGTTATTTTGTGCTGGTTTTCGTACATAGAATGGTGTGGATATTCTGACCTGAACTGTGTCGTGGTTGGGTCTCGGGAACGGCTGTTTATTTTTTATTTGGGCCTTGTTTGTGTTTTATTAGGCTACTGATTCACCCGGCGCCGTCTGTAATTTTTGATTAAGGTGCCCTATTTTATTGTTAACGGATCTTGTATATTGTTTTATTTATGGTTACATTGTTTACGAACCTCGTAATATGGAGTACACAATGGATATTACATAGGAGGAAAACCAAATATTGAACTAATTTATTTATGAGGGCTTTCTTCCTCATATTATACAATATTTTGTTTACTCTTGTCTTGAATGTTGACTGAGTAAAACGGATGGACTAGAAGAGATTGTATCATGATGAAGATGCACCGACGCTGTTTAAGGGGCGTGCGAAATTACGCACATCCCATCCCATTTGCTGTTTCGGGGATTGCGGGGGAAGTGTGTGTGTTTATTATTTTACTTGTTACTTCTTACGTTTTTTGCAATTTACAGGTCAGAGTTAGGTTGTTTGTTGATCAAAATATGATTCGCGACCGTAACGGTTACAAATATAACCATAAGTATTTACAAAGTTATAACCATAAGAATCACGAACTAAGAGAGTTTTATTAATGATTACAATGATTATAATTTTGTAAATACATACTTGTTACCGTCGTGAATCATTTTTGTATCTATAATCTAACACTGAACTGCAAATTGAAGAAACGTAAGACAATTTTAATTTTGCGGATTACCCTGGCAGACGAAATCAATCACCAAACCTTTTTTTCTGTATATATTCTACAACAGTTTTCAAAAAATAAAAGTAGAAGAACAATATAGATAGATAGATAGATAACACGTTTATTCAGTGCAACAAAAGACACAATACTAGCAACAAAATAGAAAAAACATCAAAAAAAGGTAAAGCGTAAAAAAAAACAAAGATTAAAAAGCTAAATTGACCCATAGACACATAGTACAAGTAAATATAAGGGTCGATCACTCTGGGCGGTGTGTGTCTCATGGTTGCACCAAATGGGAGTCCAGCTCAGCATGTGCCAGGTACAATACCTGACGCTGGTATTCTGCTGCATCCCGTTAGTGACACCCGGATGTCGAGAAGACACATCTGAGTTTCAACAAACTATAGTACCTACATAGTGCGGCGCGTATAATAAGGTGGTAATATTGACAAACCCTCTCGCCTAAATCCCAAAAATTCCTTTCTTTCATATAAATCTCAACTTACAGAATAACAAGTAGCAATACATCCCATCCCACCCATTCACATAGAAATAACGTATTATCCCAAAAAATACCTGACAGCGCAGAACTTACACTCATAAAGAATCCAGAATTACTTACGGTGACAATATCGCAATGAACTTTACCATTTCGTATTCCCGTTTCACCCCGTTTTACCCCGTTTTTACCCCATTTTTTATAGTGGGTACGCAGTGATAGATAGTAGACTTTCACTCCAAAAGCGTTTCATGCACGTCCCAGATTTTATTCCGTACCGCGTTGGATTCATCGCTGTGTTTTTCATGCCTGAAACGGTGAATATTTCGGAATATTTTATTATTGCGGGCTGAAAATGTTTTCCAGATGGGCATAACAGTGTTTTTTTGTATAATCAGTTGATGTAGTGTGGCAGAGTGATCCTGTCAGTGGTTGATGTATTGTGCTTTTATGTTGTGGCATTGACCTTTGCCCTTGGCAGGGTAGGAAAATGCGTATTGAATTTTGCACTCTATTTATTAAGCAGAACAGATCATTTATGCAATAGATTTTTTTTTGTTTAGCCTATTCTATCCCACTGCTGGGCAAAAGCCTCCCCCAAGTCTTTCCAGGAACTCCTTTCCCGCACCACCTCGAACCAGCCCTCGCGGTACGCGTCCAAGTCATCTCGCCACCGCTTTTTTTTTGTTTTGTGGGCCGACCTCGGTGGCATCGTCCATCTTCAAGTACCCATTGTGCGGAAACTTTTGCCCAGCAGTCATCCAGCTTGTGGCTGATGTGACCCGACCAATCCCACTCGAGCCTGGCAATAGAATAAGAGGGTTGACAGTGAAAGCAAGGTCTATGATTCCAAGGCGTCTAAAAAGCCTGTATGTCCAAAAATTTGAAAACACGTGACACCTACTAACCCTTACTGGACCCGAGTGGTAACATGGATTAACGGATCACTCAGAGGAGGACTGTGTCCCAGCAGTGGAAACGTTATAGATTACCAATCTTATTGTTCAAAAAGCACAAGGAGGTTGATCATTTATCGTTCTGAGTAAGTCCTTATCTGCTTTGTTTAGCAGACACCAACGCTAAGGCAACATAACCACACTCCGTGTTGGTGTTCCAAAATCAGCAACCAAAAATATTTTCATTACCGCCGCAGAATCACTAAACGAAGTACGTGAAGTACTTTGAAGTCTAAAAAAGCGTCTACTCTCTCATCTACTAAATGCAGACAACGCCGTCGTTGCCTCATTTACAAACCTTAGCGGCAATTCCATTTTCTCACAAGAATTGAACAAAGACCTCGCTCGGGTCTCTTTCCAATTCGCAATTTACCATTTACCGAGTTTTTTTCTAATAAAGAAAAATCAGAAACGCTTCTGTTTAAATTGAAAGATGTCAATGCATAAGAATGAAAGTTTTTTTCTTGTTTTTATTTTTGTTTTGTCTTCGACGGTAAAACGTTTAAGCTGTAATAAAATGGAGATCTCGAGTAAAGCGTTGCGATACTTTAAGTAATAAATTCAGTTTGTGAAAAAGTTTCATACGTATTTTTAAGAGGATTTTGCTGTAAAATTGTAAATTATTCTGTTTGAGAATTTTATAGTAGTTTTGCCTTTAAAAAAATTATTACAGCAGGCAGGTACGACGACAGTTAAATAAAGAAATTATTACTTTGACTACATATTACTCATTTTACTTTGTTATAAGTTGAAAGTGGTGTAAAAGTAGATATTTTAAATATTTTACATTAAGCATTATTTATTTATTTATATATACTTTATTATACACCACAAAATACATAACAAAAAAAAAACATTCTCAATCACAAAAAAAAATGTATCTAAGTAGTTTATCAGCCATCTTGTTACCATAACACAAGCATTAGGTTGCTTAGCTTGGGACTAGATGGCGCTGTGTGAAATGTCCAGGGATATTATATTATATTAATTAATCAAAATTATTAAAATTTTCGTTTAAAAGAATTTATAATAAAAGTATTATGCAACGTACTCAAATAAAAAAGCCCCTGTTAGGAACAAACCGCTCACCTTAATGTTAGGGGTGGCAAAAAAAGTGAGGGGAGGCGAAAGAAAAATTAATTTCTTCAAATGCTCCCCATCCAGCCATTGTTTATGAAAAGCTGCGTCAGTTCCTTTAACTCCATATGTTTGTCTAGATTCAGCTTTAAAAAAAGTCTCCTAATAGCCCTTATAATGTTTTTTTCGGTCCCCGATTGACTTAATTTGTGGTAGTTAGAAGAAAGTAATTTAAGTTTTTTTTTTTTTTGGATTTCTGTCAAGGAATTGCCCTTTTGGGGGCTTTAAGAATAAATTGTTTTGATTCTACTTTATCTGAGGTGTGTTTACATGTTTTTGTGTAGCTATCTTATGCCACGAATAAAATGAAATGTTTCACGTAGACTTTCATTTATTTTTAAATCATTCTAGTTCATCATCTGCCTAACCTTTTCCCAACTATGTTGGGGTCGGCTTCCAGTCTAACCGGATGCAGCTGAATACCAGTATTTTACAAGGAGCGACTGCCTATCTGACCTCCACAACCCAGTTACTGGGTAATACGATACCCCTTGGTAAGACTGGTTGTCAGACTTTCGGGCTTCTGACTACCCGTAACGACTGTCAAAGATCCACGAATGACAGCCGAGATCAACGGCATAACGTGGTTTCCGAGGCACGGAGGGGTCTCGGTATGTAAAGATGGTCACCCATCCACAGACCAACCGCGGCAAGCGTAGCTTAACCTGACCGATCGACCTGTGCGGCTGTTATTATTTAGCCACGGGCCCCTCTAAATCATTCTTGTTATCATCATAATTATCTATACTAATAATCAGACATCGGATTATATGCACTATCAAAAATGCCAAAATATGCATGCAAATACGCACTAAAAAAGGGCGAAATATGCACAAAATATGCGCAATCAAAAAATACCATTTATTTATTAGAATTTACGTTTTTTTTTCACATTAATTTCACATTTATAAATTATTATAAATTATTATAACATATAATAAACGATAAATTATACACAAGAATTATAACTTATTTATTATTATTCTTGTGACAATAAACAATAACATTTTTTTTTTTGACCACGCTAATATCTGTTGCTACCAGTCAGATTTTTTTGCTTTTGATAGCCTAATTCTCGAGAAAGGCTTTTGAATATCACGCTATTACTCTAAGGAACCGAGCAAAAAGAAAAAAAGGCTGAATTATCGCTAAACGAAACCGAACCAGGGGGTCTACTCCGAAGTAGTATCGGCCGAATGTTTGTCCGTTTCCTGCTACGAAGTTACTATTAGATTCGGTCGGTTCCGATCCTACACTCCTACACTCTTTCGAATATTGACTATGGTCCCAAACCAAATGAGCCAATCCGACTTTTTTCGCATTTTTCAATAATATTCGGTTCGGCCATGTGTCGGTCCGATCCGAATATTCGCACTTTGCACTTCGGAGTAGGCCCCCTGAACACCAACATTGCAACCAAATACCAAACTAGAAACACAACAAAGTCGAATATCAACCTCAGTTAGTATCAATATAAGATCGACTCCTAGATTCCAGTTTACACATCCACAGTTTACGCCTTCACTAATCAGGGGTGATACAAAACAGACGGCTACATACAACAGGCTCCAATCGACAGTTTAAACAAACTAAATCAATATTAATTAAAATTCCACACGTACCAAGATGTCTGCCAAGAATCTTAGCACTTATGACAATACATTGTGATTTATTTTAGAATTAAGTGATGGATTCGGTAATAAATCTTCATTCAGAGAAAGGACTAAGAATAGAAAATGTCAACTGTATAGAGTCATCGGTGAGCTGAAAAAGAAAAGTGTTATTATGAAATAGTGCAACACTACTTGGCACCTCTGTTCCGCATCAAATCTAATTCAACTCAACACAAATCATTGATTTCAAATAATCCATTTACAGGCACTTTTGAATAGTCAAAATTAAATAGTCGGTCAGTTAGTCAGAAAGTTGAAGCTATTTGCCCATTCCAAAACGTAGATCTCTATGGAGAAGAACGGGCAAGAAACTCCACGAACACTCTTTTAAATCAAGTTATTATTACAAAATCCTGCGTACATTATTCTTATTGCTTCTTTAAGTGAGAACAATGTAAAAAAAAACACGTTTAAAATATAAAATTAAAAATAAGCCCGCTTAGCCGCGTAACTTCGATAAGACAACTTCGTAAGCATTAAGGTTCAAGGTTGATTGGGAAAATTTGACTGTTTCGGGTAGCTTGACCTGCTGGCGTCTGTACATTTTTATCGTGTTCAACAAAGAGTTTTAGATCATTTAAAATAAGGTTGACTTTTTCATGTCACTTCTTTTTTTAAATGAGAATGCTTAAGATCTGACCTAACGCGCAGTGACGTGAAAAAATCAACCTTATTTCAATGACCCAAAATTCTTTTTTAAACGCGATAAATGTACTCTCCTCTTCGAGCCGGTCTGTGTGGACAGAGCACTTCGTTGTCTGTCTGTCAATCAGTCTGTCAAAACTCTCTCTCAAGAACGTGTGCAGGTATCAAGTTGAAATTAAAATTCAAATACGTAGGTCTACGGTCCTTTGGAGCTCTAAATAAATCAAGCTTCTAAGTCAACGCAATAAAAAATTAAGATACATATTTTGATACTCTCAAATAAATCATAACCTACTAGAAGGGTACTTCCCGTTGACTAGAATCATGAAACTTGGCAAGAAGCAATGTTTTACAGCACAAGTAAAAGAAAAAGTCCGGAAATTGATCATTTGTTTTATTACATAAAAAAGGTATTTTGTTGGGAATAAAAACTTATTTTTGCAGTAATTGGAGATGTAAGTTTGTATGTATCGATGTTTGTTTTGGGATAAATTCATCCCAACTGCCCTTCAGTTCGCGACACGCACATGGCCGATTTTTTAACTTAAGTGATGTCCTTATGCATGTCTGATATTTCATAAAGATACCTGAAGGCCAATTCCCGTAATTAAAAACGTTCAAAATCTAGTCGCAATCTCATCTCAGCGACAATCAATGTCAAAAACTTGTCAAAAATGCAGGGACATTAGAGGTATTTTTGACAGATTGAGACTGAGATCAGACTGTGAACGTTCATAAAATTACGAGAATTACCCCTCTGAAGGCCTACAACAAGTGAAAATCGCTTACAAAGCGTTTTGTATTTCTGCAACGAGTTTCAACAGAATTGACATAAAGATACGATTTCCTCGAAGAGCGGTGGCCGTTACATTGTACCGGCCGTCATGAAACACTGTCATGTTCAGCATATTTGTTGTGGCTACTTTTTACTTTGGATATTTGTAAAAAGTGATGAAAAACAAAACGCAGACAAAGTCGCGGGCAACAGATAGTCTTTTATGTAAAAAAAAACAATCTAAACAATTTAGCAAAACAGACATTGATTAGTTTTAGTGTTAAAATACTTTCTCTTAACACAATCAGCAGAGTTTTGAAATGGGTAAGCATTTACTTCGTCATTGTCACGAAAACGTGAATTCTGAATATTTACAGTTCAACGTATTCCATGTTTCAGTGACTTTGCAAAATGTGCAACATTTGTCTCGAGCTATTCATAAATATAAGGTGCGTCTGAATATAGTGTCGAAAAATTTTCAACGATTTGAGAGTTTTCATTTTGAGAGAAAGTGCTTGAAATGTAGGATTTTGGATTCAATACATAATTTACTTTTATTACAAACTAGCTTCTGTCTGCGACTTCGTCCGCGTAAAGTTTCTTGCTCCCCGAACCTCATCGCATCGCATCGCCTGCCCGAATTATTACTTCGCTTAGCGTTCTTTCTTACTTTTTAACCGACTTCTAAAAAAGGAGGAGGTTCTCAATTCGGATGTTTGTATTTTTTTTTTAATGTTTGTTCGCGCACAAAACTCCGTCGCTTGCCAACTGATTTGAAAAACTCTTTCTTTGTTAGAAAGGGTATACTTCCCAAATGGTCCCATAGAAATTTCATCAAAAACGGTTCAGTAGTTTGGTTTTTAAACCAAAATTATTGGTAAAAATTACAACTTAAAAGTGAAAAATAAAAACTTTTTTGCAAAAAAAAAATCAACCGACTTCCAAAAACCACACTACAAAGTGAAAAATAACTTTAATTTCGGAATTCGGTGGCAAACAACGAAAATGTGAACCCAACGACACCGACTTCCGAAATTAAAGTTATTTTTCACTTTGTAGTGTCGTTTTTGGAAGTCGGTTGATTTTTTTTTGCAAAAATTTTTTTTTTATTTTTGCTCGGCTGCTGAGAGACCCAGCCTGATGTTACATAGCCTTTGGGCTTCCTCAAGGATCTATCAAATGCAAAAATATTTTTTCAAATCTGACTGGTAGGTCCAGAAATTAGAGCGTGGAAACAAACAAACTATTCAGCTTTTTTATCAGTATAGATCACAATAACCTTTCTATCATTAGAAATGAAGGAATGGTTAGACTCTTCTCGACAAGTTTGAATTACTTTTGAGAAATGAATGTCATTACTGGGTGACTTTTGGGCTGAATAGGCAAAGAAAATTCAGACTCAGACGCAATATTAGACATGACTGTAGCACGGTAATGAGATAAACGGATCATGGTAAAAAGTCGGTAAAGTAAAATCTTTAATGGATCTTTTATGTCTTTTTACACATTAGGTGAAACGCAACATGATCCATTTCATGTTGCGTTGCGATTGGAATCTTGGATTGTTACATTACAGGCAAATGCCCCCGGGTGAATGCGCCTTTACATTTCATATTGCAATGCATATAATATTTGGACGCTATACCCTGTCTATTAGGTAAACCGTTTTTTGACAGATGGAACTAGTGATTGCAGCTACACACAATGCATTGATTGATACACGTACGGTATTATAATGTACATAATATGTAAGAAGCCATAAATAAGATAATTCAATAAGATAAGGCAGTTTATATATTTATTTGATTACGCATTTTAATAATGAATAATGAATATGTGCGTTCTAAGACAGCTGTCAAAAACAGTTTACCTAATGGACAGGGTATAGGTATATTAATTTCAACGTATGTTATTAGGAATTACTATTTGGTTGAATTAATTATCACCAAAAAGGTCAACATTGAATTGGCCATCATCTGAAGGGCAATTCTCGTAATTTTAAGAACGTTCACAGTCTGATCTCAGTGTCAATCTGTCAAAAATACCTCATATTTTCCTACATTTTTACAAGTTTTTGACATTAATTGTTGGTCGTCGAGTTGAGACTGCGACTAGATTTTGAATGGTTTAAATTACGAGAATTGGCCTTCTGGAGTGAAGTCAAAACAAACGACTGTCGACGAGCTGTTTGTCATTTGTTTTATCTATTTGCCTTTAACCGAAATTGGTTTTAATCATGTGTCCTTCCAGGTCATCATCTACCTAGCCTTTTCCCAACTATGTTAGGGTCGGCTTCCAGTCTAACCGGATGCAGCTGAATACCAATATTTTACATGGAGCGACTGCCTATCTGACCTACTCCACAACCCAGTTACTGGGTAATCAGGTATTCCTTTAATAGTAATACTACAAGGAAGCCAAACCTTTATTCGCGGGATTAAAATGACTCCAGAATTACCCCTCACTAATTCCGTACCAACATCAAAGTTTTGAATTCCGTTGCATGTAATTTTGGCATCGGCAGCGTCTATTTATACTGTAATGAAGTCATTGGCATTTGTAGCGAAAAGGACAGATATACTAACAGCCGATCAATTTATTTTTAGATTAAATAGTTATTCGGGTGAGATGTGCCACTCGATCGAAATTCGAAGATTTTTTGACTTGGCAAGTTTACATACGGTGAAAAGTTTTCCTACGATAAAATTAACGCTATTATTATTTTTTATATGTAACTGTCACTATTTTTAAATGTCACAAAAGTTTTTTATGACAAAAATCTTGGTGATTATTATTTTTATAGCAACCGAATTAGTTTTATGGGCTGGTTTTCTTTTAACATTAATGTAGTGTTTTTTCAGTCACAGCAATCGTAAACAGTTAAGTGTTTAACGTCTTTGATTGTAAGTCATTTAAATATTAACGAGTAGTATAAACCCCAGATTTTCAGAACTATGAATTGTTGCTGACATGATTATATTACCTAACTTTTATTCAAAATCATGATTGAAAAGATTTATTTTTTCTTCGGATATAGCAATATAATGGTGTTACCTTAGGTGTTCCATATTAAGATGATGTGCTGTCAACAAAAAACACACATGACAGCACGCCTGTGATTCCCGAAGGACTGGGCAGAGGTGTTCGAGTATTCAACCCACATTTCGCCAATAGGGTAGTTTCCTGGGTAAAAAAATAATTAATATATTTAGTCCGTCAGTTAGATTATCGAAAAATAATGGACACGTATTTTTTCTTTTGTCAATCAAACAAAAAATGACAAAGATAAAGCGCGTCAAAATTTGGAAGTGGGGTTCGTGACGTCATGCCATGCTTAAAAGTGTAGCAAGGCGTGACGTCACGCGGAACTTTAACAGGCGATATCTTCATCATGTTTTATATAATTGACAAAAGAAAAAATACGGGTCCAATATTTTTTGATAATCTAACTGACGGACTAATTAGAAATTATTAGGAAACTAGCCTATTATTTAAGTCTCATGTAATATGAGGCGAGCCTATTGTCATCATCCAGGCAGGGATCTAGACCCAGGCTATGAAATTCCAGATGGAAAACCCCAATAAAACTTTACCCGACCTGGAAATCGAACACAGGACCTTACGCTCAGCAGTAGCACTTGGCACCACTAAACCAACGAACACACAAATTAAATTATTTACAAAATTCTATTATTAATTCATAACGAAATATCTCATTAAAACCAACTTCACAAAGGCTTTACTTGTGAGGTTGGTTTTCATGAAAGATGGTGAACACAAGCTTGGGCTTCTGTTCTCAAACAAACATGAAACATAGTCCAATTCAATTAAATGAATACACACATCTATTTTGCGGTAAAACCCGTCAATTCACTCCACAAGACTTGGGTACAGAGACCTTTAGACAATCAATCCAAGAGTCAATGGCCTTTAGCCGGTCATTCCCAGGTTATCGTGAAAGTCGTTATTAATAAGCGCTTACTCAACATTTTTCTATTATTTGAGGTGAATAGAATCTAGTATATTAATCAAAACATTTAGAAATCATTATCAAATTGTTTAATAAATTCAGATTTGGTTGGAGACGATTAATGAGAACCAAGTCAATCTATCAATCAACTAAAGTAGATTATTGCAGTAATCACAATCGGAGACAAAATTCCATAATCACTGGATTTGACACATAGATTGATTAGTGCAATTATGATTGTTATTGTACCCTCGTTTGTAGGTATGGTATATTCCAAAAGTATTTGAAGTAAATGTAAACAAATCCTGTCCAGGTTAAATTCTTAAACAATCACTCACTAAACGTAACCTGTTGTATAGTTTATGTTTTATCTATGGTTTTTATATGTCATCTTTACTGCTAATATAAACGTCAGTGTGCTATCCAATCCTTAAAGCTATCCATCAGCTCATTTCTCTTTTTTAAATGTTAGGCCTTCGCCCTCCGCATTATCTGCATCCGTATCAGAACCAGTTATAGCACATATTTATAAGGTCTCAAACTAAAATTCTTATTTTCTAACTGTTATTGTTTGAATAACATCATTAAATTGTAATTAAAAAATCGTTGATGATAAATTGAGGTTATAAAATTAACCTCAATTGTCAAATTCTTTTTTGTAATCACAAATAAGTATTTTGGGTTTTATTTCCAAATATTCAAATCAAAGCACTTAATTTGTAAGTGGCACTATGTAAAATACCAGTATTCAGCTTCATCCGGATGGACTGGATCGACCCCAACATAGTTGGCAAAAGGCTAGAAAAAAAAGATGATTAATTTGTAAGTGGCACTACAAATTGGCATTCACAGGTACATTTTCTGATCAATTTGTTTACATTTTCATCAGTTACTCTCGGAACAGACTATAAGAATAAAGTGGGAATATTTCCAAAGAAAGATTTTACAAACGTTGCATTTGGCAATGTTACCATTGCCAAAATAAACAACAATAAAGTAAACGTACCCTAGTAAACGTAAACGATATAGGAACTGGGCAAGTCCTTTTTAATGTTATTTCCTTCCTATTATGTTTATGTCTTAAAACTGGACCAAAGCCATATGGCTTTGGTCTGACTTCCTTCTGATATCAGAAGGAAGTTATTGGTACAATAATACAAGGAGCCACGTATTTGTCAGCCAGTAGCCAGTTTCGAAGAGACATGGAACGGTTCAAATTAGACAAGCGAAATCCACCTAGATTTTAGAACGATTTGCTCTACCATTTGAAGCTTTCGACGATGAAAACTTTGTCATATTAAAATCGTCTCATCTGTCGCTCGATACGGTAACAATAAGGAGAAAGACTTTTCATTCTGAAAATCAACTTGTTTCGGAGTGTTTATTGTTCAGATTTATTGTAAAATCGTTTTAGGGGCTTTGTACTTGCTAAATAATAACAGCTGTACGGATCGATCGATCAGGTTAAGCTGCGCTTGCCGTGGTTGGTCCGTAGATGGGTGAACATGTTTACATACTAAGACCCCTCCGTGCCTCGGAAAGCATGTTAAGCCGTTGGTCCCGGCTGTCATTCGTGAATCTTTGTTAGTCGTTACGGATCGTCAGAAGCCAGATCTGACAACCAGTCCACCAAAGTGTATCGTATTACCCAGTAACTGGGTTGAGGAGGTTGTATAATCTGCCTAGCCTTTCCCAACTACAGTGCAACCTTAATATTGTACCTCAATATAACGAATTCCTCGATTTAACGAATCCTTCGTGAACCCCTTGAATTGTACATAAGAGTCAATGTAAAATATACCTTTACATTGCGAAGAATTTTTGCGAACAACCTCTATTTAACGAATTTTCAAATATCAAAAAAAGTGTAAACCTCTAATTATCGAATTTTGTCAACCCATACCCTTTATATAACGTTCCCAATAGTATGTGATTCAGTCGCGACAGGTTTCGACATGTTTTTACCTCTTAATAACAAATTTTAGACCAACCTAACCTCAATATACAAGTAACAAACCTCAGTTTAACGAATTACTTGATATAACGAATATTTACTTGTTCCCTTCCGATTTGTTACATCGAGGTTGCACTGTATATTGGGGTTGGCTTCCAGTCTAACCTGATGCAGCTGGATACCAGTATTTTACATGAAGCTGCCTATCTGACCTGCCTATCTAATTGAAACTGTGATTACTCTTTAAAAATGTCGAGTAAAGGTTTGCTACGCAAATAATAAGAAGACTTGGCGTTTAATCAACCCCATTTCTTTACCTTTGTTTTCTTTTTTTTTTATTGACAATGGGCTCACTCTTGACCTCAATCCAGCCCAGAGGCAGGGATGAGATCTATGGTGGAACGAGCTGGCCCAGAAGAAGCCTATTCACTCTCGCCTTGAAGAGGTTCGGGTTGTATGAACTCGGGAATGCAGACGCAGGCAGACGATTCCACTCCTTAGCTGTGCGCATCAGAAAAGATGATGAGAAGCGCTTAGTGCGTATATATGGTATATTAACCAAATAGGGGTGGTATCCCGCTGTGAAAGGTGAAGGCGGGATGAGCTCATGTAGCTCTTGAGCACACTCCCCGAAGTACAGTCTGTAGAAGACGGACAGACAGGCGACACTTCGCCGGTGAGCCAAACTGTGAAGCTTTGCCTCCACCAGCTTTTTTCCGAAATTAGTGTTCGATTGCATTGTTATTGCGACAACCATCTGATTTCTACAGTACACACACACTCCACGTCCTCATAATTATCATGATCAGCCTATATTGTCCCCACTGCTGGGACTCAGGCCTCCTCTCTTCGAGAGGGAGTGGGCTATAATCCACCACGCGGGCCCAGTGCGGGTTGATAGATATCACATGTCTTCGAATTTTTGATCCACTCCACGTCTTAGTTGTATCTAATAACACTCATATTCGGATATACAACAAAGCTGACCAAATTTAGGTAAACAGAAAACATAATCCTACATTCGCCAAAATTCCCACAAAGGTCACAATCCCACAAACAAACTAATCATGGTAGCGGTCAAACAATAAACAAGAAAGGCCACGATACGCTTTGTTTACAGAAATAAAACGCGCACGTCTTAAAATAAAACGCAGCGTGTAAACACAACGGAGAAAGGACGAATTGAATCAAGCACGAGATTGCTTTGTGCGCGCGTGACGTATGTATTTCATCACATTATGATGGAAATGTGGTTTATGAGCGGCGTGTGCAGCATTGTGTATGCGCATGTGTATAGATAGCTGTAGCACCAAATTGCAAGAACATTCTCGGTTCGTGTTGTAGCTTGATTCTAATTCAACACTCACAAAGCGCCATGCTTTATTGCTTTCTGTGGATGGATTTAATTAGCCCATAAAACGATTGGTTAGTAGTAGAAGCCGTTTGCACATAAGCTTAACGGTTTTCACGATAATATTTATATGTATTTATTTTTCTTAGGAATAATCATTCATACGTCATTTATCGGGTTAACCTTCTACATTGGAGAGCACTGGTGACCCAGTGGTAATGGACCCGACTTACGAGTTGGAGGTAGTGAGTTTGAACCCAGACAGGCGATTTATTTTGTGTAATTTATTTCATCACCATTGCTCTCAAAAACGGTGAAGGAAAACATTGTGAGGAAACCGGGAAAAATTTGAAGACATGTGACATTTACCAAATCGCACTGGGCCCGCGTGGTGGATTATGACCCATTCCCCTCTCACAGAGAGGCGGCCTGTGTCCCAGAAGTGGGAAAGTTTTAGGCTGATTATGCTTATGCTTGTACATTCGAGACAACAGGCAAAAAATGTGTACCCACTGATTCGATGCTAGATACTAAAGATCTTTCTAAACTAGACCATTATTCTATAAAATACAGATAGGTGAAGTTTTAAACTTCTTCAATACAATACAATATTTTTAGAATTACCTCAAAAACGTAAGTTGCTATTAGGGTTTCTTCTAAACATAAACCAAGATGGATGCCGAGCCAAAGCCGATTAGGGAAGAGCGGCGACGCGATGACGTTGCATTTCGCACATTTTACTCGTAGCCAAAACGTACAGAAAATGTACATTAAATCTACCCACGTAGGTATACACAAATCGGTCAAGTGCAGGTCATTTTTATCTGTATTGTCCGCATTTCCTAGTACGTTATTTATTCAAGATCATGGATATTATTAAAGCTTTTTTCGTTTTAAATTTTTTCTATGTTACAATCCGAATCAATGTTACAATACATAAATTAACGGTTCATTTTTTTTAAACCCAGATACTAATTTTACAGGTTTAATGCCAATTACAGGTTTAATGCCAAATTTCTATAATAAAAAAAACGCAAACATAAAAGACTTGAAAGTCAGATTAAAAAAATCTGGGATTAAAAAACGAACATTATAGGTACAGCCAACCAAACATCAATGGTAACAATTTCACATTGACAGTGCCTTTATGTCGTGGCTGTAAGGGTGATATTCTTAGTACAAATGTTACTTCTGACTGTACCTACTTTAAGAAGACTGAAATTGCTTCAATAATTTAATATTTTGAATATGTAAGTTTTACTTCTGTCAGCCATATTAAAAAAGAAGAATGTTAATCATTTATTATTGATGTTGAAAAAATAAACAAGTAGGTAGCTATTTTATTTTAAGTGGTACCTAATAAAAACATCTCATTAATTGTGAATAAACAAACTCTGTAGTGACTTTTTATATGGATTAGGCAATCGAACATAACACTTTCCGTTGAAGTATCTAGGTTGATACGGAAATGGTGTCATTCAAAGTTCCTACACAATTCAGCACAAGTTTACGTAGGTGGGTTTTATTTTATTGTCGAGTACCTTAGCTTAGCTTAATCGATAAACTAACCGTACATGACATGTAGTCGAAAAATACCGATGATAAGTACTCCAATAGCAGCCAAGTACTACTGGATGCATTATAGAAGTACCTGTTAATACCAAAAAAAAGAACGACGAAAATTCTAGTAATAAGCACTATTGTTATTGTATTTCTCATGTAAGTGACTGTAGTCTTTTATGAGAATAAAATTCTTTAAACAGAACCGGTATTGTCAAAGGCATACCTGCCGCGATAAACTGTAAAACTTAGGTGAAGTGAGCTGTCAATAGTATCAATTCCTAGCATCAATCAATCACGTCAGCCTATCGCAGTCCACCGCTGGACATAGACTGCTCCCATCCTCATCATCATCATCAGCCAATTAGCAGTCCACCGCTGAACATAGGCCTCTCCAATGCTGCGCCACAATTCCCAATGTGTCACAATTCCCAACTTTACCTAAGTTTTCAAGGTGAGATTTTTACAGAACAGGGGCTGCAGTTTCGACATTAATAGCGATCGCTTTACGACCGAATTCGGTTCCAAAGTTCTGTCATTCCATACATTACACCTGTCAATCCGGGACCCCATCTGGGCCCCAGACCGGCTGGTTCTAAAAGTTGTCTAATTTTGCACAGATTCTGTAAAAAATCTGTAGTTGTTTGTGTGAGCCCCAGTTTAGCTAATTAAAATTGTATCGAAGTTAACACGTGAGGAATTCTGACTTCGGCATTTATTGTTTGTTATTTTCAGTCAGGCAAAATGTCAACACACTCATTATCAGTTAACTACCAGGGAACAATTGTTTAAACTGACCAAAACATTTTAACGACAACTTTTATTCAATAATACGACAATTACCCTAATAATCCCACTTAATGACCAACCTAATCACAACAAATAAGTAATTAAGACATAATTATGCTTAGTTAGTGAAAACAATCAGGCGCAACCTGTCCAATGACCTTTCGACGACCAAAAGTAAACTGTGACGGGAGTAAAATAAATCTCGACGGCGCAAGCGCAGAGAAGATCCCAAAATAAAGTCAGGCGCACGAGGTATCGAGTTCCCCTCAGTTTCAACTAGCGTGTGCTACAAGGCACACCTCAAGCCTGTGATAAATCTCTAGTCGTACAACCCCTCCATAGTGCCTCAAGCTGCTACAATATGACAAGTAAAGTGCTATAAACCCATTGCATTACCCCAATAACCCTTCTTGTGTGATTGGATTACCCCAGTGTTTTTTATGTGGCTATAATTTTGCTGTAAGTATCCGCTTTGTTTTTTAATTAAAATCGTTTAATTTACGCTTTACACTGACACTTTTATGTGACAAACAGTAAAGTAACAAAGAATTTGCCAATCAAACGGGTGGGTAATTTAAGTGCGATGTGAAGTCGTCTGTTTTAAAATAATACACACAACTTTCAGACTATTGAATCGCATACAGTTTTTTAACCATCACTATATTCCTTTTAAAATTCTATAATGTAATAATGATTATAACATGATTCTTGCACTTTACCCCACACAAAGAGGTTGCATTTACCCAACCTACTGCGTTACCCTTTCTCACCTGTCGTTGACAAAAATAAGCGAGTTTTCTGCATGACGTCACAAAACGAGACGTAAAGTCAGCACGTGTGAAACTGCGTCATTTTGAACATTGTTTAACAAACTAAGATTATCCAAATAATATTTTAAGTCTATCTTCGTCCTCTATTTTTAGGATGCTTTACTTTATGGCGTAACCAATTGAACTAGACCGATAGCTTTGTATTGATCCTTTGTTTAGTAAAAGTTATAGAGTTTTGGAACGAAGTTCCTTATCGCGCGTTGCGAAAGGGGGCTAGACGGAAAAAATTAAGACCAAAAGTTGGAACGACTCTTTTTGCTATAGGTAGTTGTAAGCCGTGCGGCGTGCGCGTGTCTCTCTCTCTCTCTCTCTCTCTCTTATAGAAAGCAAGCCAGTTATACTTCATTCCATCCGGGTGTCCCTTGACACCTCTACAGATTTTTTTATCTAGAAAAACTTATTTGAATATTACTGACATCGATGAAGGAGTATCCTAGTATCCTATACCAACCCGTCTTGAGCAAGCGTTGTGAACAATGCTCGTGCCTTCACTGTACGACAAGAGGCCTTTGTCCTGCAATGGGACAATAAGAGGCTAGTATTTTTATAAATGATAATTTATTTACATTATACAACGTGGCGCTACAATGGCGACATTAATTTTATACACGGGTAAGGCTAGTGGCCAGTAATCATAAAAATTATAACAACATAAAAAAAATCGTAACTTGAAAACTCCCACCTGCGCCGCGCGCCGACATAGGGCTCTCTCTCTTTCCTTCAATTCGCCTTCTCATTGCACGTTATTTGTTTTAATTACATTGATGCGATGTACATTTCTTTAAGTCAGGTTGCTCTAAGATGCTATTTTAGAAAATTGTTAATAAATAAATAAATATAAATGTTTAAATAAATTAAAATATATTCATAAAACTAATACGCGAAACCGTATACGTGTGTTAAATTAATGTCGCCATTAAAGCGCCACGCTGTATAACACGCTGTATAAAATAATGATAATATACATGTAAAAAAATAAGCAAAATAATCATAGGGCATCAAAAAATTCTTCCTCATCGCTGTCAACAGGAACAGTGCCCAAAAGGCTGGCAGCATTGCCACGTTGTATGGCGATGCTAATTCTTTGGCCAAGAAACAGCCCAGCCCTATGGTCACGTGAAGAGTCGACTAACTGCTTGGCAATATCTCGAAAAAATAAGTGGGCACTCGGACCCAATGGCCCTAGTGTTTCAATCCCAAACGGCTCGAACATATAACTCCCAATCATTGTCAATTTTGTTAATTTAACCTTGAAAATTAAAACTTTCATTATGATTTTCATAAACAATAACAAAGGTCTCGCAATCTAAATATTTGTCTGACGATGACGGGCAACCATAAAACAGTATAACCGACTTTATAAAGCGAAATACGTAGTAAGAGGTAACGTGATCTGAAGTCCAACACGTTATTTTTACTAAGCTTAGCAGGAACCGATACAGCTCTGGCTGACACCGATTAGAACGCTTAAAAACTAACGTCCTGTTTCTGATCAGTATTGGGTGGCATGTCTCATGTTAGCTGCTTGTGATTGGTCGACTGAAATAACCAATCAAATATGCTGAAACGACAGTTCGAAATGATAACTATGTTACTACTGTTGTGTACTATGTTTTTTTACGCCAAAATGCGCAAAAAAACATGCCAAGGGCGCGGTCTAGTTCTAACAGCATCCTAAGTATGTTGATGGAGAAATACGACGCACCTTGGTTCAGATTCTTCTGAATCTGAATCTGACGCACCTTGGTTGTCGCACGCTGTGGAGGTGCTGGTCAGAAGACCCCATAGCTTTTTTTTAAAATAGCTTTATTGATTTTATTGGGGTTTTTATCCCAATGGATACGCCTACCCCATCATGCCTTATACAGACTTACAGACTACTATGAAACAATGCTTTAAACTTAAATTAAAAGGAGAATCTTAATCAATATGGTACACAAACTCGCTAAATCATTTTGCCAAATCTGACTTGGGTTATGCTAAAATGACCCCACAGCTAACCTTACAATTTTCTTTTTATTTTTGTTTTTGTGTTTCTGTTAACTAACAATAGTTTTTAAGAACAATGTTACTAACAATTGGGCTTAGTTGCCATAAATAAACAAATATTGAATTTATTCAATTGAAAATTTTGTAACCCGGTTGGTGCTTTTACGCTGTAAAAATGTATAATTGCCACGCCTGTAGTCCCCGAAAGGTGAGGCAGTGGTGTCTCTATAGTACACCATTTCTCCAGTTATGTTAAAGTCCCATGAAGCCCTCAGGGCTGCTACTAAGATATTTGTAATGGAAAACCCAATAACACTGCTCGACCTGTGAATCTAACCCAGGTCCTCATGCCCAGCAATAAAAACATACTCATAGCATAGAATAGAAAACAATACTCTTTATTGTACACCATACAAATTACAGAACATAAATACTTATGTAGCGGTATCTACAACGCCACATGCGAACAACGCGTCATACTGACGTCACGCAAATCCTGCATCTCGCAAGCAGAGTTTACCGCGCAGTTAGCATAGATACAATTTCCCAACATCAATCGTTGGGCAGTTGCCCACCAGACACAACACCCGTCTGGTCGGAGGATCCTCCCTTTTCTATGGAGGATGAGTGAACTTTACACCCTGTTCCTCATGCCTCTAAACTTATATCACATTTTATAAAGGGTGATACAATGGGCGGTCTTATCGCTAAGAGCGATCTTTTAAAGACAACCTTTAACTTAGGGTAATAACTTAGGGTTTTATAACCCAGTGGTATTTCTTACGATATAAAGATATAAAAAATTTAGTTTATTTTTGAACAGAGGGGCAATTCTCGTAATTTTAAGAACGTTCACAGTCTGATCTCAGTCTCAATCTGTCAAAAATTTCTCTAATATCCCACATACATTTTGACAAGTTTTAGATATTTGTTTGTCGTCGAGATGAGACTGCGACTAGATTTTGACCGTTTTAAATTACGAGAATTGGCCTTCAGAGTGCCTATGACAGGTAGGCCGCATCTGTATTGCTTATGTCAAATACACACAAACATACAGAAAAAAAACACACGCACACATAAAAACACGTCTTTCGCCTTTCTCGCGTCACAAATTATTTTCTTTTCACCTAAAGACTAAAAAAGAAACATACATTCCAGCCTTGCGTGAACGAAAACATGATTCAGCAATGATTCAAAAGATTACTCATCCAGTTAATATACACAGTCATTGAAAACCAATGTGTCTTCAATGACTATGCTCTAGTAATAAAATGTAATCCTAACAAAAACAGACTTGTTATTTTGATTGAAAATAGCAGTTATTGTTAAAGGGTAAATACGACTAATAAATTAGCCTTCATATCAGCCTATAATATTCCCACTGTTAGGATACAAACCTCCTCTCGCTTAGAGGGAGTGGAGTGTAATCCACGACGTGTGCCCAGTGCGGGTTGATAGATATCATCGAAGTTTTGGTTGCTCACGATATTTTCCTTCACCGTTTTGTGAGCATAAATTACTCTCAATAATATTAAATATACCACAGGGTAGTGAAAATCACAAAAGTAAAATTTTCTTCTGAATTTCCCAAACTCATTAAAGAACAGTTTGAATTTGAAAAATAGATTACGAAAAAACTTTTTTGCAAAAAAAAACAACCGACTTCCAAAACCGACACTACAAAGTGAAAAATAACTTTAATTTCGGAAGTTGGTGTCGTTGGGTTCGAATTTTCATTGTTTGCCACCGACTTCCGAAATTAAAGTTATTTTTCACTTTGTAGTGTCGTTTTTGGAAGTCGGTTGATTTTTTTTTGCAAAAAAGTTTTTATTTTTCACTTTTAAGTTGTTATTTTTACCATTACCAGTAATGGTTTAAAAACTAAACTACTGAACCGTTTTTAATGAAATTTCTATGGGACCACTTCAGAAGTATCTCCTTTCGAACAAAAAGAATTTAGAAAATCGGTCTACAATTGGCGGAGTAATCGCGTAACAAACACACAAAAAAAAAACTTACCGTCGAATTGAGAACCTCCTCCTTTTTTTATGTCGGTTAAATATTATTTAGTTACAAAATTTATGGCTGTGATTCCTAAGTTCCGAAACATTTTAGTAACTTGGGATTTCCTGGAACTTTTGAGTATGAAACTAGGTCTGTTGTTGTTGTATTTACTTGGGAACGAAATTAAACCTTGAGTGTCTGTATACAACAACTGTTTAGAACAAGTAGTTAAACATTTCTGTTGGAAACTGTTTATGTGTTTATAATTGAATATAATATAAATACTAGATAAATTTTGTGAATGCTGCTTATTATATCTAAAACCGATATACACCTATTAATTATTTAGTACCAATGGCAATAAGGCACACACACATCACACACAAAACATCCAAACTATCCAAACTAATATTATAAATGCGAAAGTAACTCTGTCTGTCTGTCTTTGCTTCACGCCTAAACTACTGAACCGATTTGTGTGAAATTTGGTACAGACATAGTTTGGAACTTGAGAATGGACATAGGGTAGTTTTTATTACAAAAAATAAAATAAAAAATAAAATTTATTCCGGACATACAGCGCCATCTATTGGTCAAGAGTCGGCATCAATTCAGTACTGAAAATTCATCGGAAAAATGTAAATAAATAGTAAGAACTATTTGGGTAAAACCAAAAATCTGCCGGAAGTCACTATTCCACGCGAACGAAGTCGCGGGCAAAAGCTAGTACTTAATAATTCTTCAAAACATGGAATTGCAATGAAAAAAAGTCATGAGCTGTTGAAATAATATCCAAGTACTTATATAACCTAAAAGGAAAGGATCTCTGTTCGTATCCGATATTTTACTACCCTCACAAAAAGCAATGTTAGGTACCTAATCTAACCCTAAAACCTTCTTCGAAGCATGTCTTCCTTAAAAGCCTTACACGCCATATTTCAAGACGTCACAATAATATAAAAAGATTTCATAATTTCCCTTTTACAGTACTCCAGCTAACATTATTCCGATGTACTGTCAACACAATTTATGATAGATTTTAAGAAACAATATTATGTTTATTATTGAGTACAGAAAACGTATTTTGCCGTTCTTTTAACTTGGTTTTTACTCAAGCTTTTATGTAAATAAAAATACGTGAAATATTCAGATTCATACTGGATAAGATTTAAAGTAGAATAGATTAATAATTCCGTTGGGTCTTAGATACAAATCATAAAATAACTTCAGATTTTGAGCTCATTGGTGATTATGCTACATTTGAGATTACGTTACATTGGTGATTACGCTACATTTGAGATTACGCTACATTGGTGATTACGCTACATTGGTGATTCCGCTACATTGGTGATTACGCTACATTGGTGATTACGCTACATTTGAGATTACGCTACATTGATGATTACGCTACATTGGTGTTTACGCTACATTGGTGATTACACTACATTTGAGCCTTGTGTCACAGTACTTACAGTATTCGAATAATAGTCCTCCAGACCATGTCTTTGGCGCGGGAGATATTATAGTGCACAAGTGTGTGCGAAGACACAAATGCAATCTCTCTTTCCTCACTTTCATAGTCCGATGGGACGGCAATCCGACACGACCGGAGGGAGATCAGGCGCAACTCGCAAGACCTACGGCTTAAGAGGCACGGGGTATCACACGGCCTACTTCCAAACTCCGGGCTGTTATTTTTCTTAGTATACGAGCACTATCCGCACAAAAAAAAAAAAAGTTGGAAATTATTCTAAAGACGGCTATTAGTTTGCCATGTCATCTCAGCTAGTACAATGGCAATAGAATCCCCATTTTCACTTACACATACTTGTAAGTCTGTGATCACAAACTTCGCGTGCCAAGAAAGGGATTATGGCCATATTTCTCCAGACATTGTCGTTTACTATCACTTTCGGTCAAATGGGTCTGGAAACCGACATACAAGAGAACAAAACTAAATTATTTCATCCAATCTTATACGGAAAGGAGTCAAGTGTATTCTAAAAATAAAAGGTAGATAAACCGGTGACATTGTCATAATGTACGAACTGTTCAGAAAAAAAGAAAACTGGTATTCCCAGAAAGTGTGTCGCAAATGTTACGGCTAACCTTACGACATTTTTCTCGTGTTTTTTCTTTGCCATTTTCTTTTTCAGCTATTAATAACCACTCCAAATGTCACCCATTGTAATGCTGTTAACGAGAAACGAATAAAACATCAATCGTGAATTAATTAACCCGGAACCGAGCAAACAATGCTTTACGCAATTTCAAAGAAAACGTGTCAAACGCACAAAAGCTTCTTTGTGTACAAGCCAAATACGTAGAAAAGTGATTCAAAGTGTTCAATGAAAAGTGAAAAAAAATAAACCGTCTGCCAAAAGGACTAAAAATAATAATGACGTTTTCATTACCCACCTACAAGGGAAGTGAAGAAACGTATTCATAACATCCCACGCAATGGAAATTAATATATTAACACTGGAAGCAAAACATCGGAGTTTGAATAAATGTTATGTTTATCCAGTGAGTTAAGTGACATGTTTGAAATATGCGGAATTAGAAATAGCATCTATTTATATAGCTTATGTATTGAATATACTTGTACTACAAGAAAGCTCTGGCTTCTTTCAAATAATCCCAGATGACTTTGATTAGTAGAAAACGAACGCAGATTTTCATTCCAAGTAACGATTTGTTATCTCGTTTTCTAAACCACATACAATTCCTTTAGAAATAAAATCGTGTTCAAGAGAACTCGTTTGTCTAGTACATAATAAAAATGCAGTTTTGAATCCTTGTAACTATCATATTTCCATCTGCAACCAACTTTGAAACCTCAGTAATAAAATAAATTATCCAGCCAGTCAATCAAAAATCCAGCTGACATATCACATTCAAGAACATCCATACTATATATAAACTATATATTGATCATATTAAAAATGCAAAACTAAAGCTGTGTGTCTGTTTGCCAGTTAAATTTTCACGGCTAAACCACTTTATACAATTAGACAAATAAGCAGCCTGGAACATGGACAAGTTCAGGCTACTTTTCAACTTGGATATTTGTATTAAAAAATGATGAAATACAAAATACATGCAAACGAAGCTGCCGGCAGTAGCTAGTTCTACTAATATTAATATTATAAACGCGAAAGTTTATATGGATGGATGGATGTTTGTTACTCTTTCACGCAAAAACTACTCCACGGATTTGGATGAAATTTGGCACACAGTTAGTTTATAAACAGAATTAACACATAAAATACTTTTATCCCGATATTCCGAAACTAATGCGGGTGAAACCGCTGGGCGCAGCTAGTATAAAATATTTTTGTCTCGGAATCTATCACTCTTAGAAAATCCAATATTAAGCGAAAATGAAGATGTAACAAATTTGTCTTCAGAAACGAACATAGAACACAAAGTGAGATAAGATCTCAAACAGTCTGTTTTGGTCCATGAAGTAGTCTTGTACGTCAGAGCTCAGTTCTATTTGCCTTGTGACGTTGGACGTGAACGTGACGCGATATACATATTCTAAAAGTGTTTCTTCATCACAACAGGACTAAGTAAAACTAGCGATGATGGTGATAATAATGATTGATGTAGCGTTAAGAAATCTGACGTCAAAATTGTGTTGAAAAATTTAAAAAAACTGTCTGAACTGGTCTACTCAAATCTATTTAGTTCTTTCCTCAGAAGACCTTTTCACTAATCTACATAGTCCTCTCAGTCAAGATCTGTGCAAGACTATGTTAAAAGAAGCCGACCGCCGAAATTGTTTCGCCATTTTTTCTTAGTGGTAGGTATTCAGATAGGAAAAGTCGACTCAATCTAGCTTATTTTTTTAATAGGTTGATGTGTTAAATATACTTTGAAATCCTATTTATTCAGTAAACAATTTCATTTCATTGTAGTTCTAAATAAAATAAAATTAGGAAAACATTTACAGACTATTATTAGTTTGACGACTTACAAATTGTTGAATTATTTTCTGGTAATAAATGACAACAGAAAAAAACTACAAGTTCTGAATATTAATACAGTACAAACAATCTATACCAATAATAATATTATATAAAGGTATAATTTGATAGTTTGTATATAGGGGGTGAATTACTGATCCGATTCTAAAGACGCGGACCAAGTCGCAGGCAGAATCTATAATACCAGAAACTTTCAACCAAGCCTTATTCTGTAAAGACAAAAGTTACACATATGTACTCTCAAAAAGATTCTGAACACGACGTTAATGTCATTTTCACAAATAACCCAGTTCCCTATTGAGTCACACCAAATTACTCAGAAACAAGCCAGACAGAGCCAAGTTACCTATCGATACATTCCAACTAATTATCTAACACTACAATATCTAATTCAGTCTTAGAAACAAAGATTTCTAGAAACTGTTGACTATTTTTACCTATGATAATACACTTTCACTTTTTGCGTTGGTTGTTTGGTAGTAACGAAAGTGAAAAAAGATTTAAATGTAACAATAACAAACTTGGAAATATAACAATAACAAGTTGCCATTTCCAAATGGGGAAATAAGTAAAAAGGTCTATTAACATCAAATCATACATTAAAACTAATAGAATTTTTCCCAATTATTTGACAACAGGACTGTACGGAACCATACATTACACTACCATCTCTATAGAATCACCTCGTTATCATATCAGTACCTAAGGGGATACAAGGACAATTAAATATTATATAAATTCCAATTATATAATTTCCGGAACTAACTTCCACTCTACGTTGTTCATTAAAAGGTTCAAAACTGGGTGTAAATTGTGATAAACGACAAAGTTATAAACCAAGTTTTGACTTCGCAAATCCCTATGTGGCTTACACTTTATGATTTGTGTCATAAGGCTTAAAATAACTAGCTAGATGCACTTGATAACATTTGTTCGAAACAACCAAAATGATTTGATCACACCTAATTTCTACTTTATGTTTCACGCCGTAAGATTCAAAACCACTATTCTCCTAATATCCTGATTTAACCGCTGAAATGTCAAGCTATATCTTCCTTGCGATACCTGTTCTATTTCATTCACCATAAGATTGAAAATCATATGCCACAGCTAAGAGTAAACGTCCAGTCAAACAGGCGCGTGAAATACCAAACGTTTCTATTTATAACGGCAGCCGGATCTCAGAGGATGTGCCTTGTGCGAACACCAAATTTAACTTCCCAGCTTCGTCCGTAATGATAGCTACGTATTTGATGCCATAAATTCTATATTAAGTGAAGGTCGTTGGTTTTAGAAAGGTTATTTTATAGGATAAAAATCTTGGCATACTCATAACAGTACAGTCAACATCTATATTTCTAGCGCTTCCTCCTTAATAGACTTGTCTTCCTTATAGCCCTTAGAATATGCCAGGCGTTCAATGTCACTCGTCTCGCCATCTGAATTTTAAAGCAAAATTCACCTTCTGAAGAAATACGACTTTGATCATCAATATTGGATCTCTGTCTTCGTCGCCAAATCGTATATTAATGCAAATCTCATCGAAATCTTTCCTGTTCGAGATTTCAGTTTTAGATTAAGATTGCGTTCTACGAAGTGCGAGCATCGACGGGAAATGAGGCGTATTTTAAGAGAATTAATCGATTTCCTGTGATTTTAAGCAAAAATAGAATACGCATCATATGTGTGGGTGTAAGAGGCAACTACAGGGAGAATTCACGGCTTGCTCGTGTGTTGGTGTTGAGTAGGTTCTAAAAATGCCAGGAAAACAAATATAACAAAAAATAACATTTACCAAAATTGTGCAATAGCGAAAAAATCGCAGTGTTAACCGAGGAAGCTAAAAATGGCTATCAAATAAATAAACCTAAGACTGAGATTGATAAATGTTGCACTAGTAGTTTAAAGAGATATGAATCAGTGATAGCAATAATGCTAAGCCATCGTACGCTAAGTAACGTTTATTAATTTCAACCTAAGTATCTAAAAGCACGTCCGTCCATCTTCAATCACACCAGCCTATAATGTTTCCACTGCTGGGGCACAGGCCTCCTGTCTGTGAGAGGGAGTGGGCCATAATCCACCACGCGAGCCAAATGCGTGTTGGTGGATGTCACATGTCTTAGAATTTTTGGTGCAAGACTTGCCGGTTTCCTCACGATATCTTCCTTTACCGTTTTGAGAGCAGTGGTGATGTAATTAAATACACACCTAAGTAAAGTGTCTGCCTGGGTACGAACTCACGACCTACATACAACTCGTAAGTCGGGGCTGTTATCACTAGGCCACCACTGCTGTCCCACGTCCATCTTATGTTCTTTAAATCGGCTTCCTCGTCTGAGTGATATCAATAGATAAAACGCTAATAGTTCAATTTCTACCGCAATTCTCAAAGCATTACACACCTCCCAAATACATTAGACTCCATTATGAACGTGTAGATTTTCTCACGATGTTTTCCCTCATTGTTAGAAGCCATTGATAAATGATATAGGTATAGATATTTCAGGAACACATTAGTTGTCGTTTAGGTTTTCAATATCTCGATATCGAGTTTCTGTCCTGTTAGTATCGCAATATGTTTTATGAAATATTCTTTGTGCCTTTTTACTGAGAATATTGTAAGGTTTTACTATTATGGGGCCAATATTGGAGGGAGAGTCCTGTTTACTTGTGTATTGCTTGGTAACAAGAAGGTTTTATTATGTCGATATGAAAGGTCTTTATTATGACTGACTTGATGGACGCTAGTTTTGTATATATTATATGAACAACTTAATAATATAATTGTGACAATCACATGCTTAATGGGATTCACATGGGTTTATTACCCATGTGAAACCTATTAAGCACGCAATACACAAATGCCTGCAACTTGCATAAAAGTATGCAAGTAGACTGTGTGCAATTGTGACAATTACCAATCAGAAGTTACAGTTTCTATTCCAAAATCAATAATTTATTTCTTATTTTCTTCATCAGGAACGTAAACAGCACTGAGCAACTATGGAGCAGTTCGAGTCACTACTGACGTGCTGCGTCTGTCTCGACCGGTACCGGAATCCGAAGCTGTTGCCATGCCAGCACAGCTTCTGCATGGAGCCGTGTATGGACGGCCTTGTCGACTACGTCAGGCGACAGGTGTGGACTATTTTCTATTATATTTACGTCCTACTAAGTCAGAATTATTTCTCTTTGAAGATACATGGTTAGAATTCAGTAGAAAGTAGTAATAATAATAATATAATATATATTAACTTATGTTGTAAGTTTACTAATTCCGCTTTTTGTATAAAATGCTACTTGGAAGGAGAACAATTTTGAAGGTAAACGTGTTACATGATTCGTCTGTAAATATGTACATATAATTTAATGATGCATGCAAGTTTTTACAATAGTTTATTTTAAGTCCAGTAAACATGAAACTTTAATTTATATTTTTTTGCAGGTCAAATGTCCAGAATGCCGTGCCGAGCACCGAATCCCATACCAAGGAGTCCAGGGATTCCCAACAAATGTCACTCTCCAGCGATTTTTGGAACTTCACGCAAATATTGCTGGAGAGCTCCCAGACCCCACTGCTGGACAGGTCATGGAAAGATGTAATGTATGCTCAGAGAAAGCATACTGTGCGCCATGTGCCCATTGCGACAAAAAAGTCTGCGAAGACTGTAAGTCAGCACATATGGAGGTCTTACGTAGAGAAATTTCAAGAATCAACAATCAAATTCGCCGTGGCCTTAACAGGCTTCAGGATATCCTTGGAGTGGTTGAACGCAATACAACAAACCTCCAGACAAACTGCGGAGCAGTAGCCGGAGAAGTTGACGAAATACATAAAAGGCTAGCCAAGGCATTGAAAGATAGAACCGATTTCTTAAGAAACGAAGTTGATCGCTACCTAGCTACTGAACTTAGAAACCTCACTCATTTGAAAGATAACCTAGAGTTAGAATTAGGTAATATACAAAGTAATTGTGATCTCGCCGATAAATATATGAACGACGACGTAGAATGGGAAGATACGGAGTTAGTAGACACTAAAGAAATTTTCCTCAAAACGGTCGAGTTCCTCAGAAACTTCGATTATGAAGCCGGTGATTATAACCGTAGAGTACGGTTTATTATGACACATGACCCTAATCAACTTGTCATGCACGTCGCAAGCTACGGTGAGCTAAATATCACTCAGCCGAATGCTTATTCTGCGGGAATGCCACAGAACCAAGGGCTCACAAGGTCTAAGAGTGATCATCGCTTAGCTACGCAGTTCCGCACTCAGGAGGAGGCAAAGGGTTGGCAAGAAAATGATGAGCCAATCTTGGGAGGTCGTAAATTTGGTGAACGTCGTCCTCCACCACCTGAAAAACACACGAGAGACTATGGTGCAACTGATGACTATAGTGGCTATGAGTCTGAACATAGACCAACCAGATCTAGGTTCCGTTCTCGTTTCGTCAAGAGTCACCTAGACAACGACTCTGATTCAGAACAAACCACTCGCGCTGCTAAGACCGAGCAACAACAGAAGGAAAAAGAGAAGGTCACTGATACTGAAGATGCTACCCGAGGACCTCTTAGTGGCATATTCAGATTGAGCGACTGTCCGCGTGTTATGCAAAGGATATTAGATGTTGACAGCGGAAAGAAGAAAGAAAAAAAAGAACCTCCGCCACCCCCTAAACCAGTTCAGCCCACTCCTCAGCCGCGCCGACCACCACCAGCGCAGAGGCAACAAAGTGAAGATGACGAGATTACGCGCCTCAAAAGACAAAATAAAGCTGGTGCAGCTGCTGCTTCATCTCAAGAACCCGAACGCGCACCTGCTCGTCCAGCGGAAGAAGAACGCAGCGCAATAAATCGTAAACCACCTACACCAGCGCGGGAGGTGAGTTGGGAAGAAGATAGAGAGTGAAAACTAAGCCAGCAGTACAACGTAGATTTTAAGGAACTCATCGATACTAACAAGAAAAAACGCAACAACTAACGGCATTCCATAAAATACACTCCGAATACATCTAACTCATTTATATACACATACACAAACACTACAACAAAAAATATACCTACCGTTTTAGTGTCAATATCGATTTACATGTAATTTCTCAGGCGTCCAGTGATGGTGAATCCGATGAATCTATTGGATCTCTGCAGCGAAATCAGCGTAAAAATTTACCTGCACCACAAAAGCCGGTAACAACGGCAAGAAGACCGTCAGCCACTGATACATCAGCACCGCACCGAGCAGCCGCTCGTGCTCCCAGCACTGAATCAAGTGCGTCAACTGAAAGCTCCGGCTCGGCGGTGAAACACACAGGTGCCATATTAAGCATCGCAGAATTAAAAGCTAAATATAGCCCAAACGCGCATACAACAACTCTTGGATCTCGTTTCTCTTCCGCAGGCAACGAGAGAACGACGCCGGCGGCAACAAACGGTACAGCCGGTGGAGCGCAACGGGTCCAGAGCCGCTTTGTCGGCTCCCAGCGACCCACCCCCGCACCCGCACCCGCCGAGCCGGCACACGAAGACTCTGACACGAGCTCCGAGGAAGAAACCGACTCGTCGGAGGAGAGTGACGAGGAGCCTGTCACGCAAAAAAAGCCCGAGAGCCAGACGATGGCTCGCAGTGACATCGGTCCACTTCTCGCGCGTAGCACGAATGCCCGTAATGATGCAGTCGAGAAAACAAAAGAGACTCCCACACAGTCGCGATACCGCACGAGACAGACATCGCAGACTGAAGAAGAGCCCGCACCTAGGTACAGCGCTGCATCTTCTTTGAGCAACAGATACGGAAGCAAGCCAAGAGAGGAAGAACCGGCATCGTCTCTGGATGATGAAACGAAATATCCCACGGCTAGATCGAGATACCTCGCCCTGAAAGAGCGCCGTAACCGTCTCGCTAGAAGTAAAAGCAGTCACACCGGTTTTGGTGCAGGAGACGACGACGATCAGGACGATCCGGTGTCACCTACGACAGCATCACCCTCTGCGTACCTTGCGGCTCGATACGGCTCCGGCACTGGTGGTTCGGAGTTGTCTCGCAGCCGATCTTCACACGCACTAAAGTCTAGAGAGACCTCGCCCGAACGGCCTCCTCCCGGTGAAAAAGACGGAGCGGCCCTTAGTTCCTGGGCGAGATATTTAAAGAGCAAATACGGATCGCGGGGCAAGGACCGCGAACCTACCAGTACCTCGTCGAGCACGTCACGTCGCCTGTCTCTCGGGCTACCATTACGCTCGGCAAACGAGCTTGCCAGTTCTGATGACGATTCAAAAAACGCGGCAGGCTCCCCCATCTCCCCTACGGCGGCTACAGCAGCGGTAGCAGGTTAGAAAGAGAAAAGTGGCGTGTACATAGATTGAGTGCTTAGGTTTTGGTTTGACAGATGGTTTTTTTCTCTGGTTATATTCATGTATGCTAATCTATTTTTCTGATGCTAGGTTTCGCAGCAGCCGGTTCCTCCCCTAGGAGCCAGTACATGCAGAAACGCCGTTTACAATTCAGCGTGGGGAGTCGGGGGAGCGAACCCGGATGCTTTACTTGGCCTCGTGGTATCGCTGTAGGTCCTGACAATACTATGGTCGTGGCCGATTCATCCAACCACAGAGTGCAGGTGAGAATGTCTCAAACTGTCAAAATAGCGCATGAAACGCATAATTGACGTTTATTCAAAGATATTATAAAACTGCTTACTATTAATTTAGAAGAAGTTAATATTACAACTATGAAACTAGACTTTGCATTTGAAATTCAAAGCAGTCTGAATTCATAAATACATACCTACTAGTTGAATCTCAATAAGTCTCGAAATTTACTCTCCGACCTTCACGAGAATATTATGTTAAACTCAACAATTCCTAGCCACCCACAGAATCAACTTAAAATATACCCAATCGTAAAATATCTATTATTATAGTAAACTCTAAATATCGGAATCCAATTCCATACAGTCATATTTTCGACTAAAGCTGTTTAGAAAATCTGCGGTTTCATTTCGCTTGCTGTAAAGAAAGTATCATAACTCCTCGTTATAAACGATGCTCGATGACCGCTGTTCCAAATATAATAATAATAATAATAATAATATCCCTGGACATTTTCACACAGCGCCATCTAGTCCCAAGCTAAGCAACCTAATGCTTGTGTTATGGTAACAAGATGGCTGATAAACTACTTAAATACATTTTTTTTTGTAAATACATACATATTATAGATAGAAAAACACCCAGACTCGGAACAAATACATGTAGGTCATACAAATATTTGTTCCGTGCGAGAATCGAACCCGCGACACGCAGCGCAGCAGTCAATCGCTTAACTATTGCGCCAACCGTGCCGTCAAAAATATAAATGATGAAGTGATGTTGGCCGCATGTTTTCCATTTTGGCACAAGGTCAAAACAAAAATTTCGAACTATTCCAGTTTTAATGGGGACGAAAACATTGCTTGGTTGATTACAAAGTTATTTTTGGCTGGACAAGTACTTCATGGGCTAAAAATAAAAATGGTCTGTCGAGACAAAGCTTTTACTATATAGATAATACATTGATTAGGTTATGCCAACTGACTTTTTTACCGTCTCGACAAAAACAGGGTATAAAAGAGGAACGGACAAGAAGCCTATATGGCACAGAAACTGTCTTTTTTTTTTCACAAAAAAAAAAACAAATAAATCTTCAAATAAAATAAAAACTCAATTCAAAAATACCTTTATTAATGAATATATAGCGACATTCAATCCTTTGATTGAAACCATCGGCCGGTTTCAATCAAAGAATTGAATATAAAAAAACAGCACCCTAATTGCGTAACACACGATCGATCGGAATTGGTTTCATTTTGACAGTTCAACAACATTCATTGCGTTATTTACGTGTTGAGCAGACCATTTTTTCGAACTTATGAAGCAATGGATTAGCAATTTACCTACTTCAAAATGATTCAGATTCCGATTGATCGTGTGTTACGCAATTAGGGTGCAGATTTTTAATTTTATTTTTAGTGAAAAAGTAGAAATTTCTGTGCCATAGACTAACAATAAGGCTACAAAGTATAAAAGGCAAACGGGGTAGAAACTCCGTTTGCCTTTTATACCCTGTTTTTGTCCAGACGGTAAAAAAAGCCAGCCGGCATAACTCTGTATTGGAGGCAAAATATTTATAAGCTCCTTCAAACAGAATACAATATTCTCAGAAAAGTGCCCTCGATCGATGCTTATGCATCTTAAATTCATACTGCAAGGTCATTTCAATAAAAGCAAAAGCGAATATCCATATTTTTGCTTGCTAAAGTAGCAAGCCTTGCTTTTCATATTTTGATATTATTGCTGTTGTAAGAAAATGGACTTGTATTATGAAAGTTTCATTATTATTACAATCGGAGACTATTGCTGTTTGTCATAAACAAGGCCAGTATTAATAAACCTCTTATTACTTCTGTATGAAATTCAGATAAAAATAAAGAAAATACGACAGCGTTTTCTTTTTAAGAACAGCAGCGCCCCGCGGTTTTACCCACATAAGTTTCGATCCCGTGGGAATATCGGGATAACATTTTTTCTATGTATTAATTCTGGTTATAAACTATCTGTGCGTCAAATTTTATTCAAATCCGTATAGTGGTTTTTACGTGAAAGAGTAACAAACATCCATCCATCCTCATAAACTTTCGCATTTATAATATTATAGTAGGATAAACAAAGCTACAATTTTATAAAACTCTTTATTCAAGGGTTGATTTTCCAATCATCTGATAACTTTATTCGAGGAATAATTTTGAAAATTTGGCAGTTATTTCATACAAAAACTGTCAAACGTCAATTTTATTCCTCGAATAGAAGTTATCTGACGATGGAAAAATCAGCCCTTAAACGAAGATGTGATCCTTGTGGATTGATGGATCCTTGTCTGAAAATAAACTACAAGAGAGCTTTAATGATAGGGGGCTTAAGATCCACCTACATTCTGACATACACGTGTAACACAGTTTCTAAAAACAGAAACGAAATATCCTAACGATCTTTTTCAGTGAAAGAGGTTCTAATGGTCCTTTTTCCCGCAGGTGTTCGATTCCAACGGTATTTTCGTGAAAGAGTTTGGCCAGTACGGCAGCGGTGAGGGAGAGTTTGACTGCCTCGCCGGTGTCGCTGTCAACAGGATTGGGCAGTACATCATTGCTGATAGATATAATCATCGTATACAAGTGAGTTGATTTTTTTACGTTTTTGTGTCTATTCTTAAGTCTATAGGTATACTAAAGGTTATCCACAATTTTTTTTTTCGGGGTCGAAAATCCTTGTGGATGTCCGCCGCCCTGGGGCGGGCGGCGGGGTCTGCCAGACTCTTACTGACTAAAAACCACCCCGGTGTTCCATCTCACAACTACGCTGGGGGTCGCGGGAACGTATGATCCTTCCACAAACCCCGACCCCGTTTTTCGGGGGTTGTAACCCCCGAAAAACTAAAATACAGATTTAAAGACTTTATTTTTAAGTAGGTGTTTTGCAATATGTATCTTCACATCCTCACAAATCATTTAATAGGTCTCAAGGGACAGTGAGAGATTAATACAAAATACTATAAATAAACTTCTAACCAACGGCAATTAATATTCACCACGGCTTACCAATAAGGCCCATTAATAACGGTTGCTAAATACCAGCTGCTATAAGTTATCCGTTAAAAGCTCGCAGTGAAGCCAAACTGTGGCGCAGTTCAATATATCGGTTTGAGCAGTTTGCCAGATCAGCACATCAATGTAGAATGAACGGGGATTCTTTTTTAACTTGAAATATTGGCTTATTATTTGACTCACACGCATTTGCCGTGTGAAACGACTAATAAGCTAATATTCGATTCGCACAAATTTGCTAAAAGCTAAACAAGCGTAATGCAGTCATATAAAAACTATTCCAATATTTTAAATATTGGGATAGTTTTTTGTCACAAGAAACGAGAAAAAGAATTCAGCAACGAAAGTCGACTAAAACTTCGGTTTTTTCATCCTAATTTATTGAACAAAACATTTAATATTTTGAATTTAAAATTGAAAGGGGAGTAAAATTGAAAGAATATTAACTCTGAGTTTCCTTCTATGTGAAAAACTAAAATGAAGTTTAACGAATAATTTTGTGTCAATTTTAATGGGACGTGAAACTGGCACTGCAGTTAATGGACTTTTGTCACTACCGTCAATTGTAGACAACTTACCCTACGGTAGGAGTCAAGTTCGTCACGTCTTCCCATCTTCGTCATGGCCTGCCGCAATGGTGTCGTGCGTTTAGTGGGTACACAATTGATAGTTCTCTTAGCCCAATCATCTGCTATGCAGCAGACATCTCCGACCCCGTACCACTTAAGTTAAGCGGCTTTCTGAGTAACGTCTGTTATCTTGGTTTTGGTGCTATTATGTTCCTTATACGGTCTGAAATCAGAACCCCAGGATACTGCATTCCATGGCTCGTTGGCAAACCTGGAGCTTGGACCTCTGTTGTGGCCGACACTCGCAAAAGACAGAATTGTGTAAAAAAGGGAGAAGGCCTTTCCCCTGTAGTGGGACAATACAGGCTAGTTAGATTAGATAAGATAGAGATAGACAACTTGAGGGGCCCGTGGCTAAATAATAACAGCCGCACAGGTCGATCGGTCAGGTTAAGTTACGCTTGCCTTGGTTGGTCTGTGGATGGGTGACCATCTTTACCTACATACCGAGACCCCTCCGTGCCTCGGAAAGCACGTTGAGCCGTTGGTCCCGGCTGTCATTCGTCGATCTTTGACAGTCGTTACGGGTAGTCAGAAGCCAGAAAGTCTGACAACCAGTCTTATCAAGGGGTATCGTATTACCCAGTAACTGGGTTGTGGAGGTCATATAGGCAGTCGCTCCATGTAAAATACAGGTATTCAGCTGCATCCGGTTAGACTGGAAGCCGACCCCAACATAGTTGGGAAAAGGCTAGGCAGATGATGATGAGAGATAGACAACTTAAGTATTGATTTTTCTAATCCAAGCAGCTGATCAAAGTAAACTAAACAATATTTTTACTAACATTATTTATTTAGTTAGAAACCAAACTATTGATACAGTCTTTGGGCCTAAAAAAAGATATACTTTTTTAGTACAAGAAAACAAACAAAATATTTACGACACTAACCATATTCCATACCAACGTAAATTTATGGAAAACGTATTTTCTAAATCATATTACATTCTTATCCTGTACTCTAAGAAAAAGGGTTTATTATAATATTTCTTTTGTATATCCCAAATACAATTTTTCCTTTACACGGGAACACAGAAGGCCAATTCTCGTAATTTAAAACGTTCAAAATCTAGTCGCAGTCTCATCTCGGCGGCAAACAAATGTCAAAAACTTGTCAAAATGTAGGGAAATTAGAGTCATTTTTGACAGATTGAGACTGAGATCAGACTGTGAACGGTCTTAAAATTACGAGAATTGCCCCTCAGGTATTTTCCATGTACACCAGCGGGCTAATTGCGTAATGCACATAAACTGAGAATCGATCGCAATGCCTTTGATTTTGACATCCATTGCGTCGTAGGTTTGATAAATCCGCAATGAACGTAGCTGGACTGTCAAACAGTGAGGCATTGCAATTGATGGCCATGGTATATGTGTGATACGCAATTACCCCGCAGATCCGTAAGTAGATAAGTATTGGTTTGGAAGGACCAACACCCTAATTGCGTAAAACACTATCTATCACAATTTGAATCGTTTTGAAGGATATTGCTAATTCATTGCTTCATATATTCGAAAAATTCGTCAGCTAAACGACGTAAATAATGCAATGAATATTGTTGAACTGTCGAAATGAAAGCCATTACCACTGTTAGTGTGTTACGTAATTACATTAAATTCTATTGATTTTCGAAAGATGTGTTTAGTGTTTTGAAGTCAAGTATTTTACTAATCGCGTGAATTTCGTAGGTAAACAGTATCAAATAAATAACGTCTAAAATGATATAGGGCTTCAATAGTTTAGGTTTTGTTACTTAGTAAAAAGGTTTATAAAAGTATCGAATAAAACCTTTTACGAAAGAATTGCTCATAGACTATTTATTTATTTAATACTTTAACCACACAACTGTGCAGACACCAGCCGGTCGATTCTGTAAAAATCTCACCGTGAAAACTCAAGTGAAGTGAGCTTGATGTGAGTTGTCAGTAGTGTCAATCCCTAGCATTATTTGGAATGACAGCTCACTCCACGCTCACTTCACCTAAGTTTTCACGGTGAGATGGTTACAGAATCGCACTGCTGCACATCAAGCTACTACAATCTGTCAAATTTCTTTAATAGATTTTCAACTTTATCGGTAATGTATTAAGGTTCAAGGTTGATTGGGAAAGTTTGACAGCTTGATGTGCTGGCGTCTGTACAAAGGCAGACCTGCCATAGGCATTTTCTACCAGTCAACCTTTGGGTGCTGCAGAGGCAAACAGTGGTAGGTACTAGTGGTAGGTATTGGTGCTATTGTGAAAATTGAGGACTAAATATTTTTAAATACAGGGTGGCAGGGACATGGACGCGCAAACTGTAACCATGGATTCAGCACATGAGTTTAGACCCCATAGCGTCGAAACTTTTCGTCGGTTATCCAAAAAAAATCATCTGTTTCATAGTGCTGAATCCATGGTTACAGTTTGCGCGTCGATGTCCCTGCCACCCTGTATAAGGATAAGCAAAAACCTATTAAAACTATAGTCTATTTGTACATAATGTGGAGACAACAATTTCTTCTCAAAGTAGTTGCGACGCTTAAAAATAATGGCCGACGTGTAAAAGTGTTTGTACAAAACAAATTACAGTTTTTTTTTTTTATCAAAAACATTGGTAACAAGCCTATTTTGGTAGTATGAAATAAAACCGAAAAAAATTGGTGCTTTACAACTTACTAAATAGTAGTGATGGGCTCACCATGGGTTTAGCCGATTAGCTATAGCGATTAAACTATTTTACAATTATTTGCTTGAATTTCTGTATGCAGACTCTGAACGTCATTAGATATTTATGTAGGTACTTACGCAGCTAAAATTGTGGTATTATCTTTTCCACCTTGTATACCCCGAAATTAACGCACACACCAAACATTAGAATATTATAAATTAAATATATATATATATTTTTATTATTATTTTTATTTTATTATTATTCAATTTTTTTTTATTTATGTTCTGATCATAATACATACAGTGAATGTTTACTATTAAGTATAAATCATGGTTTATTTATTAAATTAGTTATACTGATTTTGGAAGAAAATTGTGGTCCCATTACAAATCTACGCACGCACACAGTCGTACACGCATAGGGGCCTAGCGTAGTAGGTACTCTATTCATTTTGGTTTATTTTGACTGTACAGCGGAAGTGTGACTGTTATTTACGTATTTTTAATTATTTTTTGGGATAAAAAATTACTCGTATTAAAAATGCCAGAAATCGATTCAGTAAACGATTCTGAAGAAACTACTTTTATAATGTTCATTAATTCAGTTACACATTGTATTTGAAACCAAGTTCCATTCGTTGATTTACTAATAATTTTACATACATCAAACCAAATTTAAAGTCTATTTATCCTAGCAACCGTACAAACGAATAAAACACACCTATGCTAAAATTTTACAACCTCAACATATTTGTCAAAGAGCCAATTTATTTACATCCTCAAATATGCACAGCTTCCTAATGCTAATGCGTTTCATTGCAAGCAGTACGTTTATTTAAAACAAAGAGAATGAGCAAGCACTGGCGAAGTGACAGCTCGCAAATATGAATAGTATTAAAATTTAAAATTCAAAGTGAGCCTGTTTATACATTCACAATACAAAGATGGTGAATCTTCTTAATACTTCGTATACCTTCTTAAAATACAGCCTTAATAAATCAGTCTTGAATGGAGAATAAAGCTCATTTTCGAATAAGTAGAGGTACTTTTTCAAAGAACTAAAAGCTTTCAATCATACTAAAAAGGATTAGGTTAGGTTCGTATGGACGCGTTTTTTGGAGCACGGGATTTTCAACGCTCAGCTTAGCGCCGACAGTTAAAAATCCAACAGTGTGTTTTTTAGATGCGCTGGGATGCACTTGATTTTCAAGTCTCGGTAATGAACCGAGTATTGAAAATTCATTGTGCGATAAAATTCCGTCGCGATATTTTTAAGTCTGTGCGAACGTGGGATTATGCATGACTGGGTTTTAAAGTTTAACAAACTGATATAGCCATGAGGTCAAACGCGAGACAAAAATATCCACATTTGGTTGATGTCCCGACCAGTCTTACTCAGCGCTTCTCCTCTACATTATTTTGCGCACAGCCAAAGTATGGAACTCTCTGCCAGCGTCTATGTTCCTTTCCACATTTAACCCTTCTGCCTTCTAAGCAAGAGTGAACAGGCATTTTCTGGGCACCCTCGTTCCATCATAGACAACACCCGTTGCTTTCGATCAAGGCCAGGAGCAGGCTCATGCAGCAGTTTCAAAAAAAAGTTCACCGTTATCATAACTTTTCATAATTTAGTAAATTAAAGTTTTACAAAAGAATTGACTCGCAAATTCTCTTTTAATTACCAAACAATTTTACATCTTTTGAAATTTTAAGCTTTTGTATTTAATATAAATACTGAAGACTATAAATTAAACTGACACGATGCTTAAAGTATTTACAGTATCTGCACTTGAACTAAAAAGTGGCCATGAGCGAGTCGGACACGAAGGGTTCAGTATCACCGTACAATATTTCATACCTACTACATTTTTTATATACGTAAAACTCCTTTAATTTTTAACTTTATTTTATTTTTATTTGTTCTTATAGTAGCCATAGTAGTGGACACTCTGTGAAAATTTCAAGTGTCTACCTAATATGATTCAAAAGATAAAGCCCTGTGACAGACAGACGGACAGACGGACGGACAGCGGAATAATAGGGTCCGTTGGCACCCTTTGGATACGGAACGCTAAAAAGTAGCTGGCAGTCATTTGCGATGTACCCAAAGCACTTTGAAATAAAAAATGAAAGCAAGGTCACACATCTTCAAACTGTTTTAAAAATAAACATTTAAACATTGTTCATGGTTTGTAGACTTGTTTATCATCTTTTATATCATTTCAATGTTCTCTCAAAAATATCGTGAAGATTCTCTGAATGTTTAATGAGACAATCACCTATCACACCTAATATAAACCCGCGACTTTGTCCGCCTAAAATTTTTGGATGCCTCCGCAAACATAAGTGACGCACTAAGATATTGTACAGAAGGCTCGAAAGAGAGTGATTTTTACCTCATTTGTACATCGGGCAAACCTGCGAGCAATCATGTTTCCTCTCACGGACAGTGCTCTGCGTTCACGTTCAATATCCATGTCGTCCCTAAGGTCCTCGGTAATTAGATGACCCAGGTATCTGAACTGACGTACCCTAGCCAATTCACCTCCATAGATTTATTGATCGCCGTCATAGCGCGAATCAAAAACATCAACAGGAAAAAAAACCAATACCACTTTTGCTGACAACGTTACTGAGCCAGAAATCACATTTGCACAATCATCAATATATCCCCAGAACTCACATATTTCTCGCCATGATCTCAAAACTTAAACAGCACTCTTGCGTAATGCACTATCAATTTGAATCATTTTGAAGTATATTGCTAATCCATTGCTTCATATGTTCGAAAAATTTGCATGCTCAACAACGTGAATAACGCAATGAATGTGGTTGAACTGTCAAAATTAAAGCCATTCCTACTGTTAGTGTGTTAGGTAATTACCGAGCAGATTTGCAACTCCGAAATTGTATTTCGTGAACTTGCTTCCCTTTATTTTCTCTGAAAGAAAGAATTTCAATTCCATTCGTCTTTCTGTTCTCGCCGTAAACCATTAATGTCAACATATTTTTGCCACCCTTGGGTTCAAAAAACATGGTACCTTTTGGGAGATGTTTACCTTAACAAATATAGGCTTATGTTTATGTGTCATCATTCTCATTTTACGGTGAGATGTGTTTTATTTTCTTTGTAAAAAATAAGAGCAGATTTAGAAACCGACATTACTTTTACATCTTTTTGTAATTTCACACGTTATAAATTATCGACAAATCTCGTGATTAATAGATACTGTTTTTTCTTGCAACAAAGCTTGTTCTTTCATCTAATAAAGTTTTATTATTGGATGTATTGACTATGTTCAAAGACTGCTTCTCAGATCTTTTACTTTGTCAACTTTACCCGTATATTTATCTTTAAACAGTCCGCACGCACCTCCAATCACTTGGGATCCTTCTGTGAAGGTAGACAAGACACGCTCTTGACGCAGCGTTCGAAAGCGAAACAACTCTAGCTGGAGTGATCCCATCTCAGCATATTTCCCGGGAGACCTGAATTTGTATTCCATTCGTCTATTTGTCCTGGCCGTAATTCATTAGTATCAGTCAGGCTGTTGACCGTCTCAAGGGCCAGAATAGTGGCTAAGACGTGAGCTTGCGGAAATATCTATTAGATGGTGAAGACAAATTGCAGTTTTTTGGACGCCATCTATCCTACTTTATTAGGCCGTAAGGATAATGTGACAAGGTTTTTTGCTAATGTAACTGATAGCCCCACTAGAGATGATTTAGTAGCTTATGTGGGAATGTTTTTGTTTCTTACAAATGTTGCGGAATGAAAATATAGCCTCTTTGGTAAAACTGACTGTCAGACTTTCGGGCTTCTTTTATGATATTTTGATGTTGACTTGAAAGAGCATGGCAGTTGAGAATATGTCATGCTCACTTAAATGTCTCACTGGTGGTGGCGCGTGTGTTGGATCATTCGGTTCCCTACGAAATGGTTGAGCTGGGTAGTGCTAATCCACGCGTCATGTTCGTGAACGGGCGCCATCAGTTGAGACTGGTCATCTCTTAACTGCCAGGGCTTATTTTTAATTTTATACTTTAATTTGTTTCTTTACATTGTTCTCACATATAGAAGCAATAAGAATAATGTACCCAGGATTTTGTAAAAATATCTTGATTTAAAAGAGTGTCCGTGGAGTTTCTTGCCCGTTCTTCTCCATAGAGTTCTACGCTTTGGAATGGGCAACTAGCTTCAACTTTCTGACTAACTGACCGACTATTTAATTTTGACAATTCAAAAGTGCCTGTATATGGTCTAATTGAAATAAATTTTTTGAGTTTGAGTTTTGAGTTCTGATGACCCGTAACGACTGTCAAAGATCCACGAATGACAGCCGGGACAAGACCCCTACGTGCTTTCCGAGGCACGGAGGGGTCTTGTTATTTAAAGATGGCCACCCATCCACGGACCAACCGTGGCAAGCGTGCAGCTGTTATTACTTAGCCACAAGCCCCAAGGCACAAGGAATGAAAATATATATTATGTTGTCACTTATTAATGACGACTGTAGATGTTTTTTTTATTATACTTTTTTATTGAGGACTGGTAACGGCCACGCCATGAAAGTGCCGAAAACAAACTCGCAGTCACATTTAAAATATTATAATCCAAGAGTTGACGTCGTCAGGTACTTTACCAAGAATATTAACAGGGAAATAGTCGTTTGGGTATTTTGACAATCTTTGTCTCACGGATTGGCAGAGTTCCAAGTTCCAACACGTGTTTGGTTCACGTTTAAGTACGCAGTGCAACAATTTTCTAGGTTTAAAGAACTTTAAAGTGCATTAGGAGACAGGTCGTTTACTTCTATGTTAATCCTTGGCCCCCAGAACTATGTGGTACCTCGGATGGGTTCCTCAGAATTTTGATTAACTTTTGAAATGTCTAGCAATTACAATGTAGACAAAACAACTATTTAGATTAAAGTGAATTCAAATTCTAAACTTATAATTATGAAGTACCTAGGTACCTATAAACACTTTTCTAGATACACAGACGCCAGCAGATCAAGCTACCCAAAATCGTCACATTTTCCCAATCAACCTTGAACCTTAATGCTTTAGCGTTAAAGTTGGAAATCTATTAAAGGAATTTGACAGATTGTAGTAGCTTATATTTAAAACTAGCTTCTGCCCGCGGCTTCGCCCGCGTGGATGTCGGAAATTATCCCACGGGAACGTGCTAACAGGATAAAATGTATGTGCTTCCCCAGGATGCCATCTATCTCTATGCCAAATCAGTAGTTCAGTGGTTTAGGCGTGAAAATGTAACATACAGTTTCAAGTTCAAATCCCCCCCTTAAAAACTGAATTACCCCTGTTTGTCCCGTCAGTGGTAAATTTTCGACAACTTTACATACTTATTATTAATTATTTTCTGTCAAAAGTATCAATAAATATATATATATATTATAATATATTATTATTAATATTTTTTATTTTATTCATAAAATACATAAATAAAATAAATACTGAGTTTCGAGTTACTCGGACCGCGCATTCGATTTCTTCCACACAAACTTAACACCCTTATCCCCCTTTGAGGGGTAGTTTTGAAAAACTTATAATGATAAACTTTATTACTTACTTAGGCAAGTATTCTTGCCAAGTTTCAAGTTTATTAACTAAATGATTAAGATTATTCATATAAACTGTATCCCCCGCTTTTCACCCCCACAGGGGTGGAATTTTGGAAAATCGTTTGGCATTATTCATAACTTGATTCAAAGATTATTTATACCAATTTTCGAGTTAATCAAGCCACGCATTATAATCCTCCCCTGAAAAATAGACTACCCCATTTCAGCCCGTCAGGGGTAGATTTTCAAAAAACCCTGATACACATTATTCTTTACTTTCAATATTAGGTATAAATACTGAGTTTCGAGTAAATCGGACTGCGCGCTAAAATTCTTCCATACAAACTTTGAAACCCCCCAATCCCTTATTAGGGGGTAGTTTAGAAGAAAAAACAACTGACAATCTTCATAATTTATTTTGGTAAGTATTCGTGCCAAGTTTCAAGTTTATTAACTCAAGGAATAAGATTTTTCATATAAACTGTATCCCCCGCTTTTCACCCCCACAGGGGTTTAATTTTGAAAAATCGTTGGGGATTATTCGTAACTTGATTCAAAGATTATTTATACCAATTTTTGAGTTAATCAAGCCACGCATTATAATCCTCCCTTGTAAAATTAACTTCCCCTTTTCAACCCGTTAGGGGTAGATTTGCGAAAAACCTTGATACATGTTACTCTTTATTTTTGGTCTTAAGTATAAACACTGAGTTTCGAGTAACTCGGACCGCGCGCGCATTCAAATTATTCCACACAAACTTCAACACCCCTATATTCCCCTTTAGGGGTAGTTTTGAAAAACTTATAATGATAAACTTTATTACTACTACTTACTTAGCGAGTAGTCTTGAAAAGTTTCAAGTTTATTAACCTAATGAAGAATATTTTTAATATAAACTGAATCCCCGCTTTTCACCCCCACAGGGGTGGAATTAAAAAAAAATCGTTTGGGATGTATTCATAACTTGACTCAAAGATTATTTATACTAATTTTCGAGTTAATCAAGCCATGCAGTAAAATCCTCCCCTGAAAAATTTACTACCCCATTTCAGCCCGTCAGGGGTAGATTTTCAAAAAACCCTGATACACATTATTCTTTACTTTCAATATTAGGTATAACTACCGAGTTTCGAGTAAATCGGACTGCGCGCTAAAATTCTTCCATACAAACTTTGAAACCCCCCAATCCCTTATTAAGGGGTAGTTTAAAAGAAAAAAAAACTGACAATCTTCATAATTTATTTTGGTAAGTATTCGTGCCAAGTTTCAAGTTTATTAACTCAAGGAATAAGATTTTTCATACAAACGAATTCCCCCCTTTTCACCCTCTTAGGGGTGGAATTTTGAAAAATCCTTTCTTAGTGGATGCCTACTCTTCACGAAGAACCCACCCTCCAAATTTCATGTCTCTAGGACCAGCGGTTTAGACTGTGCGTTGATCTATCAGTCAGTCAGTCAGTCAGTCAGTCAATCAGTCAGTCAGTCAGTCAGTCAAAAGGGTTTCTAGGTACCTACTACTTTATAGTTATAAGTTTAAACACTTTTAGAGAGATCGTGGCTGAATGATAACAGCCACACGGGTCGTTCGAAGGTTAAGCTACGCTTGCTGCGGTCGGTTCGTGGATGGGTGTCCATCTATTACATATCGAGACCCCTCCGTGCCTCGAAAAGCACGTTAAGCCGTTGGTCCCGGCTGTTGTTCTTGCATCTTAGACAGTCGTTACAGGTAGTTAGATAGCCGAAAGTCTGGCAACCAGTTTTACAATGGGGTCCCTGCAACCCGCCCCCCTACCCCCCTGGTTAGGGGGCGGGTTGTGGAGATCAGATAGACATTCGCTCCATGTAAAATACTGGTATTCTGCTGCATCCGATTAAACTGGAAACAGACCTCAACAAAGTTGGGAAAAGTCTAGGCAGACAGATTATCTAGAAACACTTTTAGTAATATACAAATTGGTTATACTAATAATGAATTCTAAAGTAATTAATTTTAAAATACGACACTAAAACCAATTTAGTTTTAACGATGAAAGATTAGGCTGCAATGACTAAGGTTTCAATGTCACGAACTACACAATAATAAAATTAAAATATTAATTACTCGTAAGCACGCAAATTGTAATGTAAATCAATACGAAAAACGATAATCAAGGAAAAATAATTGAATCATGGAGAGCTGCAGTGCGATTCTGTAACCATCTCACCGTGAAAACTTAGGTGAAGTGAGCGTGGAGTGAGCTGTCATTCCAAATAATGCTAGGGATTGACACTAGTGACAACTCACATCAAGCTCACTTCACTTGAGTTTTCACGGTGAGATTTTTACAGAATCGACCGGCTGGTCAAGCTACCTGAAACTGTCAAATTCTCTTAATCAACTTTGAACATTAATGCCTTAGCAATAAAGTTAAATCTATTAAAGAAATTTGACAGATTTTAGTAGCTTGGTGTGCTGGCGTCTGTACAGCAGTGCGATTCTGTAACCATCTCCCCGTGAAAACTTAGGTGAAGTGAGCGTGGAGTGAGCTGTCATTCCAAATAATGCTAGGGATTGATACTACTGACAACTCACATCAAGCTCACTTCACCACGACCAGCTGAAGGCCAATTTCTGTAGTTAAAAACGTTCAAAATCAAAAACAAAAATGAAGTGATCTTAAAAAGAAAAATTAAAATAGAATTTGTCACAGAAACACGTGTATGTAAAAAGATAATAAGTTCTAATAATAAAATAATAAAACAACATAATTATATCTATGTATAATCACGAGCACAAAGCGAAGATAGTCGACAGCTGCACGTCATAACTGTGACAAGAAGGCTTCCACTCAGCATGATGCTGTGCTATAGAGGTATTTTTGACAGATTGAGACTGAGATCAGAAGGCCAATTCTCGTTTTTTTTTTTTTTTTTGTAAATACATACATAATTATTATAGATAGAAAAACACCCAGACTCGGAACAAATACATGTAGGTCATACAAATATTTGTTCCGTGCGGGAATCGAACCCGCGACACGCAGCGCAGCAGTCAATCGCTTAACCACTGCGCCAACCGTGCCGTCAATTAATATAGGGTACCTGTAAAACGTTCAAAATCTAGTCGCAGTCTCATCTCAGCGACAAACAAATGTCAAAAACTTGTCAAAATGTAGGGAAATTAGAAGAATTTTTTTACAGATTGAGACTTGGGTCAGATTGTGAATGGTCTTAAAATTACAAGAATTGCCCCTCAGACTGTCAACGGTCTTAAAATTTCGAGATTGGCGTCTTTGTTCGACTCAGTTTTCTGCTACTGCACGTTCTGAACATTGAGAGTTGCTTTAAATAATTATATTATTTGGTCCCTCATGAGTTCATTGCAAAACTTTATACTTAAAGTCAAAACTTTATTCAAAAGTGCCTTTGTTTGCTTAGTAAAAGGCTCTTTTGAATATCAAAATTTACAAGAAAATAGAATTCAATTCAATTCTTTATTGCATTCCATAATGTTGATAAAACAGTTGCTAGGCTGAAAATTATTAGAATAATTATGAACCCAGATGGATACAATATGGTAGGAGAGAAGAGGAAGACAGCTTACCTATTTATTATACCTTTGGAAGTACCTAAGATGAATTCTACAACGAAATTTCGTATAAAGAAGAATGGGCAAAAAACTCCACAGTTACTCTTTTATAATATTTTACAATGTTGTATACAATAAAACTATTATTACAGGTTTCTAAACCTGTAATTCAAGTTTAAGAGTTTTAAATAAATAAATAAAAAAAATTATAATAATTATACATTTTTAGGTGAAGATCCAAAAACAAACCTCCAAATTCAGTACCACGAAATGTTACCATCTGTTTCCTTGTCCTAGGTGTTTGACCCTCAAGGCCGGTTCCTGAGGGCGTTCGGTAGCCAGGGCACTGGCGACGGAAAGTTCAACTACCCGTGGGGCATCACCACGGACGCGCTCGGATTCATATACGTCTGTGACAAGGAAAACCATAGAGTACAGGTATGTGTTTTTAATATTATATAGACTTTTAATACAAAAGGTACCAATTATTTGAAGACGTATTTTAGCAAGTTATAGAAAAGAAGAATCATGCGGTCGAATGGACTAACTGCGCCAATTTGCCGTGTTTAAGCCATTTCACACAACTGCCAGAGAACGTCAGTTGTGATTAGAATATACGCACAATTTCAATTGGTAGCCAATTTGCTTAACAATTAATTTCCCTGACTTTACAACTAAAATTTTAGCCATTATTGAAAATAGTACAGTCTGGGACAAAATTAGGTTACCACACATTACATAAGTTTCATTGTTATTTACCTGGTATCGTTTAACTTTAAAAACCCACCGTACCACCCAGGGCTACGGCCAGGGGTTCAGTGGATCTGCAGTGCTTTTTTGTCTCGCTGATTATAATTTTATCGTCACGAATAATAGAAAATCTAGAAAGAATAGTCAAAACACTAAAACTAATTAGCAGCTTTTCGTGTTGATTGTGTCTACAGATAAATAACAATAATTAGTTTTAAACTTATTTTAGTTTTGGCTTTGTAAATGGTTCTACAATTAAGCACTTTCCATTTAATTGACTTACTCAAAGAATTCAGCATGAATGGTCACTATAATTATTTAATTATTGTTAAGCTACTGTGCGGGGCTGTAATTACTTAGTCTATGATAAAGTTTCGGCCAATTAGTCGCAGCTAACTTATAAATAAAACAGACCAGAGATAATTAATTTCAACATGTTATTTAAGCTTATAGAACATCTAAAGAAATTACCTTACTCCCCTAATTTGTCTTTTCTATTCATTTAAACTTATAAAATATAAAGTTTTACGCTCAAGCACAGTCAGAAAAAGTAATTGTTAAGCAAACAGAGGGGCAATTCTCGTAATTTTAAGAACGTTCACAGTCTGATCTTAGTCGCAATCTGTCAAAAATACGTCTAATTTAGGGAAATTAGACGTATTTTAAACAAATGTCAAAAACTTGTCAAAATGTAGGGACATTTTGACAAGTTTTTGACATTTGTTTGTCGCCGAGATAAGACAGCGACTAGATTTTGAATATTTTACAGCCGGTCGATTCTGTAAAAATCTCACCGTGAAAACTCAAGTGAAGTGAACTTGATGTGAGTTGTCAGTAGTGTCAATCCCTAGCATTATTTGGAATGACAGCTCACTCCACGCTCACTTCACCTAAGTTTTCACGGTGAGATGGTTACAGAATCGCACTGCTGGTACCCTATATTAATTATACGTGTTGTAACTATTTCATATTACTGTCAAAGAATTACAGGTTGTAATTTGAGAGTGCGAACGTTGGCAGTCAAACTCAATTTGCTTAATTGGGCATACACACGAGTGACACGCGTTGATGACAGAGGCAACTGCAAGCGTTGACGCACGTCGACGACTCGCGTCGCTCATGAATTTGAGTACGGTGCTCATACAGGGTGTCAGGGACATCGACGCGCAAACTGTAACCATGGATTCAGCACACGAGTTTAGACCCCATAGCGTAGAAATTTATGGCTTAATAATAACAGCCGCACAGGTCGATCGGTCAGGTTAAGCTACGCTTGCCGCGGTTGGTCTGTGGATGGGTTACCATCTTTACATACCGAGACCCCTCCGTGCCTCAGAAAGCACGTTAAGCCGTTGGTCCCGGCTGTCATTCGTGGATCTTTGACAGTCGTTACGGGTAGTCAGAAGCCCGAAAGTCTGACAACCAGTCTTACCAAGGGGTATCGTATTACCCAGTAACTGGGTTGTGGAGGTTAGATAGGCAGTCGCTCCATGTAAAATACTGGTATTCAGCTGCATCCGGTTAGACTGGAATCCGACCCCAACATAGTTGGGAAAAGGCTAGGCAGATGAACGTAGAAATTTATCGTCGGTTATAAAAAAAATTATATTGCTGTTCCATACATTTTGACCGCGAAGGTATTGCACTTTTCTATAAAACAGATGATTTTTTTGGATAACCGACGAAAAATTTCGACGCTCTGGGGTCTAAACTTATGTGCTGAATCCATGGTTACAGTTTGCGCGTCGATGTTCCTGACAACCTGTATACACGCGTCGGTGACGTGTGTCGATTGTGTATGCAAACTTAAACTTTAGTTCTAACCAATTATTTACCTGACTTAACAATTATAAAAATTGTAAAAACGTTAACCACCTCTCAACTACACCCAGTCATCAGTAGTGTGTCATGTCTATGACGTGTCTTTTTAAATTTGCTTTGTATATCATCACAAAGTTCTAAGTTTTGTCCACGTTTTCATTGCCCTACTAAACAATCAAACTCATTCTATCTCTCTCCTTCTTTAGGTGTTCCAATCCGATGGCACGTTCGTTGGCAAGTTCGGATCCTTCGGGTCCAAGCTTGGCCAGTTAGAGCACCCCCACTACATTGCCGTCTCCAGCACCAACAGGGTCCTGGTGTCAGACTCCAACAACCATAGGATACAGGTCTTCGATGTCAATGGAAGGGTCCTCTCGTCGTTCGGCGAGGAAGGCTCTGAAGATGGACAGTTTAAGTTCCCGAGGTAAGAGAAAATTTAATATATAATTTAATTAGACTATACACTGAGAAGAGTGGAAATCTGTTGGTGAAACCGTGGCCCAGCACTAGGACAATACAGCGAGGCAGTTACGTAACACAGCAATAGTAGGAATCGCTCACTTTGACACATCAACAACGTTCATTCATTGCGTTATTTACGTTGCTGAGCAGACAAATCGAACATTATGAAGCAATGGATTACCAATATCCTTCAGTTTGTGATTAATAGTGTGCTGGTTAAATGATCAAAAAGCGTAGACAGAGCATATAAGAAAAAAAAGCAAAGGGTCTCACCAAAATATGTGATAATAACCGAAGAGCTGACAAATAAAATTCAAGAATCTCATCAACCGCATTCAACTCCTTTATTTCCTACTTTCTTAGTAAAACTCCAACAAAACCAGGTCATTTCCTCAGCTAATTACTTCCAAAATTAGCTCATAAACCTAACATCTTTACATCTTTTGAAACTGAAGCCGAATTGGTCTCAACGTGTGCTTCCAATGGCCCAATAAAGTGCGGTTGGTTGGTCTTCTAATTTAGCTTTACGGGCTCTTAAATCCTAAACTTGTACCAAATATTTACGTTAAGAGATATTCTAAGTCCTTAAGAGCTAAGTTGTTAGCTACACTATCAGCTAGCGGACAGTTTAGAGGCTTTTGTGAAGATATCGATGGTAACGTTACCTTGTCGCGAGCGAATAACAGCCGCACGGATCGATCGATCAGGTTAAGCTACGCTTGCCGCGGTTGATCCGTGGATGGGTGACCATCTTCACATACCAACACCCCTCCGTGGCTCGGAAAGTACGTTAAGCCGTTGGTCCCGACTATCATTCATGGATCTTGACAGTCGTTACAGGTCATCAGAAACCCGAAAGTCTGACAATCAGTTTTACCAAGAGGTGTCGTATTAGTAACTGGGTTGTGGAGGTCAGATAGGCAGTCGTTCTATGTAAAATACTGGTATTCAGCTGTATCCGGTTAGACTGGAAGCCGACCCTAACATAGTTGGGAACAGGCTAGGTAGATGATGATCGATGGTAACATGACCAGCACCCTAATTGCGTAACACACAATCAATCGGAATCAGGATCATTTTGAAGCAAATTGCTAATCCATCGCTTCATAAGTTCGAAAAATTTGTCTGTCCAACCCGTAAATAACGCAATGAATGTTGTTGAACTGTCAAAATGAAACCGATTCCGATTGATCGTGTGTTACGCAATTAGGGTGCGGTTCATAGTTTGAAGGCAACTATGAATTTCCTGTAAGATCGTACAGTAATTTAATTAGAGTTAGCTTCAAGATTATGTTTTAAGTCCTGATTTATGCTGGGCAAAATCGAGTCTATAATATGAAGATTCAGAATAGACAGAATAATCTTTATTATGTAACTTGTTTTCTTCATCATCTTCATCATTATAAAAATCAAATGCCATTCGTTAGTCTCGCAAAAACTCGAAAATGGCTCGACCGATTTTGATGAAACTTTAGAAACTTGTAGTATGCGTGCCGAAGAAGGTGCCTAACGAAAAAAGGCGTTGCCGGGCATTAGCTAGTACCATACAAATTACAGACATAAATAAGACATTTTACATAGGGTGACACAATGGGCTAGTCTTAACGCTAAAAGTGATCTATTAACGATAACCTTTGGATGGATTAAAAAGGGGAAAGAAAGAATTCTGTAGGTAGTCTGTGGTGCAACAAAAATAATAAGGAATATGTCCTTTCTCGACCTATTTCTTGACTTCAAAAGCATAAACAAGCTGCATACAAAATAACTTTTGCTTGACTAAGTAATTCACACAGCAAAAAAAATTTCTGTGTCGCAGACAAGTTCTTGTCTGGATCTCGGTCACAATCAAAAATACATGAACAAACTTGATAGCCCCAACCTTGACTAACAAAATACTCTTTCAAATCACTGTCCCGCGATAAAAGTGAGTGCCAACCTTCGTTACAGTGATGCCAATATTTTCAACCTGAGTCCAGACGTACCTTGACCGAATTCCGTACGTAATAATAAAATATGACCGGAATACGCGGCCGAGCAATGTTTTACAGCTTTTCGTTTCAAGAACAAAATGACTTACAATATTGCTATTTTTATGTTCAACCCAGTAAGTTGTAAGTTCGAATTTTATTGTAGGAGAAGTTGGATGTGATAACTTTATTAATTCTGTGAGCGTATTACGAAAATGTGTGTGACATTTACTAGGTTTTGAAATATGGCGTTTTCAGTTTCGTAGTTTTCGTTGAACTTTGTACCGTGAACTAAAAACGGCATGTGATCTATAATACTGGCCATTCTTTTATAAGAATGCGACATGAAAATACACTGAAGTGTATTTTCATGTCGCATTCTTATAAAAGAAGTTTTCGAAAAAAAAACCGTTCACAAGCTGAAGCTTGTGAACGGTTTTTTTTTCGAAAACTTCACATATTTTTTTTTATCTAGGATCCGATGTTAGCGGAATAAACTTAAACATTGATGGGCACGTATTTAATTATGATCCTACATTACTATTGCAGGGTCATTGATATATCTGTTACTTAGGAGACAAATCCTTAAAATACGAATGCGTAAAAAGATCAGCAGGCCAATTCTCTTAATTTAAAATTATCAAAATCTAGTCGCAGTCTCATCTCGACGACAAACAAAATGTCAAAAACTTGTCAAAATGTAAGGAAATTTGACGTATTTTTGACAGATTGAGACTGAGATCAGACTGTGAACGTTCTTAAATTTACCAGAATTGCCCCTCTGGTCATGACCAAAGACACCCAATCTCGTAGGAGATGGCCGGACGAGCTGGATAGGTTCTCTTAAAACTGGTAGGAGGACGCGCGGGCTCGCAAAAAATGGACGAGTGGACACAAGCAGCCCCAAGCATTCGCTACCAACTTTATTAACTAGCTAGCTCTAAAGAAGTATTAAGACTCATGTCTCACTCTGACGCTCTATTAATCCTCATCAACTAACTCCCTCTTTCTCTCTCTTCAGGGGTGTAGCAGTTGACGACCAAGGCTACATCGTGGTCGCAGATTCTGGCAACAACCGTATTCAGATCTTCCACCCTGATGGTAACTTCCTCAGAGCCTTTGGTTCTTGGGGATCCGGTGATGGGGAGTTCAAGGGACTTGAAGGCATTGCTGTCATGTCTGGTGGCAATATTATTGTCTGCGATCGGGAGAACCATAGGGTGCAAGTGTTTTAAGGTAAGAAAGATCAAGTATTTTGTTAACTGATTGAAATAATACAAAAAAAATGCAAAGAAAGTTTCCTCTCAAAAAAAAAAACCAATTAACTTTTTTTTTTATAAAACTTTGCCCCACACTAGGAATTTATCATGTATCGTGCGTTTACAAACATTTAAACTCACATACCCAAGCAGCCAGACCCGGAACAACTACTTGTAGGCCATACAAATATTTGTTCCGTGCGGGAATCGAACCCGCGACACGCAGCGCAGCAGTCAATCTTTGACTTTAGGATTTTATGCTATCGTGATGTTGTTGTTTTTTTAGGGTTCCGTACCCAAAAGGTGCTAACGGGACCCTATTACTAAGGCTCAGCTGTCCTCCGTCTGTAACAGGGCTGTATCTTTTGAACCATAATTGGTAGACAGTTGAAATTTTCACCGAGTGTGTGCTACTATAGCTGCTATAACAACAAATAAAAAGTCAATATAAAAGCACTCCCCATACAAGAAAAGTAATTCTTGCTCGATCTTACTAAGTTTAAAAAAATTGCAACAGTTAAAAAAAAATACATTTTAATATTGTACGCTGGTACGGAACCCTTCGTGTGTGACTCGTACTTGGACGTTTTTCTTAGTTATTTTTCTTTACTTTATTTTTCAGTAGAGTTATTTAACATGGATAATCAAAGTATTGGTTGATTTCGAATTACCTCAAAAACCTACATGGTTTTCAATTACTAATACCATGTTATTTTTCTGTTTTCAGATAAACAGCATTATCAACGACAGTTTTCAATACGATGATCGTTTTCTATTTTGAAAATACTCTTTTTATACCAAATCATGATGTTTTCTTTGCAAAATGTAAATCATATTTTTATTTAAAAATAAACAAGCTTTCTTCCAAATTGCCAGTTTCAATTCTTTGGAATTTCAAACTACAATGCTATCCAGAACATTTATAAACCGGCTAGCGTAAATTAATTATATTTAATTTAGCTGTCTACATTTTTATTAGAGCTATGAAGAGATATACGGAATCTGACGCGGACTTTGTCTTATCAGGTTGAAAGATTGACAAATAATCTAAACGAAGGGCTGGATTGATTGAATCGCTTTTCTTTCTATCTGATCCAAATCTTAAATATCTTCGGGTCAGTCGATCAGTGTCCCAATTGTTATCACTAAAAGACAGATGGTCAATCGATGGACCCAGTGATTTCCCTCAGGCCTATCTCTTGCCTTCGATTGGTCGAGAGGTCACAGAATATTGTAGACGGTAGCCATCTTTTGTGTTCGAATTTTAAATTCTACGACGACAGTTAGGAACATTGTTCGTAAACGTCAATTTTTTTTAAACGACTACAAAAAAGAATGTGGTTTTCAATTCGAATGTTTTTTTTTTGTATATAATGTTACGCGATATCTCCGGCAATCCTGGATTGATTTCAAAAATTATTTTTTTATCTTTAAAGATTACACGACGATTCCCGATATTGCAAAAAACAACTATAAAATATGATTTATTCAAGCAAATATTTCTTTTGAACGAAACAAATACTACGAAAGCAAAATTGCGATCTGCAGCACTTTGATCAAAGTAATCGAGTAACAAAGCATGGTTATTCTCAGTTTTATGCTCTCAGTCCAGTTCGACGAGTCTGGAATGATACTACAAAGTTATAGTTTGAACAGGACCCTTTCTTTCAATCCATTAAATTTCTACTGAATAAAAAACCTACATATTTAACATCAATCTCCTTCAAAATAAAGCTCAAAAGTTTAAATCCATACAAAAAAATTAAAAAGCATTTAAACATAAATTGTTAACTTAAAAATCTTTTTTAAATAAAATACTCTTAAGCATTTATGATATTGACTTGAAATCGTAATGTTTTTTATTAAAATAAGCTTATCATGATTTAAATAAATATTTTATTCAAATAAAACATATGTAAATGTAAATATAATTTACTCGATATGAACTGAACGGTAGGTAATATAAAATAACCAATAAAAAATGTTGCCATACTCATTAAACGTAGCTCTTAGTAAATTGTTTGCTTATAAATGTTACTAGTCGATTTCAAATAAATGTATTGTAATTATCTTATTAATTTTATGCCATTATAATAGCCTTATGTGACTAAGAGTCATATTTATAAATAAATATAATATAATATTTAAAATTCAATTTCAATAACCACAAAACTCTCGTTACGAATTATAAAATGATTTATACAATTTATAATATAATTTTAAATAATTTATTATATCATAGAGAAGATCCTTATAATAAAATTATATAAATATACTTCATAAATAATATCTGAAATTCTGAATATTTACTACGTCTTGTCCTAGGCGTAAATAATTTACGGCATTAAATAAGGTATCCCAAATAATAAAATTGTGCCAAAAAAAGAAGTGTCTTATGGGAAAGGGACATTGTGATAACAGGCGCGATTCTGTGTTTATTTATTTTGTAAAAGGTTAAAGTTATTTCATATTGCAGTAAAAAAAATCATAAAATTTTATTTGCGAAAAATCGTAAAGATAAGGTGGTTCAGACAGCGCGTATTGTTAATACAAGTTAAGTTTGAATTAGACTTACTTACACAGAAAATTTAAATAAATTCAGCACAAGATACATCGCTATCTTTTTCAGTAGTAATAATACTTTAGGTACCTAATCTTAAGTAACTATAAGTACACCACTTCAATTCATATTTCGTGATCATTATTTTCATTTGTTTGTCAATAAAATCCTTGTCACTCTCTTCTGCTGGCTAATCATCTACTAAAGTAAATCGCCCCGCTTTCAACATGTCCCCACCCTTATTATTCCGTACCGATACTAGAAAATAAAATATTATCACACATACGAGATATACTTTCTATATTTGTCATAAGTTTCTGTCATTGAAAATAGTCTAGATTCTTCGGTAGTTTTGATCGACTTGCGACAAAAATGTGTCATGAAAAGTTTTGTCATCATCTGTTACTTGCTTTAGTTTTATATGAACACGATGTAGTCTGTACTTGGAGTTATTTATATTTGGGTGAAAGATTGTAGTGTGGCAATTAAGCGACTGCAGCGCTAAAAACGACTTAAAAGTATGGCTTGCGCTGTAAAATTGTATGGAATGATTGTCTATTGTCATGCTGCAATCCTTTAAGAGCACGGAGGCTTGTCCGATATTTTTTGTTGAAATGCGGTCTTGTTGACTTTTAAATTCAATAAGACCAACAATTTTGAATATGAATCAACATGATTGCACTCACAAACGATTAGATACAACCATTTATTCGATAGTCGGTACAAGCCTCAAGTGACAATCGCTAAATATTTTTTCTCCTTAATTAATTTATAAATATTCATACAAAAATGAAATATGAAAATAATAAGTGTTCTTATAAAATTAACTCCACTATTTAAACAGGTACGGAATAATCCAATAAGTCATTAAAATCATATTTATCATAAAATTATGTAATTAAAATGGAATTGTAATTAACAATTGCACAGCTTTGCTTACGTTTTAATAAAATACGAAATAAATAATTATGTGTACACACGACATGTACTTGATAGTTTTAAGAACAACTTAATGTTGACAATGAGGACATTTTGTATGGTTTTGAAGTTTAAATAAACATGATTTGTTACTGAAAATATTGTTGTTTTATTTTTGTATACTTTGTTTATGTATTTTTAACCATACAACTCCTTCTTTCACTCTTCTAAGCTTTTGGCCCAGTGGTATCTGGCCTGACAGTTTTGAGTCGTGGGTTCGAACCCAAGCGGATGCTTTACTTTGTTTAGTTCAATTCATCACCACTGTTCACAAAACGGTGAAGAAAGCATGTCCTAGAATCAACAATTCCAGACGTAACATCCACCAACCCGCACAGAGAAGAACGCTATGGTCCCAGCAGGACTATCCTAATTATAATTATATTAAAATATAATTATAAGTAGGATAGAAATTAATTAAGGAACACTAGAGTCCTTGAAGCTTAATAAAGATTAATTAAACTAAGCCTTTAAGAGCGAGTGTCAAAAAAACTTGTGGAGATTTTGAAGTTTTAATTATTAAGTCCGCACCTCTATTATGACGAGAAAGTCAAACACAAAGTTTTATGTGGGATTTTTTATAATTAAATTCAGTTTGACGGTGTTGTGTATTAGAACCCTACTACTGTTTTTTTTTCATTTCTGTGATTAGAACTGTGTTGAAATAGTTATCGTAATAGGTACAATATCAATATTTCGGTATCAAGAATTTATTTCTCTAAAAGAACTTTACAATATTCACTTACAAGAAAAGTATAAAAAGTATCAAAGATTTTTACAATATTCACTACCAAGAAAAGTATAAAAAGTATCAAAGTTACTCAAACACCAAGTAAAAAAAAAATTGAGCTAAATTGCTTTCATCTACTGTTATGTTTCGAAATTTGCCTAGCCGTTTCCCAACTCAAACTCAAATCATTTATTTCAAATAAACCATTTCAGGCACTTTTCAATTGTCAAAATTAAATAGTCGGTCAGTTAGTCAGAAAGTTGAAGCTAGTTGCCCATTCCAAAACGAAGATCTCTTTGGAGAAGAACGGGCAAGAAACTCCAAGGACACTCTTTTAAATCAAGATATTATTACAAAATCCTCGGTACATTATTCTAATTGCTTCTATAAGTGAGGACAATGAAAAAAAAAAGAAACAATTACATTCAAATATAAAATTAAAAATAAGCCCAACTATGTGGCGGTCGGCTTCTAGTCTAACCGGATGCAGCTGAATACCCGTATTTGACATGGAGCGACCAGCCCAATTATTGGGCATGATACCCCTTGATAAGACCACTCTGACTTTCTCTTCTTCTTCTTTTTCTTTCTTTTTCTTTTTTTTCTTTCTTTCTTTTTCTTTCTTTTCTTTTTTTTTTCTTTTTTTCTTTCTTTTTCTTTTTTTTTTTTCTCTGACTTTTGGGCTTGTGAGTACCCGTAACGGCTCCAAAGACCTAGGAATGACAGCCGGGACCAACGGGTAAAAGAACTATCCGAGGCACGGTGGTGTCTCGATGTGTAATGGATAATCACCCATCCATGAACCGACCACGGCAAGCGTAACTTGACCTTGGATCGACCTTTGCGGCTGTTATTATTTAGCCACGAGCCCATCTACTATTATGTTTGTCATAGTTTACAAATGTTTGCTAAACAGAAGGCCAATTCTCGTAATTTAAAACGTTCAAAATCTAGTCGCAGTCTCATCTCAGCGACAAACAAATGTCAAAAACTTGTCAAAATGTAGGGAAATTAGAGGAACTTTTGACAGATTGAGACTGAGATCAGACTGTCAACGTTCTTAAAATTACGAGAATTGCCCCTCAGGTTGCACCTATGTGCCCAAATAAGGGTCCTCCTTTACTATATTTGCACTATGGTACACACGGCTACACGTCAAGCTATACAAAACCAGTTTGTCTTGGCCTCACTTTGTATGATATTTTCTCACAATGAACGGTCAGCCAATACTGGTTTTGCATAGCTTGATGTGTAGCAGTGTGTACCTAATAATTTTCTCATAAGAAATAATATTTAGCAGGAATATAAACAACCTTGTAATCAATTATGTACATAAACTATATAATAATTGGATAACCTAATCAACCAGCCGACATCAAAACTTTCGCTCCCAGATTACAGAACTCGACAGAAACAATACCACAAAATAGATATACTCCGTTGGTTTAGGTAGTTAACAAAATAAAACGGACGGTTTCATGCAAACCTTATTTCCGGAACTTGAAAATATTGACTGTGCCATCTCTCTATATCTATGAAGCCTGTATTTTTGTATGTTCACGTAGTCGGCGTGACCAATTCAGGCTTGTACTAGACGAGATGCCCCGATGTGCTAAATAGAATAAAAACTGTGTAGCTATAGCTGTGTGTACGTATATTTAATAAATTACCAAATACGTTTAAAGACCTAAACAATAGACTTTTAGAAATTAAATTGTAAAACTGGTTGAATGAAAATAGTTTCTATAGTGTTAAAGAATTTCTCGATTATAAACTGTAATGTAAATACTTCCTATAATTTTGCATGGTTTAATATTAGGCAAAACATGTTTGGACTTATTTTATACTGTAACATCTCTTAATACCGTGTTTTTTGCAAATAAATATTATTATTATTTAAAAAAATAATATTATGCATCTTTATAGACCTGTCGAAAGTCAACGACGCTCAAATAAGTTGCACAAAACCAAATTTCTCCATAAAAGCATTATATGCAATGGCTCCCAAGCTATACAATATATTACCAAATCAAATTATATCAGCTAACAATGTAAACACGAGTAGTTTCAAACATCAGATTTTAAAATTATTGAATGACAATTGATATTATTCTGTCGATGAATACGTTAATGACAAACTTTGATAAGATGATTTTATACATCTTAATTTAATTTTGACAATTCTAATTTTGGTGGCATTGTATTATTTTTAAGAGATTTGGTACGCTTATAATTAATTTAATTTTTAACATTTAAAATTTGGTAGATATAATATTTTAAGATATTTTGTACTTTTTGTAATTGATTTAGATTTGATGGTTTGACATTGGCGACACTTCAGCGTCACTATTCTGTGTGCCTTTCGGCAGAGCATGGGAGGGACCAATATTTTTTTTGTAAAACATCATTGTACCCTGTGTTCACAATATTAATAATTAATGAAATGAAATGTAGTAAATTCGCGTAAATCTGCCCGTCACGGCGCATAATGTTTGCATGGCGGTCACTATGACATATGAGGCTGTGCAAGAGGTTAAGTAATGGGGCTCTGTCCTCACGATGATAAATGAAGGCGCTATGTCTCCATGACGAAGCCGAGATGAAAATAATAGGGAGCGGATGTTGAAGAATTTTTCATTAGCTTGTTTTGACTAAAAAAAGTATGCATTTTATATTTTTGGAGGACCTAGAAAGTACAGAAAAAAAGGACGCAAGAAAAAAAATGGTTTGACCGACTTTGTTCGAGTGCAAAATAATAAAATATGTACTTGAATTATATTATACTAAACTTGCAACTGATTTACATCCGTCACCTCACAAATCAGAGGGGCAACTCTCGTAATTTTAAGAACGTTCACAGTCTGATCTCAGTCTCAATCTGTCAAAAAATACTTCTAATTTCCCTACATTTTGACAAGTTTTTGACATTTGTTTGTCGCGGAGATGAGACTGCGACTAGATTTTGAATGTTGTAAATTACGAGAATTGGCCTTAAAGTCCAGTTGAAAACCTGCGTCAGGCACTAGTTGTCTGACATTTTAGCTGAACTGGGCCTTTTTGATGCAGCCCTGAGGCACACTTTCCTGCTATTTTCTAACATCGGACTGTACACTTTCTATTTGATTTTTATTTGTTGCTATCTGATGTAGGTATGTATCTGGTGTGAGGTTATTTATATTATATTTATTATATATATTTTCTTTCTTTCTTTCATTTTATTTTATTATGTTGCGTTATAGAGACTATGTTGCCATAGTTTGCTTTTTTATGAAAGATAGGCAACCTGATAATTCAGTTATCAGTCATGGTCCATATTTCCTTTTTTTTATTTTAGGACACAAAAAGAATGCAATCCTTTCAACTCTTAATCTCTCTCAAACACAACACTACATAATACACGAATCATCACAATTTTAACAGAATTTGAATTTAAATATTGCAGCAGGAAACGCAAACAATAAAAAACTTACTCAGAAAAACATAATAAAAAAGTTGCTCCAAAAGTTAAGGAACCAGAGCGTGAACATAGCTAAGTTACGAAACAAGAAAAACATCTTGGAATCGAATTACTAAAATATAGCCATCATTTATCATGCTGCAGTACGGGTCGGCAATTTTCTGGACAATTCTTACTTTACACGCTCAATTGTGCGTTACATTGTATTAATGATCTGCATGTATATTGGTGATGGTAATGGATGATCTGCCTAGCCTTTTCCCAACTATGTTGGGGTCGGCTTCCAGTCTAACCGGATGCAGCTGAATACCAGTATTTTACATGGAGCGACTGCCTATCTGACCTCCACAACCCAGTTGCTGGGTAATACGATACCCCTTGGTAAGACTGGTTGTTAGACTTTCGGGCTTCTTGAACTTGAGTTGACTACCCGTAACGACTGTCAAAGATCCACGAATGACAGCCGGGACCAAAGGCACCGAGACCCCTCCGTGCCTCGGAAAGCACGTTATGCTTTCCGAGGTACGGAGGGGTCTCGGTATGTAAAGATGGTCATCCATCCACAGACCAACTGCGGCAAGCGTAGCTTAACCTGACCGATCAACCTGTGCGGCTGGATGGATGAATACTGTTAATTTTATGTGTTATTGAGTTTTTCAGGCAGTATTTTTTATTAACAGCCTGGAGTATGGATTTATGCTTTGTTGATGGCAATATCATAATCAACCTATAACTTTAAAGGTTAACGAATTTATTTACTCATAAAAGAACAATTTTCCCACTCAAAATCAAAATATTTTATTTCACATAAACCAACATATGGGCACTTATGAAATGTCAGAAGCTCTCGTCACGGTTCTATGGAGAAGAGCCGGCAAGAAACTCCACGGTTACTCTTTTAAAAATAATTGGCTTTTACAATGTTTTCAAATTACAGTAGGTATGGGAAGACAGCGTAGGCCTGTCAACAAGTACGAGGTACTTGATAAAATAAAAAATGGTCTACAGATCTAAAGTCTACAAGGCCTACAAAGTCCTCACATTTACAAAACGTAGAAGAATATATCAAAAGGACAGATAAAATATAAAAACCTATTACAACCAAGTGACATGAGTGTCATTACAACTACTAATAAAGAGTTGAAATTAGAATTGTCTGTATATAATGTCAAATAATAAAATGATTATGTCAAAGAAGTATGTAAAAAATAAATAAACATCATAATTTGAGCGCAGTTAATAGACATTTACGTAGTTATGCCGTTAATGAGGTGCCAGAGAAGCCACATGTGCAGAAGGAATCACTGCCAAACTACCTTGTTTTCAACGTAGTCTTTAATCGTATAATCACTGCAAGGATACATACATGGCATGCCGAAGCATTCCGCGGCATGCCGCAGCTTCCTGTGGTATACAAGTCCCCCTGTGACGATATCAACCAAATTAATCCTTCCCCTTAAGTCGAGTTTGGTTGATGAAAGAAAGAAAGAAAGAAAATGCATTTATTTGCGGCAAACATGACGCATAAAAAAGGACATAAACACACACAAATAAAAACAAGTTGGGGGTAAACATGCGTCACATTCACGCAAAACGGCCATCGCTCAGCATAATGCTAAGACCCTATACGAGACAGCCCCAGCGGTGGTTTTCAGCGGCAGTCGGCGCTGACGTGATGACGTTAACCAGTGCAGCATGCAATTATACATAAATAAATGAAAACAACAATCAAAACAAGAAATAAATAAACCATTGCAACATACTCGTAATGATGCACACTCTCTACCCCTATAGGAAAAAGGGTTTATTCCCGTTGTCCCCGTACGCCGTGTCCCCGTCACGGGGACAGCGGGACGTGATTAAATTTATTTCCCGTTGTCCCCATAACCTACATTTGGCCAACGGGGACAACGGGAAGTAAACTTTTCACGAGTCGTTGTCCCCTTAAATCTGTTAGCATGGGAGTGCGACTTAATACAATCATCTATTAAATTATTATTCTATAAAAAATCAACCACACATAACATCACGCCGTGGTCACATGTAATAATGCCCCCGTTGCCACCAGCTCTCAAAACGGTGAGAGAAAACATCGTGAGGAAACCAGCATGTCATAGAACCAAAAATTCGATGTCATGGATTACGGTTCACTCCCTCACATACAGGGCTGGGAAAACTACATGCTTTGCTTTAATTGAAATACAAATTACAAAATACAGTATTGCAAGTAATTAAAATACAAAATATCTTTAAGTAAGGTATTTGAAATATAAAATACAATATACAATATTTTAGCTATTTTTAATTGAAATACAAAATAAAAATTACTTTAAACCGTTATGGTTATGACTTGACATCTTAGCTTGACATTGACAATTCGACGTACATTTTTTTGCGTTTTGTTGGCCAATTATATCGTACAGTCATAGCGTACAGTGTACAGACGACAGCAGGTCAAGCTACCCGAAACTGTCAAAATTTTCCAATCAAACTTGAACCTTAACGCTTCAGAGATAAAGTTAAATATCTATTAAAGAAATTTGACAGATTGTAGTAGCTTGATGTGCTGGCGTCTGTACATAACAGGTGCAGTGTTGCCAACTCTGATAGCTGCTTTACCATCATTGCACTCTCGCTTCGCGCTCACACCCACGATCGCTAAATGATGGTTAAATTTATTTCAATGTTAAAATGTATTTTGAAACCTCAAGTACCTATTTGAAATACTAATTACAAAATACTTCGCCGTCAGGTATTTGAAATACGAACTACAAATTACATTTTAAGGAAGTAATTGAAATACAAATACCAAATACGTATTTGTATTTCGATTCGATTCGATTTTTTTCATTCGATTATTTTAATTACAAGTAATTCAAATTTTGCCCAACCCTGCTCACATAGAGGAGGCCTGTCTTCCAGCAGTGGTAACATTAATAGGCTGATTGTGCTACCATCGATGTGACTACATTATTTGTTTGTTACAAAAGTAGTTATTTATCCACTTTGCAATTGGCATTTTGTTTTTGTTTTGATTGTTTTTGTTTTGTTGTCATCGGTCAGTGCCGCGGGCGCATCACGGATTAATTTTTAATGTAAATTAATGTGTGTTGTCTTTGGCTCTAAAATCTAGCAATGGACAAAATTGACAACTTTTTATATATACTTGAGTACGAAGCTTTTGACTACTTTGTCTATGTCTTTTTTATGGCAATGAGCGTTTGGTTTGTGCAGAATATATTTTTTTTTCTTTTTACGTGTATCAACAATTCATCAATTTAACGAGCTGATTGAAGACTCGAGGCACGATCAGTATCCGCAATCTTGGATAGATGAGACACGGTATCGAAATTCAATCATTTGAGATGGACTATCATTTGTCCATATTGTGTTGTCATTATAGTTATTTCTATGGAGGTTTTGTTTTTTATTCGGACACCAGTCCAAAAGTGTCCGAGTGTGAATAAGGGGGTAAATCACCAGATTTACCCCCTTATTCACAAATAATATTTGTCTAAGGCCTAGAGAAATAAAATTGATGTTTGACAGTTTTTGTATGAAATAACTGTCAAAATTTCAGAATTTTCTTCGAATAAAGTTATCAGATGATTGAAAAATCAGCCCTTAGTGAAGTAGCAATACTATGCGAAGTAAGGCATTTATCAATGCGTTCCATACCCCTCTGTGTATGGAACGCATTGAGAAATGCACCCCCACGGTGGAGGAAGTGCACGAAGATTTCAACCGCGAAGCAAAAAAAAAGGCAATGCGATGTGACGGGTTGAGTCGGAGGAACTAGAAACTTCACGCGGACGAAGTCGTGACAAGAGAAATGTTAGTACGAATGAATGGATTTTGATGTTAGATTTTAATTAAACTTTTATCACTAATTACTTTAACTAACAAATGGCTCCCTTAATAGAATAGATAACCCCATTTTAATTAGTCTGTGGCATAGTTAAAAGGTCTCCTAATTATAATCAGTCTGTTTTGCTAACTAGCAAAAGTGACAAAACTATTTTAGAAACAAAACTTCGTAGCCGATTCAGACAAATGCGGTGTCATTAGTTTTGTTTGGAGTTAAGGTCAAAAGTGGCTAGTTAAAATGTTTAAGCTGCGATGTTCCCTGGATTTTGGAGAGAAGTTTTCTGAATGAAATGAGAAAATGTATGATTTATTTAATGCTTTAACAGGTAAAATGGAATAGATAATGGTCCCCAAAATCTATAAACCCCGGAACCCTTTTTTTGTGAGAAATCATCAAATGACGTCTCCCGCTCTGGGTGGAGCGGGAGGGCGTGTCAGACTTTTACTGACTAAAACCCACCCGTGTTCCTCCAGTTGCCTATGCCAGGGGCCACGGTATCTCTTTCGAACAACCTACGGCCCTGGCAGGCATCGGCCCTAGAGGATCCCGTCAGTTCGTACTGACATCTCTTTGTGGCGCGCGTGGAACACAACGCGCCGTCGACCCGGGCCTGGTCCTTACCGGGCGGCAAGCTGCCCATTGCTCGCCGCCCGCAAGCCAGCGCCTACGGTGGCCAGGAGTCGGTTGCTGATTCCCGACGTCCAGGGCGTCTCCTGCAGCGACTAGGAACGTGAGGGCGCAGAGATTGCCTCTCCCTCACGTACTCCGCCTCCTCCTTTGCGAGCATTACTGCTTCGCAGAAAGTGGTGACGGCCTCCCATGCACTCTCGCTCCGTACACAACACACACACACACACACAGAACAACAGATACAAAACAACAGACACAGAACACAACAACAGAAACAACACACACAAACACAACAACAATAGAACAACACACACCTACAACAGCAACACACAGAACAGAACACACACACAATAACACACAACACAGAACAGACCAGGGAACAGTCCAGGGGCTTGAAGTCGCTCTCGACTTTAAGTCTGAAAAGGCAAGAACAGACAAGGCAGAAGTGAGGGAAACTCCAGGACGGGTCGACCTACCAGGTCATAATATAGTGACCTAATTAGTGATGTTCTTTAGAAAGGTCAGGAGCGTAGTACACGCTATCAGCGTGGGAGTATGAATGTATACGAAGCAAAAGGAGTGTGTAAGAATCGTAGCAGGTGGTGTATTGTTATGTTGTATGTATGTTCAAGGATTACAATTTTTTTCAGGGCATTCCAACCCCAGATGATGTGCTCCAGCACACACACAGAACATAGGAAACACACACACACACAAAACACAGCAAACTCACACACGAACACAAACCACTCAAGAGCGCATCATGCACTAAATTCGTTTAATTTTATGTTATTTTAATCGAATTTTATGTTATTTTAATACTATTGCATAAATTGTTAATGTTCCAAAAACGGTTGAAGACACTGACTCCTGTAACACAGGTACCACTTAGCACAGGAGTCAGGGCTTCAAATTAAAATGTAACACCTTTTTTATGTCGATAAATCTTTTTTTTTTTTATTATCTTCTGGATGTCGAAAAAAACTCACATTAAGTCTATAATGTTACAGAGCGTTGTTCCAGTGTAAAGGTATACAAAATAACCCTTTTATCCCCCAAAATAATATTTCTGTTTGCCAGCAAAAATACTTTTCCAGATCAACTTTTGACAAGACGAATACTTGAAAAAATAAATGCCAAAGATCATCGACAAGTAGATATCGTATCGTCTCGAATAAGATACGACCTCTTTATCGATACTTTTATTATTGTTTCTCCTTCAGTAAAACTTGTTACAACGAGATTGTATTGATATGGGAGCGATAAAAGATCGTACGTGAGAATAAAATCGTATTGTCTACCCCTATTCTATCTGATTCCGAGATACCAACACTTGTAGTGTCTATATTGAGTCTTTATTTTCTCTCACTGATCAAAGAATCCTAGTGAAAACAAAAAATAAAGTCTTTCAAGGCAATTCCGCACTTCCTGTCCTTTTTTTAGAGTTCCGTAGCTAAACGGTGCCAACGGGACCCTATTACTAAGCCTCAGCTGTCCATCAGTCCGTCCGGCCGTCCATCCGTCCGTCCATCCGTCTGTCTGCCAGCGGGCTATAAGTTCATGAACCGTAATAGGAAGACAGTTAAAATTTTCACAGAGTATGTATGCCAAAATAACAACAAATAATAAAAACTAAAATTAAAGAGGGTCTCGATACATGAAAAATGTTTTTTTCAGCGTTGTTTGCCTTGTGTTACGGAACCCTTCCTTCCGTGTGCTAGTCTAACTCGCACTTGTTCTATGAAACAGTTACGAGTAGTTCATTCAACCTTTAGATAAGAATCTAAAACAGTTCTTTCTCTTCAAAGTCCTTCCGATAAAACCTTTTTATATGCTAAGGTTTCAAAGACAATCACACTAGCACAGAGCTAAATGTCCCGGGTTCAATTCCGATGCCCATAATCATAATCGTTGGGCCTGATGTATTATGGCATTTAATCTACGCTATTGGCAGCCCAGGGTCCTAAATGTCCAATAGAGGATAAATTGGTTGATTCCCAATGAAATGGAAGGCCTAGATTAGAGCCAACATTTTATTTTATGGGTTAGCTCAGTCAGTCACCCAAACAGATAGAAATGTATTATTACTCCCTAGGAAAAACTGGAATGCCATGGAAATAGCCGATTGATTTTATTGACCTTGGAAGCAAGGGCATTACAAGTCTCATGTGTGAAGGCTGTAGGTACCTATGTAATTTTACCGGCACCCATGTCCTTCAAACTAAAACTGCTCCTACGGACTATCATTAGAAGTTCTACGTATAAACTGTACCGAAATACCTCAGTCCCTTAGTATTAAAACCTATCCTGTTCAGAATAGAATAGAATATTCTTTATTATGTACATCATAAATAAATATTACAGACTAGCTTCTGCCCGCGGCTTCGCCCGCGTGGATGTCGGAAATTATCCCACGGGAACGTGCTAATAGGATAAAATGTATGTGCTTCCCGAGGATGCCATCTATCTCGCGGGCCCTTTGTGGCTAATTACAATAGAAAACCAATTGTGTCTCATTGGTGGTGATTAAGAGGGTACCTACCTATATGATATATTTACCTAAGTACCTACCTAAATAAACCTATTTCTGATGATAACTAATCTAAACTCAATAAATAAGCAAAATCCCTAAAAACTAATATCTATACGAATGAATAATCCTACCTAACAGTATTTTAAAATAACCTACGGTCACTACATACATTATCAAATATACTACCTACCTCTACTTTAAAATTAAAATCTATACCTACGACTTATAAAAATAAACCTAAATAACTCTAAAAACTAAAAAGGTCGCACTGAAAAGCACGGTTTAGAATTGCAAGTAGCAGTTAAAATAAGAATAAGAACGAACGCTCGCCACTCGACACGTCCGTTCAAATCAAAGTTCAAAAAATGTAATGCCATAGATAAGGATAAGTACTGACGTAATGCGCGCGCTCAGACTTCGTCCTTATATACGGTAGCGATCCGTGGCGGCCGCGGCCGCGCGCCACGCGTGTGCCGCGAACGGTGCAAGCCAAATTCAACCTTCAGCACTACATTTAGAGCATAACCTTAGTGAACTCCACTGCGGGTGACGTAACCTACGACAAACTTATTATTTGCGGTTGGCACAGTAATCGGGTCTAGGGATCGAACCGCAAAATTAAGTTTGTTTTTTATTGTATATACTTTTCGGGGATAAAAAGTACCCAGTGTGGTGCCCAGGATATTAAAGAATAATTATACCAAGTTTCATCGTAATCGAACCGGTAGTTTTTGCGTGATGCCTGAACAAACAGACAGACAGACAAAATTTTTTTTAATCACATTTTTGGGTTCGGTGTCGGTCTAGTAACACCCCCTTTTTTTTTTTTTTTTTGGGTGGGAAATCATCATATGACCCCTCCCGCTCTGGGCGGAGCGAAAGGGAGTGTCAGACTTTTACTGACTAAAACCCACCCGTGTTCCTTCAGTTGCCTGTGCCAAGGGCCACGGTACCTCTTTCGAATATCCCGCAGCCCTGGCGGGGGTAGTAACACCCCCTGCCATTTATTTTTTTGATATTTTCAATGTACAGAATTTTCACTTCTACAGATTTATTATAAGTATAATAGATATATGTACCTAAGTGTAGAATTTTTACAAGGGATAAGGTGGAGGTGGCCCTTTTAAATCATAAAATTGTTACAAAATATTGGTACATAGTGTCTCTCTATGTAAAATTTCTTCATTTTACTTCAATTTCTTATCGCTAAAAGCGATCTTTTACAGACAACCTTCAAGTAGACTGAGCGAAGGAGATTTGATCCTCAGCTCAGGAATTATCAAAACGACCAGCACCAATTTGTGAAACGTCCGTTCCTCATAACCAACCACTCTGAGGCCCATCATAACAGCTATAATCATTTGCTTTGACGTATTAACGTTTAATCTTACCTAAATGGCCCCCCCAGTTAAGACTTACGACGCAATAATTTTAGTCAAGACGAGTAGCAATTTAGTGCTATAGAGTGGTAGATAGTGTCGTTACTGTGTATTATGCTTGATATATGAACACTAGAGTGGTCCCACTGACGGAGGAACGTTAATTTTGATTATGCTAGAGGCGAGACGCGTGTATCGATCGTACGAGAAAAAAGGTCGATGTTTTTAATGTGTTCACGCCGTTTCATTTTCTTGAGACGGGTCTTAACGTGTTTGTTGGAAAATATAGGTCGTCTTTTAACGTTAACGGCGCGTTTATATGAAAATTGTCTTTCATATTAAATAATGTTTTGCATGAGGTAAATTCCTACGCATTTTTGTATTCAAATTGACGTGAGAAGAGTACAATCGTTCGGAATAATTTATTTATACTTATCTAAGTTAAAGAGATAAGTAGAACCTTGTCGAGCAATAACTTGGAAATCTATACTTATAATAAGAATGTAAAAAAGTTGTGTCTGTACATTGAATATATTTAAAAAAGAATAATTGAGGGGGTTTAAGAAACAGTAATAGAACACGAATCTAAAAAAAAAAGTCTGTCTGTTTGTCTGTTTGTCTGTTTATCTGTTTGTCTGTTTGTCTGTTTGTACACGCTAATCTCCGAAACTACTGGACGGATTTGAATGAAACTTTTTTTGTTAACTAGCTATTAAGCCTGGGCAACATATAGACTATAATTGATTTTGGAAACTGGAACACCTGATGCAGAACCGCAACAGACCAGCTAAACTATAAGAGTTACATAAATGGCGCCTTAGAAAAAAATGTTGTGTCTGATGAGCATTTTCTGTTTAGAGAATAAAATTGAAGATCCGGAACACCTGATGTGGAACTCTTAGAGCACAGCTAAACTATAATATATATAGATTTGACATCTTAGCAAAAGTTATTCAGTCTGATGAGTATTTTCTACTGCGAGAATAAAACTCGAAGATCGGAACACCTGATGTGGAACTCTAAGAGCACAGCTAAACCATAACATATATAGGAATGACATCTTTGCAAAAGTTGTTTAGTCTGATGAATATTTTCTGCTGGGAGAATAAAATTCGAAGATTGAAACATCTGATGTGGAACTCGGAGAGCACAGCTAAAATATGGCATATACAGACATGACATTTTAACAAAATTTGTTTGGTCTGATGAGTATTTTCCGCCGAGATAATAAAAATCAAGGATCAGGAACATTTGATGTGGAAATCAGTTTATACTAATATATTAACATAAGCTAGGAGTACCTCCACGCAGTGAAGGCGGTAACAGTTTGGGCCTTCTTTTCGATGACGATGGTAAATTCATTGAAAACTTGGCTTCACTGGCTAAATCATAATATAATAGATATGCCTTCGGGCTTATGTTATTTGAGTGTTTAATTTCCTTTTCCATTTATCTTCGTGACACGGTAGCCTACCCGGTAATGCAGGGGAGCAGTCACTTAGATCTTAATTGCAAAGTTATTAAAGTACATTAATAACCATAACCATGCCACGAAAGAGGTCAAATCTTTCGCAATGTTCGAAATTTAAAGATCGTTAGATCCCAAGAATCGAATGAAGAACGCCAGGCAAGACTTGATGCTGTTCGACAACATCAGGCTGTATCTCGCCCAGCGGAAACTTCTTCGGATCGTGAAGCACGACTTAGCGCTGATCGTGAGCGTCATGCATCGTCTCGCGTTTCTGACACTTTCACACAAAGAGAATCACGCCTGCGTTCTCAGCGTATTTACGCATCTACATCTAGGTCTCTAGAGATCAGTGAGGATCGTGATGCGCGACTGATCGCTGATCGTGATCGTCATGCATTGTCTTGCGAGTCGGAAACGTTAACGGAAAGAGAATCACGCTTGAGTTCTCAGCGTATTCTCACGTCGACTTCTAGGTCGTTAGAGATCAGTGATGAACGTGAAGTGCGACTGGCTGCTGATTGTGATCGCCATGCATTGTCTCTCGAATCAGAAACGTTCACAGAAAAAGCATCACGCTTGAGTTCTCAGCGCATTCGCACGTTGACTTTTAGATCTCTGGACACCAGTGAAGAACGTGATGCGCGACTTACGGCTGATCGTGATCGTCATGCATTGTCTCGCGAGTCGGAAACATTCACGGAAAGCGAATCATGCTTGAGTTCCCAGCGTATCCGCACGTCCACTTATAGGTCTCTAGAAACCAGTGAAGAACGTGATGCGCGACTTACGGCTGATCGTGATCGTCATGCATTGTCTCGCGAGTCGGAAACATTCACGGAAAGCGAATCACACTTGAGTTCCCAGCATATCCGCACATCCACTTATAGGTCTCTAGAAACCAGTTAAGACCGTGATGCGCGACTTACGGCTGATCGTGATCGTCATGCATTGTCTCGCGAGTCGGAAACATTCACGGAAAGCGAATCATGCTTGAGTTCCCAGCGTATCCGCACATCCACTTATAGGTCTCTAGAAACCAGTTAAGACCGTGATGCGCGACTTACGGTTGATCGTGATCGTCATGCATTGTCTCGCGATTGAAGACAGACACTGAAAGCTGCTGGTGTTGATTTGAGAAGCGGCTGTTTTTCTCATGACCAACTTTATGTTGCTTTCTCAAGGGTTAGCCTTCCGGGTTTTATATTCTGGCACCCGACGGAAAAACCAACAATATAGTTTATAAAGATTTTTTTAGAATAGTTATGTTAACTAATTGATATTAATTTCGCTTCATAATTTCGGAATGAAAATAATTCTACCTTTTTATTTTAATGAAGTTATAACCTACCTATTGTCTACAACACTCAATCTAAGGTATACCAAACAAAACCGATGAAGGATTTCGATTAAGTAACGCACAGTTCAAACTCTTGCCGAAATTCCTATCGGAACGAGAAAGGGACTGGATCCGCGTACGAAGTCGCGGGCAGAAGCTAGTATAATAATAAATTGGAAACAAGATTACACACTCCTTTTTTCGGGGCCATTTAGAAGTTTGTTTCAATAGGTCTTGTCTTAAGAATCGTTGTCAAGGTGAACATTTGAATTCAGGACTGTCGTTATTCATTTGTTACACCTGACGGTTGACAGTTGGCACCATCTGTTGACGTTTGTTTAACAGAACATACGCTTACGTTAACGAGTTATTATGAAGCCTGCAAAACTTTTTCGTAACAACTTCATTGTATTTCATTGTAACTGGTACGAGAACATTTTGTTTCTTGTTTTATTTAAACTTTTCCCGTGTAATTATGTCTGGCAAGTTTAAATAAATAATATTCTATTTTGCACGTGTAAACAGAGTGTTATACAAATGTTAAGTTAATAAGGTTCAAGCTTGTTCGTTTTTTCGAAATTCTTTTCTTTCAATTAAACTAAAACAATAAAGTCTTTTATTGTTTTAGTTTAATTTAGGTAAGAGCAATAGTCAGTGCAGTGGTGGCTCAGTAACGGCCGCGACTTACAAGGTCGTAGGTTCGAACCCAGACAGGCGCTTTACTATGTGTAAATTATTTCATCACCACTGCTCTCATGTAGATGAAAAAATATCGTGAGGAAACCGGCATGTCCTAGAACCAAAAAATTCGAAGACATGTGACATCTACCAACGTGCACTGCGCCCGCGTGGTGGATTACGGCCCACTCCCTCTCAGCGAGAGGAGGCCTGTGTCCCAGCAGTGGGAACATTATAGGCTGATTATGTACGTATGTATTGAAGTACAGGAGTGGTGTTATTAAATGTTCGTTTCGGTGCACCTTGAAGAGTCAACCCTGCTACCAATTCGCTGACTAGAAGAGTGTAAAGGAAACTGGATTGACCTTTACACCATGTAATCCTAGATGATTAGATGTAAATCCGGGCTGCCCATTGTCTTTTTAAATATTATCTTTTATTTCTGGTTGGTTACCTGGACAAGGGCCGTAACTTGTGCCTATCCTTTCTGTTCAGGACGACTCCGCCTTGGAGTGTAGATGTGGTGCTGTTCCGCAAGCGATGAGATACTTAATATCGTGTCCTGCGTGTCCTGTCAGCTGCACGTTACAGGAACTGATGGACGCTGGTGATAGCGCCAAACAAGTGGCCAGATTCTGGGCAGAATCCTTTTAGATTGCTATCGCTACCTAGATAACCATATTGCAAGGTACGGACGCCAGCAGGTCAAGCTACCTGAAACTGTCCAATTTTCCCAATCAACCTTGAACCTTAATGCTCTAGAGATAAAGTTGAAAATCCATCAAAGAAATTTGACAGATTGTAGTAGCTTGATGTGCTGGCGTCTGTACGTTAAAGATTATAATTAGCATTTCAGCATCTTGCTGAGGGGAAGCCTTCCTGTCACAGTCGTGACGTGCAGCTGTCTAGTATTTCTGTTTTGTGCTCGTGATTATGGATCTATTTTATTATATTATTTATTTAATACTTTCAGCACACAAATGTATCGAAGCGGACTTAATGCCATAGGCATTTTCTTCCTGTATTTTTATTTTCTTTATTACTAATAATAAAGAAAATAAAAACAAAAATATTACATAATTATTATTAACTCTAAAGTTAATTATCTTTTTGTATATGCACATCTTTCTGTGAAAAATTAACCAATTTTTCGTTCTTTCATTTTAAAAAGCATATGTTTCGAAAGAAATTTTCAGCAAAAAATTTATTTCAATTAAAAAACCTACCTCATTAGCATTGCACACATGTACATAATCGCCAAACTATCCAATAGAGTCACCAACCCCATCCACTCGCTTAACACTTACACCACAACATCATTACTTGAACCGAAATTCCGCTGGTGAACCGCACAGCGCATTTCTCAGCACGCATGATATACTCCATTCACTCGTCCAACTAGCAAAGATCTTCCAGCTTCAATACCTCACCCCCTTTCACACCCCAATCTTGTATAACAAAGGAACGGTGAGGGGGGTCGAGTTATAATGGTGTACTCCACTATAGATGCGGTGAACGACATGGAAGTTCTTACCCTTCGTGTTTTTAGTTTATTAAGGGCATGATTAAAATATCTGAATTAAGTGTTTAAGACTATGTTTATGACGGGGAGTGGCAGAAGGAGGAAGAGCTGTGTTTTATGTAGGTATGTGTCTTGGTGGAGATATTTTAATTATGTTGTTGTATTTTACGTATGGTTTGGGCTTGCGATAATTCTAGAGGAACAGGGCTAGGCAACATGTATATATGGATATCATACGAGTACATATCCACAAAAACAAAAGGGTTAAAATGAAAGGCAATTGCATGCAGCTGAGATGAGAATGCCAAGAGGGATGTGTGGTGTTACACGAATGGATAGAATAAGAAATGAGTACATAAGAGGAAGTCTGAAAGTGGCACCGGTGACTGAAAAGTCGTGTGGAAATCGGTTGTCATGGTATGGGCATGTGTTACGGAGAAATGAGGAAAATGTCGTGAGTTTTGAGCATGAATGTCGATGGCTATAAGAGTAGGGGAAGACCAAAGAAACGATGCAGATGGATGGAATGTGTGAATGGAGGATGATGGAGGTTGCAGGAAAATGTTGACGAGTACATATCCACGGGCCAGGAAATCGGACAAAAGTAGATTGCGTTGGGTATTTAGTTTATAGGATAAATAGGATTATATTTTTATTTATACATAATATTAAATATAGAAAATAACAGTGAAATACGTACAAAGGTGATGCTTATTTAAAAAAAAAAACTTTTCTAGCATGCTTATGATAGGAAAGATGATTAAAAGCAAAGACACGTGTTTTTTTTTTTAAGAAAACGTTTCCCCACACTAGGAATTACTCCTGTATCGTGGGTGCGTTTACAAACATTTAAACTCACATACACAAACAGCCAGACCCGGAACAACTACTTGTAGGTCATACAAATATTTGTTCCGTGCGGGATTCGAACCCGCGATACGCAGCGCAGCAGTCAATCACTTAACTAATGCGCCAACCGTGTCGTCTAAATGTATAAAAGTAGACGAGATAATAAAATACATAAAGTAAAAAAACAATTCACTTATTAAGTAGGTACAACATATAATAGTGAAAAAAAAATATAATAGGCATTCAAGTTATTCAAAATAATTCTGCGTTATTCAAAACCATTGTCTTATAAACTTCTCTGTAATCTGTGGGTGGCATCTGTGGTTATCTCAGAAATAGGGTATTTTGACCGAATGAACGGAATGAACGCGTGAATGTCACCCTTAAACTGAAAGCACAAATAATATATTTTTTTTTCAATCATAGGTACACTGTTACTTTCATGAACTCTATACTGCTATCAAAACCCTACTTCAAATTAATGAAGGCTATAAATTGGCCGTAAATGATTAGGGCAGAAATTTACATAATCATTTGAATTTCCCGGTCTTAGCATATCCCCCATAAGGAGTAGTTTATAACCACTTTAAAGATGGCTTAACCGCAGTATTATACACAGTGGATGCGCTTAAATTAAAACTTCCATCTGTCTTAGCCACAGAGTAGTAAATAGACAGAGGGACGCCATAGGTTTTTGACCTACGAACAACCATAAAATTAAACTGGTATTTTTAGATATTTTTTTTGTAGCCTGTATTGTATCCCACTGCTGGGCAAACGCCTCCCCTTTTTCCTTCCAAACCTCCCTCCTGTGCGATCTCTTGGACCTGCAAACGTTACCAGATCGTCACACCACCTTTTTTTTTTTTTTCAGGATGGGAAGTCATCAAATGACTCCTCCCGCTCTGGGTGGAGCAGAAGGGAGTGTCAGACTCTTACTGACTAAAACCCACCCGTGTTCCTTCCATAGCCCTTTATGTTCCAGGGCAGCGGTAACCATTTCGGACGATCCCGCTACCCAGGCAGGCTTCGGCCCTATCGGGCCCCGTCGCTTATGCTGACATCTCTTTGAGGCGCGCGTGGAACACATACACGCCGTCCGGCACGGGCCTGGTCCTGATCGGACGGTGATTTTAGATTTTTAGATATTATTTTTTTTTAGTAGCCTGTATTGTATCCCACTGCTGGGCAAACGCCGCCCCTTTTTCCTCCCAAACCTCCCTGTCGTGTGCGGTCTCTGGCCATGTTGGCGCTGCAAACGTTACCAGATCGTCACACCTTCACCGTGGTCTGCCTCGACGGATTTAATAATATTAACTATTAAATATAAGGTAATAAGTAAGTTGATTCTGTCTAATAAGACAGAATCAACTAACGAAACGAAACGGACGAACGATTATGAAATAAAATCAGTTCAGATATTTCTGAACTGATTTTATTTCGTAATCTAATCTGCTTTTTTTAAGTTTCCAAACGAAATGTACAGCAGTGCAAGGTCAAAGTCAAAGTCAAATCATTTATTTCAAATAGGCACATAAAAGGCACTTTTGAACGTCAAAATTAAAATTAAAATAAAATTGATTCTAGTCGCCCCTTCCAAAAGGTAGTTTTCGCATGGAGAAGAATGGGCATGAAACTCCACCGTTACTCTTTTAAAATGTTTTACAAAATTTTGCAATATTGTGCGATTCTGTAACCATCTCACCGTGAAAACTTAGGTGAAGTGAGCGTGGAGTGAGCTGTCATTCCAACTAATACTAGGGATTGACACTATTGACACTCAGTCTAAGCTCACTTCACCTAACTTTTCACGGTGAGATTTTTACAGAATCGACGAAGGGGCGAGGTGAAGCGCGAGAAAACAAAAGACTGCAATAAAGATGAAAGTGTGCTAAAATAAAAGTTGATTTATATATTTTACAAGAAGGTTTTTACTTCTGCCAACCCGTTGAATTCTTTCATCCAACATCCATTATTATTTTTTATTTTTTTATTATTATTCAAAAAGTATATCTCAGAGTTTAAAAATCACGGTACTGGGGAAGTTATGCTATTTCATGCGTGACGTTACTCCGGCAGCTGCATAAATAGTACCTCTAAGCGCGATAGATGGCGTTAAGCGCGTTTTAGAAGTCGCTATCGTTTCGTTACCCAACAGAGCCTATACTCCCAGCCACAAAATGTTCTGTTCACCTGTTTACTGTTTTCTCCAATTTTTGTAAGAAAGTCTACCCTAGGGTGGGCTTTTTATTAATGATTAAATAGAGGCTGTAGTAGCCTCAATATTGCAAAGATGACATGTTACTAAACTGTCGGTGATTGATAAAATAGGTCACTGGGAGAGTTTTGCCATAGTGGACGTCTTTCGGCTGAAATGATGATGAATTAAACTAAGTATTTATTTGGCCTCTGGCTCTGCAGTGGGACACAACAGGCTCATTATAATAATAAATAAGAATATTTGCCGTTCATTTAACAAAAACCCTAATAGCAAATGGAAAATAATCAGTTTAAAAACCAGCTTTTTTTTTGTATATGTACTACACAGAAGTATCAATATCTAATCCACCCGTCATTCGTGTATCTTTGTTCGGTCTTTACGTTCATTACGGGTCATCAGAAGCCCGAAAGTCTGACAATCAGCCTTACCAAGGGGTATCGTAACCCAATAATCGTTGTGGAGGTCAGATAGGCAGTTGCTCCATGTAAAATACTGGAATTCAGCTGAATCCGGTCAGACTGAAAGCCGACCCCAGCATAGTTGGGAAATGGCAAGGCAGATGATGGCTTACGTACTTCTAAAATAATTATCACCGAAATATTAATAATTATTATGTAATTTAAAATAATAAATACATACACAACTATAAAAAAGTGGAAAGATAGTGTTCTTTGTCTTTTCTCTTAAAAATAGAATAGAACAGTTCTTTATTTGCACAGAAAGTAGGTACAAGTTACAGATGGTAATATGATATTGTTATGTGTGATGTAAATACTGCAACACCACCCGAGCACACCACACACACAGCGCTATCGCATTAGGATTACCTGGATTACTTGAAGATATAAAAAAAAAAAATAATAAACAGTTTGGCAATCCCTAATGTCAGGCAGAAGGGAATTCCACAATCACACCGCGTACGAGTAAAGCTGTTAGGAGTACAAGTCGGTGGTCGAAGTTGTTGCTTTAAGAATTGAGTCTCTGTTTTTGAGAATGCTCTGTGGTCTCAGCGCAATTTATGCATTTAGAGATGCATAAGTTTTGCGTAACTTTCGGGTAGGTAATAAGATTACAGTGGGTAAATGAAGAATGTGTTAATTAAAGAGCATCTCAGTGTGGTTTATATGGGATTCACTCTAAGTTGCTAACTATTTGTAGATAGGATGTTTGGAAACATTTTATGCGACGAAAGAGGAGGTTCTCAAATCGACATATTTTTTTTTTTTAATTTACATAATTACATGCACTACTTTTACAGAGTAGTCCGATTTGGACGATCGATTCTTTATTACTGGATGAGGTCGGTCCTCGAAGTCGGTCCTAATTAAAATTGAAAAATAAATTTCACGGATATTAGGCTACGCGCAAACGAGTCACCGGCCACAGCCACCGATAGCCCAGCGACAAGCAGTTCACATGCTTTTTCATACTTTTTGTATTGATTCAACGCACACGTGTGGCCGGTGGCGGCCACCCGCTACAGCAGTACTCAACACCGCAGCAAGAGGCGACGGCCACTGGTGGTGGTGGCCGGTGGCTCGTGTGCGCTTAGGCTAGCGGTCAAAAACTGGAGGTCGGTTGATTTTTCATCTACCTACTGAATTTTCGCTTGTGAACCGATTTTGTTGAAATTTGGCACACATTATGTGGTTCAGATGACAGTTCAACATAATGGACCTGGATTGATCCGAGGAAGACAGTCGAGAAAACTCCTTAACAGTTTACAGCAGCTATATCGTGCTTGGGCTTTTTTCATTCATCTTGATGAGCACTTTAGACCTGGCTTGGGTATAGAAGATCTAATGATGGAGAAAGATGGCTATCGAGTGAAGTCCTTATCTGAAAAGAAAAGAGTATTGCGAAAAAAATTGGCGCTGACTCAAAATTACATAATATACATTAATTTAGAAGAGCAGCTTAGTTGACTGAAAAGTTTTTTTTTAATTTTCAGTTTCTTTTTTCGTCAGTTTATTTTCTTATATTAATAAGGCTGCTTTTAATAACAAAAGATTTAGGTATTAAAGAAATAATCTGACCTTTTTGCTTTTGACCACACATTTTAGCGATCTACAGCCGTAGAAAGAAGTTACGTAAACGTTAAGATCTTACGGTTGGGTGGTTGGTTGGCCAATCAGCAACCAATTTTACAAGTGGACATGTTTGATTTAGGTACTGAAACCAACCAACAGCAACATGGTTCGTCAATAATTAGGATCACAGCTAGAATTCATCATCATCATCACCTTATACTGACAGCAGTGTGCTGATGATATGAATAAAATTCTGTCTCCAATTGCACGCTATTCAGCTCGATTCTCAGCAACTCTCATCTAGCTGCTACCGGCCCCCCTGCGAAGATCGTCGCTCCACCCAGCCACCCATCCCATCCTCCATCTAGCCCAAGGGAGTCCTACCTTACGTTTGCCTTGTTTTTTGATAGATTTATAAATACTTATTTACCCTGACATTTAATGAATTTATGCTGTTTAATACCAATCCGCAAAGCTTATCATTAATCATTTCCATTTCATAAATTCCAAAGAAAAACGAAAAATTAAGACCTTAAAACGACAAAACGAAACGTTTAATTTCCGATCCGAATAATTATGGTCATCAGCTGAAAGCCGAGATAACTAGCAAGCGAACATTTCGCTAATTACTTGTAAATTAAAACAAATTCTTCGGGTGTAAGAAGGCGGGAGACGATTATTTATGCGTAGTACTTTTACGTACTTTTCCTTTAAGAAGTTCAACTTTTGGAAGTTTTGGTTTGTCTTAGAATTTCAGAGTTTTAAATACTTTATTTCATGGAATCAGGTACTTAAAAAAGAAATAATAATAATTTATAGGCAAAAAAAAATCAACACACTTTCCTTTACGTTGCTTAAAGTAAAATAATGATAAAGACTGTTTAACGATACATTTTTGACTTTAATCATCAGTTATAAAATAACCCCTATACTTACCAATTTATACCTTTCTATTATTTATTTATCCATTTATTTTTTTTATCTATAAGCTTTAGGACTGATTTTCCCAACGCCAGATAATTTTATCAGAGGAATAATTTTGAATTTTTGACAGTTCTTCGTACAAAAACTGTCAGACGTCAATTTTATTCCACGAATAAAAATTATAATATGTAGATTGAAAAATCAGCCCCTAAGGAAATAAATTGATGACCAACTCAATCGTCCGTACATTCAAATCACAACTGTTACTCTTTCACAGTTATTTATTTATTTATAATAATTAAACTTACACACACTATCTTTACAGGATGACCCCAATACAATAGTGGTTTGCAAATACACACAAAATAAAGTGAAAATCAACTTACGCCTAATACATAAAAATCAAAATTTTTAAAATACAAAGCACTTTATACTATACATAAAAATTATAAAAATATATGAAATGGTTATAATAACACGGGAAATTGCCGTAGAATGTCCATTTGATACATATTGATACATTTTCACTTACCGACAACACATTATTGTTCTATTACCGACCTAGTTCTACTCCTTGACTGACCCTAGGCTAGCTTGATACTTCATCTTACCCTCACCTTCATTTTGATGGATAACTACATCTTATGTTATTCATAAAATGCTCAATCATTTAGGCAGGCTTTTCAGGCAAGGAATAAAAACAGGCCAAGTGCGAGTCGAACTCGCACACGAAGGGTTTCATACTACAAGGCAGAAACACCGAATAATACGTTTCTTGTATCGAGACCCAACTTAATTTTTATTTATTTTATTTTTATTATTTGTTGTTATAGCGGCGATAGCATCAGCCAGATTAAATATTGTATTAGACGCATTGGCTGAATATCATTCAGGCCACTTGTTGAATGGCGCCGTTAACTGAATGGCTAATTAAACCAGTTGGCGGCAACATATACTTATAAATATATTTTTTGGAACGAAGTTCCTTATCGCGCGTTGCGAAAGGGGGCTAGACGGAAAAAATTAAGACCAAAAGTTGGAACGACACTTTTTGCTATAGTTGTAAGCCGTGCGGCGTGCGCGTGTTTCTCTATCTGTCTCTCTCTCTTATAGAAAGCAAGTCAGTTATACTTCGTTCCATCCGGATGTCCCTTGACACCTCTCAAGTTTTTTTATAAGCCCTCTGGAAAAATCGGGCATTACTGACAGACAACGCACAGGCTTATCAACTTGAGATGAAGACATGAAATTCATTCGTGGATACTTGGCCGTGGTTTCGGGTCATCAGAAGGCTGAAAGTCTGACAACCAGTCTTACCAAGGGGTATCGTATTACCCAGTACTGGGTTGTGGAGGTCAGATAGGCAGTCTCTCCATTTAAAATACTGGTAGACTGGAAGCCTAAATTTGACATTTTTATTTTAAGCTATTTGACAATTTGTAACTTAGTTTCTTTGGTTGTCTTTTGAAAGTTATTATTTAGACACTTATTTTGTAATTTAATTATTTTTATTTGACATTTTTAATTTGAGACGTAGACAATCCTTGATTTAGTACTTTTTTTTGACATTGGAATTTAATCATTTAGTTTAAATTGATTTAATTAATTAATTAGAATTATTATCGTTGTCACAATATTTGCATGCCGAATTTAGTAGGCGGAATATGAAGAACTATTGTGTGTGTGTTATAAAATCTGTAAAATACCATATTTCAGGCAAATAAATGAATCTATCTAAAAAGTTAAGTAGGATCTAAAATTTAAAAAAAAATAGCGTAGTCATCTTAACACATCTCTCCCTTGATTTTGTATATATATATTTATATTATAAGTATATATTATAGTAATAATATGTACGTGTATATAACCTATTTATGTATTTGTGTACCTAGTTTTAAGAGTTTTATTTTTTAATTATTATTGTCCCTCCCAACCAAAGCACCTGCCATCTAATCTCTTCACCACCCTTGGTTGACTGGTAGAGAATGCCTAAGGCATTAAGTCCGCCTTTGTACCTTTTTGTGCGAAAAGTTTAAATAAATAAATAAATAAAAAGGCTAGGCAGATGATGATGATGCAGACATGAAGTTCAGCCGGGCGACGCCGAGCACGATTAGCTAGATATACATAAAATCACGAATCATAAATACTTTAGTTATATGGACTAAGATAGGTCGTTCAACCTCTTTACAATATTGTAAAGAGGTTGAACGACCTTTTACTAAAACTCGCTTCACTAGAAATTATGGATAACCAAATTAGTTTAATGTCGCCGCAATTATTTTGTTTGAAGTAGCGTAATTATCTTAATGGAAATTAGTTGTTTTCTTAGAAAAGTAGATATTATTAGGTTTTCAATCAATCATTTTGAAAGTAATTTGATTTCCTTATGATTTCTCATTAAGTAAAAATTTAATCCAAAATCAGCCCAGCTATAGATGTAGTAGGTAGGTACTGATTAAAAGCAAAAAGTTAATTGAATATTTTATAATTTCACATTTTAATATCGATACCTGTCACCGTATAATTGTGAACAACGTTAGATTATAATCTGGCTCGCGATATTATAAACAGTCGATAAATTGTGAACTGTACCATACTTATAAACTATCGAAAATGAATACATTAATTAATACGTAAGCAATATAACGTATTAATTTTCGATAGTTTATAATCTATCCATGTCAAACCGTCAAATTTTGAACGAACCTGCACTTATGGGTGTCGCAATCTGCCCGATTTTAACACTCGTAAAATTGTGAACTGTCCCTGATAGGTCGTCTTGGTTACGTTAGTTCGGTAGTTACGTTCGTTCGGCGACTAACAAATGACAGTCAAGGATAGCGGCGCGGGGCACATGACGTTCAACCAATCGGCGCGTAAGGTGCGTTCCGTCGCATTCAAGTATGATGTCAGTTCACAATTTGACGGTTTGACATGGATAGATTATAAACTATCGAACATTAATACGGTATATTGTAAGCAGTATGGTGCAGTCAGCAACAAAAGTCAATTAACTCTGTTACTTTTACAAATCATCTAAATTGATACAAAATGATGGGATACATTGATTTTCACTATTTCATGTAATAGCAAAGAGTTAATTATTCTTAAATATTCTATTACTACATGTTTGTCAAGAATATTTTGCTCAATAATTAAGATTTAAACAACTGAAGTGTTAACCGACTTTTGTTGCTGACCGTACAATACACAATTTATCGACAGTTTAAAATCTCGTGATATAGATTATAAACGAACAGTGTTCACAGTCATAGGGTGACATACATATTATAAATCAAAATCGTTATTGGTGTGTCTGTCTGTGTGACCGCGTTGTGTTTTAGAACTACGCAATGGATTTAATACGGGTTTCACCATAATTTAGAGAATTTATTCTGCAAGGTTAGTGTGTTTAAAAAAATATTAAACTTACACGTAAAAGAAATCTCGATGCTTCGTCAAGTCGTAAAAACCGCCAGCGGGTTAGAAATAAACAAAAACTCTCAAATATATCCACAGCCTCTACGCACATTAGTGAATCTCGGTAAATAGGGGCGCGCCAAGTCACACGTCCTCCTTTAAGGAGCACTAGAGACGTGACACGATTATCGAATGTACTAAAGTATCGATGCTCTACCGATTACTTTCAGGATTCGGTGGCACGTGACATGCAAGTGTGGATGGAGTTGGTTGATAAATCGGAGAAGCCAGATGAGTTCCGTTATCTGCATTGCGTTTTCCTTGCGATATATTTAGTTCAATAGTGTAACATATCACGTAATGCTTAATCTTGATAATTATGTTAATTTTATTTTTGTCCTTCTAATTTTATAATTTGTATTCATAAATTAATTTCTCTATTTTTATCGTGTTTATACCTAGTTATATGTGCATGCTGTGGTCTTCTGTAATTGAAGGAGCACACGTAAAAGAACCTTTTTTTATTATTGTATATGTGTATCCTTTGTTGGAGATCCTCAATAAATAAATAAATAACAACACGCCTGTTTTCAATAAAGGGTTGGGCAGAGGTGTACACCCACATATCGCCAGTTATGTTAAAGTCCCATATCATAGGAGGCGAGCCTGTTGCCATCAATTGGGCATAAATTCAGACTACGGGCTATTCCCTTCGATCAATAATAGTACTAGATTAAGGATCAGGAACAAAAATCAGTCACTCAAGTGGCCACGTTTGCACACACGTAAACATCTACATTTCTTAGAAAAAAGTTTAATAATATTAACAACTTCACTTTATTATAAACCTTAACGCTTAAACATAAAGTTTAATTACCATTGCAAAATATATTTAAAATGTCGCTTGAAAATAAATTCATTCTATTTTTAAATTCTCAGTCACTTATTCTAAAATGAAACTTAAAGTCTAAGTAATAAGGTTTAAAACATACTAATAACATGGACATTGAAATAAGACCACTAAAGTATTTGTGGTCTTATTTTTCGGGCCGTTTTTGAAGCGCTTATCAGGAATCTAGTACTATTATTGATCGAAGGCTATTCCCGAGAAATTCCTGATGGAAAATCTCAACAACACTTTGCTTGACCTGGGAGCCGAAGCCAGGAACTTCATTAATAGGGTTCCTTAATGTTTACATGTTCATTTTTAGGGTTCCGTTGCCAAATGGCAAAAACGGAACCCTTATAGATTCGTCATGTCTGTCTGTCTGTCTGTCCGTCCGTATGTCACAACCACTTTTTTCCGAAACTCTAAGAGCTATACTGTTGAAACTTGGTAAGTAGATGTATTCTGTGAACCGCATTAATATTTTCACACAAAAATAGAAAAAAAACCAATAAATTTTGGGGGTTCCCCAAACTTAGAACTGAAACTCAATTTTTTTTTTTCAAACCCATATCTGTGGGGTATCTATGGATAGGTCTTCAAAAATAATATTGAGGTTTCTAATATCATTTTTTTCTAAACTGAATAGTTTGCACGAGAGACCCTTCTAAAGTGGTAAAATGTGTCCCCCCCCCCCCCCAGTAACTTCTAAAATAAGAGAATGATAAAACTAAAAAAAATATATGATGTACATTACCATGTAAACTTCCACTGAAAATTGGTTTAAACGAGATCTAGTAATTAGGTTTTTTTAATACGTCATAAATCGTAAACCGCAATTTACCTTTCATTCAATCAACTCATGATTTATTTTTATAGATAATGTACGGAACCCTTCATGCGCGAGTCCGACTCACACTTGGCCGGTTTTTTAGTTTCTGTATCGGTAATATTACGATGATAATAATATGTATTTTTAGTTTCAGGTTCTTTTTTTGGGTTGTTATCACTTTTTATGTAAGCAACGACATGTAATTAGCTGACAGTTAAATTTACTATGTTTTTTACAGTCAGTCTTAAATAAAAAAATATATACCGAATTGAGAACCTCCTCCTCTTTTGAAGTCGGCTAATAAATAAATATTGGACAGTACTTTACGTATTTTTTGGGCTTTCTACTACTCGCAACTGTTGTTGTTATTACAGTACAAAACGACTAAAAGATCGTTAATTACTAAACCAAATAGATCAATGAACATCCCTAAAACCATCAACTGGCCTCATCTGTCAAGAAACTCGAACAAAGTGACAAATTAGCGCCTTCCATCCGTCGCCTGTCTAACTCAACCATCCAATTTAAAAATCAATCGGGTCTTAGGCGCGAAGTGATTTTTAATCGAATTTCACCAAATCGTCTCCTTACATTACAGTTGTTCTTTTTTTCTTACAGAAGTTGTTCTCGCATTGTTTCTGTAAGCGGTTTTTGAAATTTTAAGTCTATAGTGATAGATAAATAGAGTTGAACTTTTAATATCACAACTTCAGTACCTTTATAACTTTAGTATTTTCACTTTTATATCTATTGCGGTTAAAATAAAGTTGTAGTGGCGAAAATGAAAAGAGTGTGGTTTGGTTTTGTTGTGAGGATGAGTGAAAAGCGACTTAAAAAAATGTATTATTGCATTCATATTGAGCTGTGGTGGCTCTGTGGTAGTAAGCCCGACTTAGGGCCTGTCTACATCTCCACGTCACAACGTCGTCAACGTGGAACGGTGCGTTGACGCGGGACGTTGCGTTGTCGCGTCGTGCTAGTGCACAGTACGGCAACGTCGCCGTGGAACGGCGCGTCTGACGTCTAAGGGCTCCCACACATAAACACGATACGACGACGCGTCGTATCGTATCAATGCCATTACGTTGTGATCTCGCCTTCAAGCATATACAAGACAGCATGATACATGCCAAGTCTGTCACTAGCAGCCGTCAGGACAATCGTTGACGGTCACCATCTGACAATGAATGGTGGACCCTTTGTTATGTAAATCGAATAATTTTACGACGCGACGTCGTATCGTATTTATTTGTGGCAGCCCTCAGTCGACATAGCTACGATGCGCTCGCTCAGTTAATGTTTCATTGTCTATCGCAATAGACATTCTGAAACAACTGTAAAATTTGTGGTGACATGTTTTCAACGCCTTGTATTTTCTATAAAATAAATCATATCACTATTAATAATTGAAAGATATGGGTGCACACAGTATTGTCTTTTTGCATCTTGTTTCTCCAACCTCTCTCTCCATCTTTTTAACAATAGCAGAAGCAGAATACGTATTGCGCGGTCCATATCTATTTCTACTTTGCATTATCTATGACTGCTATTTCTATGGTACGTTAGTGAAGAATCTACTTACCGGAATTTTACAAGGCACGGCGACATGTGACGTTGCGGCGTCGTGACGTGAATTTTTACGATACGTTAACGTAAATTTGCACGTTATGTCAACGCACCGTGCCGCGTTACCGCACTGTTTCACGTTGACGACGTCGTAACGTGGAGATGTGGACAGGCCCTTACGAGTTGTAGATCGTGGGTTCGAACCCAGGCAGGCGCTTTACTTTGTGTAATTTATTTCATCACCACTGCTCTCAAAGGCATGTCCTAGAACCAAAAAAAAAACACAGATGGCTCTGATGTCAAGAGTTGAAGTTTAGTAAGAGACCGACGGATGTTTTCGAATGAAATTTAATTTGAGAAAAGAACTGTTTGTTTTCTAATAATCCAGTTGAATATTATTCGAAATCATCCATCAATTTCTTACTAAACTTCAACTATATCCGGCGACCCTAGTTACTTATCTCTTTCGGTGACTGTACCTACTACTAACTGTAATACTACAGATAATAAACGTTTATTCTATTCTATCAGTAACGTCTCTTAAAGACATTACTTACAAACTTGGAAGGAAACAGAAATAGGCCTTTCTGTCCTAAAGCTATTTCCGTTTAGCCCTATAAACTCGATTTAATCTAGTTCCGTTTAGCCCTATAAACTCAATTTAATCTATCTAGTTGAAAGTACAAACGCCTCTTAGGTCCCATTCCAACAGATTGAACGTTTGTTATGTAACAACACCCTAATAGCGGTCGGGGATCCTCTTTAATTAGGGACCATCTTTCTTATTTACCGACGGCTTAAGCCCAGTGCGTACTCTAGGCTCGCAATATCTTTCTTTCGTTGTAAATTATAATAAACGATGCTTCCTATCATCGTTACAAGATTATGGGATAGAAAAATACAGAATGCCAACGAATTTTAAGCTACACTTGCTGAAGTCAGCTTCAAGATGTTTCACCTTTAGGTACCGTAACCTAAATCATCATCATCATTTCAGCTGAAGACGTCCACTGCTGGACATAGTCCTCCCCCAATCATCTCCACTTCAACCGGTTCTGTGCTTCTCGCATCCAACGGGTTCCTGCGGCCTTCACAAGGTCGTCGGTCCAGCTTGTGGGAGGCCTTCCAACGCTACGTCTTCCGGTACGCGGTCGCCACTCCAGGACCGTTCGTCTGCATCGGCCATCTGTTCTGCGAACAATGTGCCCTGCCCACTGCCACATAAGTTTGGCAATTCTTCCTACCATTTAAGTTTGGAACCTAAATGTCTCACATGGATTCTTTGTGTCTTCTTTTCTTGGAGATCCTAAATAAATTTATTAAAAATAAAGAGATCGTTTCTTCGATACTATTTTTCATAAAAAAATATAATACCAACCTGGTTTTGTCCTACTACAGGGCAAAGGCTTGTCATACAGAGCTTTGATCACCATGCTTGCTGAAGACGGGTTGCCGATTTCAGACTTATTTATTACGATTTTGCGTTTTGCGTGAATGTGACGCATGTTTACCCCCAACTTGTTTTTGGAACGAAGTTCCTTATCGCGCGTTGCGAAAGGGGGCTAGACGGTAAAAATTAAGACCAAAAGTTGGAACGACACTTTTTGCTATAGGTTGTAAGCCGTGCGGCGTGCGCATGTTTCTCTGTCTGTCTCTCTCTCTCTTTGAACTTCGTTCCATCCGGGTGTCCCTTGACACCTCTCAAGTTTTTTTTTTGCGTCATGTTTGCCGCAAATAAATGTATTGTCTTTCTTTATTTTATAATAAATAAATAAATCTTTCTATGACAGTCGAATAACATAATCGCAATGATCTTTCCTTACTTTTGTCGTATCATTTTTGATATGCTTAAGATTTACCAATCACAGAAAACCGTGGTAATCCTTGGATGCGGGCATTCCAAGGCCATACGTTGTGAGGCCATCATTTTAGCGAAATAACTGAAATTAATTAATGAGGACAGACTGAATACTGTGGACAGAGTGCTAAGTAGCCCAGGGGGGGCAGGATGTCCATCAATGGCTGAGTTAATTGATTAAGAGCACTAACACACTGGGATGCCATGGTGACGTCGCCGGCTACGTATCCAAACAATTCGTATTGAAATGTATGACAGTTAACTCACTTGGCTACGGTCTGGCGACGTCGTCAATTTGGAAGCTTAGTCACGACTGACCGGCCCCTACGTGGAGACTGGATACACTGGTGACCTGGCGACGCGTAGCCAAGCCGCCAGTATTTTGTATACAAGAAAGTCTCATTTGGCTTTAGTAGGTAGCTGACTTGCAACGTAATCTATAATATCTATACTTCTTATCTTATTCTTTTCTTACTAATATACTTATACTAATATTATAAATGCGAAAGTTTGTATGGATGGATGGATACATGGATATGTGTTACTCTTTCACGGCAAAACTACTGAACGGATTTGGATGAAATTTGCCACAAAGATGGTTTGTAACTAGGAGTAACATATAGGATATTTTTTATCCCGATATTCCTACGGGGTCGAAACTTATGCGTGTGAAACCACGGCGCGCAGCTAGTACCTACCTAATAATAATTATTATAAATGCGAAAGAAACCAGTCTGAACGAATTTCGATGGAATTTTGCACACAGGTAGACCTGGTAGTACGTGCACGTAACATCCATAAGCTTCACAGTTTGGCTCACCGGCGAAGTGTCGCCTGTCTGTCCGTCTAATACAGACTGTAATCCGGGGAGTGTGCTCAAGAGCTACATGAGCTCCGCCCGCCTTCACCATTCTACCATCGAGAGTCCAGACGCACTGCGGATATACCACCCCTATTTGGTTAATATACCATATATACGCACTAAACGCTTCTCGTCATCTTTTCTGATGCGCACAGCTAAGGAGTGGAACCGTCTGCCTGCGTCTGTATTCCCGAGTTCATACAACCCGAATCTCTTCAAGGCAAGAGTGAATAGGCTTCTTCTGGGCAAGCTCGTTCCACCGTAGATCTCATCCCTGCCTCTGGGCTGGATTGAGGTCAAGAATGAGCCCATTGTCAATTATAAAAAATAATCAGCCTATAATTTTCCCACTGCTGGGACACAGGCCTCCACTCGGTGAGAGGGAGTGGGCTGTAATCCACCACACGGGCCCAATGCGGGTTGGTAGATGTCACATGTCTACGAGTTTTTGGTTCTAGGACATGCCGGTTTCTTCACAATGTTTTCCTTCACAGTTTTGTAGCCGTTCCCCTGGGGCAATTTCGACCTAGCTGTAGGCCAAAGATAGCTTTTGATATTTTACATTAAGAATGAAACTTCTGTCCCTTTCTATCTTGTGTAAGCTCGCTATTCGTTTAGGGACCTCTCACCGAGTTAATTGGCTGTCTCGTATTTTTGAACAGTCTCAGATTACGAGAAGTGATTGGCTTGCTCTGGTTTTGAGTGCCAAAAGCCGTGACGGTGCGTATTTGATGTTTGAAAGTGGTTTTTGTTTTGGCTTTTAATAAGTGCCGGAGACTGGCAAATGGTTCGGCTGATATTTTGTGTTGTATTTTTTGTAACAATATAATCTTCTTCTTTTTAGCGTTTCGATAGCAATCTAAATGGACTTGGTCCAGAATTTGGCTACTTGTTTGGCGCCATCACCAGCATCCATCAGTTCGTGTAACGTGCAGCTGACAGGACACGCAGGACACGACATTAAGTGTCCTATCGTTTGTGGAACAGCACCACATTTACACTTCAAGGCGGAGTCGTCTATGAATCTCCACCTGAACAAGTTTTCTTGCTTCGGCCAACCTGGGTCCGGAGTCTGTTTAAAGACTTCCAGGTTACCCAAGGTAACTCATGGCCAGGTAGGAGAAGAAAGAAAGAAAGAAAATGCATTTATTTGCGGCAAATATGACGCATAAAAAAAGAACACAAACACCCAAAAAAAAAGTAACGAGTTGGGGGTAAACATGTGTTACATTCACGCAAAACGGCCATCGTTCAGCATAATGCTAAGACCCTATACGAGACAGAGCCCCAGCGCTGGCAGCCGGCGCTGACGTGATGACGTCAACCAGTGCAGCATGCAATTAGACATAAATAAATAAAAACAACAATCAAAACAGGAAATGTAATAAAATAGACATACATTAAAAAAAAGATGGTGAAACATGAAGTATAATTGGCAGCACGGTTGGCGCAGTGGTTAAGCGATTGACTTCTGCGCTGCGTGTCGCGGGTTCGATTCCCGCACGGAACAAATATTTGTATGGCCCACAAGTAGTTGTTCCGGGTCTGGCTGTTTATGTATGTGAGTTTAAATGTTTGTAAACGCACCCACGACACAGGAGTATTACCTAGTGCGGGGCAACGTATAGAAAAAAATGGGCGACCTTATTATCCTCATTTGATAAGGCCTCATTGTCTTGAAGGTAATTGATTCTTGTTGTTTGATTTTCAGACGTTTATTATAAACTGCTACATAGAACTACTAGAAGCCTCAAAAGTTAACTTCAATAGATGCTTTGATTAGTGCTAGAATTTATCCCATTGTCTTAATTTCCAGAGATCGAAGAACGGCTCTTCTTCGACATTACTTTCCCTGCCCCCGTCTCGTCTTATCGATTATCTTTCGCACCCTCATCGCTTAGATACGGAGATTAGATCAGCCGGTAATCGGTTTATATCTTTACAATAATATACTTTAGGAATTAACTTAATTTAGGCTTATTCTGCACGTCATATTGAAAACAGATTTCATCATGAGATTTTATAACAGAATGTCAAAAGATAGCCAGCTTATTGAATCCAGAACTGTCAGTGAAAAAAATATTGAAATTAAAATGTGTCAATTCGGACACTGTATTCGAATATTTTGTGTCCGAGTCGTCAGCAAGTCAGGACTTTTGGTGGACGGCGAGACGTAGACCAATTAATCATTTCATTAAAGCAACCATAATCTTCTGCTTCTGTTCTTCTTCATCTTCTATACTCTTGGATAGTGGAGAGTGACTAAAAAAACGAAAAGAAGAACCTTGGTCAGAAAATATTCGAAAGTGCCCAATGTAGGAAGCTGTAAAATAGCTCATATGACAAGAGCAGTACCATGAAACAATATCCATTACTCAGGCAATTAAACAGATACCGCTGACACAAAACCCAATATACACACAATTAATTAAAAACAAATTCTGACAATACACAAAAAGGGCTACGCACAAAAATGTACAGGAAAATGCCCGACAATGTACAAACAGGAATTAACATCCCGAAGTCCCGATAGCAATAAAATTAAATTGCCAGTTCCTGCAACATTTTCGATACGTTAAAAGGATATTTTCCAACGTTATTCGAGTTGTGGGGCATTGCAGTGGTAAATCCGGAGTCACTCGGAAGCATTTGTAAAAGGTTTCTCCGATTGTAACGTCTCACACCTCCCACAATTCAGGCGAAAGTTATGAGTGATGAGAGTCAATATATTACAGAAAGTTTGAAAAATTATAAATTGTGGAATAGACTTACCAATTTAATAGTCTGTGACTTTGACTATAGTCTGTGGCATTCACATATACACATTTGTTTTTTTTTTACCCATATTTCCCACTTCCTGGGGCTTGTTTAATAAAACGATAGGTGACAGGCAAAAATTCGGAAGGTTTTTTCAAACATTTTCTACTTAACATCAGAGATATACTTAAACAGCGCCTATTGTTATGTAATAGATACAAATAAATAACATTTAATTATATCTTTGTGATGTAAAAATGGTTTTTTATTAAATTTGTAATCATGAAAGTATATACCGTACTTATAACAAAAAAAAACGATTTTAAACATTTTTGTTTGCTTGTTAGTTCCGGCTAATCTCCTAAACAACCGAATTTGATGAAATTTGGTACGGAGATACTTTGAACCCTAGGGAAAGACATAGAATTTTTATCAAGACAGTGTGCAGTATGAACAATTGGCGGACAGAGAGAACCACAGTTTTGGTACAGCTGATGTGTTGGGAACAAATACGGACGGAAAGCGATTACTTTGATAATAGGTCTTTGTTTGCTCTTTCTTTGTTTTTGTTTTTTCTTTTTTTGTTCTTTATCGACACACCACTTGGGCTAAACCGCAGGTGGAAGCTAGTTCAAAATAAACAGTCAGACCGTAGTCAGCATACCAATTATTATACCTGAAACTTTATATAACTTTATGCCGATACTGACTATTACCATTACTACTCGTACAACGTCAATCAACTTGGAAACCTATTATTCTTCTCCTCATTTGCGATCATGAATACTTTATTGCTGTTGTCCGCGAACCTCTTAAGACTTTCACCAACCAGGCCGACGTAACCCCTAAGGAGAGTCATTCCTCAGTCGTTTATTTTATCTCTAATACAGGCGTTTTATCTCAAGACGCCTTGACTGACAAGCAGGCTTGGAGGCGTCACATTGTGCGTACGGTTTCCCATCAAAACGAACATGAGACTGGTAAATATGTAAAGAATTGGTTCTGCGCAAATATGGCGGTAACTTGTATGAGTTTTGGTATATTTGGAACGCTTGAACTTGTGCAAATTGAGGAACTCGTTTAGAATAATTTACTTTGTAATATTGAACGTTATTTTGAGCCTCAGGATAAATGCTAAATTACATAAGGGATAAGTGAAGACATTGTTTCAATTAGTACGCTTTGCAGGTTTGTAGTACACTTGGTTCTAGGCCGCCAAATTAAATCATTTTGAAGGATATTGCTAATCCATTGATTCATATGTTCGAAAAATTTGTCTGGTCATCAACGTAAATAACGCAATGAATGCTGTTGAACAGTCAAAATGAAATCCGTTGCTACTGACAGTGGGTTCAACTACCCCGCCGTTTCACGACAAATTCTTGCATGTCTGATTGGAGTCTTATCATAGTCCTTCATGACTGAAAATTGCTCCTACATTACAATACCTAGTTATTTTATTATTATACAAATATCTTATAGGTTATAAGATATTTGTATAATAATAAAATAAACAAAATGTGTTGCTGAAATCAAAGGAATTTATTTATAATCTACGTATTATTAAAAAAATATAAACTAAAAAGATGTACTAAATATTTATAAACTAAAACATACCTGAAATAAAAAAAACGACATTTTAAACATTATTTTTTACATCTATCGATTCTTTATAATAGAATTACCTAATTAATTTAAATATTTATTAACCAAAAATCTATTTTTTATTTTGTGTTAATAACTAAAACTTGTGTGTCGAAAAGTATCAGAGGTCATACCAAGGGCACGTAGTAAGAAAGCCATTCTTACATTCTAATATGACGTCGACTTTCTAAGGCTCATCATCTGCCTAGCCTTTTCCCAACTGTTGTCTCAACTTCCAGTCTAACTGTATGCAGCTGAGTACCACTATTTGACATGGAGCGACTGCCTATCTGACCTCCATAACCCAGTAACTAGGTAATACGCATACCCTTTGGTGTACAACCGGTTGTCAGACTTTCGGGCTACTGACGACCCGTAACGACTGTCAAAGATCTACGGATTACAGCCGGGACCAACGGCCTAACGTGCTTTCCGAGGCACGGAGGTGTCTTAGTATGTCAAGATGGTCACCCATCCACAGACCAACTGCGGCAAGCGTAGCTTAACATAATCGATCACGCACATGGATACACACCCACCCGCATCCATACGCCTCATGCAGGTATTGTATAATTTAAAATTGTTTAAAATTTATTGCATAATATCTGTCTAAAACTACTGGGAGAAGACACTGATTCCTGTAGCCCAGGTTACAACCTAGCACAGGAGTCAGGGATTCCATATATAAATGTAACATACTTTTTATGTCAATAAATATTATTAATATTATCGATCGACCCGTACGGCTTCTATTACTTACCCACACGACTTTCTAATTCTATTTTCCCAAATAGTCAACTATACCCTGTCTATTAACTTAACCATTTTTTGACAGCTGTCTTAGAACGTACTACATATTCCAGATTACGAAAAAGTTAACTTTAAAATGCGTAATAAAATAAATATATAAACTGCCTTATCTTATTGAATTATAATACCGTACGTGTATCAATCAATGTATTGTGTATTGCTGCAATCACTAGTTCCATCTGTCAAAAAACGGTTTACCTAATGGACAGGGTATAATCGGTAAACAATCAGTACTTTTGGTGATGAACTGTGACCAAAATTGACGTGGAAAATACACAGAGGACGCAATTGTCGCCTGAAGTGTCTCGGTGCTCTTTGGGAAAATAATACCGGTGACAAAATCTCCAAGTCAACTAACAAAAACAAAAATTCAATCTCTATTGTCTTTCCGAATAAAAGCATAATTGGTGAGAGTCGAAAAGCGTTAGAAAAACAATGGGAAGTGCCGTCGAGAATCGCTTTAATTCTATTTTTTTACTTCGAATCGAATTCCGAGTCCCCTCCGAGGGGCCTTATTTGTTTGCTTATCTCTTCTTATTAACTGCCTTAATAGAACTGCGCCTAAGTCTCTTGAGACTTGGCTTTGTTTGCGCGGCACAAAGTTTCGTGTTAAAGAGATTTAAGGTGGACTTCTTATTTGCATTGGAGCCTATTATCTTGGAAGGTGGACGGCCATGACGGCCATTATGAGCGTAGCTGGAGTTAAGAAAAGCGTAGATTTTCTGGTCTTTTATTTATTTATTTAATACTTTCAGCGCTAAAATGTACAGAGGCGGATTTAAGTCCGCGTCTGTACATTTTGAGTGAAGTAATGCTATAGGCATTTTCTTCCAGTCAACCTTTGGGCAAAGTAGAAATAAACAGTGGTATTTGCAATAATGAAAATGAAGGAATCATCATCATCATTCATCAGCCTACAGCAGTCCACTGCTGGACATAGGCTCTCCAATTGCACGCCGCGCCGTTTTGCTCGATTCTCGCAACTGTCATCCAGCTGCTACCAGCCATCCTGCGCCGATTGTCGCTCCATTTAGCCTGAGGGTGTCCTCCCTTACGTTTGAAGATCGCGGTCTCCACTCAAGAACACGTCTACCCCAACGGTCATCGTTTCTACGACTAATATGGCCGGCCCATTGCCACTTCAGTTTGCATATTCTGTGAGCTATGTCAACACCACCGCCTGTTCCCTGCCGGATCACCTCATTCCGGATAAAATAAATATATTATACAAGGTGTTGTTTTGCAACCTCGTCAAATTCAAGGAGGTAACTATGCTACTGATTCTCGACATGAATCACTAATAAAATAAGTAGGTTTTTTTTTTTCAAATTTACGGAAATGTTTGTGGGACACGCATATTAAAACGCGGCCTGTCTGAGACCGCACTGTAACTGCCCTTTAACACACACATAAAAACGCGGCCGCTTTTACGATACAATAACGCGATTCTGTTCTTTGAAAGTGGTGTATTTTGAAATACTGTCAATCTTAAATAACTAAAAAAAAAAGTATGTATTCATTATTTACCAGGGATCGTAATTTTATTTGATTATTTATGTCTTTCCTAGCAGCCTCCTGAAATTTGACGAGGATGCAAAACAACAGCTTGTAGATACACGAATATACTAAACACAAGACAAACAATGAGAAAGCATAATCGTTGTGATGTCTTTTGATTCGTAGATATTTTGGAATTTGTATCTAGTACAACTTGACAGCACTTGATGTTGATATGATTTTTTTTTCTGTTCTAGATTTTACCTTTTTACTTTCAATCACAGTAAAATAAACAATGACTCTATTTGATTAACCTCATAAGAAAATAAATATGTCAAAATATAAACTTTATCTATTTTTAAATCATCATTAACGGATTTTTTTACTTAACACGACGCTATGTTAGGTATCTTAATACCTTCACCAGTTTCTTCTTCAAAGAATTTCCGACGCGCAGAGAAAATGTTATTTTATACCTGAAGGCGACGGCATTGCAATTTGTGTCTTCACTTTTTTCTAAAACTAAAACATTTTTGCTACAAGGTGCATCTAGATTTATATTACGTAAGCGTCCGCTCGTTCACATTATCTATTATGAAAATATTCGCAGAATTCATATTTTTTTGGCAAATATTTAACAGTTACTTATTCGCCTGGTAGCCATCATCACTCGCTTGCCCTTATCCGAATTTATTTGGGGTCAACGCGTCATGTCTTTTTCTTCTATTCTCTCCCTTATTAATACACTTCTTAAGACTTTTCCAGATCATGTGATATGACACCGAAAAGATTTAAATTAAATACAACACAATCACATAAATAGTTAAGTAATAATACAATAACTAATATGTAACTTCTTATAAATAAATAATAAGCATGAATTCATTATAAATAAACATAAATATTACCTAACAAGTTTTTGTTTAAAACACAAATATTATTATGGTTTCAAAGAAACAAAAAACAGCCACAAATAGTAATTAAGATTTGAACTCAGTCTTCATTGATCGTGAATCCATTGCTTAGCCCAAACAGCTACCAGTACATGTTACATTTGCGCGAATTTTAGCAATGCAATGGTAAGAACAGTTCGCCACTATGACGCGTACGGTCTGTCACTGTTGTGTGTATACTAACACCACACCACCTGCACCTATTAGCCTGCTTTGTTGGTCTATAGTACGTACGTAAGTGTACTATACACACCTCTGCCTAATCCAACGGGGGTTACCGGCGTGGTGTTAAATAATAATATAATAATGTTTATTTTCTTCCACAAATAACATCCATCAACCAAAACTTAAAAACGGAAAAATAGTAATTACGATATTACAATGTTGCCTATAGGTACTAAACCGTGGCTTGTATTTCAGGACACCAGCGACTCCCCCCTACAGGAAAAATAGCATCATAACAAATTAAGTGCGTTTATGACAGTCATATTCATTATATATATTTGCAGTCAAATTGGCAATCACAGTCCATGGGTACCCCAATTTTGCTACCCAAAAATGATTTTAGTCCAGATCAACAAATCACAAAGAGACTGGAGTTTACCCACATTTAAAAGGCATCACAAAATGGAATACTCAAATAAATTGATGGTTTACAACAAAAGGGTGGAGCCAGAAGTCGATAACTATACGCTCACAATACAGAGACCAAAGTTAAGGCGCCTGACTGAATTTAACTTTATTATGACCGGCCTGCATTAAGCTCATAACTGTGGTTTATACCCTTTATAACTATACAGGGTCAAATTAAATTAGCTAGCAAAACTCCGCAGACGAGATGGGTACTATTGAAAAAGAAGTTAATTTGTTTTTTTTAGTGTAGAGTCATCGACCGTAGTGTAGTCACTTGAAATATCAGTTTAAAATCAGTTTTTTTTGTTGTAAATACTTCAAAGAAATATCGATATCTTCATCCATTACATATCGAAACGTGCCTGAGAAAGCATGTTACGCTGTTGGTCACAGCTGTCATTAGGTATTCAGAAAACCAAATAGTCTCAACCAGTACATAGGTATTAAAATTACATTATAATAAAAAAATCTCACTGTTTCGTCACATTCCAAAAACCGGACAAAGCAGGGGCGGGTCGCTAGTCTATTATTAATAGAAATAAGTTTGAAGTGTAGTATTATAAACATTATGGTATTGATATATTATATTTGTTGTACTTTAGTTAAGTGGATTTTCGTGTTGTGTGAAACGCAAGCTTTTCTTTAAGTGGCTCTTAAGTTTGAAGTGGTTGTAATACGTTGTTGATACGTCCTGAGGGCGATAAACTCGGGGTTAATTACGGGTAAGTTCTTCAATCAAGTTAGCCTATTGCAGTCCACTGCTGGACATAGGCCTCACCCAGGCTGCGCCACAACACCCTGTCCTCCACCTTCCGCATCCAGTCCATCCCAGCCAGCTTCTTTAGGTCGTCCGTCTATCTAGCTGGGGAGCGTCCCACACTACGCTTGCCGATACGCCGTCTCCACTCCAGGACTCGTCTGCTCCACCGGCCATCGGTTCTTCGACAAACATGGCCAACCCATTGCCACTTTTTTTTTTTTTTGGGGATGTGAAATCATCAAATCACCCCTCCCGCTCTGGGTGGAGCAGAAGGGAGTGTCAGACTCTTACTGACTAAAACCCACCCGTGTTCCTTCCTTAGCCCTTTATGTTCCAGGGCAGCGGTAACCCTTTCGGACGATCCCGCTACCCTGGCAGGCTTCGGCCCTATCGGGCCCCGTCGCTTATGCTGACATCTCTTTGAGGCGCGCGTGGAACACATACACGCCGTCCGGCACGGGCCTAGTCCTGATCGGACGGAGAGCTACCCATTACTCTCCGCCCGCCATTGCCACTTCAGTTTGCTTACTCTGCAAGCTAAGTAAGTTAAGGTAAGTTCTTGATGGATTGCAATGATCAAAAACTTTTGGCTACCTCAGCTGATGTTCATCTAGGTTAGTGTTTTTGAATGGAACAAGGCCAAAACAAACAAATGAATAGTGCAAGCGGAGCCGATACTCCAAAATATTCGAGTATATAACCAATCAGCGTTTTATATAAACAACACAGCTGCACCCTGATTGCGTAACACACTAATCCATTGCTTCATATGTTCGAAAAATGTGTCTGATCAACAACGTAAATAACGCAATGAATGTTGTTGAACTGTCAAAATAAAACCCATTGCTACTGTTAGTGTTTTAGTGTCTGCAATTGTCCCGCTGGTCCTTATTTATTTTAATTCTTGTACAGATGTTCATTAATTATAATATGATAACGATATTAAAATAATAATACATATGTACATGTGAAAAAAAAAAACAAGCAAAAAAATCATAGGGCATCAAAAAATTCGTCCACATCGCGGTCAACAGGAACAGTGCCCAAAAGGCTGGCAGCATTGCCACGTTTTATGGCGATGCTAATTCTTTGGCCAAGAAACAGGCCAGCCCTCTGGTCACGTGAAGAGTCGACTAACCGCTTGGCGATATCTCGATAAACCAAGCGGGCACTCGGACCCCATGGCCCTAGTGTTTCAACCCCAAACGGCTCGAAGATATACCTCCCAATCAGGCTGGAATATTAAGTGAATAAGGACCAATGGAGCAGTGGTGGCACAGTGGTATCAGACCCGAATTATGAATTGTAGATCGTGAGTTCGAACCAAGGCAGGCATATTACATTGTATATTTAATTTCATCACCATGGGGCCCGTGGCTAAATAATAACAGCCGCACAGGCTGATCGGTCAGGTTAAGCTACACTTGCCGCGGTTGGTCTGTGGATGGGTGACCATCTTTACATACTGAGACCCCTCCGTGCCTCGGAAAGCACGTTAAGCCGTTGGTCCCGGCTGTCATTCGTGGATCTTTGACAGTCGTTACGGGTAGTCAGAAGCCCGAAAGTCTGACAACCAGTCTTACCATGGGGTATCGTATTACCCAGTAACTGAGTTGTGGAGGTCAGATAGGCAGTCGCTCCATGTAAAATACTGGTATTCAGCTGAATCCGGTTAGACTGGAAGCCGACCCCAACATAGGAAAAGGCTAGGCAGATGATTTAATTTCATCACCACCGTGTCGTGTAGCGACCAGAAAAGCTGAACTTTAAAGTCAAGGGTAAAATAGGTACAGATACCAACAGATACAGGAGGATCTTCGGAGTGCTCCGGCAAGGCACGGCCCAGTAGGTACAGGAGTGTCTTCTCAGGTGGTCCTCGGATGGGCCGCGGCCCAATAGGTACAGGAGGCTTTCATGGAGGACGAAGGACGGAGGCGTAGGCAGGGTCCGTCAGGTACCAGAGCGGAGAGGTACGCTGGGTATTCCCAGGATAGGTGGCCCTGGAGCAATAGGTTTTTTTCTAGTCTCACGTTAAAGTTGGAGCTGTGTCTGTCTACTGATTGTGAATAAAACGTGTCGTGAGGAATAATCAGATCAGCGCCTAACGGTAACAGAATGCTTGTTCTGACCTGGAGGAATGAATGAAGATAACTGTGAGTAGGTAAATTATGTTACAACTGCTCTCAAAATGGTGAAGGAAGACATAGTGAGGAAACCGGCATGTCCTAGGACCAATAATTCGACTACATCCAGTGACCCGCACTGGGTCCGCGTGCTGGATTACGGCCCGCTCCCTCTCACAGAGAGGAGGCCTGTGTCCCAGCAGTGGGAACATTATAGGCTGATTATGTTTTTAATCGACTTCTAAAAAAGGAGGAGGTTCTCAATTCGGATGTTTGTATCTTTTTTATTTTTTTTATGTTTGTTCGCGCATAACTCCGTCGCTTGCCAACCGATTTGAAAAATTATTTTTTTGTTGGAAAGGGTATACTTCTCAAATGGTCCTATAGAAATTCCATCAAACACGGTTCAGTAGTTTGGTTTTTAAACCAAAATTACTGGTAAAAATTACAACTTAAAAGTGAAAAATAAAAACTTTTTTGCAAAAAAAAACAACCGTCTTCCAAAAACGACACTACAAAGTGAAAAATAACTTTCATTTCGGAAGTCGGTGGCAAACAACGAAAATGCGAACCCAACGACACCGACTTCCAAAATTAAAGTTATTTTTCACTTTGTAGTGTCGTTTTTGGAAGTCTGATATTTGTTTTGCAAAAATAAATTTATTTGTTCAGTGTAGACAACTCGTCATCACATATGACGAGTTGTCTACACTGAACAAAAGCACACACAAAAAGGCTCCGAATTCTGCCTCCTTTCATTATCAAAAGCTAAAACTATTCCCGAAAATTCAGCAAGTTACTGAATGCCAGGATAATGGTTAACCCACATACAACCTGGCTGAGATATCGGAGCCTCGATAGCTCCAACAATACGACTAATGACGCCGCCACTTGTAACGACAGCAAAAAAAAAAGATAATGATGTTGACATTTTATATGACGAGCTCAATCCGGATTGAACTGGTTTCAGCAGGATATAGCCGGGTGTAACCGCTTTTGTGATTTATTTTTACTGTTTAAACGGTGAGTAATCTTTTCTAAAAAAAATATTTTGTGTTTAGATTTATGTTTTTGATGAAGGACTATTATTGGAGGAATATAATTTCTTGGGTACCATGTTTGCGTAAAAACAATAAGGAAAACAAATCAGAGACAATTGTTTCTTGTTTTTTAGAAAAAAAATGTCTGTCTTACTATAAAAACTTAAAAACTTGTTCAACGTGAGTCTAATATCAGTGTTACGTCAAAGTCCATATAATTATGTCGTGTTTAAAAGGTATTTAGCCCAAACAGCTGATAAACACTGTTTTGTGGTAGTAAGGAAGATGTTTGAACGCGTTTGCACGCCATGAATGTCCGTGAAAAAATAAGGAAAATAAGATTCACAAAATTGGTACGCGAGAGAAACATTGGGAAGACGAATCAGGAAAATTATCATTGCTTTGTTATATTTTCATTAAGTAAATACTTAATGTTTTAGACTTTTGTTTTTGGCTGCCCGGTTGGTCTTTTTTTTTTTTTTGAGGATGTAAAATCATCAAATGACCCCTCCCGCTCTGGGTGAAGCAGAAGGGAGTGTCAGAATCTTACTGACTAAAACCCACCCGTGTTCCTTCCTTAGCCCTTTATGTTCCAGGGCAGCGGTAACCCTTTCGGGCGATCCCGCTATGTTTTAGACTTTTGTGTTTTTTTTTTTTGTTTTTGGCTGCCCCGGTGGTCTTGTGGTCGCAAGTGCGACTGCTGAGCGTAGGGTCCTGGGTTAAATTCCCGGGTCGGGTAAACTGTTATTGGGTTTTCCATTAGGAATTTCTTAGTAACAGTCCGGACTTTCGAAGTCGGTGGTGTAATACCCCGGAAAGCACGTAAAGCCGTTGGTCCTGCGCCCGGGCAATGAGAGTAAAGGAACAGAGAGTGCACCTGTGTTTGCGCACATACTTGTGCACTATAATATCTCCTGCGTACCTGGCTAATCTCCATTGAAATTGGCCACCATGACCTAAATCGGTCGGGAGACTATTGTATGTTTTAGAAGAAGATGTAAGTATACCAAAAAAACTATTGGATTCACAAATTTCTGCTGGTTTTATTTTAATTAAATATTTACGAGAAGCAAAAATTAAAAAAAGAAACTTAATTTTTTCATACCTTTTTACTGTCAAAATAATTTGTATATGAAAATAAATACTGCGGTGACAGCTTTTGTATAGAAAATATGTCAAAATGTCATACTTATTCTTCAGTATCTAACTGCTGTGTAAGTTATCTGACTATTGTAAAATCAACCCTAAGTCAGGTACCTAAGTTTATTAATTCAGTTCAAGTTCATTCAACTATAGCTAATTTAATTAATCCACTACAGGTGTTAAGTCCTACACTAAAAGCTTTAATACCTAAGATGATATTCGCGACGCTAATTTCAATAATTTCAGTATTACCCAAAGAAGATGTTTTAATAAGTATTTGGTGTTGACAACTTTTGACAAGGGTTCTTTTAAGACCCCGATCGATATCACCAATTACAATTTTGTAAGAGTAAAAATGTTGAGAGCAAAACGTTTTTTTTTAAATAAAATATGAAAGAAAAGTACAGAAGTAAACCATTGTAAGAGACAGTAATGAGAAAGCAGTTTAAATGGGGCTTTCAAAAATATATTTTATGTTTTTTAATTAAATGAAAGAACTCCTTTTTATATAAGTATTTAATAGTTGTTTAGTAAATGAGTGGAACTAGAACTTTCTGTTGCTTAAATCCTTAATAAAAAACCTATATCAAAATAACAAACACAAGATCCCAGAAATACGAAAGCTTCCATTTGCATAATCACGGTCGAAACTTGCCATAACTTCAACAAACCTTAATGTACGAACCATGTTCCGCGAGAAAGGCCTGACACGTCCACATTACTCATAAATAAACTCCATGCTACCGAACGTTTTTAATTTATTTACTCTGGCAACCCATTAAAAGTCTCATGCCAAAGGGTGGCCAGTCCTTGGCGGTCGATTTGTGTAAATTAAAACACATTTTCTGTGTTAACGACCAGGGCTACAGATACCTTTATGGCTGAAACTTTTTGGTCTCATCGTTCGCTTGGGACACGCGATTGTTCTAGTTAATAATGTTTTACGAAGCCGTACTTTAATTTAAAGTCGGGAAGCATTAAGCATTGAGTGATGGTCGCCACTTGCCTCAAGTTAGGACCTCTGAATACTAATATACGTTGATGAACGTGAACCCGGAGTTTTACGAGCCTGTGAGGGGTAATGACGCATGAATTAACACCTGAGTATTTATATTAATAGAAAAAGTTTTTTTACAACCCCTGGATTTACCTAGATGGCTGTTTTTGACTGAAAATTTAATTATTTCATCATCATTTTGGCCTTCTTCATTAGGTACCACTAGGTAGGACAGTGAACTATCAAGAGGGTAATTACTTTCAATGTTATTGACAGGTACAGTCAACAGCAAAAGTAGATGATCAAAATCAGAAATTCAACACTATTGAACGGAGTTCGCGTCAGAACTGTGTGTTCATTAGTATTGAACTTCTGATTTTGATCATCTACTTTTGCTGTTGACTGTACAGAAGGACTTTCCGCGATTCGACGAATTACGTTCGGAAATTAAAACGAAAACATAATATTTATATTAAATTATATATGGATGTGAATTTGATTTGATAGTTATTATAATGACCTCGCAATGAAGAGTGGTTACGAGTAGGTATCATAATATACCAATATTTTATTGTATTACCAATTAACTGCTTTTTTATTTATTTATTTTATTGTATTTCCATTTTTTATTGGACCGACGATGGCCGGTGGAGCAGAAGAGTCCTGGAGTGGAGACCGCGTATCGGCAAGCGTAGTGTGGGACGCCCCCCAGCTAGATGGATGGACGACCTAAAGAAGGTGGCTGGGGTAGACTGGGTGCGTAAGACTGAGGACAGGGTGTTTTGGCGCATCTGGGAGAGGCTATGTTCAGCAATGGACTGCGATAGGCTGAGTTGATTATTGTATTACACCAAAATCCTACATCATCATCTGCCTAGCCTTTTCCCAACTATGTTGGGGTCGGCTTCCAGTCTAACCGGCTGCAGCTGAATACCAGTATTTTACATGGAGCGACTGCCTATCTGACCTCCACAACCCAGTTACTGGGTAATACGATACCCCTTGGTAAGAGTGGTTGTCAGACTTTCGGGCTTCTGACTACCCGTAACGACTGTCAATGTTCCACGAATGACAGCTGGGACCAACGGCTTAACGTGCTTTCCGAGGCACGGAGGGCTCACAGTATATAAAGATGGTCACCCATCCACAGACCAACCGCGGCAAGCGTAGCTTAACCTGACCGATCGACCTCTGCGGCTGTTATTATTTAGCCAAATCATACATGTATTTAAAAAAATAAATTATCTATCATGATAAACAACACCTTGAATGAGTCTGTAACAGTGGTGTAATTGCGTATGTAAATAAATAAGTAAATGTAGTATGTTACATTAAACCAAAAATCGATTCATAAGGGAAATGCAAAATACTGTACTTGGTCCCAAAACAATTACTGGTTCTCATTTAGGGCTACGCCTAAATCCACAAAGCGATAATTGGTAGAACACAATTAAACTTAAGTTAAGTGATTAGTGATCATAGCAGTTTCTGTGTTTATCCTAAATTAATTACTTGTAAATTAATTTCAATTTATATGCACTATGTTTTACCCTCCGTGCCTCGGAAAGCACGTTAAGCCGTTGATCCCGGCTGTCATTTGCCGTTGGTCCCGGCGGTGGATCATTGACGGTCGTTACGGGTAGTCAGATGCCCGAAAGTCTGAACACCAGTCTTACTAAGGAACATCGTATTACCCAGTAACTGTGCTGTGGAGGTCAGATAGGTAGTCGCTCCATATAAAATACTGAGATTTACACCACCTGGAGCTTCTGTGTTGCCAAAAAATAGAGGTCGGTACAAAAACGAAAGAAAATCCGATCAGCCTGCTAGCTTTCAAAACTAATCCAAACCAAACGACTTTATTTATTTGAATATAATTGAAATCAGCATATTGTTATTAAAAAAAACTTGAGAGGTGTCAAGGGACACCCGGATGGAACGAAGTTCAAAGAGAGAGAGAGAGAGACTGACAGAGAAACACGCGCTCGCCGCCGCACGGCTTACAACTATAGCAAAAAGTGTAGTTCCAACTTTTGGTCTTAATTTTTTCCGTCTAGCCCCCCCTCTCGCAACGCGCGATAGGGAACTTCGTTCCAATACATTGAATAAAATCCGTTATATTCATATTCATTTATTTGCGTATAACAAGATGTTAACAAAAGGCTTAGAGCTAAGAGCCAACGTAGTGGTCTGGGCACAGTAGAAATTATGTCTCATGTTCCTAGCACGTCGCGCTATACTGGCGCCGCTGCTGCAGCCGCTGAGACACTCAAGCGGCACAAATACCTTATGGTCAACTACAGCTTTGAGCCGTTAGGGGTTGAAATTTTGGGGGCATGGGGCTCAAGTGCGCGTCTCCTTTTTAAGGAAATTTCTCGCCGGCTGGTTCACACTTCACGTGATCAGAGGGCTGGGTCGTTCTTTGGAATAAGCATCGCCATTCAAGGTTGCAATACTGCCAGTCTTCTGGGCACGTTTCCGGATGACAGCAATGCGGACGAGAACTTCTACGCCTTTTTTGTTTGTATAGTTATTTAGTTAGTTATTTAATTTAATACTTAGTGTAGCTTTTAGTCATCACAAGAATTGGGCTATCAAATATAAAAAGATTTTTTTCAAATTCGACTGGTAGTTGCAAAGATTAGCGCATTCAAACAAAGTCCAGACGCACTGCGAGATACCACCCCTATTTGGTTAATATACCATATATACGCACTAAGCGCTTCTCGTCATCTTTTCTGATGCGCACAGCTAAGGAGTGGAATCGTCTGCCTGCGTCTGCATTCCCGAGTTCATACAACCCGAATCTCTTCAAGGCGAGAGTGAATAGGCTTCTTCTGGGCAAGCTCGTTCCACCGTAGATCTCATCCCTGCCTCTGGGCTGGATTGAGGTCAAGAGTGAGCCCATTGTCAATAAAAAAAAAATCTTCAGCTTTATTATTAGTATAGAAGATAGATTAGAAGTAGAAGAGTTTAGGTATGTGTTAGTTAAATTAACTATACAACCATAAACACAATTTAGAACACTCGTTTTATGTTAGAGCCCTTTACAGCCCGTAAAATGATGATTGCACTTTACAATTTTCATTACGTAATCACACAGAGCTGTTATGACGTCACACTAATATGCAGGTTAATGATGTAAAGTTTCGTTTATGGCAGTTTTAGGCACGTCTCATGTTGTGGGATGAAACAAAGGACAACTAAATAGTACACATTCATTCACATTTCATTATTTTAATATGTTTAGTTACCTACAGATTTAAAGTTTTGATTAGGGTAACTTTGATTAAAGATTTGATGTCGGTTATCGGCAATTTTTGGAGAAAATATTTACCATCGATCGTTTTCGGTTTTGGAAGAAAAAAAAAGTTAGTTGAGTTTGACAGTTTCGGCAAATCAATTCTTATTACCAAACTCATTTATCAAGAGAAAATGAACGATGAAAGACCAATAAAAAAACCATTTGGTATGATTTTTCTTGTATTAAAGCAAGTAGGAGCTGTATTGAAATTGTTTATTGAAATAATTGATTTACATAAATATTTACAAAATAGGGCCTAAAACTAGAGGTTGGTAAGAAATAATTGGATTCTACCGCAAAATCAAAATCAAAAGTCATTTATTCAAATTAGGCTGAGAATCAGCACTTTTCGAACGTCAAAATTACAAAAGACAGTCCCCCAAAAACGCCCGCCCTTCACCACTTCCTAGTGCTATCGCTGGGAAGAAGAAGTGGCGCAACAAACTCCCCAGCAGCACAGCTGTCTGTTCAGTTAGAATATAGTTGCATGTATACAATACTAGGAACCTATGTTCAGTAATTAACATTACAAGAAACTTAAATTATTTGCCATATGTCAGCTAGCCACGCCAATATACCAACAAATATAATAAAAAGTATACGTACTCAAGCTGAAAAATAATTAATTAAAATGTAAATAAAAACTTACTACTTAAATAAAAGCCTCCAGGACCTGAACTAGGAATAAACCTGTTTCTCAGGTATCTCACTCAAGTACTTATAGATAAGTATTATCTAAAATTCCTACAAATAGTAAATAATTTATCTACTTTAATTATGGTTCTACTTTTATTATGGTTATATGCGTGAAGTCCCTCCCTGGGCAGGAAGTCCACTTAATGAACACGAGTTTGGTATATAAGCGCCTTTCTTATGCTAGCAGTAACTTCAAGAATGAAGTTGCACGTATATCCGCTTTTTTACCTGACTTGTGGCTTAAATTTCTAGAGGCCAGAAAAGAGTCACAGGACAAACTAAGCAGCTTCTCGGCTACATAATAATAATAATAATATCCCTGGACATTTCACACAGCGCCATCTATTTCCAAGCTAAGCAACCTAATGCTTGTGTTATGGTAACAAGATGGCTGTTAAACTACTTATATACATTTTAATGCTCATAGATGCAATCATAAACTTCTTGATCACTTAAAATAGTCGGTATACCTATACCACAATTCTTGGTCTCCACTTTCAGGCCAGAACTACTTACTAGGATGATTGTATGTTGCCTTTGGTCTCCGTGCTGATTATAATGCCTCCATTTTTTGTTTCGCGCAGTCCTCTAACCTGCAATTTCATTTGTTCAGGGCATAGAATTTTTTGGACAAGAGATTTAGTGTCCTCACTAGATTTTAATTTATCCGTTGGATAAATTACAATAGAACTGACATTATTGGTTTTTACCATGTCAGCGAACGAAACATTTTCTGCCATCGTTGGTTTAGCGCAGTTTTCTTAATATTTTCAAGGCAATCACATAGGACGCCTTTTCCTTTCAACACTAGTTTAGAGTTTATTATTTCTTAGGCTTTTAGCTTTAAGTCCTGTAGTAAACCGCCTTTTGTGAAACGCCATGAAACGCCAACCTTGCGCGATAGGGAATTGATCAGGAAGGAAAGCTGAAGCAGTTTAGCAACTTCCTGAGCAATGGTATAAACTTCATTCAGGCATGATTCGATTGAGATCAACAAGTTACTAATGTCCCTGATGTCCACTGCTAGAATTTTTCCTTCAGCCGCATGATCTGGTATTTGAGATTTGCTGGCAGGGTTGCGTGGTGATGGGATACTCCGAGGGCTGTTTTCACTAATTGACATACTTAAGTCTTAAATTTTTTTCTCATAATTAAATGTTATTCATTAAAGTAAATCACTAACTTAGCAGAAAATTGCGCGATTCGTTTTCTAGGTCACAGATCACTCGGAAATATTTTAAATAATAATATTGCTTATAAAATTATACACACGTCTGCTCTACTTGACTGTCAGTATTTCATTGATTAAACACAAATACAATAGTGCAACATCATCATCATCATCATCATCATCATCAGCCTATAGCAGTCCACTGCTGGACATAGACCTCTCTTATTGCACGCCATTCAACTCGATTTACGGCAACTCTCATCCAGCTGCTACCAGCCATAAATACATAGGATAATTGAAAAATCATTTACTTAAATAATAAATTTATTTTGCTATCCTTACTCTATAAAGTAGCTAGTGCTCGCAGGTCAGGTGCGTCAGCGCTCGCTCGGCTTTTAGCGCGATTGCTCGAGTGATGTCTAAGACCAGACTGACATTGCCACTAGTGTGGATCTTAGTGCCAAAGCCACGATTCCGATTAGGCTCTTAGCTCGAGTTTCTTGTCGGAGAGTTTTTTTCCGGAAAAGTAGACGAAAAAGTATGAAATTACATTCATTAGGTGCGAAGAAAATCTTCTTTAACTCAAAATTGAAAAGTGTTATGAGCTGCAAGTGCACTGACTGGGCTTCCGTCAAAGCCTTCAAGCGAGCTAAGATCCTTTTTCGTGACCTAAAAAACCGACTCAAAGGGTGTGAGATTTGATGTCACATTTCAGTTTGTGTCATACTTCTACAGCATACCTACTTGTTAAGATTGAGATGTGTATCAAATACGACTCTCTACTTTATTTTGGATGCAGTAGGTTCAGGGTTGTTTTATAGATATTTTTTGACAACCTGAAATCTTTACAAGATGGATATGTCGCTGATGGATTATACTCGTAGAATCCGCTGGTTTTCAAAACAGATTGGTTCACGCGGTATGCACCACTAGAAGCCGCGGCCGCCACCGTCTGCTCAGATACTCGTCAGTTACGCAAAGCCGAATTGAATGAAATATATCAAAATTATAAATTTTACCCCTTATTACATGGTACGAGTATATGACTAGTTCTCGCTTAATTTCTAATTTATAGTAACCTACCATTCTCACAATTATCTTATTAACAAATTTCTTCAGCACACAACAGCAACAATTTCTCCCTCTGTTGAACCCCAAATATATCAAGAGGACAAAATTGTAACTCGTAATACTAAAACATTATTACTCGCATAGTTTTCAATGTAATACGGAGTGAGATATTTCATTATAAGGATTGTTAGGCAAGGCCTGAGTTAGGCGAAGACATCTAATGTCTGTGGTTGAATTCTGTGAATGTGTACGAGTTACAGAGTAAGTGTAACACTCTCATGCCTCGATAAAATGTCTGTACAAACGCCAGCAGGTCAAGCTACCCGAAACTTTCAAATTTTCCTAATCAACTTTGAACCTTAATGTTTTAGTTATAAAGTTGAAAATCTATAAAAGAAATTTGATAGATTGTAGTAGCTTGATGTACATAATTTTTTTGTAACTAAAAAACAAAACGATGAAATTAAATTGAAACAAATTTCTTATTCTTTAACGGCCGAACCCAACCTATCACCACTTTTGGCATTTGGAGGTAGAAAAACCTATCTATCCTATCTAACTTCTATGTTATAACGTCCCAATAATCTATATCAGCAGCGATCTGCATGATTATGATTATTTATCCTACTGGCAGTTATGATTATACTGGCTACCATCAGTAGCGATCTGCACCCTAATTGCGTAACACACAATTAATCGGAATCGGTTTCATTTTGACAGTTCAACAACATTCATTGCGTTATTTACGTGTTGAGCAGACAAATTTTTCGAACTTATGAAGCAATGGATAAGCAATTTGCTTTAAAATAATTCAGATTACTATTGTTTGTGTGTTACGCAATTAGGGTGCGGTATTCTGTATTTAACTGAAACTAGGTTATTGGGTTCGGCCATAAGACGACGCGCAATTTGTTACCATGGATTCGGTGCATGACGCTGAACGGTTGAAGTTTTGCGTCGGTTATTTTTTTTTAATTTGCTGTTTCATACAATTTTGACTGCGTATCTGTTGCACCTTTCTATAAACTTTTTTACTTTTTTGATGACCTACGAAGAATTTCTACGCTATGGGGGCTAGAATCATGCCCCGAATCCGTAGTTACAGGTTGCAGTGCCTTTGCCACCCTATATAATATGCTCCCCTATTGATTAATTATTTATTAATTATACATTTTAATTGACATTATTTACTCGAACGTGACTTTGTATTGTAAGGGTTCAGGCTTATTATTGAAAAAACGAATAATTATATTTGTACACCAATTTCCACCTAATAACTATAATTTTATTTTATTTAAATGAACTTATTTATTCGTAATGCAATTTTTGAATGTGTAATATTTTATGTATGTAATTTGTGTTGTATTTGTTGTGTTTGTTCTATATCATTTGTAGTGCTTCTTAATATGGGAATAACTTCCTGAAATAAATGATTATTTAATTTAATTTCATTTCATTGGTAGGACATAAAACTCGACTAAAATGTATACATAAAACCTTTATTGAAATATCTGTGTCATATATCTGTCACGACTAAAGATTGATTGATTGATTAATTGTATTCAAAGACCTTTATGTAGCACTGATGATAATATTAGTAACCGTTACATCTCATTGACAAATTGATGTGACGTAAAGCCTTATTGCTTGTAATTATATTATTAGGCACAATTTGGCGCGATTCTGAGGAGCTGTGGCACTGAAGCTATTATTAACTTGTCTTTATAGTATGCGATTTAGTAATAACATGCTATTACGACACTTGGCGGCTATTGTTGCTACCTACATAAGATACCATGACAATACTATTTTATAATTTGTGTACCCTTTTTTTTTTTTTGAGGATGGGAAATCATCAAATGACTCCTCCCGCTCTGGGTGGAGCAGGAGGGAGTGTCAGACTCTTACTGACTAAAACCCACCCGTGTTCCTTCCTTAGCCCTTTATGTTCCAGGGCAGCGGTAACCCTTTCGGACGATCCCGCTACATAGCTCAGATCTTGAAGAAGGTTTATTACATCACGATAAGAGCCTTAAAAATCGAGCCAAAAGAAAAAAAAGTCAGAAAGAATGCTAAGCGAATACGAAGTAATAGTGCGGGTAGGCGATGCACTAATATTATAAACGCGATAGTTTGTGAGGATGGATGGATGGACGTAAGTTTGTTACTCTTTCACGCAAAAACAACTGCACGGATTTGGATGAGATTTGCCAGTTTACTAGCTGCGCCCTGCGGTTTCACCCGTATAAGTTTCGATCCCGTGGGAATATTGGGATTAAAATTATCCTATAGGTATGTTACTGGCTATAAACCAAATCCGCCAAATTTCATTCAAATCCGTTCAGTAGTTTTTGCGTGAAAGAGTAACAAACATCCATCCATCCATTCAACCATACAAACTTTCGCGTTTATAATAGTCGTAGGATAAGCAGGATTAACACATAGGATAGTTTTTGTTTCGATATTCCCACGGTATTAAAACTTATGCGGGTGTAACCGCGGGGCACAGCTAGTATTGAAATAAATACCTCGGTAGAGAGATCTTTGAGCGATAAATTATTTGAAGTTATTCGATAAAGAATTTATACTTCGGGGAGTGTGCTCAAGAGCTACATGAGCTCATCCCGCATTCACCTTTCTACCATCGAGAGTCCAGACGCACTGCGGGATACCACCCCTATTTGGTTAATATACCATATATACGCACTAAGCGCTTCTCGTCATCTTTTCTGATGCGCACAGCTAAGGAGTGGAATCGTCTGCCTGCGTCTGCATTCCCGAGTTCATACAACCCGAATCTCTTCAAGGCGAGAGTGAATAGGCTTCTTCTGGGCAAGCTCGTTCCACCGTAGATCTCATCCCTGCCTCTGGGCTGGATTCAGGTCAAGAGTGAGCCCATTTTCAATAAAAAATAAATAAATAAAGTTTCAACGAAAGTGAGGCTTTGCTGAAAAATTATTTCAACGATTTACCGAAAGCTTTATAGATACCACTCCACTGTTGATCAAAACCTCACTTTTTCCTTCTTTCCTTTCAACCTCGTATCCCAATCGTATCGTACAGTCTAAAGAATAAGTAAAGCTAATTTGGTAAATCCATTCAGTAGCAAGGCCGCGTTGATTCAAGACCGTGCCGTTACACAGCGGAACTAGTATAAGCCTCTGTAATTACTCGTAGTAGCTTTTCACCTTTACCTCTATTGAATACTAAAGATATACTGACATATATTCGTGCAATATCAAAATCAAAATTAAAAGCTTATTTATGGTTGATGCCAAAATACTCCTTGTTCAAAATCTTTCGTAATTTATGTGCGCTGGTGCAAAATAAATCGATTTCCAGGTGTGTTGGTAAACTATTGAAAGCTATAACATACGTATGCTTTGCGTCGTCTTTGCTAGCTTTGCGTCTGTACTTTGTCGACGCGAATGGTACACAGAGTAGCGGCCATTTTCTCAGGTTATTTTGATTAGTGCGAAGAAGTATTTTGCTGAGTAGTTCGGGACAGTCAACCGAACCATTTGCGATGTTCACTAAAAAGTGTTCCTATATGGCAGTAGTTGTACGTGACTTCACGGTCCCAATTCTTATCAGCATCTGCCGATCTGTACAGACTGGATGCGGAAGGTGGAGGACAGGGTGTTGTGGTGCAGTCTGGGAGAGGCCTATGTCCATCAGTGGACTGCAATAGGCTGAATTGATTGAAAGCCCTTCAAAACTATCGTACCGCACTTTCTAACAGTAAAGTAAAAGTTAATTCTGTGAGTCCCGGCTATTTGCACAATGAAAGGAATAACCTTCCCTCTCATTAGAATCAAGTACAGTCACGAGCAAAAGTATGTATACACTCGGCTCTATTCATAAGCGATTTACTCCTTTATTTTTTAATGAAATTTTATGTTGTTGCGAACATAGCATTTTCGAACCCGTAGGTTTATGTAATGTGCCGTATTTCAACAAAAATCGAAAAGAAAAGCGAAAAATTCGCAATTGAAAGTGGCCAAGTGTTGACATATTGGTGCACGTGACTGTACTTTCTCATTAAGGTCTAATGTAACGAAGAGGTCAGAAGGCGTTTATTTTGTTACGTGTTATTTTATTTTTGTCATGATGAATGGTAATTTTTTTTTTTTTTGACGATGGAAATCATCAAATGACCCCTCCCGCTCTGGGTGGAGCAGAAGGGAGTGTCAGACTCTTACTGACTAAAACCCACCCGTGTTCCTTCCTTAGCCCTTTATGTTCCAGGGCAGCGGTAACCCTTTCGGACGATCCCGCTACCCAATGATGAATGGTATTTAGGACTTTTTAGTGAGGAGGAGAGGATTTCTTAGTGAAATCAGGACAGCTTTTTAAAATTATGTACATTTAGTTTACGAGAGTTAAGTTTTTCCATCAGCAATTTCTCAATAGTAGTCCGGAGTCTGGATTTGTGCTTAGTTGATCGCAATAGGCCCCTTTTACAAGGCCTTCAACATGACTAGCGAAATGTTGGTTTACATCTGTACTAGCTGCACCCCGTGGTTTCACCCGCATAAATTTCGGTCCCCTGGTAACATCGGGATAAAAAGTATCCTATATTTTAATCCTGATTATAAACCATATGTGTGCCAAATTCCATCTAAATCGGTTCAGTAGTTTTTGCGCAAAAGAGTAACAAACATCCATCCATCCATACAAACTTTCACGTTTATAATATTAGTAGGATGTGTCTAGTCTTCCAAAATCAGAATTATGGGTTTATTTATTTATTTCACCATTTATGCACACACGTATGTGTGTGCATAAATGTTTAAATAAATACAGGGTGGCAGGCACATCGACGCGTAAATTTTTCGTCGGTTATAAAAAAAAAATCGTCTGTTTCATAGAAAAGTGCAATACCTACGCGGTCAAAATGTATGGAACAGCAATATTTTTTTTAATAACCGACGAAAAATGTTGACTCTATGGAGTCTAAACTCATGTGTTGAATCCATGGTTACAGTTTGCGCGTCGATGTCCCTGACAGCCTGTATAAACAGACAAGAAGAAAGGAACAGAAAAATACGAACAAAGGTGATGCTATAAATTTGCCCACTGAATATATGTAACTAGGGTCACACTGCGACTGTCCGTCACTTGCTCCTATTTAATAACAAAATATTATATTCATTTTAAAACCGGCCATATGGTTCGGACCACTAGGGAACACATAAATTCTATATTTATTGGGAAACAAAAAAATGGAAAATGGGAATAAAAATGAAAAAAAAACACACACACACATACACACCCCTGTTTGTACAGACACCCTTACGAGGACCTTGTTATTCCTAGAACGAACCGAGGACCCTCCAAAAAACTGGTTTAAATACCTCGTTGGCCTTTTAGAGTAAGATAGAAAGAGACAGGTGAAAAAATCTATAGTGATGAGCTTATTGGGATAATGCTATCTCAACATTTTTCTGTATGAATTTCGGCTATCATACCGAGGACCTGAAATACACTGCTAAATGTGACCAGCGATGCACATACGAGGACTTTGTGTAAGCCAACCGAGGACCTCTGACGTATGCCCTGCGACGCCCTTCCGAGGACGTATTTTTACACAATATTTCTTATAGCTTGTACAAAGTGCGGACGTTGTGTTAGACTTTATATCACTAAACCGAGGACAGTTTTTCGCGTAGAACTTGTACAAACCGAGGACCTGGAAAATCTACCTACCTAAAACATTTTACGTGTAAGATAATAATTATTATCAATGTTAGTAGAATGTTCCGATTTATTTCTTACACACTTTTTCTAAAACGAAGTACCAAGCGAGGACAAGTCGATGTCTTTACGTTTGTCGTTGATGCGGACCGCGAATAAGATGGGTATAATCACTGTGAAGGAAAGGTAAGTTTTTATTTTATATGTAACTATAAACAACTTTAAAATGAGTATATTATTATAGTATCAGATGCTGCAGTCAGTGTCGTCTCTACATGACGGTACTCCTCAGCACTTGATAGCATCGTCTTCAAAATTGGCATACGCGTTAGGTTTATGTAGTAAAACTAAAATAATTACCAGTTTGTGCTGATGCTGCAGCCAAGGTTGTTTCTTCATAAAGGAACTCCTCAAGTTTATCTAGTAACACCAAAATAATTACCAGTTTGTGCTGATGCTGCAGTCAGGGTCATTTCTTCATGAGAGAACTCCTCAACAGTTGATAGCAGCGTCTTCAAATTTAGCATACGCGTTAGGTTTAAGTTGTAAAACTAAAATAATTACCAGTTTGTGCTGATGCTGCAGCCAGGGTCGTTTCTTTATGGCGGAACTCCTCAATAGTTGGTAGCATCGTCTTCAATATAGCTTACAAAAATAAAGTAAAACTAGAATTCAGGTTTTAAATGAGTAGATAAATCAGAATTCGGAAACTTCAGTTTCATGATAGGTATTCAATACAATATCAAGTTATTAGGTATTTCGTTTCTTTCACATAAGCCGGGTTAAAGAAAAGACAACTGAAGTCTAAATTCTAGATCTCAAAGATGCTGGTATTGATTATTCCAAAGAATGTTTGCTATTTTGTTTTATTAAACGTGATGTAACGAATAGTGTTGACTATACCAAAGATCGTTATTTCTTTAAGGTACATGTCACATATGAGCTCACCTGCCTTTTTTTCTTTTCTTGCGTTTTGCGCTATTTACTACGATGATCGACGATAAATACGATGATCAAAACTGATGATACAACAATAAATTAATCCATTTTATTATCAGTTTCCATGATCCCGCATTGTGTTATTTAGCGAAAAAGCAATAACTTTTGAATTTAACAGGCCGTTGACATGAATGATTTATCTTTAATCATTTTATAGCTAGTTATTAAGTTTTCAGGCTTCCCAAATTATTTTGATCTCACTTGATAATATTTCTTTGTTGTTTTCTAACTAAGCATTGTGTTAAGTAATGTTATGTTAAGTTTTTAGCCCAAATTATGGTGATCTCTTATAATTATGGTTTCTATAAGTCGTTTTGTTTGACTCGTTTTCTAATAACTGTTAATATGTAAGTTTTGTAATCATGCTTCTCAAAGGTATTGTTGCAACTTGATGATTATTTCTATAAGTAGATCGTTGGTAAAAGTTTGTTAAATAATTTGTTTCATATAAAGTTCAAAATAGTACCATTACTAATCCGACAGACGTTGCAAACGCTTTTAATAACTATTTTATTAAACAGACATAAAATAACATGACGAAACCACCGGACACTACGAATTTGACAAGTAACCCTAACTAAATGTTAATGCATCCAGTATTACCGCAAGATATTATGAGAGCGATACAATCATTAAAAAATAAAAGTAGCACTGAATATGATGGTACATGAACAAAGGCTGTAAAATTCGTACCAGGCGACATCGCCTTGCATCTGTGTCTTAACTTATGTATCAGTACTGGAGTATTTCTGGATAGTTTAAAAACAATTATAATGAAGCCACTTTAGAATTTTTTTAAAGAAGATCTAGCAAATTATAGACCAATTGCTTTAATACCCATTTTTTCTAAGGTTATAGATAAAATGATTTATAACTCTGTTAATAATTTCCTATCCAAATATAATGTTTTAAGTGCGGAACAAAAGGGTTTCAGAAAAAAATAAGGGTATAAATACAGCGGTTTACGATTTAATAAATGTCATATTGCAAAATGTGGATAAAAAAAGTACCAGTTTGCGCAATTTTCACGGTCATGACGAGAGCATTTGATTGTGTTAATCATGAAATTATTACAAAAAAGCTAGACATCATAGGCATCAGAGGAAATGTACTTAATCTCTTAAAATCATACCTTAACAATCGTAAGCGCAGCACACAGAAATATCTAGAATATGTCCAAAAAGTAAGCACGAAGAAAAATATTTATCTAAGGCAAGAATTATTAGGTATAGCCACAGACTTATATTGGCATGGCGCACCACAGGGCAGTGTCCTGGGCCCTTTACTATTTTTGCTATATATTAATGATTTACCTCGCCACATTGAACATCATATGGTCTTATTCGCTGACGATAGTAGTGCCTTAATTGAATGTATTTACAAAAAAATATACGAACATCACATAAATGAAACGTTAATAATCATTATACGCTGGCTTGAACAAAAAAACTTAGTGTAGATGCGTATGTACTTTTTAACCTAACGCTGTATGTGTGCAATTTAATAGTAACAGATAGCTGCGTACGTATTTAAGTCCCTAAAATTATTAACATTCCCATCACTTTATACTATTGAGGTGGCTGTTTTTGTTTAATAAAGTGTCCGCACATAGAAACCGGACAATCAGGAGACAATATAAAAATTTGCTAATTGTTAGTGGTTCCGATACCGCCCTATTAAAGAAAAGTATTTAATGTATGTGTCCGATCATTTTTAGCTAAAACTGTTTGCGTGCCCTAGTTAAGGTAGTTAGTATAAGGATCATTTTAAACTTAACATCTGTAACTTGTACCTACTTTCTGTGCAAATAAAGATCTATTCTATTCATTTTAAAATAAACTTACTTCTATTTCAGTAAAGTTTATGTTGTTTTCTTTAGTACGTTCATATTCTTTATTTCTTTGTACTTTTTGCTTGCTTCAAATCTTGCTGCTGAGATTTCGCCTTGGAAGACATTTACTTTAGGTTCTTTATGAAGAGCACACGTATTCAGCTCCTGCCAATATAATATTTTATGGTGCAAATCATAATGTTGTATAATCTAAGCAGGCCTAGGTACTTAGCACATACTGCAGAAGAAGCCTGATTATTCCTCGTGCACCTAGTAGCTAACGATTTGTTTAAGGATTCAGTCTACCTTCGCTTTTCTCCTTCATAATTTTATTTAAATGATAGCACATAACTCGTCTTCTACACACGAGGAAAATTGTCGAAACGAGGACTAGAATACACACTGTTCGGAAAATCTAGCAAACCGAGGTCTTAAATACACATTGTGTGGAAAAGCTACCTAACCGAGGACTTTTGTGTTAAAGTTAACACATAAGTCCTCGGATAATACAACAAACGTGAAATGAGTGTAAAGAGCCTGTGTATGAGTCGAGAGTGGCACCATCTGGTGGATACACAATGTCTGTGTATGCATATGAATATTTTTGATCAAACCGAGGTTCAGACAACTTTTTCGTGATAAGTATATAGAAAGACTCAAAATCGCTTGCAGAATACGAATCTTTGGTCAAGTCAAACCGAGGACCCTCGAAAAGGTCCTCGCTTTGAAAAGGTCCTCGGTCGTGCCTTGTGTATTCATACGCACGTCCTCGGATGGTACTTAAAACAAACACATACATACATTTTCATATGTATGAATGTGAATGGGAATTGTCTTTTTTTTTTGGGACTCATCTAGCAACCATAAGATGGGCCGACGGGATGCCAAGGAGAACCCTTACAATAAAGGAGAAATTGTACAAAAAGAGCCATAGAGCGATTCTGCGAAAGTCTGACTGAGCGTGGCGGTATTTATTTATTTAGGAATTGTGAGGAGACTGATGTAATAAGTCAAGGCAGTCAGTTTTGGACAACCAGAGTGTGCGGACGTGATAGTTTAGGCCAGTAGAATTTGGTAAATGCCAAGCCAAGAGGCCATGTCCAAGTGTGTTGGCTGTCGTAAAAAGCGATTAGTATTTAAAAAGTCAAATATGGTTGGGTCAAGCTCAGACTAATGTAATATTTTGCGTATTATGTGTGTGTGTGGGATGATGTGACTGGGTGAGTTCTTAATAGTTACGTACAATGAGGCATACGTTTTTAAACGGTTCCCGGTCTCACTGTAGTGGGTACATTGTAAACAGATAAATTTACGTAGCTATAAATGATTCATTTAAGCGCAAGCGTAACGATCCCTTTATTTACCCCGTCTCATCATCAAGACTATTACAAATATCAGTGACAACCTGCGAGCAACATTTATAATACTAAATCCTAATAAATATACTATATAAACACTTTTGCATACCCTCTTGTCTTCTTAGCTTCATATAATATTGATAATTGTAATACTTATGTTTCCTAACTGTGAATTCCCATTATTAACATCACCTTTGTCCCTGTCCCCAAGCTTTCTAAGTCGAGACAAAGCACATTAATTCATGGGAATTCATTTCTTATAGGTAACGGTAGGAGGGTGCCCAAGCCTGGTGCCGGGCCCTACAGGAGCACGCGGTGGATTGGAGCGTGCTCCCTCTCCCACAGCGAGAGCCGATAATAACTGTACGACGAGTATTAGCATGATCAGGGAAAAACGAAAATTTTATCAGTCTGGGGTAATTTAGGAACATTCACAACACTATAGACTATTTTCTTTTGATTTAAAATTTTAATCCTCTCGTCGGAAAAAAATAAAATTATGCATTTCCTCACTCAACCAAAAACAACCTCAAAAACAACTCTTAACACGCTCACAAAAATAACTAAATAATACAAGAACTTAGCTCACAGCGACAGCTAAGCTTTTATCCACTTTATAAGTATTTAATTAATTAACTCGAGTTATCCTTTGACTCATAATACGGAGTCATAACACAAATGTACAAACAAATATGGACCTCGAAATATGTTCTGCGTATGTTCTGAGTTAAGGTTTTACGGGTAGATTTCATTTCAGGACCGCAAGGTGAGGTTATTGTGGCATAGGCGGAGCGGACAGGCGGATCCAGTCTTAGGGCTACTACTGAGTAATTCTTGACGGATAATACCAATAACTTACTTGCAACCACTAAAGTAACGACGCAGTCATTTTTTGCCATGTCATGAGCTTTCCACCAATAGCTCGTGCTGACACGATGTGGTATAATAATTACCTGACATTACACTCACTTCCAACACAGTGCACAATTTTCAATTTATATTTATTAATTGCTTATTACTAAAATACTGGTACTCAGCTGCATCTGGACAGACTGGAAGTCAACCCCAACATATTATAGTTAGCCTCTTCCCAAGAGGCTAAGAAGATGATGATGCAGATGATGAGTCTCTTTTTTAAAGCTTGAAGTACCATTGTCCCAGGTATTGTAGGTAGGTACAGTACCTACAGCGTTGGCTGTTCACCCTCAGTTCTGGCTTTGTCTTATCTATAGTTGGGACACTAAAATAGCTAACTACTGCGGGTTTACTAAAATAGCCAACTAAAATCTAACATTGAACCAAATTCATCATCTGCCTAGCCGTTTTCCTAACTATGTTGGGGTTGGCTTCCAGTCTAACCGGATGCAGCTGAATACCAGTATTTTACATGGAGCGACTGCCTATATGACCTCCACAACCCAGTGACTGTGTAATACGATACCCCTTGGTAAGACTGGTTGTCAGATTTTCGGGCTACTGACGACCCGTAACGATTGTCAAAGATCCACCAATGACAGCCGAGACCAACGGTTTAACGTGCTTTCCGAGGCACGGAGGGGTCTTGGTTTGTGAAAATGGTCACCCATCCACGGACCAACCGCGGCAAGCGTAGCTTAACCTGATCGATCAACCCGTGCGGCTGTTATTACTCAGCCACGGGCCCGTCTAAAATAGCTAATTAAAATCTAAAATTGAACCAAATTATGGTTCAATTTTAGATTTTAGATAGCTATTTTAGTAAAGCAGTCAATCAATCAAACTTTTCCCAACTATTTTGGGGTCGGCTTCCAGTCTAACGGAATGCGGCTAAATACCAGTATTTTAGTTTTTTTTTTTTTATAGAATATAAATTAAAAATCGTGCACTGTTGAAGTGAGTGTATGTCACATAATTATTATACCACCTCGTGTCAGCACGAGCTATTGGTGGAAAGCGCATGACGTGACAAAAAAAAAAAACAACTGCTCGTTGGTTTAGTGCTTGCAAATAAGTTATTGGGGTTGTCAGTCAGGAATTACTCAGTAGCAGCGCGGAAACTAGATATATGTGTTCAGTTGATGCCAACAGGCTCGCCCCTATTAAATGCGATTTAAACATAACTGGCGAAATGTGGGTGTACTATAAATGTCATCATCATCTGGCTACCCTTTTCCCAACTATGTTGGGGTCGGTTTCCAGTCTAACCGGATGCAGCTGAATACCAGTATTTTACATGGAGCGACTGCCTATCTGACCTCCACAACCCAGTTACTGGGTAATACGATACCACTTGGTAAGACTGGTTGTCAGACTTTCGGGCTTCTGACTGCCCGTAACGACTGTCAAAGATCCAAGAATGACAGCCGGGACCAACGGCTTAACGTGCTTTCCGATGCACGGAGGGGTCTCGGTATGTAAAGATGGTCACCCATCCACAGACCAACCGCGGCAAGCGTAGCTTAACCTGACCGATCGACCTGTGCGGCTGTTATTATTTAGCCACGGGCCCTAAATTTATGTTGCAAAAAATCGCCAGTAACTATTTTTATAGCGCTGCTCAAGTTGAACGACAAGCCTAAAAGTTGTAAGTTACAAAACAAATATCGTCATCTATTCAGGTACAGACGCCAGCACATCAAGCTACTACAATCTGTCAAATTTCTTTAATAGATTCTCAACTTTATCGCTAAAGCCTTAAGATTCAAGGTTGATTGGAAAATTGTGACAGTTTCGAGTAGCTTGACCTGCTGGCGTCTGTACATTCGGGAACAGTAAGTATGACGGAATATCAAAGTAGGTTAACCGGACGATATACTCCAACTTCGCATGAATACCTGTAACTTTGGGTAAGTAAGTAAGTATAATTATTTATTTTACTAAAAGACTTAGCCTAGGTAACATGAATGTTAATTAAAAATGGGATGGTTATGGCTATTACATTTGAGAAGACCCCTGTCCTTCAAACTAGGAAAATCCTGTATCTTGAAGGAGTGGAACTGATACAAAGTGAGCGAATGACATGCGAGCGAGCTGAACCAATTCAATACTGAATAATGTTCCTACAAACATGACTGTCCCGTACCGTTCTAATTAAAGTATTTTCGTCGTTATAAATTTCTCCAAAATTTTCCATTGTTATTTTCCTAAATTTTGCTACTTGGGACTGTGTTAACGATGATAATATGACTAAAAAGGGGGTGACTATCGAGATGACGACTAATATTAATAATAATTTATTTAATAAAAACGTTTGCAAAAGGTGTATATTTAGCCAAGAGTGGCAAATTCCCTATACAATTATAGTGCCTAAAAATAAACTACAACCAAAATATTTTTTTTTATCACAGGTGTAAGTAATGATGGTTCGGAATTCGAGTCTTAGGTAGCGACCTACCCGAACTAGGTTTGATTCAAGCCTGTGTTTCTGTGTATGGCTCTATTAAAGCAATCAAGGTGTGTACAAAGCCAGCAAATGAGATCAGATGAGGCATCACAAATAGTTTAATTCTATACGAGATTAATCTCTGACTCCTCCAGTTCATTGTGGACGAGGTCCTCAAAAAAGCTATGTTACGCTAAAACTCATTACAGCCGCGCTACCTTAAGGGCAGATTTCATTGTACACCCGCCTAAGGGCTGTGAATAATTCATTCCAAGCGAGCTTTTTGCCGAATAAACATTAACCATTCACGACTATACTTATATAGGGAATATTGTTTTTCTTTTTTTTATGCAAAGCCTGTAATAATCAGATATTGCTGTTGGTCTACAGGTTCCACTTGGATGAAATATAAACTGTCTCTTAATTAAGTACAAGCAGAGGGGCAATTCTCGTAATTTTAAGAGCGTTCACAGTCTGATCTCAGTCTCAATCTGTCAAAAATTACATCTAATTTCCCTACATTTTGACAAGTTTTTGACATTTGTTTGTCGCCGAGATGAGACTGCGACTAGATTTTGAACGTTTTAAATTACGAGAATACGCCTTCTGTTCTTTTGCATCCTCGTCAAATTTCAGGAGGCTGTTACGAAAGACATAAATAATCATATAAAATTACGAGCCCTGGTAAATAATGAATACATACTAGTTTTTTTAGTTATTTAAATTTGACAATATTTCAGAATACACCACTTTAAAAGAACAGAATCGCGTTGAGGTATCGTATAAGCGGCTGCGTTTGTATGTGTGTGTAGAAAAAGGGCAGTTACAGTGCGGTCTCACACAGGCCGCGTTTTAAAATGCGTGTCCCACACATACCCGAAAATTAGAAAAAAAACTTACATATTTTTTCATTGATTCGTGTCCAGAATCAGTAGCTCTTCCTTGAATTTGACGAGGATGCAAAACAACGTTCAGATACAATATGTGTTGTTATTGACTAAAAAAAAAGAAAAAAAATGAAAAATGACACCTTGTATAAAACTCAAAAAATTAAAAGTTAAAATAAATTAAAAAGACGAGAAGACTAAATAAATAGAGTTATTTATAAAGTTATATCCTTTTTTCAGAAAATACAACATGACCTAATTTTAATGTACAAAATGGAGCATCTCCTTTAATAGAATGAACGATTTTTTATTAGTATTTTATTTCATTAAGAGGGAATCTGTTTAATAATGAATATTCCACCAAAAAATTTACTTAATTTATAATTTTGTACATCGTTGTTAAAAAATATTTAATATACATTTCAAATTCATTAAATTATATATATTTGTTTCTTGACTTTTAATGATCCTTACTTACATTCTGTTTTTGTTTCGTTTCCGTTCATACATCAGAAGCCCAATTCTCGTAATTAAAAACGTTCAAAATCTGGTCACAGTCTCATCTCGGCGACAAACAAAATGACGAAAACTTGTCAAAAATGTAGGGAAATTAGAGGTATTTTTGACAGATTGAGACTGAGATCAGACTGTGAACGTTCTTAAAATTACGAGAATTGTCCCTCTGGTCATACTACTACTACATACTATGCACCTGAGGTTCCCGTCACCTCCCAGAGTATCCACTTACACTTGTTAATACCTAAAATATAAAACATTAAAATAAATTCTCAAACACAACCATTTCATTTCCATCCAGATTCACTAACTATAAAACAGACCCAAGAAAGGATAAACCTAAAATCAAAAATCCGGAGATAATGTCGAACCTATCATTCTATACGTATTCGTACCGCGCGTCGTGCGCGCTATAAAAACGGAACCATTACGTTTAGTGCCGCTGTCATAAAATCATTATGTACTGTAAATCATTTGAGTTCACTTTGTGAATGCTAAGCTGAGGAGCTGATAGAAGAATGTTGGTTTGTCAAGTTGTATAGCTTAATCAGCCTATATGTTCCCACTGCTGGGACACAGGCTTCCACTTTTCGAGAGGAAGTGGACTATAATCTACCACGCGGGCCCAGTATGGTTTGGTAGATGTCACATATGTCTTCGAATTTTTGGTTCTAAGACATGCCGGTTTCTCAAATTCCTGGTCTAATATTAGGTACGTACGAGCTAAAATATACTTATCTGCTGTGATGAAAAGATAACCTAATCCTCAAAGTATCAGGGCAGGATGACCAGCGAAAGCTGGAAGTAGGTTAAATGGTATACATTTAACCTACTTCTTGTCTTGGCTTGACTTTATTAAAACTTTCGTTTAAGAACAGAGAAATTAAAAACTAAACCAAGCAACGCCATTCAACAAAGTTAACTAAACTGTAAATCTTCAATTCAGTACGCACCCAGACGATCATAATGTCATTACAATATCTGAAATGGCACCGCCTATAAAATCATTACGATCAATCATCTGGGGCACAAACAAGAATACGAAAATGTAAGGGAATGTGGCACTAGGGATGAATTACTTTTCAGAAATAATTCACAATAGAATAATGCACAATCAGCCTATAATGTTCCCACTGCTGGGACACAGGCCTCCTCTTTCTGTAAGAGGGAGTGGGCTGTAATCCACCACGCGGGCCCAGTGTGGGTTAGTAACGGCCTTGACTTACTGGCGAAAGTAGGGGTACTATAGGAACACCTCTGCCCCACCTGAAACAGGGCAGGTTAAAAATAACCTCAGCATTGAAAGAAGAAAAAAAAGAATAGTTACCACTTCTTTAATGCCATTAAAAAAATTACAATTGTATTTTAAAAAGGTTTTTAATACGGAATTCATGAGGAACGTTTCATTCAAGAAAGATCCACAGACCTCAATGCTTGGAAAGTTAAAAAAAAACTCAATATAATAATCTCGCTCTAAATTATACTTTCTTCTACAATTACTTAGATTCGTCTCAAATATAATATAGGCGTAATAAACCGTAAAAATTATTTTCGCCTGAATGATTGAGGAACTTCTCGAGATGATGTGTTGGAACACGCACCACGAATGACTTGAAGTTCGTGTTGTGACGCGACTCCAACTTCTCCACCCTCAAAGTCCAGTTGGTCTTCACACGCATTTACTCCACGATCTCCTCAACCTTCGTGGAGTGGTGCAGTCTGGGCACGTACAGCTGCGTCGTCGGGATTGCTGGACGCAGCAGCATGTTACGTCCTGCCGGCGCGGTGCCGCACTGGTACTGTCAAGAAGGCTTCTTCTTCTTCTTCTTTCTTGTTATGCCTCGTTGGTCTAGTGGTTGCGAACGCTACTGCTGATCATGAGGTCCTGGGTCAAGCGAAGAATTATTTTTAGAATTTTTCCATCTAAAGATTTGGACAAGAACAATTACGTCTCTCGGGTCACATATACATGGTAAACGGACTAACTCTTAAATAAACTGTCTAAAATGTCTTGTATATAATTTATAGTGTGCCCTACTTTCGAATATCGGTCAAAACCGACCTTAATTTGAAAAGAAAATCCCCGTAGCAGAAACACAAAGTAAATACTGATTAGGGCAAAAAAGCCAACACGTTTGGACATGTCACGTCAAGCGTAACAATTAACTAGGGGTAAGGTTTAAGTGGCTTGCTTTCTGACGTTTCATGGTTTATTTGGTTGACTAATTTTCTCTGTTTACTAGCAAAATGTGAACTGATAAAGTGGTAAATTGGCCTCCAAAAATATTTTCTAAGCTAACTTTAACCGTAAAAGCTACTAGTAATCTTTTGGGAGAATCTATAAACAATAGAAAAACGTTGTTTTTGACAAGGCTTGTCTCGATTTAAATTAAGTAAGAATTGGTCTTTGTTTTCAGCTGTGAAAGAGAATTCTTCGATAAACTAACACGTCTTTAGAATACCTATGTTCTATATGCATTCATTTACTACCTCATCGCCCTGCAGCAAATCCTGCAGAAAATACATCTTCAAAGTTGCAATTAGTAGTGGCGGTTCTCCAAAACACCAAACAATAAGATTACAAACTCATTAAGTGAGGATTGTATCCAAATTCCTGCAGTGGAGCGTTAGAATAGTTCTCGCCAACTCGCTGAGGAACGCGGGGCTCATGGGCACAGAGTAGATAGTTACAAAAGGCCGGCCCTATACAAAGAGAAGATGCACGTACACAAATAAATATAATAGAAAATAGATAAATAAATAGTACAAAACTATACAAAAAAAAGGAACTTACAATAAAAAAAATCTATTGCAATAATATGGCTATTGGCGCCTAATTGAACTTTTTACTACCAGTCTTTCTGTAACTTGTACATAACTGGTGAATGGTGTACTTAAAACCATTTGAAAGTTTACAGACGTGATGTTATGAAGGAATCTCATTCATCTCACAACTTTTTTGCGCAACTTTCATTGTTGTTGTTTTGTATTGGATTAGCGCAAGTGGATTCGCGCTAAACGTCTTTCGAGCAAGTGGATTCGCGCAAGTGTTTTTCGGGCAGGTGTCTTTCATGCAAGTGTCGTGTCGCGCAAAATTCCATTCACAGATATCTCTTTTCGCGCAAGTGTCTTTCGTGCAAGTGTCCTGTCGCGCACATGTCCATTCGCGGAAATGCCTTTTCGCGCAAGTGGGTTTGTGTAAGTTTCTTTCACGGAAATGTCTTTTGCGCAAGGGTCCTGCTGCCACCGTGTCTACATACAGCGAGTACATTGTTTGAGATCACCGTACGTATAGTTATTTCTACATTTATATCTGTAATTAATATGGGATACATAATAAAGAATAATATTCTGCAGTCAACCACACATCAGTGTTTATAATCCGACATTGGCAGCGCCTTTAAGTTATAGTAGTAAGGGTGTGCTGTTGGCTGTTCGCAATTATGACTATTTGCATACTTTATCCCTCGTTCTATGAATCGGTCTTCTGTGTCGTATCTATTCCGTGTCGTGGGACTGTGGGGCTCGCGGGATTCGAGTTGTGCCGTCATACCTTTTAGAGAGCTATGCAGACCGTAATAATACCTTGCAATTTAATGCTGATGTAACATATTTTATTCAAATTGCTAACAATAATTTCAAATGTGGGACGGATTATTTGCCCTGCCATCATGTATATATTCTTATATCCCATTATTTTCCAGATTGCATTATCTATTAGCACAATCGGCCTATTATGTCCTCATTGCTGGGACACAGGCCTCATCTTTGAGAGAGTGGGCCATGATCCACCACGCGGGCCCAGTGCAGGTTGGTAGATGTCTTATGTCTTTCCTTACGATGATGTTTTCCTTCACCATTTTGAGAGCAGTGGTGGTGAAAAAAACGTATTATTTTTTATTTGGCAATCCACAGTAAACACACTATTTTCTTACGACCTTCAAACATCCACCATCACAGATCGGATCCCTCCACAACCCTAGAGCAAGTATTAGCCCTACTTTTACCCCATATAGAGATAACCTAAGATACTTGAGACCCCTTATAAAATGACCCCATAACGGGTCCGCATGAAAAACGACGACATTAACTGGATACCTACTATAGAGAAAGTTTTTCTACCGCTAATATATTAGGAAAGGAGGAGTTTGGCGGGATCGTGTGGCATGGGATTAATATATCCACAAATGTTTGTTAACTTGATTATGGCAATTCAATTATTATTTGGATTAACATACGAGAGGAAACATAGTAGAGAGAGACGTTAGGGACGTTTCAGTACAAGACGCTTTTGTTCGTTCGCCATTTTATTAGCAAAGAGAGTTCTTACATCCTATTGCAGAGAGATGGAGCATATACCACAGATAATATAAAGGTAGGTAGTAAGTACCGACGCCAGCACATTGAGCTACTACAATCTGTCAAATTTCTTTAATAGATTTTCAAATTTATCGCTAAAGCATTAGGTTCAAGGTTGATCGGGAACATTTTACAGTTTTGGGTAGCTTGACCCTGGTGTCTGTACACACAATATTTTACAGAAGGTTGATAGTGGTTACATCACAGAGATACAGGAAGTGACGTAAAGGGAAGTCAAATAACCGTTCTACACTGGAAAAGTGAGTTGCTACACAAACAAAAGCGTTGATGTTATGTGTATTTATTTGTATTCGATTTTGCCGCTGGACTGCAGGGTTGTGTAACAAGCTAACAGTGACAATAATAATAATATAACTACATTTATTTCGGAAATGTCAATTCCATATAATGTTAGTAACAGAAGTCCTAAAACCTATGTTAGTAATTGCAGCATTCTCGAATACATTTCTACTGTAAAATAGATAAAAATAAAAATAAACACAATCAATCAATTTAGAAAATGAAATTAAAAATAACAGTACAATTTAATATAATATAATTTATTTCATTACATTTAGTCTACTTGAATTTACCCTAAACTTAACTACTAAATACTTTTCACTAATTTAAATATCTTTCCTCAGCACCGGGTCCGCAGCTATGCCTACGCTATGGGACCAGTGCATCAGAAAAGGGCAGTCTGGCCTCGCCACAATAACCTTCAGGACGCTATTGGAGCCGGACGTATCCTACGCATTAGGGATGCCGTTCTTTTGCGCATGACAGCCTCAAAACGATCTATGCGTGTGTTAGATTATTTAGTATATACTAGAAGTATATGTACCTATATATTACCCAAATAACAAGCTTGAATATCAGAATGGTTACTAGTTAGTTATTTACTGTGTATGAAGATTATTATTGAATATGGTTTGTAGGGGAAGGGTTTCATGAAGTAAAGCACAGATAGACAAGGCTAAGCATTTATTTTAATTTAGGCTTGTCAGTAATTAATCAGAAAGCTAGTCGTCCGTTCGTAAAACTAGGTCATCATGGAGAAGAAGGACAAGAAACTCCATGGAAGCAGTATTAAAGTATTCTATCAATACATTTCTTACGTTGTCATAAATTATCGTTATCTTTAAAAATAATTAATTCTATCTCTTGTACAACGGTCCAAGAGAATTCAAATAATAGCAACATAATAACCATAGCTAGGAATATTGGCCATAATATAACTTACAGAACAACATAGTCATAATAAGCAATAATTAAGGTATAATATCAAATTACTTAACTTACGTGACATCTGGTCGATCTATTCCACATAATAACGGCACTAGAACTAACCAACTGAACATCTGCCAAGCAACTGAACCGATAACGTCGTTACAATCCTTTTTATACACTACCAACGTCTTTTACGTCAAACTTCTACCTCCATTTTGAAACAATCACAGATTATCATATATTTTAGCTTAATATCTTCGAACACAGGTAATAACAAACAAATCTTATGTAGTAGAACAGTTTTAAAACATTATAAGGTAATTAATCAATTTAATAGGAGTTGATTACTAATTCTTAGATATCATCAAAAAGTATATCAACATCAACTGACAGTATTGTGCCAATCGTTTGAAATAACCTATTATATTAAAATGGCAATATAAAATCTAAGATATACTACAAGTATAATCAAATATTACTTAATCATTTATAGCAATAACATTTAAGTGTTTTTTACAAGTTAAGACTGTTGTTTTTTGTAAACACAATATCTAGTCAAATTAAGTACTTCTACGTTGGTCCCAGGCTTCTTAAATGTGACAGATGCCATTATCCAACAAACAATATTCTAATATTATAATTATATCAAAATGAAATATCTAACACGTGCCTCGGCAAACATGCCCGACGCACTACAGAACCGCGGAAGTCCCACCAGCACCCGAAAAGCATTGTTGTACTGAACGCGGAGGGCGCTGTAGGCCTTCTGCGTATACCTGACCCACAGGCTGCAGGTGTAAAACGTCTGGCAGTATGCCTTCCTTTACAATGGCTTTCATTTTGATAGTTCATCAACATTAATATGTATGACGTCTCACAAAGATACTTTTAATTAAATTCTATTAACACAATGATGTCTGTGTCTCCCTAAAACTAACAAACAATACAATTAATATTCCAATTACATTTAGTTCATTGGTATTCATGCTCTACATTCAATGTTTAGACCTACAAACCTATTTATCTTAATTAATAGCTCACGTATTTTGTTAACTAAAACTTACAAAACAACGTCACGAAGCCTCAATCTAATTCTTATTGCCGGAGTAATACCGAATTAGTTCATGGCATTTTTGTAAAAAGACAGGACAGAATTCGGAACACCACGCTGCGTTCCAGCCAGGCTCAAAGGGGATTGGGTGGGCCGCATGCATGACGACTGCTGGGCAAAAGTGTCCACACAATGGGTGCATGAAAATGGATAGAGCCGCCGATGCATCGGCCCAGAAAGAGGTGACAAAATGACCTGGACGCGTACCGCGAGGGCTGGTTCGAGACGGCGCGGGAAAAGACTTCCAGAATAGACTTTGGGGAAGCATTTGCTCAGCAGTGGGACAACCCAGGCTAATTAAAAAAAATATGGAGCAGGGTAAAACTTTTCTAAAATTATTATTATTGCACAGTATTTGACACGTTCACTGCAATGTTATGGTAAGGTTAAAGTCGTCGTACTGGAATAAAACAGTAGCTACTAAATGACCAGAGGGGTAATTCTCGTAATTTTAAGAACGTTCACAGTCTGCACCCTAATTGCGTAACACACAATCAATCGTAATCTGAATCATTTTAAAACAAATTGCTAATCCATTGCTTCATAAGTTCGAAAAATTTCTGCTCAACACGTAAATAACGCAATGAATGTTGTTGAACTGTCAAAATAAAACCGATTCCGATTGATTGTGTGTTACGTAATACGTCTAATTTCCCTACATTTTGGCGAGTTTTTGACATTTGTTTGTCGCCGAGATGAGACTGCGACTAGATTTGGAATGTTTTAAATTACGGGAATACAGGCCCAGGTTACGCGCTTGAAACGTGACACGAACAACATGACATAATTTTGTTACTTTTGACGAGTAAATCTCGAATACCATGGACACAAAATGCAACAAAATGTCTAAGTCTGAAATGATCAAAACTCAGACTAAACGTAAGTGGGGATAAAAAAATCACACCGTTTAACAGTCCTGCGTCACCAAGCTTCCTCACACATCTCTGGTGGAAACGTAGCCAATAGCTAATGGACACATAATGTCTTGAATGCTGTTAATTATTTATACGACATTTAAATAGTCCCTTCAAAAGAAGAAAAGAGACACAAAACGTAAACATGACTTGCTACTCTTGCCTAACGACAAACTTTAGTCAAAACAAAACCAGGCTGAAACCGCTTAGACCGAGCCCAAACTTTTATAGGCACACTTAGTCCAAACACGTCCTGATAAAACTTACAGTTTCTAAAAACACAGTTTGACCAGACAATGTTTGAATATCAACACTTTGACCAGTGTTACTTGAACTCTTCAAGACCCCTGCAGTGATGAAAATGAGGTGCTTTTGGTACTGGTTTAGAGGAGGGGAAGGTCTTATATGTATGTATAAATTGGTATTAGGTATCTATAATGGCAAGAGGAAGACTATTTATTTAGTTATGTTGGTGCAAGGCATGAGAAGAAGCGGTTGCTACTTCAGTATCTGTATACGACAACTCTGTAGTAGCAAAATATTCGATTTTTACGAGCTAATCAAATAAAGAGTTTGAGTTTTGTATAATCAAATGCGAGCTAATAATATTGGATGGGCGACCTACAGAAGATCCACGATCCACTGACCTACAGACCAGGCAAGCATGGAATAAAAGGGAGGAGGCTTGTACAATGTGTGGAACAAGGCTGCCAAGGAGAAGATATTGGAATCGCTTTTCTTTGTCATTTGGGACCTCAACCTTAATACTTCAAAACGAGCCAACTTTGAGACAAGTTGAACACTTGCGCCATTAAACTCTTTGGTACCTTCGTGAGCCTCTGAAATTTTCAGTTTCAATCAATTGTAAGCGGTTGATACCAAACAAAAGTACAAACAATACTGTTATTTATTTTATTCAAAGTATTCATGGTTACGTGAAATGTTATATTTTGTAAGTGGCTTTGAATTTTATTTGATTGTATTAGTTATTTGTACGTTTGATAGTCAAATAAGCTTTTATTGTAGTTTTCATAAAGGTTTCTTTAATCAAAAATATTAGCTTTATTTCACAAGCTTTATCCGCCTTATTTCACACGTATCCTAAACTGTTTTATAGCTCGTGTGACCTAAACTCGCACTTAAGTCACGCTTCTCTGTGTAAAAATGGACTGCTTAAGTCACCGAAAAGGTGTCAGCGTGAACTAAACACGTATACTATTTTATAGCTCGTGTGACCTAAACTCGCACTTAAGTCACGCTTCTCTGTGTAAAAATGGACTGCTTAAGTCACCGAAAAGGTGTCAGCGTGAACTAAACACGTATACTATTTTATAGCTCGTGTGACCTAAAACAGCACTTAAGTCATGCTTTTCTGTGTAAAATTGACTACTTAAGTCACAGAACAGCGTGACTGAACTCTCATAAAGACCATTGGGATTAACTGTTACCACTTACCAAGCAAAGCTCAAATATGTTCTACCGCTTCCAGGCTAAGTTGAAATTAGGTGTCACAGTTAGCCCCTAAGTTAAAGTCATCTAGCTTCGTCCTAACAATGCCCAAAGATTTGTGTCCCAGCCAACTTTCTTCATTTGTCAAGTTTCATTCGATATTTCAATGGAAACCGTTGCTTCCCATTACAAAATTAATCGTGCAGCTCCTAAAATATATTTCAGTCTTTATGTGCGAAGATGTAAAGTCGAAATTGTATAATAGGAACGGTAGAATGGTTTTGTTTAAGTGACGTAATATTTCCTGCAGCACCTGCGAGAAATCACAATATACAGATTATAAAATATGATTCTGGATACAATGACGTTGCTGGAACGCTGGTTTTATAATACAATGCTTTTTACTTCACATTCAGGTGAACACCTTAACAGAAGATTTGGTAGATAATCAGGGATCTTTACGTATTAAACGCATAATAAATTATCTGACAAGTTGGTATTATATGTCAAAAACTTAAGGAGGCTTGTCATAAGAGATAGGCCTGTTTTTAACACAACTGGTTATAAGACTTAAAAATAGACTTCGTGGACACAGGCCTCCTCTCTGAGAGAGTGAGTGGGCCGTAATCCACCACGTGGACCCAGTGCGGGTTGGTAGATGTCACACGTCTTCGAATGTTTTTAGTTCTAGGACATGCATGTTTCCTCACGATGTTTTCCTTCATCGTTTTGAGAGCTGTGGTGATGAAATAATTTACGACCTACGACCTACAACTCGTTAGTAGCGGCCATTTGCAGTGGACCACCTGTCTGCTCTCTATTTATAAAGAAATCGAAAGCTTAGCAATCCGACAATTATTTTTTTTAAAGTAGGTACTAACTCTTTAAAAAGTCGCCATTTTTTTGTAAAGGTAGGAAATCCCAGGAATCATTATAGATGCCTTCATTATAACGATAAACACGTAATCAGAGATAAGAAGAAGATTTCACAAGGGAATGCTTAGAACGTTATTGTAAAGAAAACAAGTGTTATTTTGTATGAAAAAGTTTTTTCAATAATCTCTATTGCCGCATATACTTTGATTTGGTCCTCTGCATAACTTTTGTTTTTAGTTAAATGCTAGTAAAGAGGGGCCCGTGGCTAAATAATAACAGCCGCACAGGTCGATCGGTCAGGTTAAGCTATGCTTGCCGCGGTTGGTCTGTGGATGGGTGACCATTTTTACATACCGAGACCCCTCCGTGCCTCGGAAAGCACGTTAAGCCGTTGGTCCCGGCTGTCATTCGTGGATCTTGGACAGTCGTTACGGGTAGTCAGAAGCCCGAAAGTCTGACAACCAGTCTTACCAAGGGGTATCGTATTACCCAGTAACTGGGTTGTGGAGGTCAGATAGGCAGTCGCTCCATGTAAAATACTGGTATTCAGCTGCATCCGGTTAGACTGGAAGCCGACCCCAAAATAGTTGGGATAAGGCTAGGCAGATGATGCTAGTAAAGAAGAGGCTCGTAGATAAATGATACCAGCCGCACCGGTCGAACGAAGGTTAAGCTACGCTCGTCGCGGTCGGTTCATGCATGGGTGACCATCCATTACGTACCAAGATCTCTCAGTGCCTCGAAAAGGTCTTCTCATTTTACTTTATTTTAAACCCCACTCGACATAAAAATCACTGGCAGTTTCTTATTTCAATAACACGAAAAACAAACAATTTTAAAACAACAATGAACCTGAAAATAATGAAAAAATATTACCAGTTCTTTTTTTTAAATCGTAGCACGTGCACGTGTATTATCTGGCTGTCCCATGGGAAAAAGGCATGAGTTTATATCTGAAACAACAAGTCCTTTTAAACTTTCAACAACTTTATCTCCACGAAATCTTGAAACCAACAAATGTGTTAGCAATTTTCTATCTCTAATGCCTATCGCACTTCTGGGAAACATTTCAGCGAGCCTGTTCGACAAACGTAATATCTACTACCTAGAATTGTACAATTGGGAGATATTACGATGTCAAACGACAATATAGGTACTGATTTGAGGCTGCCTTGATAAATTACCTGGATTTCTGAGAAAAAGATTTATTATTTTCTTGGAACTATTTTTAGCACCAAATGTAATATTCACGTTTAGCTGACAAAGACAAGAGCATAATAAATTGTGCTGTCAGTCTTACCGAAAGTTGCTTCCTTAAGTTTTGAGTTTGATAAATGCGCGCACTGACTCGACAGGTCCACTTAATTTGTGTGTTTCTACGTGTATATGTGTACCGAATTTCAACTTAATTGGTCCATAAGATTCGGAGAAGATCGGCCGTGACAGACAAACAGACAGACAAGCAAGTGATCCTATAAAGGTTCTGTTTTTCCATTCGGATGAATGGAACCCTAAAATTTAATCAGATTGTCAGAATTCCAAGGTAAGCCGATACCAAGTTAAGAGTATTTTCAAAATTGGAGTTCCTTCTTAAATAATCTCCTCACCTCTAATCACACTGTAGAATTTCCTTCCCAAGTTTGAAAATAACAAATAATCTTGAAGATAAGATAAGGTGAGTATATTATTTTCTATCTCAGTACATTGTCCATAAGGGAGCCATTTTCTTAGTAGCTCTATATTCTTTATCGTGCACTTTATTTTTTAAGGTAATAGAAACTGTCAATGGCGTTGTTGATACAATCTTTGTACGAGCTCTTGTAAGAGAACGGTGAGTTTTCGAACACATTTTGTGAAGGTTTTTTTTAAACCACCAGATTTTTATATTTTTGAATCATTAAGTAAAGTTGAATCAGTAGCGGTCCCAGCATTACAAGTTGCATGTTCAAACCCAGCCAGGCGCTTTACTTTGTGAAATTTATTTCATCATCACTGCTCTTAAAACAGTGAAGGAAAACATCGTGAGGAAACTGGGATACATATTATAGAACCGAAAATTCGAAGACATGTAACATCTACCAGTCTGTAGGGGGCCCGCGAGGTGGATTATGGCCCACTCCCTCTCACAGAGAGGAGGCCTGTGTCCCAGCAGTGGGAACAGTATAGACTGATAATGATAAGTAAAGTTAAGTTAGTTATGTAAAAGAAAACTTTGAGTGACTATGTAGTTAATTTATCACATCGTAAGAATCAAAATGCATTGCATACCTAAATCAACTAATCATCATCTGCCTAGCCTTTTCCCAACTATGTTGGGGTCGGCTTCCAGTCTAACCGGATGCAGCTGAATACCAGTATTTTACATGGAGCGACTGCCTATCTGACCTCCACAACCCAGCTACTGGGTAATACGATACCCCTTGGTAAGACTGGTTGTCAGACTTTCGGGCTTCTGACTACCCGTAACGACTGTCAAAGATCCACGAATGACAGCCGGGACCAACTGCTTAACGTGCTTTCCGAGGCATGGAGGGATCTCGGTATGTAAAGATGGTCACCCATCCACAGACCAACCGTGGCAAGCGTAGCTTAACCTAACCGATCGACCTGTGCGGCTGTTATTATTTAGCCACGGGCCCCTCTCCCAAAAACCCAAATCAACTAATACTGATCTATATTTGCCTGGCTTGATTCCGGATTGCCGGAATTTCAACATAAGTACAGTCTCCTAACTATGTTTTTGGTGACATTAACAAATTTTTATGTTATTTTTTTATCGATCTAACGTGACATTTTCCCATAGTGCACATTCTTTCATTAACTCCAATTATCAGCACGAAACGAGATCCTTCGCTCGAAAACTCAAAAATATCTTTCCCCTAGCAAAAAAGTCAACTTAACAAAAATAAGTCCCCGAACACTTTATTAAAACTTCTCTCCTTAACAAACTTTTTCGTGAAAACTTTTCCGTACACCGGTACAGTAATCGAATACCTTTTTAAATCTGACAGGTGTCAAAGTGATAACAAGTGGCGCTTTGTTTAGCTCCGTAACTTTTGTTTTAGGGAGCTCGTTAAATGTTGAACCCGAGTTTTTATTAAGAGGACAACATGATAAAGATATAAATATAATCTTTATTTTTGTTTATCTTTCGGAGTTCAGACTTGTATTTTTAAACAATGAATGATTACGGTCCATTCCTGAATCGAGGTCTCTGGATTAAAAAGGCAGAGAGAAGAATCATTATTAGAAACCGTGGTGGATTTACAACTAAGGATTGGTTTTCGGGATACTATAGATATTTTCCTCTCATAAAACTAAGTGTCAAAAATCAAATACGTCTTACTTTGTATCTGTCAAATTGTTATCTCAATGAATGCATCTGCCTTTTCTCAATTATGTTAGGGTCGGCTTCTAGTCTAATCGGATGTAGCTGAATACCAGTATTTTATACGGAGCGACTGCCTATCTGACCTCCCCAACTCAGTTACTGGGTAACACGATCTTCCTTTGTAAGACTGGTTGTCAGACTTTTGGGTTTCTGACTAGCAATAATGACTGTGAAAGATCTATGACAAAAAAATTACAAAATGTATAATATTGACAACTTTTTATTGTTTGATTACGAGGCTTTTGGCTACTTTGTATGTGTAAATTTAACGTATTTTATTTTTTGTAATAAGCCTTTTGTTTGTTCAGCATAAACATTTGCTCTTTTTTTTACGAATGACAACTGAGACCAAACTAGATATTTAATGGATGATCACCCATCCACGAACCGACCTTAGCAAGCGTAGCTTAACCTTCATTCGACCGGTGCGGCTGTTACCCACGAGCCCCTAACTAAAAACAATACCCAGAAAACTAATTTTAAAGTTTCACTCGAAAATGTCCCAATAAAATTTGTTGATGTAATATCTCGGAAAAGTTACCGTGCTCCGGGGAAATCATTGTAACTGCGCCTGGCAGTCCGATCAGTTGATAATAAATATATCATTGATGGCCGTCGTAAAAGCTAAGGGCTGATTGTTATGCACCACGCTGTTTTCATCGGGTAGACTTCGGAAAAGTTTGATAATTTTGCATACTATTTGTGAAGTATCAAGTTTAATTTCAGGAGTAGGTAATGCTGCTAAATATATGACATCACTATCACCATTCTTCTGCCCTTGTCGTAATTTATTTGGGCGCAACTTGTCTTTTTATATGACATCACTATCACCATTCTTCTGCCCTTGTCGTAATTTATTTGGGCGCAACTTGTCTTTTTATATGACATCACTATCACCATTCTTCTGCCCTTGTCGTAATTTATTTGGGCGCAACTTGTCTTTTTATATGACATCACTATCACCATTCTTCTGCCCTTGTCGTAATTTATTTGGGCGCAACTTGTCTTTTTCTTACATACTTTTGTATTAGTCGTCAACTCAGTAGTCACGCCCGTTCTAGCTGTAGGCAAAAATGTGGACTGTATTATTAATAGATCAACAAAATGGCGAACTGCTGACACATCTAATATTTATTTTTTGTAAAAAGAGTAAAAAACCATAAATATAAGCATATAAAAAGGTAGCAACACTGGCCATATCATCTCAGTCCATCCATAGTTTCTAAAACTAAGACAGGTGTTTCATAAAATGAACAAAAAAAAACAGAAAAATAGATGTCCACTTTTTAACAAACTTTCAAGTAAAGTTGTTGAAAAGTGGACATCATTATTTCTCTATCATATGACGCCATGTTGAAGTATTTTATTTTTATTTGCCCAGGACTGTAACCGCTATTTAGTTTTTTTTTTTTGCCTAGCCGTAATTTATTTTTGGCACTCGGCAATTGAACATAATTTTTAATTTCATGGCCTGAAAAGGTAATTTCGACCATATCAAATAAAAACTATATTTCTTCACTATCACAATCAGATGGTAACGCTTTGCGTGACTTGCGTGTTTCATAGCATGTGCCCAAAAATAATTCAACAATTCGACGACCTTACAACTTCTAACACGTTCTAACGACCAAAACCACCAATTAGAATCCACCAAGAGACTAGTTAAATGGCAATGAGTACCTAAATAGGTCACAGAGTAGTCACCGCACAGATACGTCAAGTGTCTCACGTTTGCCACGGTAATTACCACGCGACAGCCGTGCGGTCAACGGTTACAAGTTGCCATTCATTACGGGCACAAAAGAGGAATTCCTATAGTCTGTGGTATTCAGACGACTTGATAATGGATTGGGTATATACGTGTGAGTGCTTTAAGGTGCACCAACATGTTACTTTTTGCGTTTGTATGGTTTTTAGTGAGAGGCTCGTGGCATAAATAATAACAGCCGCACCGATCGATCGAAGGTTAAGCAACGCTTGCTGAGGTCGGTTCGTGGATGGGTGATCATCCATTTAATATCGACTTTAGTCTCTTGTCATTCGTAAAAAAAGAGCAAATATTTATGCTGAACAAACAAAACGCATATTAAAAAAAAAAACGGGTTGCACTCCGGGAGTGCCGGCAGAAGTGAAAACGTGAATATTAACGTTGTGCATTTTTGATATTTTGGAATGCGGTCTACTCTCCCTCCGTCTTACGAATTTTCGATGGTCACGTGTCCTGACGCGAGCTCCGTCTTACGAATTTTCGATAAGGTCACGTGTCCTGACGCGAGTTTAACATTTTTTACCCATCACAACAAAAGTGCACAACGCCGCTAAAGAAGTTTTCACTTCAAAAAAAGTACATTAAATTTACACATACAAAGTAGCCAAAAGCCTGGTACTCAAACAATAATAAAAGGTTGTCAATTTTGTATTTTTTTTTTGTCGTAGATCTTTCAAAGTCGTTACCTCAGAACAATAACTTTAGTTATTGTTCCGAGGTCGTTACTGGTATTCAGAAGCCCAAAAGTCTGACAACCAGTCTTACCAAGGGGGGTCGTGTTTGCAATTGCATTCGTTTATTTGCTAAGAAAGTATACATACAATACCTACAATAGAGGTGTTTAGAAAACTTGTGATCCCTGTACAATCTACCTTAAATTAAGGCATGCAAACATTGCAAAGAAATGTTTATTAAAAAATAAACACGTCACTGAAATTAAAATTGCAAAAAAAATAGTAAAAAAATATAGAATTTAAACCAAGCACTATAACAATAAGGAAAACATAATAACAAATATCAAAGAGGGGCCCGTGCCTAAATAATAACAGCCGCACAGGTCGACCGATCAAGTTAAGCTTCGCTCGCCGCGGTTGGTTTGTGGATGGGTGACCATCTTTAACCGAGACCCCTCCGTGCCTTCCCGGCTGTCATTCGTGGATCTTTAACAGTCGTTACGGGTAGTCGTAGTCCAGTCCTACCAAGGGTTATCGTATTACCCAGTAACTTGGTTGTGGAGGTCAGATAGGCAGTCGCTCCATGTAAAATACTGGTATTTAGCTGCATCCGGTTAGACTGAAAGCTGAACCAAGATGATGATTGTGTTTAGTTTAGTTTGGGATCTCCCTGTACAAGTCACAATAAATACTTTTTGTTTCTTTCTTTCTTTACCTCAAGGTCAATTTAGACGTAGGCCTACAAAATAATTTCTCTCACTGTCTCAGTAAATTGTTTCGAATAAAGCCGATGTACACTGGCGAGCAATAAAACTGCAATATGTATATGTAGATGCAGAATTCAAGACAACTCGAGCCGCTCCAATTAAGCACTGGTGTGCCAGGGGTACAGTGGGTACAAAATGAGAAACTGAAAATGAGAATGATTCCCTCTCACTGAGAGGAGGCATGTGTCCCAGCAGTGGGTAGATTATCATTATTATGATTTATGAACGTGTATTATTTTTTATTTTTTTTGTTAATACCAATTTACATACTAAATGTCACAGGCAACATGCGTCATCATCTGCCTAGCCTTTTCCCAACTATGTTGTGGTCGGCTTCCAGTCTAACCGGATACAGCTGAATACCAGTATTTTACATGGAGCGACTGCCTATCTGACCTCCACAACCCAGTTACTGGGTAATACGATACCCCTTGGTAAGACTGGTTGTCAGACTTTCGGGCTTCTGACTGCCCGTAACGACTGTCAAAGATCCACGAATGACAGCCGCCACCAACGGCTTAACGTGCTTTCCGAGGCACGGAGGGGTCTCGGTATGTAAAGATGGTCACCCATCCACAGACCAACCGCGGCAAGCGTAGCTTAACCTGACCGATCGACCTGTGCGGCTGTTATTATTTAGCAACGGGTCCCACAGGCAACATGAGTCACAAAAATATATACTATATACAATTATATATTGGTTATAAGGGCATCAAAAAATTCGTCCGCATCACTGCCAATGGGATATGGGCCCAAAAGGCTGGCAGCATTACCACGTTGGATGGCAATGCTGATTCTTTGGGTTATAGTCACAAAAAAACATGGCATGGAGTTTAATTTGTTTACCTACATGTTCCACAGCTTCATATTTCGACAAATGTTACCCTTTCTAAGGATTTTTTTTATATTTCCGAAGCAGAATTCGTTGTGTTTTATCACTTAAAATTCGCAATCCTACTGGTATAGATCATCAGACAACTTTCCTAAAATGTTTTTCTAATCATTTTTATTGCAATCTATCATTTTTGCAAATATTCAGTAATATGTCTGGTAATATATATTATTAAAAAAACTTGAGAGGTGTCAATTGACACCCGGATGGAACGAAGTTCAAAGAGAGAGAGAGAGAGACGGACAGAGAAACACGCGCACGCCGCACGTCTTACAACTATAGCAAAAAGTGTCGTTCCAACTTTTGGTCTTAATTTTTTCCGTCTAGCCCCCTTTCGCAACGCGCGATAAGGAACTTCGTTCCAATATTCAACGACAATTATTCCTTTAAAAAATAAAACTGCGTCCAGTGCATCACATAGCTCGGGGCACACAACCGGCCTCAACGTGAAAGCTCGCAACTCATTATGTGCAACAAACTTAGACGTTCGCCAAATGTGCCTAATGGAATATTTACGTGAACTGAATGACACTAGCCACGGTACTGCTATTTAATGTCTCATATTTTGTGAAGTTTTTGGAAACTTTTACACTTAATTCACTTGTCTATTACTAAACTTGAGGACCACATAAACGGTTGTCAGACGGTTTCGTAATTACAGTTTTATTTTGTTAGTGAGGGGATATTGTAGTATCATATTTCTGTGATCATAGATCTATGAGTTTTTTTATATATTATGTAATTACAGAAATATTACCCATTTGAGAGCTTTGGTATATTATTTATTTTTATCTGACTAATCACACTAATATTATAAAGGCGAAAGTTTGTGAGCGAGTGTGTGTGTGTGTGTGTGTTTGTAGGTATGTTTGTTACTTCTTCACGCTCAAACGGCTAAACCAATTTTCATGAAATTTGGTATGGACGTAGCTGACAACCTGGATTTACACAAAGGCTACTTTTTATCCCGATATTATAAACGTGTAAGTTTGTATGGATGGATAGATGTTTGTTACTCTTTCATGCAAAAACTACTGAACGGATTTGGATGAAATTTGACACACAGATGGTACAATTTGACTATATAACTAGGCTTAACATATAGGATAGATACTTTTTATCCCAATAATCCCACGGGATCGAAATTTATGCGGGTGAAACCGCGGAGCGATTAGGGTTGGAGTGGTAGGACCACGTCCTGAGGAAATTTATTGTTTCACGCTAAAATTGCTGAACAGACTTGGAAGTTTGGCATATGGGTAGAACGATGACCTGGAATAGGACATAGGGTACTTCTTAACTCGATATTCCCACGAAATCGAGACTTATTCGAGAGAAACCGCAGGGCGCAGCTAGAGTTATGAATACCTCGTGAATATTACCTACTGCACTACAAGTCTTCAAAAATTGAAAATTTCAAATGGACAGAAACAAGATTGTATACCTGCAAAATTTAAACTACATCCCTCTCAGAGTCTTACGTTGCACTAACATAATTCTCAACCAAGCGATGGTATCTCCAGCGTGCACAATTTTGCATAAATATCCTGAAAGAAAGCTGAAGGCTAAAGTTTTGTGCACGTGCGAACTTTAAATTGACTTCAACACATGCTAGCTTTATTATGTGCAGGTCTTGAAGCATTTTCGTAATACGCTAAGTTTTGAGTTTTATTAGAGAACAACTTTTGATTATGGACGATAATGTTTGGGGTAACTTGACGAATTGTAATATTAAATTAGATAGGAAAATCTCAACATGCTTTTCTGACTTGGTAAACCAAAAACCTGGCAAAACGTGGATTTACTGTAGATAAACTACTGCCTAGCCCTTCAGAAATTACAGGCATAATGTTATGTTGTGTTTTTGGAACGAAGTTCCTTATCGCGCGTTGCGAAAGGGGGCTAGACGGAAAATATTTAGACCAAAAGTTGGAACGACACTTTTTGCTATAGTTGTAAGCCGTGTGGCGTACGCGTGTTTCTCTGTCTGTCTCTCTCTCTCTCTCTTATAGAAAGCAAGCCAGTTATACTTCGTTCCATCCGGGTGTCCCTTGACACCTCTCAAGTTTTCTTCTTAGAGTGTCCGGTTATAGTCACAATGTTCTTTATTTTTTGTCAAATAGTTATTGATTACCTTTATGTTTATTCTGAAAAATCGCAACAGTTTTATGAACAGGGGGCATAAAAAGGCCACTTTGGCAGAATCATAATAGGATATGAATCATATTAAAAATCGTAAAATGGTCACAAACTGACAATTCATAATATGATCTGTGTGCAATTCATATCACAATGAAATAAAATTAAAACTGTAAAAATAAAAAAAACAATTTGATTAATATAAACTGTAATGAAAAATTTACCGATAAAATTACGGTTTTTATTTTTTTCATGCGGCAATGTTTACACCAATTAATATGAAAAGAAATTTTACGAAAATTATAGGAATTGCTAATGATCTGCTGGGAATTCAGAAAATGAATAGCTTTTAGAGGTATTGCTTAAAGTGGACTTTTCCCCCAGTTCTGGGTCAAGAATCTCCAGGTCCTTTTGACAGAATCTAAAGAACCTCTAGTTTTCCACATATTTCAAATACCCCTTATAATAAAACCTTGATCTCAAAAACATGTACATAAACACGAAAAGTATTTAAACACCTCGAAAATATACCACAATAAAAGTTATACTATACACCCTCAAACAAACCTAGCGCTAATGATTTATGGTTGCCAAAACTAAACATCTGGGTGCGGATGAAAGAAAAATGGGGAAGGTACCTTACTAAATTAATTGTGGGGTCAGCCTTGGCCTAATATAAATAGATGCTAAAGCTATTTTGGAGTTTTGAGATTTGGCTTCCGAATTGTGGAAGGTTAAAGGTGGATTTTTGACCTCTAGTAGCAGTAGTTCGGTTGTTAGTCCAGTTGATCGAACTAATGAAACTTTCAGTTGCGATAGTTCGGTTCTAACAAAGCACCGAACTACTGAAACTTTCAGTTGCGATAGTTCGGTTCTAACAAAGCACCGAACTACTGAAACTCCTCTAGTAGCAGTAGTTCGGTTGTTAGTCCAGTTGATCGAACTAATGAAACTTTCAGTTGCGATAGTTCGGTTCTAACATAGCACCGAACTACTGAAACTTTCAGTTGCGATAGTTCGGTTCTAACAAAGCACCGAACTACTGAAACTCCTCTAGTAGCAGTAGTTCGGTTGTTAGTCCAGTTGATCGAACTAATGAAACTTTCAGTTGCGATAGTTCGGTTCTAACAAAACACCGAACTACTGAAACTCCTCTAGTAGCAGTAGTTCGGTTCTTAGTCCGGTTGACCTAACTACTGAAACTACTACTACTGAACTTTACCTAAACGTTACTTGTGTTTTTTGTCGGATTGAATCCTTTAAAAGGCGTCCGGGTTTTGGGGATAACACCGAGGACTTTTATCTTTTTAAAACCACCCAGGTAGGCACCATCTGCAGATGGATCATTACCTCTAAAAAGACGAACCCGAAAACCCGTCTATGCAACGCCTGTTAGGGCACATCCCTATGGAAACTATAAAAGGGTCTCGCCGAAACCTGCAAGAGTGCAAGGCAGTACTTGACCACTGAGCTCCGTCTTCCCTGAGGTCACTCGATGGGTGGAGAGAGTCCTTATTCCAAGCGCTCGCGACCCCAAATTCCCGCCTGCCTTAAGTGAGGTAGGCAGACAGTTTTTTTTTATATTTCCTATTGAGATAAACCAATTTATATTTATCTTTGTGTTACACTTTCTAAGGATGAATTTAACCAATAAAAATGAACGCGATCAGCAAATCAGAACCGCATTCAAGAGCTGTCAGAGTCTTCATTACTGTAGAAAAAGGCTGCTCAACCCCAGGCCCGCGGGCCACCAACGCATTATGTACGCCTATAAACCTCTTTAAAGTCAGTGAAGTTTTTTTAGTAACTTAAACTTTTGTTTCATTTTAATATCTGGATATTTATTTATTTAGTATCTACCATAACTGTAGGCAATTTAAGTTTTATTCACTAGATGGTCTGCCTGCTGGCACGGAATTAAAATTATGGCTCACCTTCAAAATTGGTTGGGCAGCCCTGCTGTAGAATATTGACATTGACAGGTCTGGGACGCAGTTTAGACGTGCTCCACCTTAAGTGAATTAGTCATTGTTTGACATGTGGAAGACAGTCGAATTTTTCTATCTTCTTCATCGGGTCGTTGACACGACGTTATTTATTTTTTGTTGGCCAAAAATTTTGCTGCTTCCTCGGCTAAGATATCAAGGTGAAATTTTTCATGTGGCACACGTTTTATCGCCGGGAACCAAACCTTTTGATTGCAGCAACGCTTGCTGATTGGCTGCAGCAATAGGGTAGTTTCCTAAAAAAATCTAATTAGTCCGTCAGTTAGATTATCAAAAAATATTGGACACGTATTTTTTCTTTTGTCAATTATATAAAAAATGATGAAGACAGCGCCCGGTAAAGTTAAGTTAAAGCCTGACGTCACGCCTTGCTACACTTTTTAGCATGGCGTGATGCGCTTTTTCTTTGTCATTTTTTGTTATGATGACGACGAAGTGCGTGCTGGAACGTGTACAATGAAGGGTTCAAACTTCCGTGTTTGGGTCACAGAAATGGATATGGTACGAAATTTCAACTTTATCGGTCCATTAGATTTGGAACAAATTGGATGTGACAAACGGACAGACAGACAGACACACGAGTGATCCTATAAGCGTTCCGTTTTTTCATTCGGAAATACGGTACCCCAAAAGTAACTTGTACCTAATTACTTCCACATTTTACTCCAAATAATTTAGTAGCAAATGTTCCATGATAACATTTTCTTACGCCATCAACAGCCGACATGATTCGTCACTTTCCGAACTTTGACGAACTTAGTCGAACTTAGCCGAACATTCTACAAACTTGGACGTCGTTGACTGACTTTGCAAAGCAATTATGTGGTTCAATGACCAATGACGGGAACTGATACAGATTTACTACATAAGAACCTTAATACTGAGGACAAAGGTGCAATTTTGAATGGTATCTAAAATAAAAAGTTGTATTGGCAAAATGATTAATTAATTCAATTTCGGGGAGGTAGTTCGGTATTCAGGGTTGCCGAAAATAATAATTGGTATACTTTAAGTATTTAAAATCATAATTTATATTATTTATATTATAAGTATATATTATAGTAATAATAATTATGTAAGTGTATTTAACCTATTTATGTATTTGTGTATCTAGATTTAAGAGTTTTTTTTTTATTATTATTGTCCCTCTCAACCAAAGCACCGGCCATCTAATCTCTTCACCACCCTTGGTTGACTGGTAGATAATGCCAAAGCATTAGGTCCGCCTTTGTACCTTTTTGTGCGAAAAGTTTAAATAAATAAATAAATTTGCTTAAACTTTTTCCTTTAATTTTGAGCTCATGTTTTAGTGCAATCAGATGCGAATTACTATCACCTATTAACAGGAGCAACTACCGTAAAATTCATGTGCAATTTCAATAGCGTACCGTTAGCGCGTAGCTTTAGCACGTAGCGCACAAAAAACTTTAACTCTTGAATAACTTCAGTTATTGAAAGTGTAGTGCAGCAACGACCAGCTTCAATTCAAGTTAATAAACAGAATATAACATAATTTGTAACACTGGAACACTTAATAATAACCAAGCACACGAATTTAAACTCTATATTCTTCGAAATTAAGTTCATATAATAACTGAGCTGATCAATGTGCTCAAAACGAAAGTTGTAGAAGTTTATATACGGAACAGTTGTTCAGAATTTATAATTTTCCTTGTTCAATAAACAAACTTCGTATCTATGTAATATTGTGAACTATTTCGTTGCTAATATGTGTGAAATTCGCTTGTAACAATCTTGAATGTAAAATAAAGTTAACGAAGTTGCTTAGGTATTCATTTTGTTTTGGTTATGTAAGCTCCTATTTAATCAAGTCATAGCAACAGTGATGTTTCCTCACAATGTTTTCCTTCACCGTTTTGAGAGCAGTGGTGATGCAATAATATACTTAAAGTAAAGTGCCTGCTTGGGTTCGAACCCACAACCTACAAATTCTAAGTCGCGGGCTTTAACACTGGGCCACGACTGCTCCTGCATGACATGTCCCAGAACCAAAAAATCGAAGACATACGATATCTACCAACCCGTACTGGGCCTGCGTGGTGGATTACGGCCCACTCCCTCTCACCGAGAGGAGGCCTGTGTCCCAGCAGTGGGAACATTATAGGTTGATTATGCTAATAGTAATGTCTGTCGCTTAATATTGTGCAATTAGCTTTAAGTTGTGACTTACACTGTCCAACCAATGAATGGTTGGATAGTAATGACTGTCGATAGAACAAAAAATAAATAGTACTATGCACTCAATTCATAAGTAGCACTACAAATTGGTATCGGCGGTTACGTTTTTTGGTCCATTTATTTACATTTTCATCAGGCACTTTAGGAACAGACCATACCTTTAATAGTACGGGTAACTGGTTTATAAAATACAGGACTTTTTCTACAAAATTTTCGGAACGAAGTTCTTTACCGGAGTTTGCGGTAGGAGTAAACTTGGAGAAATCGCCACGTAACCAAAAAGCGTCATGCGACTTTTTATTACATAATTATAATAGAAAGAGTCAGAGAGAGATAGTTTTCATGGTTTTCGAGGGTGCTGAAGCAGATAGTAACTTCAAAATGAAAATCCAAGATGGCGGCCGCGAACTTCGTTTTTTTTTCAGTAAGTATACTCGTATATAGGTTTTTATATATGTACAGAACATATTTGTAAAAGCCTAACCACACAGGGCTGGACAGAATAAGTTCAAATTATGGTAATTTAGGGCCCTTTGTAATAGTTTGTGAGCCAATCTAAAATGTACGAGTCAATTTATATTCTAATGGCATTTTGGACACGGCCTGGAAAAGTAAGAATTTTTATTTTAAATTTAAATAATAAGGAACGCTTGACGAGGTCGGTCCGTGAATGGTTGACCATTCATTACATATGTCGAGACCCCTCCGTGTCTCGGAAAGCACGTTAAGCCTTTGATCCCGGCTATCATTCGTAGGTCTTCAGTCGTTATCAGAAGACTGAAAGTCTGGCAAAAAGTCTTTCCAAGGGGTATCATGTTACCCTGTAACTGGTTTGTGGAGGACAGATAGGCTGTCGCAGTAAAATACTAGTATTGAGCTGCATCTGGTTAGACCGGAAGCCGACCCAGTATTCCCAATATAGTTGGGAAAGGCTTGGTATATGATAAATTCAAACTATCCAATCCAAATGATCTCAAATCTAATTCATATCTTCAAATAAAATCAGAAAATCAGCGTCAGGTGGTACACTTGTGTTGTCATCTGACATTATGCTGAGCTGAGGCCCTTTTGGTATTATAATCTTTGTTTTCTGTTTTTATAGTTTTAAGGTGTATTCATTTTGTGTAATGCCAATAAACGCAGTTTTCTTTCTTTCTTTTCTTTCTGTCTTTTCTTTCTTTTATGTCTTTCTTTCAAAAATATACCGAAGTAAAACTTAAAAATAATTTTTTCTCTGTGTGCATAAAATTATTTGTCAAATTATATACACTTAATCGGAGAACCGTAATATTCTAAGACGTTTCTTGAAAGACTGAACTCAAACGGCGCAGTTGACAGCAGTCATTGCCCCACATCTAGTTAAGCAAATGTGTCGAGTCAAGGTAACTTTTTACAAGTAAGTCCAATATCCTTGATTGACATTGAAGCACCTCTGTGGGACAGGTGCCTCAATGCCGATGACGAGGAAACGATTATTTCCTCGCTCAACAAACGTTCAATAGAGAGCGTTTTCGCCGGCAGTGTGAACAGTCAAGCCAATTTTAATGTCTGATAGTGGGTATTTTGAAAGTTTAATAATGAAAACCTCAGTTTCTTCACAAAACTGCATTAATCCTTGATTTTGGAAATTGTTACTATATTGTTGAAATTGTTGTAGATCTCGACGCAGCGGTGTACCAGTAAAAAGTGAAAAATATAAAAATGTGCGGGTGTAAGTATAAAGGTGAAAATAATATATTTCAAGACGAGTCTGTTATAGCACCACTTGGATGTGCGACTTGGTGGTATCACAAAAAGTCAGCGATCAACTATTAGTATACAGGGTTTATTTTCAAAGAAGGGTGTGGCACAAGGTACAGACCATTAAGCTGAACATCTTTCTCCATGGGGCGAATATCGTTGGTCGGTCAATGACGGCACGGCACGGTCGGTCAATGACGGCACAGTTGGCGCAGTGATTAAGCGATTGACTGCTGCGCTGCGTGTCGCGGGTTCGATTCCCGCACGGAACAAATATTTGTATGACCTACATGTATTTGTTCCGAGTCTGGGTGTTTTTCTGTCTATAATATGTATGTATTTACAAAAAAAAAATGTATATAAGTAGTTTATCAGCCATCTTGTTACCATAACACAAGCATTAGGTTGCTTAGCTTGGGACTAGATGGCGCTGTGTGAAATGTCCAGGGATATTATTATTATATTATTATCGTTATCGCGAAAAATGTATCAACTGACCCATGGAAAACTTCAATACCTACTTGACCTAAACGTATGAGACGGCTGAATTTTATTAACTTAACTTTAAATACTCCCACGATCCCTATACCGTTGCATGCACCAATAAGCACAATGTTTTGCGTGCGCGTGTGTACGTTGTATGTGTACGTTCCGCATTATCGTAAACAGTGAATTTTCAAACCAAAACTAAAAATCGTTTTTTTTAATTATTTTTGCACGAAGTTACTTAATTTGATGTACAATATGCGTAGATGACCGCGTCGAGAAGGATCTGCACCCTAATTGCGTAACACACAATCAATCGGAATCAGTATCATTTTGAAGCAAATTGCTAATCCATTGCTTCATAAGTTCGAAAAATTTGTCTGCTCAACATTTAAATAACGCAATGAGTTGTTGAACTGTCAAAATGAAACCGATTCCGATTATCGTGTGTTACGCAATTAGGATGTAGAATACGATTACAAAACTTATTTTTTTATAGAACCTCAAAAATAAAAATCGGTCATATACCAAGCTTTTACTGTAAATGGTATAACACACAATATGCATTCCAGTTCATCGTAAGTGATCGGCTCTACTCAGTAATAGTCGGCGAGTGCAACTGAACGCACTCGTCGCGATGAAACTAAAATTGAAGTAGTCAAAAGGTTCACTATAATATTCAGTGGCACTAGTCTCTCTGCCTAGCCTTTTATTTTAATTAGGATTGGCTTCCACTCTAACTGGATGCACCTGGACATCAGTATTTTACATGGAGCAACTGCCTATCTGACCTCCACAACTCAGTTACTTGGTAACACGATAGGGTACACTGGGTACACGTTATTAATTTTTATAATATAGAAAATATAAAAAAAATAAAATAATAAAAAAGGTTTTTTGTGAGAAGAAGTAGGCCATAATCCACCACGATGGCCAAGTGCGGGTTGTTGGATGTCGTCATGTCTTTTAAGTTTTGGTTCTAGGACATGCCGGTTTCCTCACGATATTTTCCTTCGCCATTTTGAGAGCAGTGATGATGACATAATCAACATAAAGTAACATGCCTGCTTGGGATTGAACCCACCTACAACTCACTTTTCATTTCCCTAGCTGGTGGATCTTCTGAGTTCGCTTGTTTCGTGGCCATAGTGAGTGGAATTGAGTGGTGTTGATTGGTCTAGTTGCCTCACTTTACTAGGAAAGCTTTTTAATAATTGGTTATCTTTATTCGTAGCAGTACATTTTCGATTTGTGTCCTTGTTACAGGAAACGTAGATGACGGCTTCGTGAAGGGTCTTGTAACAACATATAAGTGTATCAACCACTGCAGAGCAAAAGGCATTAGCCCCATACGGAGAAGGAACTACGCAAGGAAGACTTCAGATCGTTAAGTACTTTGCCATCAGACGATTAAGTCCATTTTCTTGCAATCTTTTTATAGATTTAGTGAGAAATTAAATAAATATCAGTCGAATATACCATTATTCAAAAATCGTTTTGATTGCCTTACAAGTTGGTTTACTGGCTGCAAGCAAGACTGCTGAGCTACAATCCCATGTCCGAACCCCAGGTTGGAAATATGTAAATGGGGATTTCACGATAGCAGCCCACGTTTGGCGCAGTGACTGCTGCACTGCGTGTCGCGGGTTCGATTCCCGCACGGAACAAATATTTGTATGACCTACAAGTAGTTGTTTCGGGTCTGGCTGTATGTGAGTTTAAATGATTGTAAACGCACCCACGATACAGGAGAAATTCCTAGTGTGGGGCAAAGTTTTATATAAAAAGAAAAAAAGAAAACCAACTCTTCAGCTTTATTGTTAGTAATAATAGAAAATGGATGCATGTCTGGGAACCCTCGTGCGAGTTCAGTTTAGTTCTTCGCACGCTCTCTGAGCTCAACGCTGCAACGCTGAGCCTGTCTGTGATGTATGAGGATGAATGGAAGAAGATCTTGTCAGTATGTCGGGATGAGTTTAGCGTATGGCTGTCGTGTATTTGGACACTGGCTGGCAGGGACATCGACGCGCAAACTGAAACCATACCGTTTTAATAACCGACGAGAACTACGGGGTTATTAAAACGGTATGTTTGTAAACGCACCCACGATACAGGAGAAATTCCTAGTGTGGGGCTTAAACGTTGCCCCACACTAGGAAAAAATAAAATAAAAAGTCTAATGCCGAGTTAATAGCTGTAGGATAACCCCTATTACATAGGACTTTAACATAACTGGCGGAGTGTGGGTGCATTATAGACTTCTAACTATATTATAGACGTGTTGTTATTTTTAAATAGCTTTAGACCAATTCCCATAAGTAAAAACTTTTTTGCAAAAAAAAACATCAACCGACTTCAAAAAACGACACTACAAAGTGAAAAAAAACTTTAATTTCGGAAGTCGGTGTCGTTGGGTTCACATTTTTGTTGCTTGCCACCGACTTCCAAAATTAAAGTTTTTTTGCAAAAAAGTTTTTGTTTTTCACTTTTAAGTTGTAATTTTTACCAGTAATTTTGGTTTAAAAACCAAACTACTGAACCGTTTTTGATGAAATTTCTATGGGACTATTTGAGAAGTATACCCTTTCCAACAAAAACAGAATTTTTCAAATCGGTTGGCAAGCCACGGAGTTATGCGCGAACAAACATAAAAAAAAATATAAACATCCGAATTGAGAACCTCCTCCTTTTTTAGAAGCCGGTTAAAAACGTTCAAATCCAAGCCGCAATCTTTTCACAGCGACCACCATGTTCAAAACCCGTCAAAAATGTTGGTAAATAAGAGGTATTTTTGACAGATTGAGACTAACATCAGACTGCGAACGCTCGTATAAATACGGAAATTGCCCCTCTGTCCTCCCAGCTATACCCAGCTAACAATTACAGTGAACGATTTACCGATTTCAGCAGTCGCTGAAGACAAAGAAACGTTCAAGATAGTGATTACATTTCATTTGATAGCCTCCGTAATGGACCCAAATGGACTCGAATGGACGGGAATGGACCAGGGCGAGTTATAGAAACATTCAAAACGGACATTTGCAGGATCATTGCGTTCTTACGTAGATGGGGATTCTTATGTATATGGGCGCAGAGCTAATAATTGAATTTAAATTATTATAATTTGATTATTTTCATATATTTATAATGTTTGATTTAATTTAAAGTCCTAGAATTCATTTTAAATATAATTTCCGTTCAATTGGTATTTGTTTTGACAACTTTAGTTTTCACATCTTGTTCACAACTATTTCATTTTTGTTCTTCCGGTCAATTTAAAATAATATTGATACTACGTCACATCCAACTTCCGGTTGATTTAAAATATCGGTCCTGTTACGTCACATCCACTGTATTAGTTTTTAATATGAACTTTCGTTTGCAATTTAATTTAAAATGTAGTGAGTTTTTATTTTGAATTTCCGTTTGTGAATTAAATTAGTATGTTAGGATTTTATTTTGACTTCGACAACATTTCTGATTGGTTTATTATAATTATTTCTATATTTGTTATCACTTCCGCTTTTTGTTTTGACGAATTTGATGGTGAACCGTTGTGAGAAATCAGTATAAATAGGCCGTAATGTGGCCAGTAGGTTCATTCTTTGTACGCTCAGCAGTGAATAAACACCTCAAGTTGAAGTGAGTGCTTACCTTTACGCTGTAGCGGTATCTACAACGCCACATGCGAACAACGCGTCATACTGACGTCACGCAAATCCTGCATCTCGCAAGCAGAGTTTACCGCGCAATTAGTATAGATACAATTTCCTAACATCAATCGTTGGGCAATTGCCCGCCAGACACAACACCCGTCTGGTCGGAGGATCCTCCCTTTTCTATAGAGGATGAACTATACACCCTGTTCGTCATACCTCTATAACGCCATTATTATCCTCTACTATCATATTTGTGTGAACTTTCGTAAAAATCATGTGTGAACGTGACCTCAACGGCGATAATGCACCGACATGTACACACGGCTACACATCAAGCTATACAAAACCAGTTTGTCTTGGCCTCACTTTGTATGATATTTTCTCACAATGAACGGTCAGCCAATACTGGTTTTGCATAGCTTGATGTGTAGCCGTGTGTACATAATAGTTGTAGACAGGTCAATTCTTATTTCGGCGGTGATAGAACAGTGTTTAAGTTAATTTTTGTACAATTGGAATAAGTACCGAAACGGTAATTATAATGCAAGACAAAATTAGTATTGACGACTATAACAACAAAAAAATTGATCATAATATGTCTATAAATAAATATGGTTATTATTATCAATCAATAGTTTAAAACAAAATCATTATTAAATTCCTTTGATTTAAGTAATATCTTCGTTTTGTGTTTAAGAAACTAAAGTTTTAGTTTACTACAACAACAAGCTACATCTTTTGACATCAAACAATGGACAAAATTGACAACTTTTGATATGCTTGAATACGAGGGTTTTAACTACGTTGTATGTGTATATGTTATGTTTTTTTAAGCGTTTTGTTTGTGCAGAATAAACAATCTTTCTTTCTTACTAAGAAAGCGATGAATAGTGCATTTTTTGACACTTTATAATGTCAAAAATTTCAAATATTGGTGAAAATTACAGGTTTCTATGACAGCCCATATCATATATGACGGAACCACTTTCCTATACCCTGTGCATTAGGTTAACCGTTTTTTGACAGCTGTCTTAGAACGTACATATTCCAGATTACGTAAAAGTTAACTTTAAAATGCTTCGTAAAATAAATATTATTTATTTTACGCTGCTGATAGCTGATTTTTAAACTGCCTTATCTTATTGAATTATTTTATTTATGGCTTCTTACATACTTACATTATAATACCGTACGTGTATCAATCAATTTATTGTGTGTTGCTGCAATCACTAGTTCCATCTGTCAAAAAATGGTTTACCTAATGGACAGGGTACAGGAAACCAAATCTTAACCCACAAGACAAGATCACAATATTGAAACAAAAGTCAAAACTTTCCTTACCCCAAACAACAAAACACAACTAAACAAAAAAAAAAAAGAAAAACAGAAAATACTCCGTATTTAAGCAATTTACTTTTTTTATTTTATTTACGTTAAGCGGGGTTGTAGGCCTTCAATGACCGAGCTCAACATTTAAGACCTCCGGCGGCTAACTGTAAATAAATAATAACAATTTATTGGACTTGCTTAGTACATCACGACTGTGATTGTCAGGGGTCGGCCATTGAATGTACTGAGGAAAAGTACTCTTCTATCCTTGTTTAAAAGATAGACAAGGAGTTAGAATAATTTCTTTCTTAGTGATTTGGGACCTTTGACATAAAGGATTAATGTTTTATTTCTTCCCTTGGTTAGTTTATTAACTATTTATTGAAAAATACTACATTGCATTGCAGTGCATTTTTAAATCTTCTTGTTATCTATCTATCTTCTCTGGGCTTTTGGCTTTATTATTAGATACCATCTTTAATTTTTGTAACGTGCTTTTTATTTGTGCAAAATAAACTACATAATTATTTCTTTCCTTCTTTCTTGTTTTGGTTTGCATCATATAGAACACTACTGTCTAATCGTAGGTATACATTCCCTTTTGATTAAAGGCCTCCTTAAAATATGTACCTTATTGTATACGACTATTACATAAACACCACATTTGGCAATGAACTTAGTAAAAATGCTGCCTACAAATGAAGACCTTTTTAAAAATATTTTGGTAGTATACTCTATGTAAACTGCAGGAATAAAATATTACTTTCATACAAAAAAAACATACAAACTAAACATCTTTGCGCTTCATCTAACTCAATTAAACTCACATCAGAACAACAAAGTTTCAGAAACAAAAATAGACGTACCCACAAAACCTCGAGTTCTGTTTACATATTTTCACCACAAGAACATAATATCAAAGTCTGATTATAACTCACACACACATAATTATTATGTACATAAAAGCAACGAGCGGGTCCCTTGGCCCTTGAATAAATTACAACCAATGTTTGGGACCAACGTTTTGTCAATGTAATAATGTAAATAGGGACCCGTGAAATGTTCTAAGCGTATTTGTATTGGGTAATGAGATATCTAACGCTGTGTTAGTTTCTCATAAATGGTGGTGAAAATGTTTTGAGAGTTCTGTAGAAGTTGGATAAGGGATGTACTATTTAAATGATATAGGGCTTCAGGAAAATGTATGCCCACAGGACATGTTTCCTAATAAATTCCAAAAATGATCAGTCCTAAAGAATTTACCATAGTAAAACGACGAATGACAATAAATTGATAATTATAACTACGGTAAACGCGATAATGACTCCGTTAAATATACATAGATTCACAAAAGAGCTAAAAAGCTAATTACTACAATAGTTCAACATTCAAGCAAATGAACCCCAAAGAAAGATTATAATCCAGTTCTGACCAAAAATACCTTCCATAGAATTCAATGACAAAGAAATGTCTAAAAATAAACGGAAAAGCTTTCACGGAGCCAAAATGACGTCACGCCAATTCTAATTCCAATAGGTCGCAGATCTTATCCACCTAGATGTATGTTTACTACGCAACCTAAGAGACTGTGTACATAATCAGCCGATAACATTCCTAATGCTGGGAATCAGAGGGACAATTCTCGTAATTTTAAGAACGTTCACAGTCTGATCTCAGTCTCAATCTGTCAAAAAATCCTCTAATTTCCCTACATTTTGACATTTTTTTGACATTTGTTTGTCGCTGAGATGAGATTGCGACTAGATTTGAACGTTTTAAATTACGAGAATTGGCCTTTAGGCCTCTCGGTGAGAGGGAGTGGGCTGAAAACAACTCAGCCCCAGTGCGGGTTGGTAGTTGTCACATGTCTTCGAATTTTTGGTTCTAGGACATGCCCGTTTCCTCACGATGTTTTCCTTCACCGTTTAGAAAGCAGTGGTGATTTATTTACACAAAGTAAAGCGCCAGTCTGGCCCGAACCTACGACCTACGAGTACAACTCGTAAGTCGTTAAATGATAAATGATTTTATTTTTGTAAGTAGGTTTGTACAAACACTTTTACACGTCAATCATATTTTAAAACTAGATGAGGTCGGCGTTTCCTATCTGACTAGTCTGAGAAGAAAGGCCGAAACAAACTCAGACGTCACAGTCTCTTTTAAAGTCCAGACATAATCTTGGTCAGATCATGTGAAGACCATGTAGATTTATGTCTGAGATGGTTTTTTTGAAGAAAGAACCAAACAGTTTGAGAGGACCTGTCCAGTCAGTGCACGCATTTGTCAGAAATCGTGCAGCTCAACTCAAAACTTAAGGAGCGTTGACGTCTGTCTGTGTAACAGCGTTGTTCTTTTAAACTACGCAATAGATATTAATGTGGTTTTCAAAATCATTTTGAGAATTTATTCCGGGAGGCTTATGTGTATAATAAATAACCCCAGATATAATGAATAAATCTTCATATTTCGTCAAGTCATAAAAAACCGTGCGAAGTAGGGGCGGTTCGCTCGTAACTGTATATTACACTGGATTTTGGCCATAGGCTAAAAATTCTCATCCCACTAAATGTCTGACGAAAATGGAAATTCTCAGTGTGTCCGGTTTCATCCTAGGCCGAAATTGAAGGAATTTTTGGATAGAAGGAAATGAAAATGGAGTCAGACGGAATTCGCACACAATTTATTTGGTCCTAGATTGTCTGCAGTTGATGGTGAGGCAGGGAAATGGGACAAGAGGCGATAAATTATTGTGTTGTACGTACTTGTGAATAACCTTGAAATTTCTGTATTACATTTGGAATAAATTCCCTACAAAGATGTGGATAGCTTATGTGATTGAGTTAGGATTGAATTTAACTTATTCCGTAGGTTTCACTCAAAATTAAATTGCATTATACGAGTTAACTTAGGATTTGACATAGGTTTCGGTTCCAGTGAAACGCCGTACGTTTTGAAACTTTCAGTACTAGGAAATTAACTGGTGTTCCTCTTAAAAATCACAGAGTGAAATAATTTCGCGATAAATTAAAAATACTTTAGGTTGCTCAAGTGCAAAAAAATATGTATGTATATGTTGGTAAAGTAGTCATTGTAGTGCCGCTTACCCGCGCGGCGTGTTTGACGAGGTATGTATGCGGCACCCTAAAGGACTTTATGAAAATAGAGGTGGCAAAGTGTTAAATACACCTTTGTGTAGTCCGCAATTTTATGGAAAGTTGTTTATATGTTCATCTAACAACACAACAAAAACTCTCGCCCCTTCCCATGGGGGTAGGAAAAAACTACAGAACGCCACCTATTACGATTCTTACATACTCTTTTTGCTTCATTTACGTTCAAACAGTGAAACAGGCCCTATCAGGAACCAGCGCTGCAGTATTTATTGCAACGAAGTTCCTTAACGCGCGTTGCGAAAGGAGGCTAGACGGAAAAAATTAAGACCAAAAGTTGGAACGACACTTTTTGCTATATGTAGTTGTAAGCCATGCGGCGTGCGCGTGTTTCTCTGTCTGTCTCTCTCTCTCTCTCTCTTTGAACTTCGTTCCATCCGGGAGTCCCTTGACACCTCTCAAGTTTTTTTTAAATATCGCAGCATAATGCTGAGATAGGAGCCTTTTTGGCAAAGCACAGGTTATTTTTTATTTTTTTATTTTTTGGTTGTTTTAATATAACTTTCTTCATTTTAAATACTCATTTTTATTATTATTACCTGGTTGTGTTCAAAATATAATATTTTTCTTTCTTTCTATACACCTGGTCATACACGCACGCCGGTTGCGAGTACTACACACCTGACCGCACTTAAATTCATTTAGAAATAGAGGAAAAAATAAAATAAAAATAGAACCTAAATCAGAACTATGAATCAATATAATAATTATTTTCCTTTATTTCATTATGTAAACGCCAGCACATCAAGCTACTACGTTCTGTCAAATTTCTTTAGTATATTTTCAACTTTATCGCTAAAGCATTAGGTTCAAGGTTGATTAGGAAAATTTTACAGTTTCGGGTAGCTTAATGTGCTGGCTGGCGTCTGTACATTTAAATTATATTTTAAAATATTAGAATATAAAAACACTTAAAAATATAAAATATACATAGTAGCTCACTGGTTTCGGGAACAGGGTCCAAGCTACCGGCGCGCGGTCACGGCTCGACAGAGAGGAACCTCCTAACCACGCGGGCCTTGTCCAGAAGTAAAGAAAAGAAAGAAAGAAAAATATTTTATTCTGCACAAACAAAACGCACAATTACAGCTAAAAAATAATAATAATAAAAAAGACATAAGACACAACATAACACACATAAGTACAGCTTTCTGAATCAAGCCCTTGATCCAGCTGCCCAACGAGAGCCTCCTCAGGTGTTACTCGAGGCTCTTAGCTATTAATCCATTGGCTGTCACGACTTTCAGCACAATAATCGCTGAGTCCACAAATATAATCATTATTATTGACAATAAATATTGTCGAAACTTTGTGTACCCGATAGTAATATCAAAGACTTATCTTCTATTCTTATTAAATCCTTACTAGCTGCGCCCCGCGGTTTCACCCGCTTAAGTTTCGATCCCGTAGGAATATCGGGATAAAAAGTCTTCTATATGTTAATCTTGGTTTATTAACCATCTGTGTGCAAACTTTCATCCAAATCCGTTTAGTAGTTTTTGCGTGAAAGAGTAACAAACATCCATCCATCCATCCATACAAACTTTCACGTTTATAATATTAGTACGATAGGATTAATAATTTGGAACTTATCAACAACTTATTATATTACAAGATGATTGATCCCGATCAAATCCATACAATCATATCTTAGGAGTAACTAAACAACTATCAACAGGAGTCAATTTCACAACTTACTTCCAAATGTAAGAACTACAACAAGAATACTAATATATAGGTAAGGTTGGATAAAATCGTATGGATAAAATCCACTGATAGATCGATGACCTTGTGAAGGCCGCAGGAATCCGCTGGATGCGGCAGGCACAGGAGCAGTCGAAGTAGTGGTCCTTGGGAGAGCCCTATGCCGAGTGCACGCCTTCAGCTAAAATGATCGATGATGGCTTATTTTAATTTAACATTTGAATTGTTCTGATGTTTATTTTTTTCAAACTTTTCATTACGGACGCTTTTAACGTTCTGCATCGTTCTCACATGCATAATTTCTAACATGAATGATGTAACCAATACTTTGTAACCATAATTATTATATTGATTTAATAGAGGGTCCATGGAGTTTCTTGACCGTTCTTCTCCATAGTTACCTACGCTTTGGAATGTGCAACTAGCTTCATTTTTCTAACTGACCGACCCCTTGACAATTCAAAAGTGCCTGTAATTGGTTTAATTGAAATAAATACTTTGAGTTTGGGTTTGATGAAGTATGGATGGCTTATTAAACTTTGTCTGCCATGCTAAAGACTGGTGGAAGGTATTGAAATACCTTCCACTAGGGGCGATGTTTGACGGAGCTGGCTACTCAGCTCCGTTACTTTATTACCTGGCTGACTGAGTAATTTTACTTTTAGGTAGCCCCTGGCGTGAGGTCTTAGATATTATATGAAGTTGACGCCTAGACATATTTGACTATAAAAACGGGACTGGTGTTGAAGATACTTATGACATCATCTGCCTTTTTTTTTTTTTTTTTTTTTTTTTTTTTGGGTGGGAAATCATCGTATGACCCCTCCCGCTCTGGGCGGAGCGGAAGGGAGTGTCAGACTTTTACTGACTAAAACCCACCCGTGTTCCTTCAGTTGCCTGTGCCAAGGGCCACGGTACCTCTTTCGAATATCCCGCAGCCCTGGCGGCATCGGCCCTAGAGGGCCCCGTCAGTTCGTGCTGACATCTCTTTGAGGCGCGCGTGGAACACAACGCGCCGTCGACCCGGGCCTGGTCCTTACCGGGCGGCGAGCTGCCCGTTGCTCGCCGCCCGCAAGCCCGCGCCTACGGTGGACATCATCTGCCTAGCCTGTTCCCAACTGTGTTGGGGTCGCCTCCCAGTCTAACAGGGTGCAGCTGAGTACTAGTATTTTACATGGAGTAACCGCCTATCTAACATCTACAACCCAGGTACTGGCAACACGATACCTCTTGGTAGGACTAGCCGTCAGACTTTCGGACTTCTGACTGCCCATAACGATACTGATACCGATGGCAGGTGGGGCCAATGGCTTTACGCGATTTCTCAGGCACTAAGAGGTCTCGGTATGTAATGAATGGTTACCCATCCACAGACCAACCTCGGCTAGCGTTGCTTAAACTTGAAGATCGACGATGTCCAACAACATCCTATCTCTCGTCTTCCACATCCGTTCTGTCTCAGCCACCTTTTTAAGGTCTCCGTTCCATCTAGCTGGGGGAGTCCCTCACTATATACGCTTGACGATATGCGGTCTCCTGCAGGCCAATTCTCGTAATTTAAAACGTTCAAAATCTAGTCGCAGTGTCATCTCAGCGACAAATAAATGTCAAAAACTTGTCAAAATGTAGGGAAATTAGAAGTATTTTTTGACAGATTGAGACTGAGATCAGACTGTGAACGTTTTTAAAATTACGAGAATTGCCCCTCAGATCTCCTCTCCATGGCCAGACACTACCTACTTCAGCTTGCTTACTTTGCAAGCTATGTCAGTAATTCCAGTTCTTTTCCGGAAAAATTCATTTCTGATTTCCACCAATAATCTTATTTTTATTACCACTACTTTACGATAGTTCGCCATCGGACGCAGGCGTGCTATTTCCTTCTTATACCCACTGAAAGCTCAATATGCCACAATAACACGGAAAATCCTTATTCTTGGGTTTTGAGGGTAAATAAAAAGCGGCCGCCATCTTGCTCGTCCGTGACAATGGGCCATCGCGACGCGGCGACGGTCTGTATTGTTGTTTACTTAGATTTGTTAAATGTGGATATAACCAGAGGGGCAATTCTCGTAATTTTAAGAACGTTCACAGTCTGATCTCAGTTTCAATCTGTCAAAAAATACTTCTAATTTCCCTACATTTTAACAAGTTTTTGACATTTGTTTGTCGCCGAGATGAGACTGCGACTAGATTTTTTTCATTTCACATGTGAAATAGGTACTCTTATATGGTATACCAACTACTCAAATCTCCAAAAATAAATATTTGTTAAGTAATTTCATTTAATGTTTTGTGTTTCCTTGTTTTGTAATGTTAATTACTTTGCATACTACTGTATACAATCATGTTTTTCTAAATGTACAGACAGCAGCACGTCCTGTCTGTACTGGGGAGTTTATTGCACCACTTCTTCTTCCCAGATAAAGCACTGGGAGCCATTTTGGGGGGCTGTCTGCCGGGATGTAATTTTTGTCGTTCTACAATTCTGATTCTTAACCTAATTTGAATAAATAGCTTTTGTCTTTAATTTAAAATCACCACGCAGACTTAAAATAACATCAACCAGATCTGGTCATCATCATATAAGCTGAATCAATTCCATAACTTCACAAAAGCTACTCCACAGACTTCAAAGAATCTGTTCTGGGCCGCTCGCTTCATATATCAATGTTTTTACAGACATATCTTTTATTTTCAGATAAGATTTTCCGGCCCTGTTCGTCAAAAACGATCTAAAACACATTGACAATATTGCAATACCTACATACATACTAACCTACCTACATAAATCAAGGCATAGTTTCATAGCACAATAACTCGGATTCAAAATCAAACACCAGCGGATGCCATGTGAACCGCTCACGTCAATCATTTGAGACGATCGAACGTCGACGTCGCGATAGCGTGTCAATTCTATCAAGTTGAGTTTGAACGTTTGAAGTTAGCGGCAACGGTGACTAGTGAATTGAGTGTCAAGTTTCAACTGAATGAGTTACAGACTATCACAACTTCATGTCATCGAAAACCAGAAGGCTGATTCCCGAAAGTTTTTAACTTTCAAAATCTAGATGCGATTTGTTATTTTATAATCTTTTTTTTTTATAATTTTAATTTAATGAAACAGACTTTGTCGAAAAATAAATGAATTATTATATTATAAATGTTGAATATACTCATCGATTTCTTTCTTTATCTGAAATAAAACTATGCAAATAATTAAATAAATACATATTCTTGTAAATCAATTTATCAAAGTTTCATATCCTGTTAATATAATCATTCCAGCCTTGTGTTCATACAAGTGTTTTTAACAGATTTTTTTATCTATTTCGACCGAATTCTTTTATTTAGCGACTGGATCCCTCGTCTTTTTCTGACTGAACTTAGAGACTTTGAGATAAGCTCGCTTTTACGAGATTGTTGTCCAATTAAAATCTGTACAATGGTTCAGAATGGAAGATTAAAATAATGGAGTTGATGCCATCACTTGCTTAGAGAGGTGTGATGGAAAGGCAGATTACTGCTAGAACGATGTATTTTGATTGAAGTCATGACGTGTTTAGTTGGAGAATATTAGTGCCTATCTAGAAGGCAGGTGTGTTGGTGGTATACATTTCTGACGTCACGTCGCTATAAAACAAATTAGTTCTTATTAACTTTATAATATCATCATAATCAATCTATATTGTTCCCACTGCTAGGAAACAGGCCTCTCATCGAGAGGAAGTGGACGCGAGCCCAGTGCGGGTTGGTAAATGTTCCATGATATACAATGTGGCGCCACAATGGCGACATTAATTTAACACACGGGTAGGGCTAGTGACCAGTAATCATAAAAATTATAACAACATAAAAAAAAAACGTAACGTCGTAACTTGAAAACTTCCACCTGCGCCGCGCGCCGACAAAGGGCTCTCTCTCTTTCCTTCAATTCGCCTTCTCTTTGCTCGTTAATTGTTTTAATTCCATTGATGCGATGTTATGATCCGTGACCCCGGCAAATGACCCCTGCGCCTACACTCTAAGATGCTATTTTATAAAATTGTTAATAAATAAATAAATATTAATGTTTAATTAAATTAAAATATATTCATAAAACTACAACGCAAAACCGTATACGTGTGTTAAATTAATGTCCCCATTAAAGCGCCACGCTGTATGTCAATAATTTACACAATGTAAAGAGTCTATATGGGTTCGAACCTATGACCTACAACTTGTAAGTCACGGCCGTTACCTACCACTGGGCCACCATTGCTACCTAACTTTTTACTTTTTTTTTTAGTATAATATGTTGTGTTGTTTGTCTTTTTGTTAATGCTAAATAAATGTATTTTATTTTTTTTTCTTTGTGATTTCCAACAAAAGATACACAGATATGATATAAATCACAATAATAAAAAGGTAATTTATATTATTTTATTTATATTTAAATGTATTTTTTTATCTTTTTGTTAATAAAAATATTTAAAATTGTAATTTTACGTGTGCTCCTTCAATTATTAAGGACAACAGGATACACATTTTATTTAGGTGTAAACAAGATAACAATGAAAATATAGAAAATAAACGTTAAAATTAGAAGCAAAACATTTCAGCCTGAGCATATTAAATTTTTTATGTACCTATAATAATAATAATTCAAAAATGGTTGACTATTGAAGAGTAAATAAACCATACGATACTTGTGCAAGTAATGTTTTACTAAAGTAAACAATAGTAAATAAATAAATAAAAAATAAAATTAAAACTTTTTAATTCAGACTGAAATCCATACATAAACAATGTCATGGTTAATTGTACAATGTGCTAGTTATGTAAAACATGCCAATCAAGTCAGATTATTATCTACATTGTGTGAGTTATATAGATTATTTACTTACTAGTAATATACTGGGAATGTTGATCTTTACCCTAGGGAACACTTGCATGTATAATTGGATATTGATTTAAACAGCATAGCTATCAATTGCTATTAGTTTTTGACATAAAGTCAGGGCAATCAATTGTCAAGACTATCAACATAAATTGTCGATTTATTCAAATCACAACTGTCATTCTTTAACTATGTATTCTGTGACTATAACACGGCAAATTGACACTTGAAGGTCAATTCCCGTAATTAAAAACGTTCAAAATCTAGTCGCAATCTCATCGCACCGACAATCGATGTCAAAAACTTGTCAAAAATGTAGGGAAATTAGTTTTTTTTTCTTGACAGATTGAGACTGAGATCAGACTGTGAACGTTCTTAAAATTACGAAAATTGCTCTTCTTAGTAGTCTTGACAATAAATTGCCCTGACTTAAAAATACTTGTTTGCGTAGAAAGTAAGGTTTCTTTTTTTGGTAAATCATTGTAATATGGGTGTAGATAGAACGTCTACAGGGAGATGAGGTGTATATAATATGAAATTCATCAGTAAGTAATGGTATATATATAGTAAACAATAAAAAAAACAACCGACTGTCAAAAAAAAAAACACTGCAAAGTGAAAAATAACTTTAATTTCGGAAGTCGGTGACGTAGTTGGTTCCGCATTTTCGTTTTTTGACACCGACTTCCGAAATTAAAGTACATGTTATGTTGTGTGATTGCGTAAACAATGCATAGGTACATAACCGACAGCAGCAATCGCAGTTGATTTTCTGGCATTTATTAAAGAGTTCCGTTGTTTGTCTCCGAAACTCATCATCAGATCTTTACGAAATTTAAATCGGACCATTTCGGAGTAAACCTCTTTTGAACAAAAAAAAATTGCAAATCCGTCTATATATGACGGAGTTATGCCTGAACATACATAAAAAAAAAAATATATATAAACATCCGAATTGAGAACCTCCTCCTTTTTTTGAAGTCGGTTAAAAATAGATATGTCAGGAGAACTGACAACAGTGTTGCTAAACTATAATAATAACTGGTAGTGTTGTACCATCTAACAGCCATCGTGATATCTCAAAAAACCAAAAAACCTGCACTACCATACCATAACCATAATCAGCCTTTTAATATTCCCACTGCTGGGACACAGGCTTCCTCTCTTGTGAGAGGGAGTGGGCCGTAATCCACCACGCGGGCCCAGTGCGGGTTGGTAAAACCTGCACTACACTACTCGGGAAGTTGAACGTAAGCAAATATGAGAGTGTAGAAGGAACTTCGGTTCACTTGGTGCAACCTCCGCTGGCCTCGGGCGACTTTCGATCGTTGTCGGTTTTTGCGCCCGAGTCGAAGGACTCGAAGCGTCCCGTAGTTCTTAGCGTGAGTATGGTCACTTATATCAAACTTCAGTCAATTTCGAGCAGTACTTTGTCGAAGCAATTTCTCGAGTAGTGTAGTGCAGGTTTTAGAGCTACCCAGCTATTAGTCACAAAAGCACTTAATCACAGTACTATCACATAGCTCGATTCCTTTGTTAGCCGCGACAGCCTCGACCTCGCTCCTGAATGGCCTTTGAACGTCTAGTAGGGCTAGCATTAGCACTAAAACTGGAATAATTAAAATGTAGCCCGCGTTTTCATTTTTGGACTGAGTTTTTTGATTAAGGTTTTCTTATTAAAATTTTATGAAAACTTTTACAAAACAAAAAATATTTAATTGAGTCTATTATTTTATTGGCAATGAAAATACGAAAATTTGGGTTGATTACTTATTCTTAAATTTTAATATATGGAAAATGTTTGAGGATTTTTTCGTGGGAAGGATTTAGTTTTAGCTGAAATTAAAAGGGCTAAAATAAACAAATCAATCAAAGATGTCGCCCGACCAACATGAAGTTTCGTAAAAATGAAATCAAATCAAATACATATTTTATTAATTATCTTCATTACTGAATTATTCATATAGGGTACGCAATTTCAAGTAAATTTGTAGGAAATTTAATTTTAATTAATTTCAATTACCTACCTGTTGATGTACCTGTGTCTATTGATCTACCTGTTACTATATTTCATAAACGATTATGTAGTGTATCTATTAAATAGGTATGTAAATACAGTCTCATTCACACTTACATTCACACAAGCGGGGTAGCTGCTGTCACTTATGGCTGAGCGATCGACTGCTGTGCTGCGTGTCGCGGGTTCGGATTCCCGCAAACAACACACATTTGTATTACCTACAGGTAGTTGTTCCGGGTCTAGCTGTTTGTGTATGTGAGTTTAAATGTTTGTAAACGCACCCACGATACAGCCGGTCGATTCTGTAAAAATCTCACCGTGAAAAGTTAGGTGAAGTGAGCTTAGAGTGAGCTGTCAATAGTGTCAATCCCTAGCATTAGTTGGAATGACAGCTCACTCCACGCTCACTTCACCTAAGTTTTCACAGTGAGATGGTTACAGAACCGCACTGCTGGTCCTCGTGGGGAAAAGATTTTTTAAAAGAAAAAAAAAAATCTGTCAGTCACGAGGAATGGCGGGAAACAGACAAAGGCTATATACGATGGCGTTTGGTGTGGTAGTGAGCCAGTAAAGTGATATTATTCAACATAAATATGGAATCAACAAGATTCTACCGATTATATACAATGTTACTTACTTACTTACTTGTTACTTACATAGCATAACATAATCAGCCTATAATGTTCCTGCTGCTGAGACACAGGCCTCCTCTCGATGAGAGGGAGCAGGCCATAATCCACCACGCGGCCCAGTGCGGGTTGGTAGATGTCACATGTCTTCGAATTTTTGGTTTTAGGACATGCCGGTTTCCTCACAATGTTTTCCTTCACCGTTTTGAGAGCAATGGTGATGAAATAATTTACACAAAGTAAAGCGCCAGTCTGGGTTCAAACCTGCGAGCTACAACTCGTAAATCGCGGCCGTTACCACTGAGCCACCTCTGCTCTCTCTCTCAATGTTACTTAAGTAGGCAAAAAAGACTTCAGAGGTGTCAAGGGACACCCAGATGGAACGAAGTTCAAAGAGAGAGAGAGAGAGACAGACAGAGAAACACACGCACGCCGCACGGCATACAACTATAGCAAAAAGTGTCGTTCCAACTTTTGGTCTTAATTTTTTCCGTCTAGCCCCCTTTCACAACGCGCGATAAGGAACTTCGTTCCAAAACTACATTTTATGAGAAAATAAATGTCTATGTAGATACTAAGATAACATAACGTGGTGAATCATAAAGCGGCAGAATCAAATATCCGGAGCTGAGCGAGGAGAATGAAAGAATAACGTTGTCTTTACGCCTACGATCACCAAGTTAATTACGCATGATAAGATATGGTACCTACAGTTGGTTAATGATGTGTGAAACTGTTAAGTTAATATTTTCATGATTCACGATAATATCACACCTGTATTTCTTGATAGGTAAAGCAGTGTCAAATGGTTTTAAAAAGCTCGATGTGCAAGAAAATAGCGAATTTACAACGTGAACGTATAAATAACTTTAATTAGCAAAATAACAGAAAAAATAGCGCAATCGTTGTTATCAACGATGACAGGCCACATTAAAAAGAAATGCACAATCATTTTAAAGCTAAAAAAAAAGCAAGGTATTTGACCTTTTAAAAAAGACTTATACGAGTTGCGTCGCTTACATAGATTCACTAACCCAATGGATTCCTTTGTGTTTGAACCCACTATCTAAAACCCTTAAATATCTGCAAAAGAGCCCTTTACTGTTTGCCACAGTAAACGATAGAATGTGCAAAGTGAAGCGCAGAATCTTTTATTAACCAGGAATATTATATGTTACAAAATTCACTGCACTCTTTTCCAGAGCAACTTAGTTCTTATCCCTTCGTATCGAAGGAACGTGGATCCACGCGAGACACAATGACTTTTTAACTGTTTCTGTAATTATGGCATTCAATCGGTTAAACTTGGATTTTCAATTCAGCCTTTTAGCAAAGATTTTAGCTTCAGTGCGTTTTATAAATTAAAATGAGGAATAACAAAAAAATCACAAGGAATTAACAACGAGGTTTAATTTCCGGCATTTGAGCTTATGAAATGAAAAAAATAACAGGCAAACTCGAATCAAATCCTACTGGGTTCTGCAGATGTTCATGACGCGAAATTGATTTGAGTTATTAGGAGATGTGTGAAGCGGTATCTACAACGTCACATGCAAACTACGCGTCATGCTGACGTCACGCAAAATTTTTCATCTCTCAAGCAGAGTTTACTGTTCAACTAGCATATACAGGGTTATTTGTAAAACACCAGCGACCTCTTAAGAGGTAATTATACTCACCATTATGAACAACTTTTACTATGGGACCAAAACTGAAATCGCGAAAAAAAAATCAGCTGTTCCCTACATTTATGTTTGCATAACTCGTCAAAATGTAGGGAGCAGCTGATTTTTTTTTCGCGATTTCAGGATTGGTTCTATAGTAAAAGTTGTTCATAATGATGAGTACAATGACCTCTTAAGAGGTTGTTGGTGTTTTACAAATAACCCTGTATACAACGGCCCGATATGAATCATCGGGCAGTTGCCCACCAGACACATCACCCGTCAGGTCGAAGGATCGTCCCTTTTCTACAGAGTATGAGTGAACTTTACAATCTGTTCCTCTTATTTCTATATGTGTAACAATTTGTTATTATGAAAATAATAGGTATTGATAGGATGAATTTAGGATTTATTCATTTACTTATTTCATCATTCTATTAAACACATTTGTGTCCCAAAATATGTAGCCAAAGTGATTTCTGCGCTGCCAACGAAGGCGCCGTAGAAGTGGCGAAGTTTTGGGCTTACAAAATTTGAATAACTGTCGTGCCAGCGATACGAAGAAGAAGGAGACTTAACATATTTATTCGACAGCATCGTCTGGAAACTAGCATATCCTATGACCAAACAAACCGAATATAATATGACATCTATCCATACTGGGCCTAAGTAGTGTATAGCGGTATCTACAAACGCCACATACGAACAAAGCGTCATACTGACGTCACGCAAATCCTGCATCTCGCAAGCAGAGTTTACCGCGCAGTTAGCATTACAAACTTCCCGACAGCAGTCGTTGGGCAGTTGCCCGCCAGACACAAAACTGATCTGGTTGGAGGACCCTCCCTTTTCGATAGAGTATGAGTGAACTTTACACCCTGTTCCTCATACCTCCAAAAGTGTATTTCGGCCAAATCCTCCTCACACAGAGGAGGCCTATATACCAGCAATGGAATCGCTATAAGCTGACTGTTATGCCATTTATTAGCTATGTGCTGTTTGATTTATAGCATGTTTCAGCTTGTAACTACTTATTGTTTCCGTTTTGGATGTCGTGGCAAAACTTTGGTAAGACCTTTGTTCAGATACGAAAAACTAAAGCCTCTTTGCAATATTTATGGTTTCCGTGCTATTTACATAAGTCAAAAATGTACACATTATTATTTAAATGAGACTACCAAAAACAACGACTTTCGCAATATTATACATGAAAAGAATTTAATTTTAGTACAAAAAACTTAAAAAAAAATGGGTTTGAAGAAAACCTTAGTATTCTTAATACCCATTTTATTTTAATTAAAATGTTTAAACAATCCACCTAGTGTTGTTCCAACTATGTTTGTCAAACCAACCGGCTCGGCTTTCAGTAAAACCAGATGCAGCTGACCTCCATAACCCAGTTACTGGGTAACACGATACCCCTTGGTAAAACTGACGGTCAGACTTTTGGTCTTCTAACTAGCCGTAACGGCTGTCAAAGATCCACGAATGACAGCCGGGACCAACGGCTTAACGTGCTTTCCGAGGCACGGAGGGGTCTTGGTTTGTGAAAATGGGCACCCATCCACGGACCAACCGCGCCAAGCGCAGCTTAACCTGATCGATCGACCCGTGCGGCTGTTATTACTCAGCCACCAGCTCTTTCATGTAATCATAAATATCTTTAAGATTATCCAAAAATAAGTTTTATCACAAAGTCAATAGGTCAACTTCTTAAATGGGAGTTCAGAAAACCGCTTACGGAACCCTTTGCATTTATTATCTCTTCAACAAAAGGGTGTATCAGGAAATCGTTTTCTAAATCAAAAGCCATTTATTAACTAGGTGAAGTTTTTAACGGCGGAAAAAGCTAATAATCGTTTCATGGAAAATACATTTTTTATTGTTCTCATCTATATTGTACAGGTTGAAAGAGTTAATGGATTTTTTAAATATTTCCTTTTAGGAATCTGGGTTTTGTTTATAAAAAAAATAATTATATACAATGTGTAACTGAATTAATGCACATTGTGAAAATAGTTTGTTTAGAATCGTTAACTGAATCGATTTCTGTCATTTTTAATGCCGGTTATTTTTTTACCCAAAAATAATTGAAACTACGTAAATTACTGTCAAACTTTCGCTGTACAGTTAAAACAAACCAAAATGGATGAAGTATCCACTACGCTAGACCCTTATACGTATGCGACTGTGTGAGTGCGTAGATTTGTAATGTGACCACAATTTTCTCCCACAATCAGCATAACTAATTTAATAAAAAAACAATGTTTTGTACATAATAATAAAAATTCAGTGTATGTATTATGATTATAACATAATATTCTAATTGGGGTGTCTGGTGGTGTGCGTTAATTCCGGGACATGTTGTATATTTTTGGAACGAAGTTCCTTATCGCGCGTTGCGAAAGGGGGCTAGACGGAAAAAATTAAGACCAAAAGTTGGAACGACACTTTTTGCTATAGTTGTAAGCCGTGCGGCGTGCGCGTGTTTCTCTGTCTGTCTCTCTCTCTCTCTCTTTAAACTTCGTTCCATCCGGGTGTCCCTTGACAACTCTCAAGTTTTTTTATAGTAAAACGTATACGTAGTATGGTGACAACAACAACAACGCGCAACCTGTACCATGGAGTTTAGTACAAGATTCTGAACCCTCTAGCGTAAAAATTGATCGCAAGTTATCAAAAAAAAAAACGCTATTTGATAGTAAAGTGCAATTACCTACGCGGTCAAAATGTATGGAACAGCAATTTTTTTGTTTATTAAATCGTTGACTGCCAGACAACAAACACAATAGAAAATCTATTGTTGGTGGACACAGTGTGACCGCGGTGGCAGTCAATGACGCTGAGGAGTTCAGAATCGCGTATTGAATCCATGGTAACAGAGGGGCAATTCTCGTAATTTTAAGAACGTTCACAGTCTGATCTCAGTCTCAATTGGTCAAAAATTCCTCTAATATCCCTACATTTTGACAAGTTTTTGACATTTGTTTGTCGCCGAGATGAGACTGCGACTAGATTTTGAACGTTTTGAATGACGAGAATTGGCCTTCTGAAATAATATCGGCGTCTACGGCGTAGCCTCTAGCTACAGTTGCTACGGCGTAGCGGCGTAGCGGCGTAGCTAAGCTCAGTGGAACGATTGGGATCGCTTCTTTGATTGAACAATCGATGCTATGCGCCGTGTAAGCCTTGTTTTCTCTTTGTAATGTTAAAGGGGATATGGGTTTATTTTCTTTTGGCGCTTTCTTGGCACGTGTTTGTAGCGGAATTATTATTTAATGGCATTAAGTCTGTAACTTATGACTATAATTTGGTACGTTAATTGTGATTTTATAGGTTGCAATTGCAAAACACGCAGATTAAAAACTTTGTAGAAATATTGCGGTTATACTGAGTGGCATCGACGTGCATTCTACGCTCCCTGGGGTAGAAATTATACGCCGGTTCTAAAAAAAAAATCTGCTGTTTCATAATCATAAAAATGTCAAAATGTATGAAAAAGTATCTCTTTCCTTTTCCTGGTTGGAAATCAAATACAAGAACGCTTTATATACAAATGCGTAACTACCAAAAACAATACTATCCGTATTATTTTAGTTATACAACACAGAAATTAATTCAGCACGGGGCCTCTTCGATAAACTTAATTAAATATTCACCAACAAACTTTTATAGGAGCCAACAAACAACCGAAACAAGGCCTCGAGTAACTAAAATTAGATTTCGTAGCCGCTACGAGACTCGTAGCTAGTAGCCTCGTAGCGAGTATCTACGATAGTCGTAGCCGCTACGAATTCGAGCATAGCAAAAGCCTAATTAGATTATGCGTCTATGAAACTGAGATCAGAGGAAATCTGACGAATAAAGTCAACAGTCGATGTAGCTTGATGTTGTTATTTCCATGTATTTGGCCTTTGTAAGTGATTTATGTTGGTTTTTCCCTTCAGATTGTTTGATCTTTGGGAAATAAGAAGCAATTTATTTGTTACTACGCCTGACCTTACCGCTAATTCCCCGTTGACATATTGTTGAAGAGCTGTTCCCTTGCAATTTATAATATTACTGCCCCGCTCCTAAATAAAAATAGCGTGATTATTATGTTCCCAGAGTTAAATTATTATTAGCTAAATAAATAACATGTCATTTTGTGGATTAAATTATTTTGTGCATTCAATTACGAACAAAAACCTTTTCAAATTAATATTGCTTGCCTCCCATAACATAAGGCGTGATAATATGTAGCCTAAAGCCTTCCTTGGTTTACAAAGAACATTTTTGCTGATTTTCAATTCAATCTATTCAGTAGTTTTGGCGTGAAGCCGTACTATACACACAGACAAACAGACAAAAATTCTAAAAAGTCACTTTTTGTCACCAGTTACGTTTTTCTAACAAAAACCACTTATTTTTCTCGAAAATTCTCAATGTACAGTTTTTCTTTCGTTACTGTTTTATTATATGTATAGATTATCTTAGTGCTTGCGAATCATATTCTAAATTAGATTTGTTAGTTGTGAATGTGTTTCAGGAGTTTTTTACCAAAGGTGTCTGACAAGCTTACAGTTGTGGTTCATGGCTATTATCCAGCTATTTTCATAGTTATTGAAAAAACTGACAACGAGATTTTCTGACAGCGAACTTTCTTAAAATATAAGAATTGGTACACAGTTTTCAATGACAAGCTTTACATGATAATCACCAGAACACAAACATAACATCAAATCTTGTTTCTCTGAAGGGTTAGGCCGGATGGAAAGCCCAATAAGTAACACTTTTCCTGACCTGGGAATCAAACCCCTCATGCTCAGCAATAGCGCTTGCTAACTATTGAGGTTTCTTCTGGTCATTCTTTCCTGCAGTCAGTACTTTTAGGTCTCACAATAGACCTTAAACTAATTCATTTTAATTCTTTTACCTATTGTATTATAGTAATTTTATGTTTAGGTGCATCGTCTTCACATATAATTATATAATTAATGTATGCAAAATATTGTAAAATATTTTAAAAGAGTAACGGTGGAGTTTCTTGCCCATTCTTCTCCATACGAAAACTACCTTTTGGAAGGGGCGACTAGAATCAATTTTATTTTAATTTTATTTTTGACGTGCAAAAGTGCCTTTTATGTGCCTATTTGAAATAAATGATTCGACTTCATAAAAATATTCACTGTCAGACAATGTCTTTACCTAGAACCACGAAAAAGACACAAAAAGTCCTTTCCCTCAAAACGATACATTACTTTCTGATTATTTAGACACACTCCACCAAACCCATCGATCTATTCCTTTTCGCAAAATGAAAAACAAGGCTTTATAAAGAACATCACGATTAGATGTTCAGGAAGTACTTACTGCAAAGAATATTATGTTTCTAAGCAAACGTGTACCCTAAAAGTACGACATGTAACGATAGTAAATAATATTAGGAAACTCGTAGAATACTAGCAAATGGGAGCCTGAGGATATTTTCGATAGCATTGTGTTGGAAAATAATTGGACACTTATTTACAGTAAACTAAGTTTTATTTTGTGTTGGATACAACATTTCTTATAGTATTTTCCTTCCTTAAGGTGGAACTGTTTACTATACAGGAGTGCACTTGTAGTGTTGTGCTAAGTCGTTTTGTACATATACTGTTTAAAGCTGATGATTTTTTTTAAGGTTGTAAGATTTTATTACATTTATGGTCGTTCTTTGGTCAAAGAATTATAATAAATAATAATAATAATTTATTTATTCAAGTAACAAGGACTCATTGTGTTAGTAAACTTAAGAACTATGTTAGTTTATTGTATTTCAAAATTATTTCATCCCATGGAAGATGACACTGCAGTGATTGATGTACATGCAATCGAGCCTGCTAGCGATCATTTTAAGGATATTGTTGGAGCTGGCCCGTACTCTGCGCACCAGAGATGCACATCTAATTCGCATCGTTGCGTAAAAGCAATTTATATGTGCGTCCGCGAACATTCCCGATGCGCTACAAAAACGGGGCAGCTCCACCAACACCCTGAAAGTGTTGTTGTATTGGACACGAAGGGCGTTGTACGACCGTTGGGTATATCTAGCCCACAGGCTGCACGTGTAAAACGTTAACGTTAACGTACCGGTAACGTGTTAACGTTTATCATTGCCATTCAACGTGGTAATGCTGCCAGTCCTCTGGGCACGTTTCCGGATGACAGTGATGCGGACGACGCCTGACTATCCCTCTGATATTAACGTATTCTCTATGACACAATGGCGCGGCTTAACCTGTCAAAATACATATTGTCCGTACGGTTGACATTTCGATTACTTGCCGTGAACAAGACACGATATTGACGTGGTTTGCACGTGGTAAGATTTCATCATCATCATCTGCCTCGCCTTTTCCCAACTATGATGGGGTCGGCTTCCAGTCTAACCGGATGCAGCTGAATACCAGTATTTTACATGGAGCGACTGCCTATCTGACCTCCACAACCCAGTTACTGGGTAATATGATACTCCTTGGTAAGACTGGTTGTCAGACTTTCGGGCTTCTGACTACCCGTAACGACTGTCAAAGATCCACGAATGGGACCAGCGGCTTAACGTGCTTTCCGAGGCACTTGGTAAGATTTCTTGGCGAATAATACTGAATTAGCGCCCTAGAGACATTCCACTAATATTATAAATGTTTAGATGTTGGCTTCTCAGTCACGACACAGCAGCTGAACGAATTTGAATGAAGTGTAACAAATAGTTTATAACCTGAAGGCCAATTCTCGTAATTAAAAACGTTCAAAATCTAGTTGCAATATCATCTCACCGATAATCAATGTCAAAAACTTGTCAAAAATGTAGGGAAATTAGAGCTGAGATCAAGCTTTGAATGTTCTTAAAATTACGAGAATTACCCCTCTGAATTATCACATAGGAATATTTTTTATCACGGTTTTAGAACGTACAACCGTAGTCAGTCATCATCCCAAGGGAAGCCGTGAGATAATTTCCGACCGCCACGCGGGCGAAGCCGCGGATAAAGTTAGTTTTTAATACACGCCTATCACGTCGATCCTTTTTTTCAAAGCTATAATTATTATGGGACGTCTATGACCATAATTAGTCGCTTCTTATCATCTTCTGCATACCTTCTGTATCTTATTCTGACGTTAACGTTGATTGAGAATCCAAAAAATATCTCCAGTTTACCTCCTTTCGTTCCCAAAACAGTAAATTATAAACAGGGACCTCTGCCGAACCTTATAGGAAAGCCGTGACGTCACACACCCATAACCATCCCATACGTAATAACGGTGTCCCTTGAGACAACAAAAGTACTGACGACAAAAGTGTTTAGTAAGCAGGCTACGAACTTCGAAGTATGTGTATGAACTAGACCATTTACATAAACTTTTGTCAATGATGAAGCCTAACAAATTGACAAAAAAAAAAAAAATACTGTGCGCTAGATTGAATCAATCAGTGTATTGTTCAATAACTGCATCATTTACAGAAATTCACTGGTCCTCACACTTGGATAACCTGTGTCGTGAGGACCAAGATCTTCCCTTATCAAGGAAATGCGACACTAAAACAGTAAACAAACAAATTAAGGAGAGAGTAGCAGAAAATATAAAATAATTCCATCTCTCTTTTAACAAAGCGTTGTAAAACGTCTCGTATTTCATAGCTTTTGTAACAATCTATATGGAACGAGAATAATTATAGGAACTAAATAGACATGCATACGCAGCCAATGTTCATTATAAATATAAATGTAGCGACTACTTAAAAATATGACACTACAATGCCAATTTGAATATGTTCAATGGAATCATAACATATTCATCACTTATCATCGTTGCAATTGGGTGAAAAGATTTCAAGTTTGCTACCTGCACACTCATTTCTTTTGTTGACAGTACAAGTTTACATAAACGTACTTGTACTGAAGATGTTTTCACTGAAATTACTTTCAGCGGGCGATAATGTTGATTGAAATTCTGGCAAGTCTGCTGGGAAAAGAGTGTGCTAACATGTTGTTTGTTTATTACAATAACGTTAACAAGTTTGAACAAGGCATTTACATATCACAAAAGTACCTAAGTAAGTTTTAGATTTAAAATAAACTAGTAACCTGGATTATTTCCTCTTGTCATTCAAAACATAATAGGCCGAATGTTCGGCCTTTTCCTGCTACGAAATTACTATTTGGTTCGGTCGGTTCCGATCCTATACTCCTACACTCTTTCGAATATTGACTATGTTCCCGACCCAGCTGAGCCGATGCGAAGGTTTTTCGCATTTCTCAATAATATTCGGTTCGGCCATGTGTCGGTCCGATCCGAACATTCGCACTTTGCACTTCGGAGTAGGCCCCCTGGTATAAGGTCTCTAAATTCACCTGAATTTAATTTATTTATTGTTTATTTAGATATCCTACGTTTATTTATTTATACTATATTGTATATTGCTCCGGGCTGCTTCTGAGTTACTCAAGTCCCAAGTTTTTATAAACACATATCAAACACATACTAACTCCACACTAATATTCATGTTGAACGATCTATTAAACTCTAAAATGCTTGTACAAGCAGTGTTTGTTCATATAAATCTCTTTATTATCCCTGCAACGTTCCTTGCGAGTGCATTCTAAGTACGTTTTATCATGACTATGCGCTCACTCCGCCTTAAGCTCGCAAACAACATGTTGGATGTAAAACGTTCATTTAGCCACAAAAAGATGTATCGACAAGAATTCTAACTTTCTATGTTGCATGGTTGAAATAGTTTTGCATCATTTGATTTCAGATTATAAGAGGTGCAAGGAGAAATTATAAATGTTGTATTAAGAAGCCGTTGTAAATCAGTGTTTTTGCCACTAAGTATCTTTGTGCGTTAAAATAGCAGGCGGATGAAACTAGACTAGACACGAAGAGTTCTAGGTAAAGTTGATTAAAATTTACCCAATTTTTAAGATTTACCTAGTTTCATACAGCCTAAGCTTAATGTCGTTAAGCATGCCTCAAGAGTACAATCAGTAAATATGTACAGACACCTGCACATCAAGCTACTACAATCTGTCAAATTTCTTTAATAAATTTTCAACTTTATTGCTAAAGTGTTAAGGTTCAAGGTTGACTGGGAAAATTTGACAGTTTCAGGTAGCTTGACCTGCTGGCGTCTGTACAATAAATTGCCTGTACAATTAAAAAAACTCTCTGAATCCAAACGCATTCAAGAGAAAATTAAAGTCATTGTTATTGAAGAAATGTTATTACAGCATAGAAGACCTCAAAGATATAAGTAGTTCTACCTAATATGTGATTATATTTTAAAGACTTTAAATGATATAATATGTAATATTCTATTGCATTTTAATGAATTTTATCGTCATACGTTTCTTGAATTGAATTTATATTAAATTTTGAACTAATATTAAGTTAAATTATTATAATTAATATTAAGACTAATTTTTCTTGAATTGAATTTATATTAAATTTTGAACTAATATTAAGTTAAATTATTATAATTAATATTAAGACTAATTAGTCTTCCATCTGATTATGGCTAGAAAGCTGATCGCAGATATAAGGAGATAAAAAAGGGGTTACATTTATTGTTATTGTTAAAACCATTGTTCGACACAAAAGTAAATTTGTTGATGAATGACTAAATAAATAAGACATAGCAACATGATGAGATATTACTCACTTCTGATCATCAAGCAATTTCGTCACTTACACAATCAATTAAAATCACTAATTAGAATTATCATCTGCCTTGCCTTTTCACTTTTCTCAACCACGTTGGGGACGTCTTACACACATTATTTTTAAGAATCACCACTAGCGAAGGCTATGCAAAGCGGGCCCGATGGGGCCGAAGCCTGCCAGGGTAGCGGGATCGTCCGAAAGGGTTACCGCTGCCCTGGAACATAAAGGGCTAAGGAAGGAACACGGGTGGGTTTTAGTCAGTAAGAGTCTGACACTCCCTTCCGCTCCACCCAGAGCGGGAGGGGTCATTTAATGATTTCCCATCCACAAAAAAAAGGCTATGCAAAGCTAGTGTATCATAATCAGCCTATATTGTTCCCACTGCTGGGATACAGACCTCCTCTTTTCGAGAGGGAGTGGGCTATAATCTAATCCACTAATCCAATCTACCACGCGGGTCCAGTGCGGGTTGGTAGATATCACATGTCTTAGTATTTTTGGTGCTAGGACATGCCGGTTTCCTCACAATGTTTTCCTTCACCGTTTTGAAAGCAGTGGTGATGAAATCATTTACACAAAGTAAAGCGCCTGGCTGGGTTCGAACCTACGACCTACAATTCTTAAGTCGTCACTGCTCATAAGCTAGTGTATAACCACTTGGATCTTCACGCCTTTGAAAACAAAAGAACCAATAGACCGCCTGCTAATCAAATGCATAGTTTTACCTCGAATTTAACCACCATTCTCTGCAAATTCCAGCGGATCCGCGAAACGCGATAAATATTCTAATACTTAGTTAGCTTCGGTCAAATTCGGTTACAGCTGAAATTTGTCATGCAACCGTGCAGGCCGCAGCGCGGATTTACATACAAATGAATAGTATTATGCATCTTTGCATAATATCGTTCGCAGATCTGTGCTGTGGGTGTTCCGGGTCATTTGAGCCAAGTTGAGTTATAGTGGGGAAGGTATTTTGGTGACGGATTAGCTCTTACTTATGGAAATGCTTTAGATAAATTGCTTATCTTCTTAATGTGGTCCTAAGAAACGAGAACAGAAGGCGCAACTTTCCCAGTATTGTATTATGCACGATTATAATTAAATGTATTATAATAAAATGTATACAAGCTGTTGTTTTGCATCCTCGTCAAATTTCAGGAGGCTGCTAGGAAAGACATAAATAATCAAATAAAATTACGATCCCTGGTAAATAATGAATATTTACTTTTTTTTAGTTATTTAAGTTTGACCGTATTTCAAAATACACCACATTCAAAGAACAGAATCGCGTGTCACGGGTTCGATTCCCGCACGGAACAAATATTTATGTATGGCCTACAAGTAGTTGTTCCGGGTCTGGTCATGTGAGATTAAATGTTTGTTTAAAAAAAAAGGCCTCTATACTCTCTTTTCACCTCTCTCTGTCCAGAGCTGCCAAGGACCAATCTTTATTAACGGAGTCCAGCTCATCCCGCCATCTCCGTCTTTGCCACTAAGCGGGACCAACTGAGTTGTAAGTTTGGCCCATTGATAGTTTGACATGCGACAGATGTGTCCAGCCCAATTCCATTTCTAAGACCTATTATAATATTTGAAATTACAGACGTCAAAAGTTGCCAAGGTTCATGTTTACATAGTTTCATAAACCAATGATATTGAAAGAAAAAATATGTCTATACTAGTATTTCAACGAAACCCTATAATTTCACGTAAAAGTCAGAAAGATTGACTATAATTATATGTGTTGTATGTCAGTCTGCTATAGAAAGCTTTTTCCCCAGCCTCAATTCGTTTTAAAATACCACAATAGTAACACCTTCTAGTTTGTTCAATTAAAGTGAGAAAGTATAATGTTAAGGCAATTACTGGAGCAATACAGTTCCTCTCTAAAATTGCTTGTTGGCTACAATTTCCGCTGCACTATCAAAAATTAACTATAATAGACTTAACTGTATCTTTATAATGATACAGTTAACTGTAGCTAGGTACTTCTCATTATTGTGTTGAAAAGAACTATGTAGGTATGAGTTCTTTTAAAAGAAACTGTGGTAAAGCGAGCTCTTTTTGAAAGTCTTCGTCTGCTGGTTTCAGTTATCCCTCTACACTACCTAGCAGTTGACGGCATGCGCAGTCTACCTGCAAAGCCCATGGCCTATTAGCGGAGAACCAGAACCAACACCTAAGGAGACTCTCATTGCGCAGCTGGGTCAAGGGTTTTATTCAGAAAGCAATATTCCTGGACACAACACGCATAGTGAGGAGGTTCCTCTCTCTAGAGCCCTGACAACTAGCAGCTTGGACCCTGCTCCCGATATAGACAGTATTATTTTTTAATACTTTTTTGTTTTTTTTTTAATATTTAAAAATGTATTCAATAAGTATGGAAATAAATAAACGAGTCACATAATAATAATAAGGCCGTCCATTGTATATTTTGTAGTGTTTCATGTATTTTTTATGCTATGTATTTTTGTGGTGTACAGTAAAGTACATATAAATAAATAATAAATAATAATCACACAGATATCGCCAACCACACTAAAGTAAAACACATTACGTAATTTGAGCTACGGAACCCTAAAAAATATAACAAAGCTTTGTTCAATTATAAAGACCCTCTTACTTCTAATATTGCTCGCACAGACCAGACCAGCAAAGACTGCACTTGTATCGCCAGCAGCTGTATTATTTAATGGTGTGGGAGCGAGTTCATTTTCTCCAATATTAAAGAGAAAACAAACTGTTAAGAGTTTTTTAACTTAGTTAAGATACTTAGTAGTTGGTTACAGCTAGAGCTGGAAACTGGACAACGTACTTGTGTACACACGGCTACACATCAAGCTATGCAAAACCAGTATTGGCTGACCGTTCATTGTGAGAAAATATCATACAAAGTGAGGCCAAGACAAACTGGCTTTGTATAGCTTGACGTGTAGCCGTGTGTACAGTGACACATTGCCTGATTCACTTGTACAGACACCAGCAGGTCAAGCTACCCGAAACTGTCAAATTTTCCCAATAAACTTTAAACCTTAAAGCTTGGTTGGTTTTACATTCGACGAGTTTTTTGTTATTATATTTAGGTATTGTTGATAATAGGGAAGGTTACTAGAGAAGTATAGAAGGAAACGACATTTTGCGCTGACCCCAAATAAATTGTGAAAAGGGCAGGAGAATTCTGATGATGATGATTTAGGTATAGTTGATGTATAAACAATGAACGATCAAAATCTTCAAACTTATTTATTTTACCATTTATGTACACAAATGTTATAAACAGACAATGAAAAACAGAACAGAAAAAATAGGTACACAGGTGATGCTTATTTCATAAGAAATCTCTTCCAGCATACCTGAGATAGGACAATAGACACAGAGATGTAGACAGCGTGTGATAGAGCAAAGGAGACCAAAAATAATACATAGAATCAAAAATACAATTCACTTAAAAACTTAACAAAAATTACGAGAATATACTAACATACATACAAATAAACATACATAAATACTTCTAAAATAAATCTTACTAGAATGATAATAATTATATCATACTCAAAATAATAAATACATACACAACCATGATGAAGTGGACAGATAGTGTTCTTTCACTCTTCTCTTAAAAACTGCAATAGTTTGGCAGTCCCTAATGTCAGGCGGTAGTGAATTCCACAATCGGTGCACTGTGAAGGAGTAGGAGTAGAAGTCGGTGGAGTGGGGAGGGGACTTGAGAAGGTTTTTAAGATGCGACCTGCAAGGTGCATCTGAAGGAATGGGCGTAGGGAAAACGCTCCCGCAGATATGATGATGTTTTAGGATTGTGAAGGAGATTGAATAGCAGACACAATATCCGAGAGTTCCTGCGAAGTCGAATGGGGGAGCCACTTGAGTATCTTACGAAAGTTGGAGTTGCTTATGTATCTTATACAAAAGTAATTAGTAAAAGCTTATGAAATTAAGAAACCTCCACTTATGAAAAGGTTCACCTTTACCTTAAAACGGAAACGAACATTAAGAAAAACGTGTTACAAAGGTCACAGGGCGCTTCCAAATTTGCCCAGAAGACGTTTTCATTATTCTCTACGCAGTGTCACTTGATATATGAGTGCGTACGCAGCGATGTCATTATGTCTTGTTTGAATGGGCCTGGTACTGGAGCGAGTCGTATAAAATAGTTTTAGGTGGACGACTAATGGGACAGTAAGTGAGGTAACAAAGTGCAACTGTGTTTGCGCACACACTTGTGCGTTCTTGGCTAATCTCCGTTGAAATCAGGGCTGTAACTGAAGTTTGGTTGGGAGTTTATTATGAATAATAGAACTAGATATGTACTTACTGGTGGAACATTAGTTTTTTTTTTGTTTAATGGTATAGTCTAGTACTTGACTGCGATCTCGCCTGACGGAAAGACGTTTATCTAGCTATGTAGTTGTAAGCGTTATTGGAACGAAGTTCCTTATCGCGCGTTGCGAAAGGGAAAATATAAGACCAAAAGTTGGAACGACACTTTTTGCTATAGTTGTAAGCCGTGCGGCGTGCGCGTGTTTCTCTGTCTCTCTCTCTCTCTCTCTCTCTCTTTGAACTTCGTTCCATCCGGGTGTCCCTTGACACCTCTCGAGTTTTATTTTTATATCAGTAAAAATAACCGAACAGTGCACACTGGATAGTAGCGACCGTTCCGCTGTTCGAGTGACTGAACGCCTGCTACATTTACACAAAATGGTTAGGTAGCCAGGGTATTTTAACGAAATAATAAATTATATTTTACTAAATAATTTCATCAAATTCCTTAGGCTCTGAGCTCACGCTTCGTCAATCGGTAACAATGTGTTTTGTTTGAATTAAGTCTTATACATTACAAGCAATTGTATATGGTTCATTCAATAAACGTACATACGTCACGTCGGAAAATACATAGAAAAATAATGTTCACCCCACACAAATCATTCGCAGGAATAATAGAAGAAAGAACAATACGAAATCAGACTGTTCTACATAAAAGGCTTTAATATATTTCCATGTTATAACAAGGCATCAAAGGGCGAGTAACCCATCTTTAAACCAAACGAGCTTCATAACGGATGGCTCGAATAATTTAATAATTCACTCTCCTCCCGTTCACTAGAAATATCATCATAACATCTTAAGCTCTATTATTTTGTACCTAGTGATGATTTTCCTTTGAACATATAATTATGAATGTATTCTTTATATTCGTGGTATTTGATATAGCCATTGTTATTCTATGAAGGCACGTGTTCGTATTTTTACATGTAACGCTTTCATACATTATGTATGAGAACCGTGATTAATTTTTGATAGGTGTTTTTTGTGGTACGTGCTGATTTGGTTTTGTCGCTGTTGGCAGTTGGTACAACGTTCTAAGTATGCAAATATTTGGTACAGAGTCACTTTATTAATGTATTCTAAACCAAAACTCAATCGTAAACATTCTCGTAGTTACTATGAACGGGCTGTATAGTTTGTCGAACTGAAAAACATTGGGATTGAAAAGTTCTCGAATGGCAACTGTGAACTAAAAAGCGTCATACATGTGACGGACGACATGGTAAACAACTACAATATAGTGGTCTAAAGCTAATCATTTTAGAACCCATAATTCGAAGACATGTGACATCTACCAACCCACACTGGCCAGCGTGGTGGATTGTAACATACTACACCTCTCATAGAGAGAGAGGCTTGGTTGCCAACAATGGGAACATTGTAGCCAATTAAAAATGATTTCGAAACAGATGAAAGCTTTCCCTTTCATATTTTATATTCTATCTACAATTCTATATCTAAGTATAATTAATTTCGGAAGTTCCATCTTCTAATACCTCAAGATCCAATTAAACAACCACCTTAAATTCTAATCCAATCGAACTAACGGATAATCCATTCCGGGAATCGAATGTTCCTACAATCGATACTCGCTTCGTTCATCAATCGTGCTCGGGGTCACATGATAGATGATATAGAAGGTTGGCTCCTTATGAAGCGCGGAGGCAGGCGCACACACACATGACGCATAAGTGCTGATCTATACGTCATGTTCGTGAAAGGACGCAGCCATTTAAGTCTGGTAATCTCTAAGCTGCATGGCTTATTTTTAATTTACCTATTTTAATTATAAAAATATGTTTTTTGGAAGGATGAAACGAACCGGAGTTACTGACATAGCTTGCAGAGTAAGCAAGCTGACGTGGCAGTGGGTTGGCCATGTTTGTCGAAGAACCGATGGCTCGTGAGCAGACTAGTCTTGTAGTGGACATCGCGTATCGACAAGGGTAGTGTGGGACGCCCCCCAGCTAGATGGTCTGACGACCTCAACAAGGTGGCTGGGACAGACTGGATGCGGAAGGTGAAGTACAGGTAGTTGTGGCGCAGCATGGAAGAGGCCTATTTCCAGCAGTAGACTGCAATTGGATGAGTTGAATCATAATCTGTCGAGCCTTTTCCCAGATAGGGTGAGTTTTTGAATTGTTTATTTTTATCTTTTTATTGCGGACGATTTTCTATGTTTTCACATGTACCTTTAATTTCAACATGAATATGTAATAAATATTTTCGATTTCGTCGATCAGTACCCTAATTGCGTAACACGCAACGTGTTTGCTCAGCAACGTAAATAACGCAATAAATGTTATTGAACTGTCTAAATGTAAGCCATTTCCACTGATAGTGTGATACTCGCAATTATACACATATTTACTCCGCTGGGGTTATTTCGAACTCGCTATACGTAAAGCGTGTCTATGTATGTGTGCGTATGTACGTACATGGTGACATTAGTTACCACTAGCGCCATCTGGTTTCGAGTGGCGGAACTAATAGTCACTAGCGCCATCTATTATCGAGTAGAGATGTCGATGTTAGAACTTACTAGAACTATCAACATCTGGTCAGTCGGGGCCGGTATGTACTCGAACATTCTAGATGTTTCTACAATAGAAGATTCTGGAACTATCTGCGGCACTATATAAGGCCGGGACTAGCCGCCACCAGTCAGACTTGGTTCTGCTATAGAAGCGAATACATCAAAAGCGATCTTCAAGTGCGACTTAAGAGCGATTGTGTTTTATAATTAGTGTGTTTGAGTTGTTATTAGTGTTGTTTAATTAAAGTGTAACTTTTGGTCATTTTTATCGCCAGTTTTTAATTGTCACGAACCCGAAGCTCGTAACAGTACCTTTTTGTTCGTTCTTTGGAGCCGACCTTCTGAACCTACCTGTTCTGTGTCGGGGTCTTTGTGGGAATCCAATAAAGAGACCGGCCGCTCATTGTTTGCATTAACTCAATTTATAAAAGAATCGATATGAATAATTTATACGCTCGGTATCGATACCATTTCGTTTCGCCCTTCACTTCCGAATTATTAAAATACCATTTACATTAATTTCTTTGAGTTTTTCGGAGGGTTGACCTTGTGGTTTTTTTCCGGGTTCTGGAGATGGTTTTAAATGAATATTTTATTTTATTTAAATACAAGGCTCTGCCCGCGAGTTTTTCCGCGTGAAAAATTTGGTTCCTCCGACCCCCGTCGCATCGCATTTCTTCGCTATTAGGTACCTAATTATCGCTCAACGTTCTTTCTGACTTTCTCTTGTTTTTGCTCGGTTCCTAAGAGTCCTAGCATGATCAGTGGCGTGCACACAGTTTTAAGACAGGGTAGGCAGAAAATTGTACTCACCAAAAATACTACACGTTGGTTTTGGTTCGTCGTCTTGTCGATTGATGATGTAGGTAATTGCCAAATGCCAACTCAAATGTCCATAGATTGACTGATTTTATAGACATATCCATTTACGGATATTCGAAGTGGCCTTTCGGCGCGTTTGTTTGATGTTTGGTAATGTTCGTGTGATTTGCAAAATTTAAATAAAATCATTGAAAAGATGGTGGTGTGAGTATACTAAGTACCTCTATAGGATTGTTTTATTTGTATATTAAATCTACACGCCTATCTTTCTGTAAGAATATCTGCAATATGGAATCGTAAAAGTTGGGGAGGCGTTTTATTTCCGTAAGAAGGTTTTTTTCTATTGAAATCGTGGAAAGATCTGTAAGTCGTTGCTGGCCTTGTGTATTTCTTAAGTAGGTGTGTATACGTTTTAGCGACGAGAATGACCTTTCGGTTGAAGCACTGCTCGCGGGAACTGTAACAATTAATTTTGCCAAACGCAGTACTTCGGGAAAAACTGTATTTGTGTTATTTTCGTAAAAATGTTCTATAATTTTGTAAATACTAAGGTTTTTGAATTCGGCAGATTTATAAACACATTTGAGCTCATTGATAAGGCGGTCTAAGTTAAAGTCGTATAATTTATAAACATTTACGAATTGCGATACTAATTCAACCGGAAAATTGTCATTATATTTATTGAAATTTTCGCATGAAAGTAGTCCAAAAATATTAACTTTCAGATGTTTATATCGGTCGCGACATTCGATGGATATATTGTCTATAATTTCAATAAAAATGCGCTTAAAATTGGTTTTCTTGTCCACAACATTACGTTTTTGTTTTGGCGACCCTGTGATTAAGTATTTTTACGCCTTCAAAAATTAATTCAAACCTAGATCTGAATAATTCCAAAAATGATTCAAAGTCCCTAATTTTTTTAATGCATTAGGTCACATCTGATGTCTTTTTTTGCATAATTTCGTAAAGCACATCAGTTTCTGCGAATATTTCGTTAAACACATGAAGTAAAAACTGGAATTGAAAGTCTTTTAAATTGTGTAACAAATACGAAACTGACTTAATGTCTCACCATCCCAAGAGTCTTCGTTTTCAGCCATATCCTCAAATAAATCAACTAAATGTAAATAAGAATTGAAAATTACATTTACAGTACGCGAATTTGTAAGTCCATCGAGTGTCAACAAACGAAACAAAATAACCGATTACTGTGTATGCAACCTGTCAGCCAATGATATGAATCATATTGTTTTGTATTGAATTTACGATTGACTTTACCTTTTTTTTTATTAATTGCAAATCCGGTGTAGGACGACCTATCTCGATAACTTGTTTTTTTTTTCACTAAAAGATAGTTTTGAAAACGCGTCATATTTTATTTTATCAATACACACACCATCTGAACAACTTTCACAGACAATATTATCCATTTTTCACTCTAATCACAATGTTAAAATCCTGATAGCGTAAGTCACAAACACAACACACATCAAACAATAATGGCTACTATTGACTATTGAAATTACGTAGTAAAAAGGAAAATTAATACGACAAAAAAATGATGGCAATCTAACTATATAAAATTCAATGAAACAATGTTACTTCTTAAAATATTCGCATTGCATATCAAACTTTCGTCGGAAATGTTCGGTTAGGATCGTAATTTTTCGTGTTAAAGAACAACTCGAACAAGACACTGGCTTTTCATGCAGTTGTGTGCGTGATTTTTGTCATTGTGTGTCAGCAAAGCCCACGTAGCTATAGGAACGCACACACATAAAAATACGCATGACCACGAGTTTCCACGGAGCACACATACAATATATTCAGAGACGAATAGTTTGTGTCTTTGCCGTTGCAAAGGCGAGGTGGCGCTAGTGCAGTAAACTGTATCGATCTTAATGATAACACCGGCACTCGATAGGTGGAGCTGATTTATGATTTAAGATTTTTATGTTGTTTTGTTTATTGATAAAATAATATTAGATCTATTATCAGAACTAGGGTAGGCAGTGTCTTTCTGTCTTTATGGAACGCACGCCACTGAGCATGATTATAAGTTTAAAATGCCTATTTGCGTTTGATAGCCAAGTTCTTGAGGAAGACTATGAAGTAGCCTATAATCTTCCTCAAGAACTTGACTATCAACACAGGCTTTTTCAAATCCGCCCGACTAGTTTCAGAGATTAACACGGTCAAACAAACGAACTCTTCAGCTTTATTATCAGTAGGTATGAGTATATATTGTGTGATGATTGGATTCCAAATATTCAGTCATGTCCAGAGTAGGTGATCATTCATTTGAATGAAAGATCTGCACAGGCGCTTCAATAAACGCGCGACGTAAACGTAACGTAAATTCGAACTATGTTGGCTTCAAAAATACGAACTTTAACTATTCTATATTATTTTAAAAGAGCAGTGGTGGCACAGTGGAATTAGTCCCGACTTACGAGTTATGGGTAGTGGGTTCGAACCCAGGCACGCCCTTTTCTTTGAAAATTTAATTTTATCACCATCATCATCAATCGTGAGAGAACCGGCTTGTCCTAGAACCAAAAATTACCATTACCACTAACCCGCGTGGTGGATTACAGCTCACTCCCCTCACGAGAGGAGGCCTGTGTCCCGGCAGTGGGAACTTTATAGGCTGATTGTGAATAGTATTTTAGTTTAATTTTTGCGACAGACACAATCAGTATCATCCATGGTCCATAGATATAAATGTGCACTACGAGATTTTTTTTATGTTGGAATCGAGAATACTAACTTGAACTATTATATTATAGCAATTGAGTTAATTTTTTGTGACAAACACAATGAGAATCGTCGATAATATGAACTTGCGATAAGAGATGTATTTATCGTTTTTACGTTTCCTTTACTCCGCGGATTTTTGCTAGACCCACAGGCAGACAATAAATTCAAACTAAGTAACATTTTTCTTTATTTAATCAGGGATAGATCAATCATAAGTTAATCTAAAGTATAATGAAAACTTAGTTACTTACCAACTTAATGGAGAACCATTTCAAGGTCTTCTTTCTATCTGATACATTATCACAAATTATTTTACTTCTTCATAAAACCCAATATTAAATTCCATTACCAAAATGTAGGTTGTCATCAAAATTTTCAAAATAATTTTAACACGACCGCTGGGAACTCCGCCATTTGTGAAGTGATAAATTTAATAAAAGCAAATGAGGACTATTGGGTGCTTTATTTTACGTCCAATTAGCGGTTATTGAATACACTAGTGTAGCATATTGTGGACTAGTTAATTACTATTCGTGGAATATAAATAACAGAAAATTATTAGAGTTAATGTATCATGTGAGTCACTAAACCAACAAAAAATTATCATCTGCCGAGCCTTTTCTCAACTATGTTAGGGTCGGCTTCCAGTCTAACCAGATGCAGGTAAAACAATTCCCCTTGGCTTACCAAGGGGTGTCGTATTATCCAGTAACAGTCAGTATCGCCAGTAGCCCGAAAGTCTGACAACCAGTTAAGAATGGTTGGCAGACTTTCGGGCTATTGATGACCCGTAACGACTGTCAAAGATCCACGAATGACGACCAGGACCAACGGCTTAACGTGCTTTCCGAGGCACGGAGCAACCAACGAAAAATACTGAAATAAATTGTGGCTAAATATTAAGGACTGAGTTATGGTTCCTCGTATCGTTGGATTAATCTTGTTAATAAGCGGTTTATTATTAAATCTAATTGAATTGAAAATGAACACATATAGAAGCAATAAGAATAATGTACCCAAGATTTTGTAATAATATATTGATTTAAGATAGTGTCCTTGGAGCTTCTTGCCCGTTCTTCCCAAAAGAGATCTACGTTTTGGAATGGGCAACTAGCTTCACTTTCTGACTAACTGACCGACTATTTAAAATGTTGACAATTCAAAAGTACCTGAAATGGTTTAATTGAAATAAATGATTTGAGTTTGAATGCACGTTACGTATAATTTTATAGTGAATTATATACAAACAGCTTTTTTTTAGCAAACAACTTTGAAATGAAATGTCCGCAAGAGCGGATAGCACAATCAGCCTATAATGTTCCCACTGCTGGGACACAGGCCTCCTTTCTATGAGAGGGAATGAGCCATAATCCACCACGCGGGCCCAGTACGGGTTATTAGATATGACATGTCTTCGAATTTTTTATTCTAGAGCATGCCGGTTTCGTCACGATGTTTTCCTTCACCGTTTTCCGAGCAGTGGTGACGAAATAATTTACACAAAGTAAAGCGCCTGTCTGGGTTCGAACCCATGACCTACAACTCGTAAGTTGCGGCCGTTACCACTACTGAAGAACGGATAGATAGACAAATTCACCATTAAAGATATTTAACTATTCCGACAAGCACCCGTAACAACGAACATGATAAATGATTTGTTATGAAAAATAACATTTTTTTTAAATTATTTAATTTTGGCACACATGAAAAGTCTGCGACTGAAAACAAAATTACCATCATGCGGGAATCGATTTAGAAATCAGTTATTGAAAGGGAGAAAAAGGTCTAATTTGATGCAATCGAGTCACATATCAAACTGGGGTGTACCTTTGCCTAATCCTTCAGGAAATACAATCAGTAATAAATTCATTGCTTCATATTGCTATGTATTATTGTCAGAACAACTGGGTGCAGTTGGTCACAGTTGTTCTAATAATTACCGGCACAGGCTGGCGAACAAAGCAGTACTTTGAATTAAATGTCCGCCACAACGGACCGGCCGCTGATTGGAGGCGCGCGACTGAAAGATTGTCGTTGTGTTTTTTAATTAACGGTAAGTAATTGAATTGTGAATTGAATTGAATGTTAATTGATTTACAATTAAGAGACGCAGAGGAGTAATTCTGACTGTTAATGAGAAGAAATTGTGTACATCAATTCTTCTTTTGGGCGTTGGTTGAATAATTGTATGATTACTAGCTGCGCCCCGCGGTATCACCTGCATAAGTTTCGACTCCGTACGAATATCGGAATAAAAAGTATTTTGTATGTTAATCCTGGTTATAAAACATCTGTGTGGCAAATTTCATCCGAATCCGTTTAGGAGTTTCTGCGTGAAAGAGTAACAAACATCCATCCATCCATACAAACTTTCACGTTTATAATATAATATTATTAATAGGATGTGACTTTGTATTGGTTGATTAAGTCAGAGATGGACATTTATGGGGTAACAAGTAGAATTATCTGTTAGTCAGAATATTTAGAACGTTTTCGTCAACATGAACGAGTGAAGAAGAAGGACGAAAGAGCAGGACGTTGCTATACATTCACATATTCATATAACACACATTTTATACCTTTTTAGAGCACCAGTCTCTCACAAATGTTAAGACTATTTTTTAGATTAAGCACTTACTGTCCACAACAACAATTGTGATGAGAAATAAATTATTATATTACATGTCACAGTTTCAAGAGGAGTCCTATTAATTTGAATTTAATTAGTAGATACAATTATTTAGGTCTTGCATTTTAAAGTTGGAAAATAACTTCAAAACTCCTTTATTTGTAATACTGATTGACTATATTTTTAATACGCGGTTTTGGTACACTTTGGTTTTTTTCATTGTTATTTCTTGTTTAAAAGGTTAAATGCTTAAATTCAATCTATTGACTTAAGTTTGTTATATAAAACACTTTTCCGTCATTTACAATACCATGTATTAACAATTGTTAATAGCAAATAAATAAAAACAACCTACCCACATCAATTTGTCGCGTAAAAGCCATTCCATTAAAGTGTCAAAGAATACGTAAAAAAAAAAAAAAAAATTGTAGATATACTAATCTGTGTCTATAATCTACTAACACTAAAGTTAAATAAAATTGTTACTAACCTGGAATCCTGTCTGAAAAAAAGTTGTTTTATTCTAATCTATTCTATTCAGAATTGTATCCATAGAATTCTATGAAAAAATAATCGAGTTTTTGCACTAACGAATCCTAGCAGAAATTGATCAATTAGGAGTCATTAACAGAAAGTCCTAGGAAAACTTTCCTCAATTGAAAAACATCACTTTAGATTACACCACAATAACAACAACTGAACAACTTACCCCTGTAAGTTACGCCACTGCTCGTTATAATGTCATTTAGACTCACGCAATACTCGTTTTGTTTCAAGCATTCACGTTAAAATAGATGAGTTTAAAACTCGCATAGTAGTCGGATAGGAAAAACTGAACTCCTTAAGTTATAATACATACTTATTTTTTACTATTTATCAAGAATAGACTCTTTATGATGTACACCATATAAATTACAGACATAAATGTAGAATTTTTTAAAAAGGTAACAGTGGGCGGTTTTTTTTATAAGAGCGAACATTCAAAGACAACCTTCAATTTGTCTTTATCAGAATATTTAACATAACTGACTATTTACAGCAGGAACTAAATTAAATGATTAACTAACTAGCTATACAAATAAATACAAAAACAAAAAGACACTTAGGCGTCAAAATACTCGTCAGCATCGCTGTCATCCGGAAAAGTGCCCGGAAGACTGGCAGCATTGCCACGTTGAATGACAGTGCTAATTAATTCCTTGGCTATAGAACGACTCAGAGCAGGACCCGAGCAGGTAACACAAAGTGTCGACCAGTCGGCGAGAAATTTCCTATTTTTGACGAGTAGGTAAAAGTGTTTTTTGAACCAATTTACAAAAACAAATATTATTTATCATAATTAAGTAACTAGTAATTCCTTTGAAATGTCGTGTACCTACCGCTGTAGAAAATTGATTGGCTGTAAAGTCGACGTTCATATAAATGCGATTCAATCAATCAATTCTGTAATTATTTGTTTCCAGGCACTCGACTGACTGCCTTGTGGGTCTTGTCGCAAGCGTTAGGCGAGATGTCCTATGTTCGATCCCCGGGTCGGTAAGGATTATAGGATTTTTATTTATAAAATTTACAGAAGTTTAACTTTTTGCTCAGTAAATAGCAATCTCCTTGCCCCTATCTGGTAGATCTTAAAGAAAGTCTGACAAAATGTACCTGGCCTATTATGTCGTTTATTTATGTTAACTTACACAATTTTTAATAGTATGTATTTCTAAAAAAAATATACATAAAAAAAACATTTAAAATAGTTGCTCGCCGATGTCGGGAGCAGGGTCCAAGCAACCAGTGGTATTTAATCATTATTTTTATTTCAGAATACATTCCACTTAGGGGAATAATTTTGAAATTTTTGACAGTTCTTCCTACAAAAACTGTCAGACGTCAATTTTATTCCACGAATCAAAATTATAGGTCGTTTGAAAAATCAGCCATAAACTGATTGATGAATGATGACCTCTGCCTACCCTTCTTTTTTTTTTTCAGGTTTGGTAATCATCAAATGATCCCTCCTGCTCTGGGTGGAGCAGAAAGGAGTGTCAGACTCTTACTGACTAAAACCCACCCGTGTTCCTTCCTTAGCCCATTATGTTCCAGGGCAGCGGTAACCCTTTCGGACGATCCCGCTACCCTGGCAGGCATTGGCCCTATCGGGCCCCGTCACTCGTGCTGACATCTCTTTGAGGCGCACGTGGAACACATACACGCCGTCCGGCACGGGCCTGGTCCTGATCGGACGGTGAGTTACCCATTACTCTCCGCCCGCAGGCCCGCGCCTACGGTGGCCGGGAGTCGTCACGCGGCTCCCGACGCCCGGAGCGTCTCCCGCGGTAGCTGAGGCGTGAGGTTCGTTCCCTCGCCCACCCCGCCACCTCTGCCTACCCTAAGTCATACAGACGATGATGTGATGTTATATCGTTTTCCCAAAACTACCAACGAAAATACAATCGTAGTATTTGATACAAAATTCATTGCTATACAAGTCTTTTGATGCTCCACTTGATATATCGTTACTAACACGAGCAGTCAAAAATAAATCTACGAATAAAATTGTTTGCAGAGCATGCATTGAATATTTTCGGTCGGGAAACACATTGTTTATGGCTTTAGGAATATTGAAGTTTTGTAGTTTATTGTTTTTGTTATTGTTAAAAGTGCGCATACATTGCGAACAACAATAATGGTCTGTAACAATAAATTGTTTTCAGGGATTTCGTATTCGGAACAGGCAATCGATTATTGTCGAAATCCGGGATTTATCGAATTATCCACTGTTAGAAGATTCGTGTTTGATGCAAATCTACGCGTCGTGTATCTGCTACGGCGTAGCAGACGGCGTAGCGTCGCTACGAGCGGTACGCTTAACTGCTACGGAAGCGTGTCTACGCTTCAGTAGCAGTTAAGCGTACCGCTCGTAGCGAAGCTGTGTCGAAGCGTACCGCTCATCGACACAGACTAGTCACATTGTAGCACAGTGGTAGCTCAACCGTTCGTCTCCATCTTTGGATATTTAAGCTACAAAGTTAGGTGATAATGCCTTTGACCAGCTTTCAGAAGTTTGAAGTGAAGTTGCAATGTTGGGCGAAATAGTTTTCATGGTGATTCAGCGCACCGTAACAACTATTAGCCATCCACAGACGCAGCGACGCTTAGATCAAAATATTACCTACTACTAATATTACACTGAATGGACCAATACATAGTATTTTTTTTACTTTTTACAGGTTTCTGTTTTGATTTCAAAAAGTTTATACTTTCAATAGCTGCTATTCTATTCCAAAAATATTACACAGTTATCGTTAAAACTTCAATAAAGAATTTCAGCATATTGACACGAACGTAAAAAGCTATAGTATTTTTATAAACACGACATTTTTTTAAAGCGAAAAACCTATCTTTTTTATGTAAATTGTGACCCATATTTAAATAATCCACTGATCGGAGATAGGTTTCGGATTTTACGATACCGCTACCGGATACTGGTTTTCTGTAAAATTACGGTAAAATTCCGGAATTTTTAGGTGGACGGCGCTAGCGACATTTAGTAAATCCAATCCATCCATTAATAGGTCTGTCAAACGATTTTATACTTTATTACTATAATGTTAGAGTTAAGATTCGTGAGTTATGTGTTGTTTAATATTGTAATTTAAATACTTTTAGGATGCATGCTTGATTCCACTTTTAGTTAGTGCAGTGCTTGGTTTTGTAGTTTTTTAGGTTAATTAAATTGCACCAGGAAACGATACGTAATACTAACTAATTAGTAAGCTAGGTAAGATATCGCACAGTGTTTCTACAAATGGCTGGATCGTGTTTTCTCTTATATAAAAATACCTAGTTTATAAATTATAACATAACTAGCTGAGACCCGCGGTTGCACCCGCATCAATTTCGATCCCGTGGGAACATCGGGATAAAAAGTATCATTTATGTTAATCCTGGTTATAAACCATCTGTGTGCCAAATTTCATCCAAATACGTTCAGTAGTTTTTGCCTGAAAGAGTAACAAACATCCATCCATCCATCCACACAAACTTTCACGTTTATAATATTAGTAGGAAATAACATAACGCCTGTATTCAATATTACATAATTAATATTGCTGTTATACAATATTACATGGTACAGACGCCAGCACATCAAGCTACTACAATCTGTCAAATTTCTTTCATAGATTTTCAACTTTATCTCTAATGCATTAAGGTTCAAGGTTGATTGGGAAAATTTTACAGTTTCGGGTAGCTTGACCTGCTGGCGTCTGTACATTTGTACCCACATTTCACCCCATGTAATAGGAAGCGAGTCTATTTCCGTCAACTGGCCACGAGACCAGTTTACCGAGCTGCTACTGAAAAATTCCTGATAGAAGAAGAAAGAAAGTTGTTAGGTTTTTCATCCGGGATTTGCAAAGTGTAAACTTTGTTTGACCTGGGAATCGAACCAAGGATCTCATGCTCAGTGGTAGTGCTTGTGACTACTAGACCAACGCTTTAAATAATATACTGCCATGCAATCCTAATAGGGTAGGTAGTTGTCTGGGTAAAACAATAATTATTATTTTTAGTTCGTCAGTTAGATTAGCGAAAAATAATGGACACGTATTTTTTATTTTGTCAATCAAACAAAAAATGACAAAGATAAAGCGCGTCAAAATTTGGGAGTGGGGGGTCGTGACGTCACTTGCTTGCAAAAGTGTCGCAAGCAAGTGACGTCACGCGGAACTTTAACGGGTGATATCTTCATCATTTTTTATATAATTGACAAAAGAAAAAAATCGGTTCCAATATTTTTTGATAATCTAACTGATGGACTAATTAGTTTTTTTTAGGAAAATACCCTAATAGGTTAAAAAATATTTTGGTCAGATAGGTTGGGTGCGTAGTTCCTGCAACCGCCGCGTGTGTATGACTGGATACGTCATCATCATCATTTCAACCAAAAGACGTTCTCTGCTGAACATAGGTCTCCCCCAATCACCGCCACTATGACCAGAGGGGCAATTCTCGTAATTTTAAGAACGTTCACATTCTGATCTCAGTCTCAATCTGTCAAAAATACCTTTAACTTCCCTATATTTTGACAAGTTTTTGACATTTGTTTGTCGCTGAGATGAGACTGCGACTAGATTTTGAACGTTTCAAATTACGAGAATTGGCCTTCTGATCTCAGTCTCGATCTATCAAAATAACCTCTAATTTCCCTGCATTTTTGACAGTTGTTCGTCGCCGAGATGCGACTGCGACTAGATTTTGAACGTTTTAAATTACGAGAATTGGCCTTCAGATGTATAAACGTAAACAAAACAAATGGACTATGTAAGGATCGTAGCAGATAGCGTACTATAGTTTCTGCCTACCCCCATGGTAAGAAGGCGTGAGTCATGATCATCATGTAGATCATCATATTTCGAATGATTATACAGGGTGTTATTGACAGCCCTCCACAAAAACACAGGATTGATTCAGCTCCTTATTCTGAATCATATCCCACTGGAAATTTTCTCAGGAAAAAAAAAATTATGCCGTTTTTTCTGCTGATATTCCTTTATTTCAATGTATAATTACGTTCTCTTTATGCAACACTCCATTTATGTAAATAAAACAGCTGAAAACAGCCTCGCTCAAGCTTGCTGCGCTGCCGTCCGCTACGTGCGTTTTGCCACGGTAACGATATGTTGCGTGTGAGGTAATAAAACAAATCTGGTTTTTTGGATTCCCTTAATGTTCCTGAAGGAATTACATGTACCGGTAATCTTAATATGATGTACTGAAGCCACCCTATCAGTTTGCGGAGGGCTGTCAATAACACCCTGTATTGATTAGGTTTTATATATTTTGGGCCATTTAAAGGTCTGTCGTCTAATGGGGGTAAAAATTTATCTTTAAACACTCTTTTATCCACCAGACGCCATAAAACAAATTAAAATTGACACAAAATTAATGGAATTCTGAAAAAACACAGTGAAGCAAGTAATAAAGCTTAACGAACAAATTAATGAAGAGTGACAGGGAGGGTAATTGAAAGAATACTATGGCTTAGGGATATTAGTTTTACGAAGGAAACGTTTTTAATTGAAAAATGTATAATTTATTCACTTGCCATTTTTTTATTAAGAACGAAGCAAGTTGTGTTGTAGAATGAATGCAGTACAGGGGCTACTTTTAAGTCTTGTTGGATATTTTTACATAGTGAGGATGTAATAATATTTTCAGAAAGCGGTACTTCTGGACACGGCTCGCATTGTCAGGAGATTCCTCTCTGTGGAGCCCTGACCGCCGGTAGCTTGAACCCCGTTCCCGATACCGGTGGGCTACTACGTATTTTGTACATTTTTAAATGTTTTTTTTTGTTATCTTCTTGTTTATAAAAATATTTAAAAATGTAATTGATAAGTACGTAAATGAAATAAAGGAATTAATTATAATATTTCCATGTAATAATATTTTGTACGCAGGTTGTCCGGAACGGCGAAAGCACTAGGAATTGGTGAAGGGCGGGCGTTTTAGGGGACTGTTTTTTGTAATTTTGACGTTCGGAAAGAGCTGATTCTCAGCCTAATTTGAATGACCTTTGATTTTGATTATTGGATAACTTTGAAATGAACTATAGTGACTCACCCTCTTACAGGTACTGTACTTTACACACACGATATCCCTTGATAAGACTGATTGTCAGACTTTGGATTTCCGACTACCCGTAACAACTGTCAAAGATCTATGAATGACCAACTTCTTAACATGCTTTCCGAGGCATGGACTGTTTCTCGGTATGTTACGGATCTCATCTACGGACCGACCTCGACAAGCGTTGCTTAACCTTGTTATTATTTAGCCACGAGTATCGCCCAGGTGGTAACTACACATGCAACTACAAACATCATACATAGTCTGTCAGTTAAAGATCGCTAGTTTAAAATTCCAATTTTCCAACTCAATTTGTGACTATTGCGAGCGTTCCCGCAGTCGTGGACGGTACGAAATTATACTGAGGGGCAATTTATAAGTTGAAGCGGTTATGAAATAGTGCATTACTTCAACGGCCTGAAAAAGAGGCATTTATTTATTTAAACTTTTCGCACAAAAAGGTGCAAAGGCGGACTTAATGCCTTAGGCATTCTCTACCAGCGTTTTAAACCACGTCAGCTATCTTTGTTTTGGAGCGCAGTATTGTTTTGTGAACTCCATCCGTTAATTTAACGCCTAGTATACTACGCTCAGTTGCTCGTTGGTAGACCAAAACTATACTGAAGTAAAAATTAATATCTTAAAATTGACAATGTTAACAAAACTTAAATAATACGTAAATAATAGCCACCAGGCATAAAGAGCGTGACAGCTTACATTATTTATGATAGCTGTCACTCTATCTACTGTGGCACCTCCCATGAAATAAAACAATAGACTGCGTTTGGCTGAGTTGATGGAAATATAAAAATTAGTTTATTCTATGATTAACTAAGCGGTCATTCGCATTGTTGCAAACTATAAATAACAATAATTAAAATAACGATGAGAACCTCGTGAAAGCCGAAAAAGATAAACAAATCAAGTATCTTGACTTGGCTCACGAGGTTGTCGACATGTGGGATGTGGACTCAGCGATCATTGTGCCGATAGTCGTGACAGCCAATGGCGTAATAGCCAAGAGCCTCGAACAACACCTGAGGAGGCTCTCGTTGGGCAGCTGGATCAAGGGCTTGATTCAGAAAACGGTACTTGTGGACACGGCTCACATTGTCAGGAGGTTCCTCTCTCAGGAACCCTGACCACCGGAAGCTTGGACCCTGTTCCCGATACGGGAACTATAATATATATATCTATAATAACTATTTATATTGAAATAAAGGAGATATTAAAATAATTATTTTGCTGTTTTAGGCCTTTATACCTCACATTGAATTGCACGGTGGCCTGATTTAGGAGTCCGGGAGTATATTTTTAACCGACTTATAAAAAAGGAGGAGGTTCTCAATTCGGATGTTTGTATTTTTTTTTTATGTTTGTTCTCGCATAACTCCGTCGCTTGCCAAAAAAAACAACCGACTTCCAAAAACGACACTATAAAGTGAAAAATAACTTTAATTTCGGAAGTCAGTGTCAAACAACGAAAATGCGAACCCAACGACACCGACTTCCGAAATTAAAGTTATTTTTTGCACTTTGTAGTGTCGTTTTTGGAAGTCGGTTGTTTTTTTTTTTAAGTTTTAGGTTTAATTATCATTCTTCACTAGCTTGCCCCACACATGGATAGTGACAGGCAGCCATAAAACCATTGTTATAGTTCACCATAATCGACTGGAAAAAGTGGTCATAATTACCTACGAGTTTGAAGTAGGTATTCCGTTATCTCCTATTCCAACACACATATTATTTTTGTTATTAGTTTTCAACATGAACTCACACTATTAAACTCTTCAAAATATGTTTGTATATGAACTAAGTTAATATTGTGATTCGTAATAATTGTTATACAATTATGCTAATTATTGTCTAACTAATAAAGATCACATTCGCCAAACACGTATTCGTTTGTATGAAACTGATAGGTGCCAAGAACGCGTTCTCTTGTCGGCCACACTGTCAGTAGTACTTCATATTACCTATCATCACCAACAAAAGGTTTGCTTCCATAACTTCTCATAACTTGCCCCAATCTATGTGACATATGCACACTCTGAAGCTGCCAGGAGCCGCCTTTGTCCGGCAGTAACTAGTAATAGCTGGTAATAACCGGTTATAATTACTCCATAGCTTGGTACGGCTTTTGATCGGGTGGCGTGAAATCCTTTAGATATATGCAGATTCCCCGATGCTTCGTATACCTAACATGTACGTACTGAGTTGTATGTATGGGCTAGGAGCAATGAAGCGTAATGTTAGCAATTTACAAACAAATTCCTTTCACACATAGCGGGCGTATGTAACAATGACGAATGTTGGCAATGACGTAGTCGAAAAAATAATAAGGTGCGAGTAAAAATTTCCATAGGAAAGGAATAGAATTTCCGGTTTGTAAAAACCGGAAATTCTGGTGTATTCAAAACTTGAGCCGCCATCTTGGATTTTCATTTTGAACTTCGTTCCTGCCGGGGGTCCCCCCGACCCAACACGTTTTTCTTTTTTTTTTTGGACGCGTACAGTCACGAGCACCAATATGTCAACATTTGACAACTTTCAATTGCGATTTTTTTTCGTGAAATAACGAATGCAACGTTCAAATACAACAAATTACATAAAGCTATGGGTTCGAAAATGCTATGTTCGTAACAACATAAAATTTCATTCAAAAATAAAGGAGTAAAAAGCTTTTGAATAAAGCCGAGTGTATAGATACTTTTGCTCGTGACTGTACAAGAGAAATCACTTGTTTTAAACCTGATTTCTAATAGTTCAGTATCCTTGATCAAATTAAAAAAAAATATTTTCAGAAGAAAGAAACGTATGTGATTTACAACAAGAAAACAACACAGTCGTATCCTACAACATTTTTTTGAACTTCAGCATGCCCTGAAAAGTTCCATAACAAACTTTCATGACTACATACTCGTAATATTGTACGTTTTCTGTAAATATGAGTATTTCAAAGTTCATTCCCATCGTAGGTAGGTATATGAACGAGTTATTTCGAAATGAGTAGTTCAAAGTTTGACTTCTCTCCCGATTAACTGTGAAATAACTGCCAGTTAGCGAAGAGGGTTTAATTAAAATTGTAGAACATACTTCACTGACTGAAATTGTTGAGTTGGTAGAACTAACAGTAAGTTATGACGGATACGGGTTGGGGTTTATTTTTACCCGACTACGGTAAAGCCTGAGGAGGGTTATGATTTTAACAGGCTATGTATGTTCATCAGATTGTCCCGTTGGTCTCGTGGTCGCAAGCACCACAGCTGCTAAGCGTGGAGTCCTGGGTTCGAGCACAGTACGGGTTAGTAGATGCCATATGTTTTCGATTTATTTTATTTTATAGGACGTGCCCGTTTCCTCAAGATGTTTTCTTTCATCATGGTGATGAAATATTTCACAAATTAAAGTGCCTCCCTGACGACTATCCCAAGAAGCATAATCAGCCTTTAAGGTTTCCACCGTTGCGACACAGGCCTTCTCACCGGAGTGGGCCTTAATTCACCAAATGGGCCAAAGCGGGTTGGTAAATGTCACATGACATCTAGGACATGCCGGTTTCCTCACGATGTTTTCCTTCACCGTTTTGAGAGCAGTGGTGATGATAATTTACACAAATTAAAGCACCTGTCTGGCTTCAAACCGATCTACAACCCGTAAGTCGCGACTGTAACCATTGGGCCACCACTCTCCCCAACAAAGCGTTCCATGTCAAAGCCAATTAATTTACCCATAATTAGGGTATTTACCCAGATTATTATCCTAAGTGCGGAAAGTACCCCACTTGTTGTCAGTATGTTTTCAACGAAGTATACACGATCCCTAATTAACGACTGAAACCCTTAATCTCCTGTCCGCGTCACATTCATCCCGTTGTTTTGCTAATCCAGGTGATACGACCGGTATTTATACTTGTTATCAAACGGGTAAAGGTGACAGGAAATATTCTGAGCCTCGGAATTTCTGAACGCTTTCGTGTAGTAGGTTTTGTGAGTGTTGCCCTCATGTTTTAGTTTTTATCTAACCTCCCGCCCTAGCAACTTGTCAAAATATTTTTAGAGTTCCGAACCTCGAATGGAAAAAAGGAACTCTTATAGGATCACTTTGTTATCCGTCTGTCCGTCTGTCTGTCTATCAAGACCCTTTTTCTCAGGAACGCGTAAAGGTATCAAGCTAGAATTTATATCAAATACTCAAGTCTACTGACCCTTAGAGCTGTGAAAAAATCAAACTTCTAAGCCAACGCAATCAAAAGATACAGCCGTTTATACCGCTAAATTCCGCCATAAATTGAAAACCATTCCACAGTGGCCAATCCACAACACCGCCACTACTTGACCAACATATTTCCTCACCCTTCCGCGTTACAAACAAAACGTAATTTTCGCGTCTGGACGTGACCGTGTACATCCCTTTTTGGGGACGTAACGTGCAGTTATGGAGTGGCCGTATCCGGGCTCTTTTTGTAGGTATTGTTTGTTTTGATTAAAATAGAAAATATTTTATTTCACATAAACATACATGGGGACTTATGAAACGCCAGAAGCTAGGTACACAGTTCCTATTGGTCGTTTTTAATACTCGTAGAATAGAAGACGATGATGATGAATGGAAAAATAATTGGCTTTTACAATGTTTTCAGATTACAGTGTTAATAGGTATGGGAGGACAGCGTAGGCCTCTCAACAAGAAGTATTAATCCCGATTATGCCTGATTACCTCTGTGGTCCTTTTGATTATGTGCAAAAAGATAGACGAAAACTTTTTCAAAGCAAATTCTTTCTTTCTTTTCTAAAAACGTTGCCCCACACTAGGAATTTTTCCTGTATCGTGGGTGCCTTTACAAACATTTAAACTCACATACACAAACAGCCAGACCTGGAACAACTACTTGTAGGTCACAAATATTTGTTCCGTGCAGGAATCGAACCTGCGACACGCAGCACAGCATTCAATCGCTTAACCAGTGCGACAACGGTGCCGTCAAATTAATTAGTACATTTCTGGGTACATTTCTGGACAGAAGCAATGAATAACAATCATCAATTCTAGTTACCATATTGGTTAACCACGTCATTGTAAACCAATTAATATTAATCTATACTGTAACTAGAAACTAATATCAAACCTACCTATACTCCATTTACAATAGCATTAGAAAGAAGTTAAAAAAGGTTATTTTTAATGCACACTTTGTAACAAAAGTACAATAAACATTGTTACATTACGATAGACGCCGAATTTATTATGAACTATTTTTACAGCAGCTGTCACACTTAATTGTAACCATTTTAACTATTTATCTTATGAAATTATGTGGCTTTCATTAATGTATATTATTTAACTCCAATTTAAAATTACAGTGTCGATACTAAAAACCTAAAAGAAGCAGGGGTGAAAAATACCTGGAATGTTATTCGTTTCACTATAATTCTACCGAATTTGCAAATTAACGTTGGTGAAACTTCTTCATCTTCATCATCAGATGATAGTGACTAAATTAGATGATGAAGACGAAGAAATGTCACCAACGTATTGTGTTGTAAGTTGTTATTTAAAATAAAATATTTTAAAAACATGATTATTATTTCCATTAATCTTAATTTTTAAATCATCATTGTGATCGGTTGTTTCATTCATTCATTTTGTTGTAAGTTTGTAATGTGTGATGAAGACGTTACTATAAATAAAGCATAATTTTAAAATATTATTTTTATTTTGTTTATATTATACGTCCATAATTGTTAAAACAATTTTAATTAAGGTGGATGCGCTGCAGTAGCCCGCGAAATCAGACGAATTCGGAGCGATTCTAATTTAAAGGGATGTATTGATTTTTAAGGTTAAAATTGTATTATTACCTACATATTTCTTATTGCTGCGCATCATATTATTTTTATTAAGGTACAACCTTACACTGACCTGCAAATTGCAAAAAACGCAAGAAAATTAGAATTTAAGCATCTCCCTTAGAATTGTTTTATCATAACTTTGAAATAAAATGTTTTGCATTCCTGCTTCTACGAGCCTCTTTTTTCTAATGCTATTATAAATGGAGTATAGTACCTATGCATATTAGAATTTAATACTCTCTGTATTTGTAATAATTCCCAATTCCCGTAATAAAAGACGTTCAAAATCTAGTCGCAATCTCTTCCCAGCGACAATCCATGGAAAAAACTTTTAAAAAATATAGGGAAATTAGAGGTATTCTTGACTATGAACGTTCGAATTGCCCCTCACTTCACTCAGTTCGAGCTAGAAGAGCAGCGATACACCCAACTTTTCGTTGTACCTATACTATGTAACTGATAATTCATACATTGTAAGTACCTCATGTACAAAACTGATATGTACCTAAATAAAATTATGATTATGATTAGTTTTTATTATGACAAATTGCACATAAGTAAATGTAGAAATTCTACATAGGGTGACAAAATGGCGGTCTTACCGCTATAAGCGAGCATATTATAATGTTTCAACAAAATACATTATCAATTCTAAAATCAAAACAACACAGCACCTTTCACTTTCAACTGCACGTCCATCAGATCTGTTCTACAAAGACAATAGAACGGACTTCGATACAACACAGCACAATAGCAATAACCATAGATCACGGAAAGTCATCAGCGGGTACTGCTGAAGACATTAGACAGATATGTCAAAACTTTCCAGACAAACCAAGCGTGTCATTCTACTACTCCTTTTTTTTTTTTTTTTTTTGAGGATGGGAAATCATCAAATGACTCCTCCCGCTCTGGGTGGAGCAGAAGGGAGTGTCAGACTTTTACTGACTAAAACCCACCCGTGTTCCTTCCTTAGCCCTTTATGTTCCAGGGCAGCGGTAAACCCTTTCGGATGGTCCCGCTACCCTGACAGGCTTCGGCCCTATGGGGCTCTTTTGCTGACATCTCTTTGAGGCGCGCGTGGAACACGTACACACCGTCCGGCACGGGCCTAGTCCTGATCGGACGGAGAGCTACCCATTACTCTCCGCCCGCAGGCCCGCGCCTACGGTGGCCGGGAGTCGTCACGCGGCTCCCGACGCCCGGAGCGTCTCCCGCGGCGGCTGAGGCGTGAGGTGCGCAAAATGCGTTCCCTCGCCCACCCCGCCACCTCTTTCGCTAGCATGACTGCTTCGCAGAAGGAGGTGACTACTACTCCTACTACACAAATCAATCAATCTCTCAAACCTTTTCCCTACTATGATGAGGTTGGCTTCCAGTCTAACCAGATGCAGCTGAATACCAGTATTTTACATGGTGCAACTGCCTAACTGTCCTCCACAACCCAGTTCCTTTTTTTTATAAACTAGTGCAAGCCTGCGATCCCGCCTGATGGAAAGCAGTGATGCAATCTTTGATGGTAAAACGCACTAATTTATTATGAGCCTATTCACTCTAGCCTTGAAGACACTTAAATTATAATCGGACGGGAAGACCGCTGCAGGCAAATTGTTCCAGTCCTTCGATGTACGCGGTATAAACGACGAGGCAAAACGCTTCGTCCGGATCGCGGCGGTGTCAACAACGTAAGGGTGGACACTCGCCGTACGACGGGTTGTCCGATGATAGAACGGTGATGGCGGAATTAAGTCATGTAATTCCCGCGCACACTCTCCAGAATGCATCCTATACAATACCGAAAGGCTGGCTACCTTACGCCTGTGCCAGGTTTCGTAGGTTGGTCTTAACCAAATCTGGATCACCAATTAGCCTCTTCGCATGCCTCTCCACAGAGTCCAAAGCTGCTAGATGGCATTTTGCAGCACCAGCCCATATGTAGCTGCAGTACTCCACGCACGATCGGACCTGCGCTTTGTATAACATTAGAAGCTAAAACCTGTTGCGTAACATGATACCTCTTGGTTGTTTGACTTTTGGTATTCTGACTACAGCTCATCATCATGATTAAACTGCCCATATTCCAATTTAAGTGTGGTCGGCGCAACATGTCTTTTTCTCCCATACTTCTCTATTAGTTGTCATCTCGGTAGTCACCCCCTTTCTAACCTTATCATCATTCACACAGTCCATCCATCGCTTCTTCGATCTTTCCCGAGACCGAGTCTTCGGGATTCTGACTACAATTTTTTTTTTTTATCGACAATGGGCTCAATCTTGACCTCAATCCAGCCCAGAGGCAGGGATGAGATCTACGGTGGAACGAGCTTGCCCAAAAGAAGCCTATTAACTCTCGCCTTGAAGAGATTCGGGTTGTATGAACTCGGGAATGCAGACGCAGGCAGACGATTCCACTCCTTAGCTGTGCGCATCAGAAAAGATAACGACAGTCCAAGATCTATGAATGACGTCAGCGGCTTAACGAGCTTTTTTTAGGTATGAATGATCACCCACCTACGTTCGTGGAAAGCGTAGCTTAATAAATCGACCCAAGCGGCTGTTATTATTCAGCCACGATCCTACGACACAAACGACGTATAGAAACTGTCTTTGAATGGCGGTCCGTGACAGAATTTGGGTGCTCCACGCATTTTCGCCGCCATGAATTCCATTAAATAAGATAATAGATAAGTTTGTTTGTTATGAAAAATAAGCAACTATTTAAGACTGCAAATGATGTCAATCCTCGGAACCGACGAGATCCATATAAACTAGTGTTAAATGATTTGCCTAGACTGTCTAAATACAATAGTAACTGCTTGGCAATGTGTGTGTGCATTTGTAATAAAATACCAAGGCATTTCAAAGCTTTAAATACTAAGTTATTTAAAATTAAATTTCATAAGTGGTTACTCGAGTGTAGTTTTTATAGTTTAAAAGAATTGATAGATAAAAAATTTTGATTCTTTAAAAAAAAAAAACCATTGTTGTTGCTAAACTTGTCTTTAAAATTTTGCATGCTATGTTTTATCCTAGCTAAACATGCTTGTGGCTCAATTGTATTTAACACCCTTGTATACCATGTTTTACGCAAATAAATATTCTATTCTAAAATACTGCCGTCTCTAGACGCTTCTGGCGCAGCGATTTTGTACTCTGCAGCAATAGCGATCAGACTGAAAGATTTCATTTAATTGTTTTCTTCGAACAACTTTCTATTGTTTCCGCTAAAAAATCAATCGACGACCGTTTTAATTGTGATTGTCATTCCGGGGGAAGAATGGTTTTGTTTCCTGTGTGATTTGTTAACTGCATTGTGTTCATGTTTAAGGTTTTATGTTAAAGAAAGAAAACAAGAAAGAAAGAAAATACGTTTATTTGCGGCAAACGTAATGCATAAAAGAACACAAACAAAAAAAATAACAAGTTGGGAGAAAACATGCTTCAAAGGCGAAAAGGGGGGATGGTGAAAGGGGTTAATTTTATACACGATGATTAAAGTTAAGAGACTTTTAAGAGGGCCCTTCCCGGCGCATCTATCGCTAACGCGAGCACAGTCGAAAAGCTTGTTGTTTCATCCAGCGCAATGTTTGAAAAAGAGGCAAATCGAAAAGAGAGATAGCGCCTGAACGCTCGGTTGTCATTCGGTAACTTTCGCACCTCATACCGTCTTGTTGATTACGAATAAGTGAGAACGCGATAACATTGAACGAAAAATAGTGTTCGAAAATTTCATAAAACTTGTTCCAGGAAATACGTGTTTTTGAATAACCCTTACAACTTTTTGGAATAATATTTGTCATTTAGAACCTCCATTACATGTGCAAGGCTTCTATCGATATGATTTCTTTACTTTTACAATTTATGAGTACATTATGAACGGCCAAAGTTCAGGTAAAATTGGTGCAAAAAAGCAGATTTTTGGAGGCTCGTACTGAATTTGTTTCTTCAATTTTTTTATTTTTGCTTTGATAGAAGCCTCGACATAGTGCACAAGATTTCACAAGATGTGAAAAATTCAAAGATAGATGCCTTACAACGACATAATCACTAACGAGCGTTTGTATGAAAAGTACGACGGGTTGGCCGCTCTTAAAGGTCAAAAATGTTTTTTATAAAACAGCTAGCGGTTATGTAAAACAGCTAATTAAGCAATCCATCTGCGATATGTATGTCGCAGCCGACTGGTTAAATTAGCCTTTTAGTCAACCGCCTTCCAAAGGCAGTAGTGGTCGCCTCGCTTGGCTCTCTCGGCTCGCACGCGGTTGATCACAGTTCTAACCTAACCCATTTGGGTGCCCTGACTTAGTTACTGCGACCAATTCGGCTCGTACGTGATTGGTTACAGTTCCAACCTAAACTATAATTTATTGAATATCATTCAGGCCGTTAGTTGAACGGCCGCCATTTAGTGAAAAGGTTAGGTGGCTAACTAAAGGGCTAATTAAACCAGTTGGCTGTGACATGTATACAAGATGAAGACTGAAAGTTTGACGACACGGTTGGCGTAGTAGTTAAGCGATTGACTGCTGCGCTGGTTTGATTCCCGCACGGAACAAATATTTGTTTGACCTACAAGTAGTTGTTCCGGGTCTGGCTGTTTGTGTATGTGAGTTTAAATGTTTGTTTGTTTGTTGTTTGTAAAGGCACCCACGATAGAGGAGAAATTCTTAGTGTGGGGCAACGTTTAAAAAAAAAAGTGCTACAAAACGAGTTTTATTTTGCCGCGAATGTGTGCCAACACATTGCTAACATTCCTTCAAGTGTGGCTAATATTGTTTCAATTGAGTATTGAATATTTTCAGTATAACCCGGTCACACAAAGAGCAGAGCTGGCCCAGTGGTAACGGCTGCGACTTTCGAGTTGTACCTAGGTCGACAACGACATCTGAAAGAAAGAAAAAAACTTGAGAGGTGTCAAGGGACACCCGGATGGAACGAAGTTCAAAGAGAGAAAGAGAGACAGAGAGAGAAACACGCGCACGCCGCACGGCTTACAACTATAGCAAAAAGTGTCGTTCCAACTTTTAGTCTTAATTTTTTCCGTCTAGCCCTCTTTCGCAACGCGCGATAAGGAACTTCGTTCCAAAAGTATTTATTGCCACTCGCACAGGAAGATCATAAAACTAAACTAAACACAATCAAAAATACAAAAAAAAAAAACAAATTAGATAAAAATAAAAGAAACAAAAAGAAACATTTAACAGAAAGTCCTGTACGAGGCCAAAAGGCTCCTATTTCAGCCAGATGCTACGACATTTAAAAAATAAATGTCGCAGCGCTGGTATTCTGAACTAGTTTTACCAAGGGATATTGTGTTACCCAGATACTGGTTTGTAGAAGTTAGATAGTCAGTGGCTCTATGTAAAATACTAGTATTCAGCTGCATCAAGTTCGACTAGAAGCCGACCCCAACATGGTTGGAAAAAGGGTAGGCAGTAGATGACTCGAAACTGTTGCACATACCGCAATAAATTATTGCCTGTTTAGAAGCGCCTTATTAAATTACGTTTCAAGTCAAACCATAATTTTACAAGTCTACAAAACAGTTAACAAAGAATATTGCATGTAAAAAGAAAATTGTATAAAATTACACTACAGTTAAAGGACACACTTATAATAATTTATAAGTCAATAGTTCACCTTAACAAGATGTGAGTGCAACCTTCTGGCTGGCTCTAATAACAGCAATCATATCGATTTCTGAAGTTCAAATCAAAGATAATCGTTTTGTTTACGAGAATTCTATATCATCATCTGCCTAGCCTTTTCCCAACTATGTTGGGGTCGGCTTCCAGTCTAACCGGATGCAGCTGAATACCAGTATTTTACATGGAGCGACTGCCTATCTGACCTCCACAATCCAGTTACTGGGTAATACAATACCCCTTGGTAAGACTGGTTGTCAGACTTTCGGGCTTCTGACTACCCGTAACGACTGTCAAAAATCCACGAATGACAGCCGGGACCAACGGTTTAACGTGCTTTCCGAGGCACGGAGGGGTCTCGGTATGTAAAGGGTCACCCATCCACAGACCAACCGCAACAAGCGTAGCTTAACCTGACCGATTGACCTGTGCGGCTGTTATTAATTCGAGAATTCTACATAAATTTATTTAAACTCACTCGCTCACTCGCTTGTGGCTAAATAATAACAGTCGCACGGGTCGCCGATCATGGATGGGTGACCATTCTTAACATATCAAGGCCCCACCGTGCCTCAAAAAGCACGCTAAGACGTTGCTCCCAGCTGTCATACGTGGATATTTGACAGTCATAACTGATAACCAGACGCCCGAAAGTCTGACAACCAGTCCCAAGGGATATTGTGTTACCTAGTTTCTGGGTTGTGGAGGCCAGATAGGTAGTCGCTTCATGTAAAATACTGGTATTTAGCAATGAAAGCCGAAGCCAACATAGTTGGGAAAAGGCTATGCAGGTTGATTGACTAATACTCTGTGGTTTAATTCTAGAGTTCCGTACCTATTTGAATTTTAACAAATGTTGATGATAATGTTTACAATAACCTCAAATGTTTAGAAGTTTTTCAGTCTGTTTACCATAAAGTATTTTCACTAAAACTAAATGACGTAAAAACATTACTAAACACAGCCTAATAGCGTAGCGTAGTTGTAGGTAAGATTTGAATGAATGAATAAATAAATAAATAATCAGCCTATAATGTTCCCACTGCTGAACATTCCACCACCCGAGCCCAGTGCGGTTGGTGAATGTCACATGTCTTTGAATTTTTGGTTTTAGGACATGCCGGTTTCCTCACAATGTATTCCTACACCGTTTTGAGAGCAGTGGTGAGGAAACAATTTACGCAAAGTAAAGTGCCTGTCAGGGTTCGAACCTAGGGCCTACAACTCGTAAGTCACGGTCGTCACCACTGGGCCACTACTGCTCTCAACTGACTGAACACAGAGAGGCGCTATGTTCTTTTTAACAACATAATGAAGGGTCAGACAGGGTCACTTTTTATCAAATCAATATTATTATGGATAATTTCTGTAGACTTTCATTTTCCTTAAAATTGAGGTTTTAGTTCTATCAACTTTTTATCTATCACCTGTAGTGCGATTCTGTAACCATCTCACCGTGAAAACTTAGGTGAAGTGAGCGTGGAGTGAGCTGTCATTCCAAATATGCTAGGGATTGACACTACTGACAACTCACATCAAGCTCACTTCACTTGAGTTTTCACGGTGAGATTTTTACAGAATCGACCGGCTGTAGTTTAGATCTTATCTTATATTTTTTTATTTATAGCCAGTAATGGCTAGAAATATAAAAAATACCAATCAGGTGCCTACTAATTGACGTAATGACACAATTTACATAACTATTATACCCTGTCGATTAGGTAAACCGTTTTTTGACAGTTGGAACTACTGATTGCAGTAATACACAATACATTGATTGATACACGTACGGTATTATAATGTCTCTAAGAAGCCATAAATAAGATAATTCAATAAGATAATGCAGTTTATATATTTAGTTTATTATGCATTTTAAAGTTAACTTTTACGTAATCTAGAATAGTTACGTTCTAAGACAGCTGTCAAAAAACGATTAACCTAATGGACAGGGTATAATAGAAAGAAAGAAAGAAAAGAAATAAAAAAGCATTTATTTGCGGCAAATATGACGCATAAAAAAAGGACATAAACACACAAAAAAAAACAAGTTGGGGGTAAACATACGTCACATTCACGCAAAACGGCCATCGCTCAGCATAATGCTAAGACCCTATACGAGACAGAGCCCCAGCGCTGGTTTTCAGCGGCAGCCGGCGCTGACGTGATGACGTTAAGCAGTGCAGCATGCAATTACAACAATCAAAACAAGAAATAAACAAACCATTGCAACATAATATGATAATAAAAAAATAGTTTGTGAAACTGAATGTGGACCAGCAACGTCTTAATTATTATTTGCTTAAACGTAAAATAACGTTACTGACACTTAACCCTCTCAATGGCTACAAGTGGCTTAGAGTTACTAATTAACTAAAAACTAAATTAATGAAGCTAGACTTAAATCTGCCTTAACTAAAATTAAGACTTAACAGTAATCCACTTTCGAAGTCTTATCTCAATTTGAGTAAGTTCTGATAACTCAATATTTAAGAAAAATGGCCAAAAACTATTACTGGACTTGACTTGGATTAATAGTTTTTGTTTCTAAGTTATTTTGTTCACTATCACAATTTATTAAGCTGTGGTGTTTTATTTTTTTCTCATTGTACATAAGTCAAACTTAAAATTATTAATGATTTCTGTAAAAAAGTTGTGGGTAAGTTAGAACAGCCGCCTGAGTTGATCGATCAGGTTAAGCTATGCTTGCCACGGTTGGTCCGTTGATGGGTGACCTACTTCTTACTAACATTATAAACCCGAAAGTTTGTGAGGATGGATAGATGGATGGATGTTCTTTACTTTTTCACGCAAAAACTACTGAACGAATTTGGATATACCTATCTGTGTGCCAAATTTCATCCAAATCCGTTGGCAACTGAGTAATCCTGGTTATAAAATACCTTTTATAACCAGGATTACCCAATTGCCAGATGCGTTTGCCTACGCGCACGTATATATGTGCACATACGTGCGCGTAGGCAAACGCATTTGCTTAACGACATGCTCTAAATTCTCTCTTTACACGTTGAATTTCAATTTGGCGCACCTATACAATTTCATCTATTTATATACACATGAATCCCTATTTCCCTTGGTCACGTCATAACTCGAGAACGACTTCACCGATTTCATAAATTTTTAAGGGTAATCCGTATTCAAAAGGTAAAAACGGTAAAAACCTATTACTAAGACTTCGCTGTCTGTCCATCCGTCAGTCCGTCCATCTGTCTGTCACCAGGCTGTATCTCAAGAACCGCGATAGTTAGAAAGTTGAAATTTTCACAGTGTGTATTTCTATTGCCGCTACAACAACAAATAAAATAAAAATTAAACGCCGAAAAAAACATGTTTCTTGTATTTGAGGCGTTTTTGCCTTGTGGTACGAAACGCTTCATGTGCAAGTCTGACTCGCACTTAGCCGCTTTTTTATGTATTTTTTGTTACACATATAAATAATGAGTTATAGACCGGTGTTGATCAAAACCCTTGCAAAAAAGAGTTTTTGCAAGGGTTTTGATCGTACGGAACCCTTCGTGCGCGAGTCCGACTCGCACTTGGCCGGTTTTTTTTTTTAATTTTCTAATACTCTGTAGAAGGTTCTTACGGAGAAAAAATTAGAAAGTTGCTTTACGCGGACGAAGTCGCCGGAAAAAGCTAGTTTTGTATAGATAAAGAAATAAAAGAGCAATTAATTAAACACCTACTCACGTAATGTACCATATAAAAACAAAAGAAAGAAGATTGTATTATTCCCCCATTGCTACCTCATCTCATTTCGTACTAACGATATGGTACGTTCAATCAAACGTTTTTGACAGGTCATCCATTCGCTTTTGGCGGGAAATCAACGTAAAAATAAATATTTTCCTTTACGTACACTGTAGGTATGACCTTCACGCCGCTATTCAAAGTGGTAGGTAGATGTTTAGGTTTATTTAAGGAAACCAAATGCCGGATATGACTTACGGAGCCGAAACTTGTACACTCACTGTACTGTGGTCCATTTTATGGTTGCGCTATGGAACAGGCTATGTTCAGAATCTCTCTGAGGGATTGAATCCGGAACGAGGTGATCTGGCAAAGAACCAAAGTGTTCGATATAGCTCTTTAAGGAAACCAAATACCTGTTATGACTTACGGAGCCGAAAAGTGAACACTCACGGTACAGCTGATCCATAATTTCAAGGTCGCTCAGCGAGCTTTGGAACTTACTATGCTTGAAATCTCTGAGGGATTGAATCCGGAACGAGATGATCCGGCAGAGAACCAAAGTTATCGACATAGCTCACAGAATAAGCAAGCCTGAAGTGGCAATGGGCCGACCATATTAGCCGTAGAACTGATAACCATAGAAGTAGACGTGCTCTTGAGTGAACACCACGCATTGACAAACGTAAGGGTGCCCTCAGCCTAGGTGGAGCGATGATTTTCGCAGGGTGGCTGGTAGCAGCTGGATGAGCGATGCCGAGAAGCGGACCCCCTTTTTTTTTGTGGATGGGAAATCATCAAATGACCCCTCCCACTCTGGGTGGCGCAGAAGGGAGTATCAGACTCTTACTGACTAAAACCAACCCTGGAACATAAAGGGCTAAGGAAGGAACACGGGTGGTGTTCCTTCCTTAGCCCCTTATGTTCCAGGGCAGCGGTAACCCTTTCGGACGATCCCGCTACCCTGGCAGGCTTCGGCCCTATCGGGCCCCGTCACTATGCTGACGTCTCTTTGAGGCGCGCGTGGGACACATACGCGCCCCCCTACGATACCCCTTGGTGAGACTGATGGTTGTCAGACTTTCGGACACCTGACTACCCGTACCGACTGTCAAAGATCCACGAATGACACCCGGGACCAACGGTTTAACGTGTTTTTCGTGACACGGAGGGATCTCGGTACGTAAAAACGGTCACCCATCCACGGACCAACCGCGGCAAGCGTAGCTTAACCTGTTCAATCGACCCGTGTCGATGTTGTTACTTAGCCATGGGCCTCTCAAATGGACCCCTCCCTATGAACGGACTGTATAATTGCAAATATTGCGTGAATATCTGACCTCCTTTATAGAGTCAAGTCACATTGCTAACTTCTATTGAATTTACGAAATTTTGAACTCTCTTATCCTTTTATCCATAAAACTTGTAACTTAGCTTGATTAAATTCTCAGTATTAATTAGCAAAATCGAATCAATCTCGTTCAAGTATCAAAATAGGCTTGAGTATATTTAAGATCCCCTTACATTCATATTATTCGGTTTTCGCGATAATTATATCTACAATATTCTTAGGAACCTACCTAAATATACAGTGTGGCGGTTAGATTATCACGTTGATTGAAACCACGTTCCTACTTTACGAATTTCAAACAAACACAATTAAAATAATCTATAACAAATAATAACAATTAACATTCTAGCCGTGGGACATTTTTTTTCGTTTTAGTATTTAACAACATTAAACTTAATTTGTGGTTTGGTAAAAATACCATACAGTTTGTGTTGAATTGTTGAAACCATCGCCTCGCGCGTGTCTAGTGCCTTATTATCAAGGTTGGTTTATCTCGTGCCAATTTTTACGCTATGTAGGTATTTGGTTTGAAAAATTCTGTTTTCTATTTTTTAGTAAAATTGATTATTTTATTAGCGCTAGGAGGCCTGAGTCCCAGCGTTCCTAGTGTTGGGACCCAGGCCTCCAGAGAGGAGGCCTGGGTCCGGGCGCGTAGTGGATTACGGCCCACTCCGTCTCATAGAGTGAGATGGAGTGGGCCGTAATCCACTACGCGGGCCAAGTTGGTAGATCGGTCCTAGAACCAAAAATTTTAAGATATGTAACATCTTCAAATTTTTGGTTCCAGAACAATTTTTGAGAACAGTGGCGCTGAAATAAATTACATAAAGTAAAGCGCAAGATGAAATATGTATATACTGCATGAATACTGTTTAATACACTTTACTAACATACCTAGTTCTTAAGCAATTTGTATTACTAACCAAATATGGACATTGTCCGAAATAAATGATATTATTATTATTAATAACTTTAATTGAGATTGTGAGAGTTGGTTCTGTGGTTTTATTTTAACCGCGAAATGACATTGATATGTAATGTGTCATAAGATTACTGATCTAACATACTTGTTAAGATATTAACTTACACTATTGTGTCGATATTATTCTGGAGCCGACACATTTTTCAATCAATCAACTCAGCCTATCGCAGTCCACTGCTGGACAAAGCCCGTCCTTTGCCTTCCACAAGTGTCAAGTGTCTGTCCCAGCCACCTTTTTAAGGTCTTCACTCCATCTAGCGGGGGTCTTACTGAAATACGACATTAAAATCAGCGAATAAAAATGCCGTTCAAAGCTTTGCCCAAAAACAGTTCCAAAACCAAAACGAACCATTTCGAAAACGACATTCGAGGCTTTATTCAAATATAAAATTCGATACAGGTCTAAATTATATCGCTTTGTACGAAACTAGTACATTGCTATACATTAGTACTGAATTGTGCTGCAATTTTAGTTCATGCTTTCTTTTGATTTGACTACTTACCGACGCGGGAGTTAGACTAAGCGGGCTGTGATCTCTGGCAGTCACGTTTGTATCATTCCGCTTTTTATTGTTTTAGGGGTGAGCTGAAATATCGATGGTTTTAAGCTGGGGAGCAGTTTTTGTTTCGAAAATGGTAAAGGAAATTTAGGGAATCGATTTCCCAAAAAAACGTTGAATGAAAAAATAAAACACGTACGTCCATACCATTATTGCATAATTTGAAATCAATCATTAAAAAATGGATTACTTATGGCTTAAGGGCCCACATGTTTCACAAATCCCTAAATGCATTTAACGCTACCGAATTTAAAACATCGTTCTATTTATTTCAATAATTTGAAGATGAAAGAGGCAGATTCGTTTGTGAATCAAGCGACCCTACATCTATCATCTATCATCATCATTTTGGCCAAAAGACAACTGCTAGACATTTATTTATTTATTACTTTAATTAAAACGGTTTAAAACCAATTACAGTAATTAAAGATACAATTTGTATATACACGAACACAAGATAAAATAAAAGATAAAAAGTACACAAAAGATACAATATAATCATCTAGTAAAACAACACTTTCAAAAAATCCCTCTCACAGTACTTCTGACATGCCGACAAAATTTTCGTTCATTCATCCTCCATAGGCCTTCCTCCATCAATGGCGAGTACATAACTCACCTTCGGTTTCCCGACGATATCGTAGTCATGGCTGAGACTATGGAGGACCTCAGTACAATGCTCGATGACCTCAGTAGAGCCTCCGAAAGAGTGGGTCTTAAAATGAACATGGACAAAATGAAGGTCATGTCAAATGCCCATGTAATACGCCTTCTACATCTAAACATATTATAAATTAAAGTCACTTCTCGTATCTGTCGGATTTTGATACCGTTTTCAACATGATTGGGGGAATCATTTTGGAAGATTTATGTCTACAATACATTAATATTATACAAACGTACATGTAATGAAGACATCTCGATGTTTTAGTAGTAGTAGTAGGTAGCTACCCCGCTCCTACTTCGTCTTAAATAAATAAGAAACCATTAGGTACTTTAGATGTCACACACATACACGTGTCTTGATTACACAGAAATTAAACCTAGAAACGGGAAAATGTCAAAAACGTCTCACATTCATTTTACCCTCGTTAATAGGCACTTAATTACCGTCAAAGGAAAAGCTAAAATAAAGTCATAACAGGTACCTACATATATGTAAAGTACGTCTAATACATTAAGTACACTAATGTCCGGGCCAAATTATTAACGTTCAGCAAGTAGAAACGTTTATAATTTTACAGGTCTAAATTTAAAGAGTATTGGGGAAACAACATACTTTTGATAGTAATACGTAAGCAAATAAAACGTAGGACCTCCTGATGGAAAGTAAATAGGGACACCTGAGCACCGTGCATGGATTGTCAACGCATTTCCGACTCTAAAGACCAAGTTTCAAAATCTCTTTTGCCGATTGTAGCTTCACCAATAAAAGTGTAAGAACATCAAATCAATTCGAGGGTAACATCAAAGAAACAAAACACAAATTTGTAAAAAGAACAATAACAGTAAATGAGAGTGCAGTACCCAATTTAAAAAACAAGAACTCGGAGGACTGGTCCAGTGACGGATTCAACAGTTTTGCGCGCGCCTCAACTCACCCCCTCAGTGTACCCTGTGCTGTCGGACCGCACGCACGTCCCTACCCGAACTCATCTTACCGATGTACTAAATTCAAAAAAAAAAACGCGCGTTCTTAAATTCAACGGATTTTTTTATAAATATTTTTGAGTGTCGTGTGCCAGTGCTTACGCGAATAATGTGGTACATTTCAGATGTGGGGTAGCAGAAATGTCATCGCTCCGATGATAAAATGATTGAAGATATTAGGATTTGAACTGTTACTGCCAGGTATTGTGCGCTTTTATTATTCTTCTAGTACGTAATTTAAATAAAAACAAACGTAAACTTTTATGTTACTTAGACCTGTTTCAAAACTCGGACGTTTTAAGCCATAAAGATTATACAGTAATCTCTTAAAACTACAAACGTATTTTAGAATTGTAATTCTAACAAAAAATGCGACGACCCCAAAAATTAAACCAAACAATTTTTCGTCTCTCTTAAAAAAATACTTGAATAAACATTACAGTGTTGAAAAAAGCTCTTTGAAATAATTATTTAATTCAGCTTTACACACTTATTGGTTAATTCTCTTAACCTCGAGCTATCTTCAGTAAGTTATGTGATAGTTATAAGGGGCAGGACAATGTGTGCCCCTGTAACTACTAATAAATTACGTACGCAGTTTTTCCTTAATCATAGGATGAATTATTAAATATCGAGCTTCGGTTTGGAAACTATAAAAAATATGAAAAAAAAATATGATTAATTTTATATTTATTTCTAAAAATTTATTTTAAAAAAACACTTTTACGCTTCAAAAAAAAAATCTTTTAAAACTTGCTGAGGTGGGCAGTGGAGATGAACTAAAATATGCCATTTGAGTAAGAATTAAACTCTAGTAGCAATGACTTTGAGCTTCTGTGCTTGATTTTCAATACAGACTGAAAGTACTTTCATTTATAAATTTTTCATTATTATTATTTTTATATATGGAAGTTATCAATAGGTTTTAAGGTGGTTAACTAAATCATTTGTGGCGAAAGGGCAATAGCACCTTCGTGTTTTTTGGTAACATTATATTGTGATAATTTATATTTTCTTATAATCTATAAATGTAAGGTAAAACATAAGTCTTATTTAATTATTTCATTTGTTTAACATAGGTACAAAAATAATGATATATAATGATACGGTTACTTTTTTAGAGGCGTTCGCTAATTGTTACATCATTGATTTGATATGCCAAAAATTGGCAAATTTGACACGCTTAGGTACATAGGAAATGTAGAAATAGCAACAAATAAGGAATACTCCAGTGAAGCTGTGTTAATAATTAATCAGCTACCCACCCTGGTTTTGCACGGTTTTTACGACTGGACATAACATCAAGATTTCTTTAAGTTTATATTAAACTCATGAATGATCTTCATAATTATCTTATCTGTAATTTTCTTATATTATGGATGTATATATATGATGGAGGTTTGTTACTCTTTCACGCAAAAACTACTAAATGAATTTGGATGAAATTTGGCACACAGATGGTTTATAACCAGGATTAACACATAGGATACTTTTTATCCCGATATTCACACGGGATCGAAACTTATGCGGCCGCGGGGCGCAGCTAGTAGAACATATTTTTTTATGATGACTAGCCTCTCCTCGCGACTTCATCCACACACAATTTCTTGTTTTAACATAGAACGTATCCTATGGCACTTGCCAATATTGTAACTTTCCACTTGTGAAAGAGTTTGCAGAATCGGATCAATAGTTCCGAAGATTACCCCCTAATACGGCGTCTATCAGAAAGGTGTAGCAAAATTTTAGGAACTTCATAAAATTATCAACTGTTCCATACAAAACATGAATACCTACTCGACCCAAATGTATGGGATGGCTGATAAATTTTTCTCGATTACGATGTTGGTCCTATGGAGAAAGTTGTTCAGTTTGATGGTCTGTATCACATCCTTAAGTTTAAGCACACCTTTCTGATAAACCCTGTATAGACACTCAAAGGGAAAAGGGAAGGCTCATGGAGTATGGGATCCTGTACCATGCTGCTTCAAAGTCAAACTTTGTTTTTTATAGACTACACTTATCATATTAACTCCGACAAAAGTTCTTTTTGTAAACAAAACCTGGGTTTCGGAGATTAAACAAAAAATCGTTGACATGTCATACAGGAACAGCCATTAATGCTCTAAAAAGATGATAATCGTTTAAATAAAAATTCTATTCTATTTCATTCTAGTTATTTTTAATTAATCGAGAATCGACAACATACAATTTTTTTACAATTGTTTTTTGAAAGACGTGATCATGATCACTTTAAAAATCAAGGTTATAAATAATAAATAAATAAAAAAATATATAAATAAATAAAAATTATTTTATTTTTGTAAGTAGGTTTGTACAAACACTTTTACACGTCAATCATATTTTAAAACTAGATGAGGTCGGCGTTTCCTATCTGACTAGTCTGAGAAGAAAGGCCGAAACAAACTCAGACGTCACAGTCTCTTTTAAAGTCCAGACATAATCTTGGTCAGATCATGAGAAGACCATGTAGATTAATGTCTGAGATGGTTTCTTTGAGGAAAGAACCAAACAGTTTGAGAGGACCTGTCCAGTCAGTGCACGCATTTGTCAGAAATCGTGCAGCTCAACTATATAAAAGAAAGAAAGAAAGAAAGAAAAGAAAGAAAAAGCATTTATTTGCGGCAAACATGACGCATAAAAAAAGGACAAAAACACACAAAAAAAAAACAAGTTGGGGGCAAACATGCGTCACATTCACGCAAAACGGCCATCGCTCAGCATAATGCTAAGACCCTATACGAGACAGAGCACCAGCATACAAAAGCAATGCCCCAGCATGTATATTAATCATATCATTTGAAACGGAACGTCATGTAAAGAGAATAAAACAATATCAACACTTTTTTACTTTAAATTTAATTCCCTGTTCAAAAATCAAATCCCCGACGCGTAATGTCGTAAAACATTATGAAAATAATTACTATAATATTTTGATCTTGATGCATGAGACTTTTTGGTACGACTTTAGCTCATTGTCTTTTACCTCTTTAAAATATTAGTATAGATTTATAGAGTTCATGTAAAAAGGCAAGTTTCACTCAAAGGTAAATTGAGGTCGTTCTCTGAATGACAAGAGATTTTAACCATGCAGTGAGTAGCAGTCTCGTATTTTAATTATTTTATTCTTGTAATGTTTTTTTTTTGTTTGTGCTTAATATGCTGTACTCTGAACGCTTTTAACGTGTACGTCTTTTGTACATCCTTCTCACATATAATTATAAATTGAACATTAATGATGTAACTGAAAATATTTGTATGACCTACATGTATTTGTTCCGAGTCTGGGTGTTTTTCTATCTATAATATGTATGTAATTACAAAAAAAAAGTATATAAGTAGTTTATCAGCCATCTTGTTACCATAACACAAGCATTAGGTTGCTTAGCTTGGGACTAGATGGCGCTGTGTGAAATGTCCAGGGATATTATTATTATTATTAACTAATATTTTTATAACAGTATAATTTAAAAAAGTGCCCAAAGGGTTGTTTGCCCGTTCTTCTCCATAGGTGCCTACTACGCTATTGAATGGGCAACTAGCTTCATCTTTCTGACTGAACGAATTCATGACAATTCAAGGGCCCGTAAATGGTTTAATTGAAACAACTGCTTTGGGTTTGAGTTTTGTATGACAACAGATTTTAGCCCTGCAGTGAGTAGCAGTCTGAGGGGCAATTCTCGTAATTTTTAGAACTTTTACAGTCTGATCTCAGTCGCAATCTGTCAAAAATATCTCTAATTTCCCTACATTTTTGACAAGTTTTTGACATTTGTTTGTCGCCGAGATGAGACTGCGAGTTTTTTTAATTTTTTTATTGACAATGGGCTCACTCTTGTCCTCAATCCAGCCCAGAGGCAGGGATGAGATCTACGGTGGAACGAGCTTGCCCAGAAGAAGCCTATTCACTCTCGCCTTGAAGAGATTTTGAACGTTTTAAATTACGAGAATACGCCTTCTGGTGTTATAATTTCTACCTTTTTTCTCGCTACAGCTGCGTTCTATAATGGATTTTAAATTATTACTTCGTATCCAAACACAACTCAAAAGACCCGCAAAAAGTTAATTTTACAACTGACTGGTTCCACCTTTTTCATTTAGCCAGTTTGTTAAAGTTATTAAATCTTACTCAAGGTTTACACATTTTTGACCATTTGGGACTAAATGGCGTAGGAGTGGAGTGATCGGCTCTGGTCTTAAGGTACACGAGTTAAATTTTATATGGATTTAATAATTATTACGACTACTTTTTTTTAATATTTTTAGGAGTACATATTGAATACCTAAAAGGTATTTTTTTATTTAATTTATCACCTTTCAATAGAAAGCTGTCGTAAGTAAAAAGGCATAAAAATCTTTGTTAACATTGTACACATTGAAAATATATTCAAAAACATAATATATAATTATAATAACTTACATAATATATAATTATAATAACTTACATAATATATAATTATAATATTAAAATACCTGGTTCCTGAAAGCCATTGATTATTAAAATCGACTACCAAAACTTATGTAAGCCTATATTGTGATTGGCTAACCAAAATACCCACCACCAAACATGTCAGTCAACATAGCATTTGACATTTTCATCGGATGAGGCTTTCAGGCTCTCTCAACAATACCAGCTGTATCAGGCGATGTATTTAGGAACAAAACAAAAATACTGAGAAAAAGCCACTGTCAAAACCTTTTATTTTGTGTTTATGAAGACCAGACAAATATTTTGTTGTTATAAAGACCTAGCAACCTCTGCTTAGCAAGGATTTTACGGACAAAACATGGAGATTTGTTTAAACAACGTTAAATGATGGTTTTAATCCAGGGTCATTGTACTCATCATTATGAACAACTTTTACTACGGGACCAACTCTTAAATCGTGCAAAAATTCAGTTGATCCAAAGATTTATGCTCGCATAACTGGACATAATGTATGGATCAACTGATTTTTTTTCACGATTTCAGGGTTGGTCCCGTAGTAAAAGTTGTTCATAATGATGAGTACAATAACCCCTTTTAAGGATTAATACGATCGACATGTAAGGGCGTATGTTATTTTAATAAAAATTTATTATACACGTAAGCCTTTCAGAATAAATTTTCTAAATTATAGTGAAAATCGCATCAAATCGCAGTCGCTCCATGTAAAATACTGGTTTTCAGCTGCATCCGGTTAGACTGGAAGCCGACCCCAACATAGTTGGGAAAAGGCTAGGCAGATGATGATGAGTGAAAATCGCATCAAAATCCCTTGCGTAATTTACAACGCGATCACGCAGACAGACACAAAAATACGATTTTAATTTACGTACCGACATTGGAGTGGTGGATTATGGCCAACTCCCTCTCACACAAAGGAGGTCTCTGTCCCAGCAGTGGGAACATTATAGATTGATTGAAAAAAAAAACGTATGGATATAAATTACATAGAGACTGGTCGAGTACTGCAGTGCGATTCTGTAACCATCTCACCGTGAAAACTCAGGTGAAGTGAGCGTGGAGTGAGCTGTCATTCCAACTAATGCTAGGGATTGACACTATTGACAGCTCACTCTAAGCTCACTTCACCTAACTTTTCACGGTGAGATTTTTACAGAATCGATCGGCTGCAGTGCGATTCTGTAACCATCTCACCGTGAAAACTCAGGTGAAGTGAGCGTGGAGTGAGCTGTCATTCCAACTAATGCTAGGGATTGACACTATTGACAGCTGACTCTAAGCTCACTTCACCTAACTTTTCACGGTGAGATTTTTACAGAGTCGATCGGCTGGTCCAGTATGAGTACTGGAGTAAATACTGGTACTCAGCTGAATCCGATTAGACTGAAAGCCGACCTCAACATAGTTGGGAAAAGGCTAACCAGATGATGATATAGACCACAGAACAGATAAAAGAGGTTAGAAGGGCCTTGTGGGCGGGGCAGGCGCGCCGCACTGTTGATCAGACGCTCAAAGTCAACCGAAATGTGAATCACCGCTCAACAATCGCGCTCTTGTTGTGACAGCGTTCGAAACTCCGCGGAAAAATAGAATTATGCCGTCTTGCGCTATTATAACGTGTCGGAAAAGAAGTCAGGAGTGTAATGTGGCCCGAGGAGGGATTTCTTATCACCGGTAAGTCCAAAAACCTTAAAATACGAGTGATATTTGTAATTATTGCAAAAGTATTATGTAGTTTGTAGACAAAAACGACAAAATCGCATTCAGATGCAAAATTATACATTGCTTGCAATACATGGGTACGATCTTGTACGACGTGAGCGGTCGCGCAATGTATTGCGTTCACTGCGAACGTCGCGTGTGTCGAGTCAAAGCATCTATTCAGGGAAATCTATGCGCATCGACAGTGTTGTACCAAATTGTAAACAATGTCGATATTAAGTATGTGTATTATATGAATGATTATTTTCAGTAATGTTACAATTAATACAACTTCGTTTTTATTCACACTAATTTTATTATTGTATAATGTGGATTATTATTATTAATTTAGTTTCTTAGTTGGTTTTTCGTCTAAAATTTGGTTTGAGGTTTACTAACCTCAACCCAAATTTTGGAAAACTAAAAAAAAAAAATTTCATCGTAAACAGTTGTTTACGATGAAATTTTTTTTAAAAATTTTTTTTTAGTTTTCCAAGAGATCTAGGTACAAGAAAACTGTGGATTGAGGCAACTGGTAGAATTCAATGGATACCTACTAAATGTAGCACAATTTGTTCGCAACATTTTGTAGAAAATGATTATGTAACAAAACAGTCAGGGAATTGACAGATTGAGACAGATCAGACTGTGAACATTTTTAAAATAAAGAGAACTGCCCCTCTTAATTAATCCTCATCCAAATAAATACGTTACTCATCACAAGTATTTAATTTTGAACAAAATTGTCCTTGATTGGATTTTGGATTTCAATGAATATCTAGGAGATATCATGGTTTTAAAATAACTCCGCAAGGCGGCCGGTCATTAGCTTCCTATAGTAATGTACTAAGTGATAATCATAAGTAATACTCTTAATGTAATGGAATATATTATTTTAGTAGGCTTTTTCCTCAAATTAACGCGGGCGAATCCGGCGGGCACAGCTATTATTCATAAATTAACATGATACATTTAATAATACATTTTTCACAGAGTAATTCACAATAAATTAATTAGATTATATTATGTTAATCCGACTTGCATTCGATATGGCCGCGAAATTTAAAATTTCGTTTTAGTTTTTTTGCAAATTGTAGCTTTGTTTTACGTTTTATGTTATTAAAAATGCTATTTTTCTTTCTTTCTATTATTATTACGTAAAACAGAGCTGCAACTAGCATAAAACGAAAGAAAATTTAAATTTCGCGGCTGTATCGGATGTTCGATAAATTGACTTTGATTTAATTTTATTTATATGTAATTTGGATGTCCACATTATTCGTAACGTAACCGCAACATAAAAAATTGCAAAACTTTAATTAACAAAATTACAGTAATTTTATCGATATGATTAATCGACCTTTCGGTCGCCGTAACTATTTGCTTTTACACGTGTGTGAGTGTACGTCCAGAGCAGTATTTGCGTTAGTGTGACAACCAATAGCAAACACGCGATCTAAGTGCATGTGGTTTATTTGTGTGCGTAATGCGCGTACGTATGATGTCTTGCTTGTAGTGGAGAGACAGGAGTGGGAGACAAGCGGCGACACGCGTTTTAATACAAATCAGGAACTATTTCCTTTCTAACCTCTTTTATCTGTTCTGTGATATAGACTGATCGACTCCAGTGGCGCAGTTACTAAGGAGTTGCTTTACACTGGGTTCTAGGTTCTTAGCACCAGTACGAAACAAATATTTGTATGCCCCAGTTTTTCTGGACGTAGCTGTTTGTTTATGCATGTAAGATCTGCGTTCCCAAACGTAGGTATGTTACCAAAGTGTAACGGGCGCATAACAGTGACACACAAAGGCAATGCCTTTTATTTTGACAGCTGAACAACGTTCATTGCGTTATTTATGTTGTTCAGACGAATTTTTCAAATGTTTTTTTTTTTTTTTGTAATGAAACAGCAACGGTTTAGCATATTCTTTCAAAATCCACGCACAGATTCCTTCAAAGTTCTTTTGAGTGACGTCGCAGAAACGCAACGTAAATTCGAACGATTTTAAATTTTAAAATCGTTCGAATTTACGTTGCGTCATATTCGTACAAGTTTTAAGACTATACAGTATGGCAGGGCCATCGAACAGCAAACTGTAACTATCAATTCTGTATAAGATTCTATACACCCTAGCGTAGAAATTTTTCGTCGGCTATAAAAAAAAACTGCTGTTTCATACAAAGTTCATAATATGTATGCATTTACAAAAAAAAAAAAAATGTATATAAGTAGTTTATCAGCCATCTTGTTACCATAACACAAGCATTAGGTTGCTTAGCTTGGGACTAGATGGCGCTGTGTGAAATGTCCAGGGATATTTATTTATTTTTATTTATTTATTTTATATTAGGTACTGTAGTTTCATCAAAATCCGTTCAGTAGTTTTTGCTTGAAAGAATAACAAACATCCATTCATCCTTCCTCAAAAACTTTCGCGTCTATGATATATATTATAATAATATAAGTAATGTTCATTAAAATGGTCCTTCAAAACACGTAACAAAGTTCCACTTTATAAAACATTATATTACATTTTCATCGTTTCACGCGTCTGGTAAATATATAATTGTCATGTTTTCCTTCACACTCAGAGGGAAACTTAGTAAAAAAACCTGAGAGGTGTCAAGGGACACCCGTATGGAACGAAGTTCAAAGAGAGAGAGAGAGAAACACGCGCACGCCGCACGGCTTACAACTATAGCAAAAAGTGTCGTTCCAACTTTTGGTCTTAATTTTTTCCGTCTAGCCTCCTTTCGCAACGCGCGATAAGGAACTTCGTTCCAAAATTATCAGTTGATATCAGCCCACGTAACGTGTGATGTTCGGAAGAGAAAATGTATGTCGTCTGTTTTAGACGAAATGTGACAACTTATTAACGAGTTGTGCCTGGCAGCCCACTTTCTTGATTTTCGTTTCATTTTCCGAGACATAGAAATCACACCAACTTAAACTTGTCAGTAGCAGCCTGGAATCTGCATTTGTGCCCGGTTGCAGGCAATAAGCTCGCCCCCTTACATTGAACTTAAAAATAAATGCGAAATGTGGGTGTACTATATCATGTCAAATCCTGGTATGCAGCTGCATCCGGTGAGACTGGAAGCCAACCCCAACTTAGTTGGGAAAAATGCTAGGCAGATGATGACGGTTTTATAAAAATCGATACTTCATTAAGTCACAATAAGTCTCTTTCACTTTCATAAATGAATGACTTTCATGAATTTTGAATTTATGGCATAACTAGCTGCGCCCCGCGGTTTCACCCGCATACGTTTCGATCTCGTGGTAATATCGGGATAAAAAGTATTCTATATGTTAATTCTGGTTATAAACCATCTGTTTGCTAAATTTCATCCAAATCTGTTTAGTAGTTTTTGCGTGAAAGAGTAACAAACATCCATCCATACAAACTTTCACGTTTATAATATTAGTAGGAAGGATATTAGTTACTAGTGACCTCGTGACTTCGTCCGTCTTCGTCATAAAATATGTACTTTATGTAGGTACCTTCCTATTATGATAATATTTTAGCTTTTACTTTGACGATACCAAATTAAGTGCCTATTAACGAAGGCACAATATAGGACAAAATTATTTTCGATATTTTCCCGTTTCTTTTCTGTGTAATCAATACACGTGTATTGCGGACCCTGAATATCGGAAGTACGCACGTAATACATAGGTTACCTAATGATTTCTTAATTATTTCTATGCCTGAGTAATTGTTGCGGTATTTCTTTTTTAATATAAAATTATTATGTCTCTCGGCAAAACTATAGCTACCCATTAGTGAAAGTGTTTTATGAATCGGATCAGTAGTTACGAGAACAAAGATTACCCCCTACATACAAACTCACACACAGTGAGTGTGTGAGTTTGTATGTAGGGATAATCTTTGTACTCGTAAAAAAATCTATACTAATATAATATTATACAAACTCACACAGTTTGTATAATTTATTTATTTATTCAAATCTTACCTACAACTACCATTACAGATCAGCGATGTAATGCGATAGCGAGGCCTTACATGCTAAATCCTTAATCTACATCCTATTAAATTACCTACAATATCCTAAGTCTTAAATCTTTAAAAAATCTAATCTTCTTCTTCTAATTCTAATCGTCTTTAATCTTTTCTTCTTATTTAGTGAATTCGCAAAAGTTGCATTATATATTATAAATAATATCCCTGGACATTTCACACAGCGCCATCTAGTCCCAAGCTAAGCAACCTAATGCTTGTGTTATGGTAACAAGATGGCTGATAAACTACTTATATACATTTTTTTTTTGTAAATACATTCATATTATAGATAAAAAAACACCCAGACTCGGAACAAATACATGTAGGTCATACAAATATTTGTTCCGTGCGGGAATCGAACCCGCGACATGCAGCGCAGCAGTCAATCGCTTAACCACTGCGCCAACCGTGCCGTCCAAATATCAAATAAATATATAATGCAACTTTTGCGAATTCACTCAAGTTGCACCACAATACATCAACTCTCTCGTGAACCTCGTGATATTATATTAGTATATATTTTCCGGTTTAATTTTTAGATACGCAGTGAAAATATTTGTAAACAGACAGAACAACACACTTGTACATTCATCGTTTCACTTAGTAGGTACATCTAAATAAAAGCTAAAGTTTGACCGTTAAGATGTTTACTTTGTTAGTTTGTTGCTCCATCACGCCGTTACAGCAGAATGTTTAAAGAAGAAAATTGTTAGCGGAAGTAAAACGTGCTAACACATCTGGCACTTTTAATAAAGATTAACATATATTTATTGTTCTCGTTTTTAGTTTTTCGTTGCTTATTATAACTTAAAAAAAAAAAAAATTACAATTCTTTCACTAATTAATCGAAAGGAACTTCGTTCCATCCGGGTGTCCCTTGACACCTCTCAAGTTTTTTTTCTTTTTTATTGTTGCTACGTTTATTCCTGAACGCAAAGTGCGTTCGTGCGAGTAGCACGTGTGGCCGTATTTGGTGACAATTGGTCTGTGGCACCGACGTGGGTATACGATTCAGGGATTATTTTTATTTCAGCTCAGTACAATTTGTACCGAGACTTCCGCCTTGTATATTTTATCTCCCTCATGGTTCTCTTTTAAATTTGTAAGTATGCTTTTGTTTGTTAGAAGAAAACATTTATTTCTGCTAATGTTTTGTAAACTCTGTCGCTGAAAACTAGCGCTGGGGTCTGTCTCGCACAGGATCGTAGTATTATGCTGAGCGCTGGCCGTTTAGCGTAAATGTAACACATATTTTCCCCCAATATGCGCATAGTTTTTTTTTTTGTTTGCCGTAAATTTTTCTTTCATTCTTTCGTCTAAAATCATACTATTTCCGAGATTGAAATAAAAGAGACTGTTACTCAGTAAATTAATGGTTTATTATCAATAAATTGAGTTCATCTTTTTCAAGAGACTCCCAAGTTTCTGAAAACATGATTTAAAGTTTCTTTTTTTTTAATAATGGAAAAAAAAATAAAGAAAGAAAATGAAGAAAAAAGAAGATGAATGAAATGAAAGAAATTTCAATAAATAAAAAAAAGAAGTATGATTTTTCCGTCTTAGCTTTAGCAACTACACCTAAATTGAAATGGACAGGTCACAATAATATTATGATGAGAGCTAAGCATTGATACCTACTATTATCCCAAATATTAAAACATCTTTAAGTATCATTTACCATCAGGAATAAGTTAAAAGGAAAAACACATTTAAGATGACAAGTAGCTAATGTGTCTCTTTTAATGTATTGAAAAGTTCCGAACATTAACTGGAGAAAACTTCGTTTTATTGTGTATGACATCACTAGTACATGACCTCGACTGATCTTCGATGTGTGGAAGGCATTCAAACGGAATATTGCTGCGAACTTTACTCGGAAGATAGATAAACATGATTATCTAAATCCATATTGGAATGAAGTTCCTTATCGCGCGGTGCGAAAGGCTAGACGGAAAAAATTAAGACCAAAAGTTGGAACGACACTTTTTGCTATAGTTGTAAGCGGTGCGGCGTGCGCGTGTTTCTCTATCTGTCTCTCTCTCTCTCTCTCTTATAGAAAGCAAGCCAGTTATACTTCGTTCCACCCGGGTGTCCTTTGATACCTCTCAAGTTTTTTTATCCAAATAATTACAAAATGCAAATCGCAATAAGACAGCAAAGAACAGGATAGTAATTTGAGTGGTCATGTGGCATGTGTCATCAAATTGACAAGTTGTACAATAAGACTGCAATGTATACAACTTGATAAAAAGTTTAAATAGTCTCAGTCTGGCTAAATAATAACAGCCGCACAGGTCGATCGGTCAGGTTAAGCTACGCTTGCCGCGGTTGGTCTGTGGATGGGTGACCATCTTTACATACCGAGACCCCTCCGTGCCTCGGAAAGCACGTTAAGCCGTTGGTCCCGGCAGTCATTCGCGGATCTTTGACAGTCGTTACGGGTAGTCAGAAGCCCGAAAGTCTGACAACCAGTCTTACCAAGGGGTATCGTACTACCCAGTAACTGGGTTGTGGAGGTCAGATAGGCAGTCGCTCCATGTAAAATACTGGTATTCAGCTGCATCCGGTTAGACTGGAAGCCGACCCCAACATAGTTGGGAAAAGGCTAGGCAGATGATGAGTTTGACTATCCGGAATAAAATTCCTCGTGGCCAAATCAGTTTGACCATTTTGTTTGACCACGAGGAAGGAAGGATTATATCACTCACAGCACAAAAGCTTACATTATGTATAAGGTGGCAGAGACATCGCCGCGCAACCTGTTACCATGATTTCAGTTCATGATTCCCCCTTGCGTTAAATATATTTGTCAGATAAAAATAAAGAAAGAATAAAAACTTGAGAAGTGTCAAGGGACACCCGGATGGAACGAAGTTCAAAGAGACAGAGACAGACAGAGAAACACGCGCACGCCGCACGACTTACAACTATAGCAAAAAGTGTCGTTCCAACTTTTGGTCTTAATTTTTTCCGTCTATCCTCCTTTCGCAAAACGCGATAAGGAACTTCGTTCCAAAAGTTTATTTGGACACAGTTCGTAAAACACAAAATACAAAAAAAAAAAATCGCTGTTCCATACATTTTGACCGCGTAAATATTGCACTTTTGTAGACCCGCTGATTTCTTTTTTTATAACCGACGCAAAATTTCAACGTCGGTGACGTGAGGGTCAACTTAAAAAAAAAAACCCCAGACGGTATAGTCAGGGCAGCCAATTTACTTAACATTGAATTCCCCAGACTTTACATATTACTTACATTATGTAGAATGTATAACTTTCAGTCTAGTAGTTTCTAAATAACAGACATTTTTCTACGCACACAGATAAAATACTAAGTACTCAATAAAGTGTCGCCTCAGATTGAAACATGTCAAGGATAAAGGTTGTTGATTGACATTTTAACATGAGAGGAAATGAGAGTAACGTTTTCGGATGAAAATATTTCAGGATTTTGATCGTTAAAGCTACGGTTTCGTAGAAGAGCGGTAGGGGCCATATATCGGCTTGCAGTTACGGCTGTCATGTAAATAATAATAATATCCCTGGACATTTCACACAGCGCCATCTAGTCCCATGCTAAGCAACCTAATGCTTGTGTTATGATAACAAGATGGCTGATAAACTACTTATATACATTTTTTTTTTGTAAATACATACATATTATAGATATAAAAACACCCAGACTCGGAACAAATACATGTAGGTCATACAAATATTTGTTCCGTGCGGGAATCGAACCCGCGACACGCAGCGCAGCAGTCAATCGCTTAACCACTGCGCCAACCGTGCCGTCTGATGAAATGATGTCAGCAGGGCTTGATGGACGACCTAAAGAAGGTGGCTGGGACAGACTGGATGCGGAAGGCGGAGGACAAGGTGTTGTGGCACAGCCTGGGAGAGTCTAATGTCCAGTAGCGGACTGTAATAGGCTGAGCTGATTTATTGAACGCCATTCTCCAGTAAATTGCGGACGCTGTTTAGCGGCCACCGCTCTTCCAAAAACCATAGCTTTAAGTACCTAGTCTGTAGAGGATTACGTTAAATGGACATGAGCGTGTGCCTTTAGGTTATTTTACCAACGCTTTAGCCCCAACCAATCCATCTCTCAAACCTGCACCGCAATTGAGTAACACCTATTAAATCATAATCCGAAGTTTTTTGGAGGAAATTGCTAATCCATTGCCTCATTATGTTTGTAAAATTCCCCTGCTCAACACGCAAATAGCACAATGAATGTGGTTGAACTGTCAAATTGAAAGGCATTGTCTATTACGCAACTACTGATTTTTATGAATGTCTGCTGAGCTGATGCATTGCATGATTTCGTGATATTGAGGTATAGTCCTTGCAACTCACAACCGCGCGATATGTAACTGTCATTGTAATAAGTAAAAAAAAAAAATAAGTATCTTTTTTTTTAAACGTTGCCCTACACTAGGAATTTCTCCTGTATCGCGGGTGCGTTTACAAACATTTAAACTCACATGCACAAATAGCCATACCCGGAACATCTACTTGTAGGTCATACAAATATTTGTTCCGTGCGGGAATCGAACCCGCGACGCGCAGCGCAGCTGTTAATCGATTAAACAATCTTATGATGAAACAAAAAAATTGCTTCTCACCCAATCCTAAGCAACTTGAGGCACATCTAGAAGCCACATATCCTCACACCCACTCACACACACCCCACAGACACACACATACAACACAACCTCACGCACACACACACGCACACACACACGCACACACAAACATTTCTCTTCTCTTATACCTACTACTTTTCTTAATAATGCTTTTGTAAATTAGTAAATAAGTAAACATAACATAAGAAGTCTAATGGTGTATTCATGCACTTTATCTAAGCATAAGTTGTGGAATCACTGACTCCCAAGTAACAGGCTATAAACCTAGTTTGGGAGCCAGGAGATAAATTAGTCTCACATCTCTGTACTTACCAAATTATTGTGAATTTTTTTTGTCACCATGTTATAGATACTTAATAAATTATTATTATTATTATTAAAAACACTGCCCCAACCGTGCCGTCAAACAACAAACATATCCTGTGGCACTCAGCAATCAGCCGTTACCACTGGGCCCCCCGCCCAGTGGTAACGGTTGCGATTTACGAGTTGTAGGACATGAGTTCGAACCCAAGCAGGCACTTTACTTTGCGTAAGTTATTTTCGACAACATCGTGAGGACACCGCACAGAACCAAAAAATCGTGACATGTGACACCCACTAACCCGCACTGGGCCCTCGTGGTGGATTACGGCCCAATCCCTCGCATTGAGAGGTGGCCTGTGTCCCAGTAGTGGGAACATTATACTAGCTAGTTATTAACCTATAATTTTAATAATTTTGGTACTATTTTGGTAAAATATTTAGCAGGAAAAATGGTGTTCCATTTTTCGAGCTAAATATTTAAACTTTTCAAGTACCTAGGTACCAAAATCAATTTTCCAGTAACAGACAAAACTTGCCGAGGCAGCCTTTAATTAGACTCATTATTATAGTTTACTCTGTAATTTAGCAGATTTAATTATTAACCAACCAACTACCCTTGGAAGTTCGCTAAATTGAGTGCTCCCCCAGCTAAATAATTATTGGGAAGCCTGGATTGAAAGACCTGACTGAGAACGTAGGTCATTAATATTATGAGCAAGATTTTAATTTTTAGTTTTGTTAATGTAGGAAATTGGTTTTAGAAATCTTTTGAGTTATTTAAATATCTATTCTAGGAAGCAGTAAATGGAAAAAATATACTTACACTAAAAAGTTGAAAATCTATACTCTATAAAAATCTTTGTAGTTTAAAAAAAATACACTACAAAGTGAAAAATAACTTTAATTTCGGAAGTCGGTGTCGTTGGGTTCGCAATTTCGTTGTTTGCCACCGACTTTCGAAATTAAAGTTATTTTTCACTTTGTACTGTCTTTTTGGGACCAATATGAAAGTATATCCTTATAAATAAAAACAGAATTTTGCAAATCTTTTGCAAATCGGCTTATAAAATAACCGGTAACAACCAGAGTTCTGAGGTAACAAACATAAAAAAACAGTCAAATTGAGAACCTCCTCCTTTTTTGAAGTCGGTTAAAAATTATTTAAAGGAACAGTATTTAACATAATAACACTGACATAATATTTGATACGAATGAATATTTTTAAGTCAATAACAAACAAACAAATCGAATCAGAGCAAACATCCTTGAAAATTAATTTTTCATCGGCAGAATATAATACCATTCCTTGTTACTGTCATTTAAGAATTAATAATTCCATAGTAAGAATTTCCAGTAATTACTGACAGTTGGGGCGTTCACCTTATTTGACATTGAACGAAAAATAAGGTAAGAAATATTTTTATTTGGTAAATAATTTGAAACTCCAACCAACAGATATCCTACTAATATTATAAACGCGAAAGCTTGTGAGGATGTTTGTTACTTTTTCAAAATAATTGAGGAAAACCATTTTCCATCGCCAGTATTTTTTTGCAAACGTTAATATAGAAACGAAATTGTTGCTTTAATGTTTCCAATAATCGACAAAAATCATCATAGTATTCAAAACGTTTAGCACATAGATTAATTTACACCCTGCATGAAACTCATGAATTTTCCGAGTACCAACTTCCCACATTATTAATTAACACAAATTAGTAAGGTCAGGCACTTTACTTTGTGTAAATTATTTCATCACCACTGCTCTCAAAACGGTGAAGGAAAACATCGTGAGGAAACCGGCATGTCTTAGTACCAAAAATTCGAAGACATGTGACATCCACCAACCCGCTCTGGGCCCGCGCAGTAGATACGGCCCACTTCCTCATTGCAGCAGCAGCCTCAGCAGTGGCGACATTATAGGCTGATTCTGCTATGGTAAGATGACAAGACAAAGATTTACGCACAGAACAAATATTTGTAGGTCCTACATGTATTTGTTCTGAGTCTGGGTGTTTTTCTATCTATAATATGTATGTATTTACAAAAAAAAAAATGTATTTAAGTAGTTTATCAGCCATCTTGTTACCATAACACAAGTATTAGGTTGCTTAGCTTGGGACTACATGGCGCTGTGTGAAATGTCCAGGGATATTATTATTACATTGTGTCCGCTATAGTCAAGCACACATTACTGCCGCAACGGTTCGCATCGCATCGTATTTTCATACAAGAAAGGGCGGTACGGCCCCGCCTATGATGTGCGCATAAAAAAATGTATGAAGGAAAATGAATAGTTTATTCACACAGATCACATTTGAACGTCAAAATCAATAGTGTGGGCAATACCGACCACTTCGCGGCCACGTTGCGACGTGGCCTTGATGTTTGTGTCTTGCAGCCACAACGCAACCACCAGCGAGGCCGTGCACTAGCGGCCTGCCACATCAAAAACACAACGATCTCTCTGTCTGCTAACACTAGTCATTATGTCACCACATCAGGATAAAATCGGAAATACCGACATAGATTGCAGAGTAAGCAAACTGAAGTGGCAGTGGGCACGTCTGTCGAAGGACGGATGGCCGGTGGAGCAGACGAGTCCCGGGGGTCTACTCCGAAGTGCAAAATGCCAATGTTCGGAACGGACCGACACATGGCCGAACCGAATATTATTGAAAAATGCGAAAAAACGTTCGGATCGGCTCATTTGTATCGGGACTATAGTCAATATTCGAAAGAGTGTAGGACTGTAGGATCGGAACCGACCGAACCAAATAGTAACTTCGTAGCAGGAAACGGCCGAACATTCGGCCGATACTACTCCGGAGTACACCCCCTGGAGTGGAGACTGCGTATCGGCGAGCGTAGTGTGAGACGCCCCCCAGCTAGATGGATGGACGACCTAAAAAAGGTGGCGGTGGTAGACTGGATGCGGAAGGCGGAGGACAGGGTGTTATGACGCAGTCTGGAAGAGGCCTATGTCCAACAGTGGACTGCGATAAGCTGAGTTGATGTAACCACATCGGAACTACTAGCGACAATGCAACCACAACGGATCTGCAAGAAGTTGCAGCGAAACAATTCACACGTAATCATTGCTGTCGCTGCGATGTGGTGTGGTTGTGGTACGTGTGAACGGGCCCTTAGCCTTTAGTGGTACTGAAACCATCATCTGTCTAGTCTTTTCTGAACTATGTTGGGGTCGGCTTCCAGTCTAACCGGAGGCAGCTGAATACCAGTATTTTACATGGAGCGACTGCCTATCTGAAGGCCAATTCTTGTAATTTAAAACGTTCAAAATCTAGTTGCAGTCTCATCTCGGCGACAAAGAAATGTCAAAAACTTGTCAAAATGTAGGTGTCAAAATTAGACGTATTTTTGACAGATTGAGACTGAGATTAGAGGGGCAATTCTCGTAATTTTAAGAACGTTCACAGTCTGATCTCAGTCTCAATCTGTCAAAAAGTACTTCTAATTTCCCTACATTTTGACAAGTTTTTGACATTTTTTTGTCGCCGAGATGAGACTGCGACTAGATTTTGAACGTTTTAAATTACGAGAATTGGCCTTCAGACTGTGAACGTTCTTAAAATTACGAGAATTGCCCCTCTGACCTCCACAACCCAGTTACTGGGTAATACGAAACCCCTTGGTAAGACTGGTTGTCAGACTTTCGGCCTTCTGACGACTCGTAACGACTGTCAAAGATCCACGAATGACAGCCGGGGCCAACGGCTTAGCATGCTTTCCGAGGCACGAACCGCGGCAAGCGTAGCTTACCCTGATCGATCGACCGTGCGGCTATTATTACCTATCCTCAAGCCCCTCTCTGAAATGTCACTGTGAATTGCTTAACCTTTTATTTGCACGATTGTCCGTAAACTTATCATTATATTAATACTAAACATAATGAAAGAAAGCCTTCAAGTCTCTGTTGTGAGTATGTCCTCGCTAAAGATAGGTCGCGTCAGCCCTGACATTGAACATGACCTACGTAGACCGTCCTTACTTGAATAAAAACGTATAAATGTAGTAATAGCTTTTCAAAAACACACGTGTTATGAAAAGGATGAATTTGGGCTCGTTTTGTTCTAAAGATTTCGGTACAAATGATTCTAGTTTATATTAAAAAATATTTTGAAAGCTGTATTTTGTTATGACAATACAATACACATTCGTTAAATGATAAATAATAAAATAAATGATAAATGATTTTATTTTGTAAGTAGGTTTGTACAAACACTTTTACACGTCAATCATATTTTAAAACTAGATGAGGTCGGCGTTTCCTAACTGACTAGTCTGAGAAGAAAGGCCGAAACAAACTCAGAGGTCACAGTCTCTTTTAAAGTCCAGACATCATCTTTGGTCAGATCATATGAAGACCATGTAGGTCGATGTCTGAGATGGTCTTTTGAGGAAAGAACCACACGTTACATAGTAATATATTATTTTGGCATTCAAAAAATTCGAAAATTTTCGAAAAAGTGTTTCATGTGAACAGCAACGGGTACTGATGCCCTGAGCCCTATAATAACGTCCACAGCTGAAAATAAGCATTTCAACCGTCAAAGAGGATATTGTCACAGTAGCCTTGATTGCATTACTTGTCCCATAAATGACTCGTACTGGGCGAAACTGAAACATTTATTTAAATTCTAATTCGTTTATTTAAAAAAAAAAAATAATAATAATGTATATAAGTAGTTTATCAGCCATCTTCTTACCATAACACAAGCATTAGGTTGCTTAGCTTGGGACTAGATGGCGCTGTGTGAAATGTCCAGGGATATTATATTATATTATTTGGAACTAGAAATCGTCATCATCTCTTATGCCTTTTTCCAGGCTTCCAGTCTAACCAGATGCAGTGAATAGCAGTATTTAACATGGATCGACTCCCTATATGACCTCCACAACCCAGTTACTGGGTAATACGATACCTCTTGGTAAGACTGGTTGTCAGACTTTCGAGCTTCTGACGACCTGTAACGAATGTAAAAGATCCATGAATGACGGCTTACGGCTTAACGTGCTTTCCGAGGCACGGAGCAAGTTGAGAATAGTGTAAAGTATTTTAAAGGCAAAATAACAATGATACCTAGTGACAGTCTATTATTTAGAAATAAAATCTACGGGTGTATGCCCGAGGCCCAAGGGACCGGTCCACCCAACGAGGTCAAAGCGATTTTATTAGCGTTTCCTAATTAATTACATTTAGTGTTAACTAAATTTAATTAACACCTCATTAAATGTGTTTTAGCGTAATCGGCTTTTACTCTTTATTGCTATTATGATTAAACTTTATAGTAACTATCACATAATCAGCTTATACTGTTTTCCCACTGTTGGGACACAGGCCTCTTCTCTGTTAGAGTGAATGGGCCGTAATCCACCACGCGGGCCCAGTACGGGTTGGTAGATGTCACATGTCTTCGAATTTTTGGTTCTAGAATCTAGGACATGCCGGTTTCCTTACGATGTTTTCCTTCACCGTTTTTGAGAGCAGTAGTGGTGAAATAAATGACACAAAATAAGCAACTGCAGTGAGCTGTTCATTGATAGTGGGGTGAACATTCATAACTCATGTACATTAATTTTAAGCTGTTGAGTTTCCAAATAAAATAACAATAAATAAAATCATCATCTGCCTAGCCTTTTCCCAACTATGCTGGCGTCGGCTTCCAGTCTAACCGGATGCAGCTGAATACTAGTATTTTACATCGAGCGACTGCCTATCTGACCTCCACAACCCAGTTACTGGGTAATACGATACCCCTTGGTAAGACTGATTGTCAGACTTTCGGGCTTCTGACTACCCGTAAGGACTGTCAAAGATCCACGAATGACAGCCGGGACCAACGGCTTAACGTGCTTTCCGAGGCACGGAAGGGTCTCGGTATGTAAAGTCGGTCACCCATCCACAGACCAACCACGGCAAGCGTAGCTTAACCTGACCGTTCGACCTGTGCGGCTGTTATTATTTAGCCACGAATAAAAATAAATAAAATAAAACGTAGAGCGCCGGTCTGGGTCCGAACCCCACGACCTATCACTCGTAAGTCGGGTCCGTTATCACTGAGCCACCACAGCTCTCATAGCAACTACGCGAACGTGGATTCGTAATAGCGATGGCGTGTGTATTTCCGAATAGCGTCGCCTTTTGTGGGATTTGTCGAATGGGGAGACACTTTAAGCTTTTGTCATTGGTATGTCATCATTTTCCTCCACTTATCCCAACTTATTTGGGATTGGCGCAACATGTCTTTTTCTTCCATCCTTCTCTAATAGATTAGTCAAAATATCGGTTGTCACCTTTCTAGCCATATCATCGTTCACACAGTCCATCCATCATTTCTTTGGTCTTTCCCTTATAGCCAAACTTTTCTCATGGCATTTTCCTCATTTCTCCACATCACATGACAAACGATTTCCACACAATTTTTCAGTCACCGGTGCCACTTTCAGACTTCCTCTTGTATATTCATTTCTCTCTATATAATAAGTGGCAATCTATGTATGTATTTAGGTAAATTTTAAAAAGCATTTTTGACTGGCACAACAGGCTGAGATTAAACTGCGAACGTTTTTAAAAATTCTGGTTATTATATATTTATAGTTTTTTTTGTATGTATAATACAAAAAAAATGTGTCAGAATACTAGCCCATATTGATAATACCCAGAGCTGTAGGCCTTATTTCGTTAAACTAAAACTCCTAACTTTACCTTCTATATACATACATGACATTTGCATATTTGTATTTAAAAATAGCAAAATTTTTCTAAAAACAAAAGATATTCATAACTTAAACACACGACATAAAAACAAATTACATCTTCCACCCTCTCGGATCAAAATGCTTTACCATAGCCCATATTACATGGCAATCAAAATTTTCAACAAATTACCGGAACAAATAAAAGAAGAAACCAAATTTAATCGATTTAACAAAAAATTAAAAGAATATCTAACACAAAAATGCTTTTACTCGGTCGCAGAATACCTAGAACAAAATAATTACTAGTATATTTAAAAATTAGTGGAACTTCATACCGCCAATTAAAGTTGTCATTACTACTTCCATTGAACTTTATACATATATATTTATTTCTTTTTTTTTCACCTTTTAAGACCTTCTTTGTACTTCAACTAATATTTCAAAACCAAAATTAGGCAAACCGGTTCAGCCGTTCTCGAGTTCTTTTTTTTTTTTTTTTATGAGACTAACGAACGTCAATTCATTTTTATATAAATATAATAATATGTATAGATAAATCATGTTAACATTACTATTATGTTGCCGTGCCCTAACCGGGTGTCATGTTGGAACTGACTTATATCTGTAACATCGAAATGTACACATGAATGCAATAAAGAGTTTGAGTTTGAGTTTGAGTTAGTTTTATAGTGTATATATATTTATAGTGTATATTTTGTAAATATAATATACAGGTATATTAAATTTACAAAATATACAGTGATCAAACAGGCAAAACCCGAAAAGGACACTAACTTCGTAACTATTTTTTTATGTGTAAAATATATAGGTCTATATATTTTTTCACATAAAAAAATAGTTACGAAGTTAGTGTACTTTGAATATTTTTGGTAAAAAATAATTGCTACAAGGTGTTAAACAAGTCTGATGCCGAAAATATAGTTTTTATAATGTTTGTTCGTTGGTCAGTTCGTCTGGATATTATGGTCTGTATTGAGTCAAAAAAGGCTAAACGGATTTGAACGTAATTTGGCATACAGATAGTTTATAACCAAAAGGCCAATTTTCGTAATTTAAAACGGTCAAAGTCTAGTCGCAGTCTCATCTCGGCAAAAAACAAATGTTAAAAACTTGTCAAAATGTAGGGAAATTAGAGAATTTTTTGACAGATTGAGACTGAGATCAGACTGAACGTTCTTAAAATTACGAGAATTGGCTCTCTGGTTTAATACACAGAGTACTTTTAATCCTGGTAGTACGTTCCCGTAGGATATTTACCGGCCTCCATGCAGGCGTACCCGCGGGAAAAGCTGGTTAAAAATGTAGTTACTCGGATCACTCTCTGTTACAGAGAAATATTGACATTATGATCTCATACTTCTTAATGGAAAATGTCGGGAACGATGCGAGCCTATGATCAAAAGATTTCTTTCAAATGTGACGCGTGCATTGATACTGCCTTTACTTTCACAGAAAAAAACAGGCGACTGCACCTTAAATGTTCGAAGCTCTTTGAGTTCAAAGAGCTTCCCCTTAAATAAAGATCTTCATTTATTTGCAGAGTACACTACCTGTCACACATAAGTGTATAGCAGTCTAAACAATCTCAGATAATTTTCATTCCATCGCCACTTAATCAGTTATATACTTTAGTCTTATGTATTTTAAGTTTATTTTTGAGTGACAATTTGTAACCAAAAGGTCTAATAAGTTTTTGGTTGCAATGAAATTTGAACTTTGTTAAGTATGACATTCAGTTTGTTGTACCATAACTTGAACTTCCGTGAGTATACAAAGTGAGTTGTTTAACACGCTATGGCGCAAAACGTTATAAATAATATAAGGGTACGAACAATCAAGGAACGGAAATGTTATGCAAATTTTTAAACACATTCTTTCCACACATAGCTTGCGCATGCCACCCTTTTTAAATGTCTTTTTTATTTAAAATGTACCAATATGTAGGTATGTAGTCAGAACAAGTTAAATAAAAGCTTGCAAAATAAGCATAATCAGCCTATAATGTTCCCACTGCTGGGACACAGGCGTCCTCTCTGTGAGAGACACTGAGCCATAATTCACCACGCGGGCCCAGTGCGGGTTGGTGGATGTCCCATGTCTTCGATTTTTTGGTTCTAGGACATGCCGGTTTCCTCACGATGTGAGGAATTTTTTGAGAGCAGTGGTAATGAAATTAAATACACAAAGTAAAGTGCCTGCTTGGGTTTGAACTCACGACCTACAAATCGGCAAGTCGGGGCCGATGCCACTGGGCCACCACTGCTGAAAGAAAGAAAGAAAGAAAGAAAAATATTTTATTCTGCACAAACAAAAAAAAACTGCTCTGTCGGAAAAATAATAAGGTGCAAATGAACCTCAATCTCACCTCAAGGTGCTTTTCATTTTGATTCCTGTACTTATAGGTAGCATATAGGTACCTGAAATCCATATCAGGCAGATAAAACCAATATCTAATTAAATATTCCGTAATATCAAACATATTTCCAATATTGTGGTTCTTATCTACATGTTACACAAAATATGTTAGGATAGGTAATTTTCCGTTACGTGACGGTAATTTTGCAGGACTTATGTACCTAACTGATATTAAAATTGTTAAACTGATAAAAAAATATTAAACGACGACAAAATGGCTCTAAATGTAGAAAATAGTTACAACAAGCTGACCCGACAGAAGTTGTCCTGTCCCAATTTCAATAATTCAAATAAAAATTTCAAAGAAATAAACACGTTCGATTCTTCCCGAATTTGATTATTCTTGAATTAAAAATCGGATATTTCTTTCCGTAAATACCTAATTTGGACTATAACGAACATTTTAAAATGAAAAATAGCCAAATCGGTCCAGCCGTTCTCAAGTGATGCGCTTACACACGACAAACAACGCCACATAGATATTAGTCGTTTCGATCTTAGTCTATTAGTAAGAGTTTTATCCTATCCTACTTCCTACTCTAACTTTCTACTATCCTACCAATATTATAAACGCGAAAGTTTGTGAGGATTTATGGATGAATGTTTGTTACTCTTTCACGCAAAAACTACTACACGGATTTCAATCAAATTTGGCACATATATAGTTTATAACCAGTATTAACACATAGGATACTTTTTATCCCGATATTCCCACGGGATCGAGACTTATGCGGGTGAAACTGCGGGGCACAGCTAGTATTATCAACGCGAAAGTTTGTGAGGATAGATGGATGGATGTTTGTTACCCTTTCACGCAATAACTACTACACGGATTTGGATGAAATTTAACTAATATATCTATTTAGTTTATAACGAGGATTAACACGTAGGATACTTTTTATCCCGATATTCCCACGGGATCGAGACTTATGCGGGTGACACCGCGGGGCGCAGCTAGTAAACTATAAAAAAAGTGTATTTACGTACGTTTCGCCTTGTGCCGTGTGTTTACTTTTCTTAATAAGAGAGATGTGACGCATGTATCCGAATTTATAAAAAGTTTATATTATTTATTTATTTTATTATTTATGTACACACAGTAAAAGTATTATCATGGTCTTCCTGCCTTTTCCGCCCTGTTCACCCTTCCGTCATGTATACACGTATCCAAAAGAGTCCCAAGGCGAATACCCGTAATTAAAATCGTGCAAAATCTAGTCGCAATATCATCTCAGCAACAATCAATGTCAAAAATGTAGGGAAAATAGAGGTATTTTTGACAGATTGACACTGAGATCTGAAGGCCAATTCTCGTAATTTAAAACGTTCAAAATCTAGTCGCAGTCTCATCTCGGCGACAAACAAATGTCAAAAACTTGTCAAAATGTAGGGAAATTTCAGCTATTTTTGACAGATTGAGACTGAGATCAGACTGTGAACGTTCTTAAAATTACGAGAATTGCCCCCCTGACTGTGAACGTTCTTAAAATTACGAGAATTGCCCCCCAGGTCGTCTTATTCATAAATCATCATAATAAAAACCTGTCCACATTTCATTTTTATTTCCGTAAAACCACTATTGACAAAAAAATTGTACACAATACAACAATAAAATATCACTAGAATATATTACGACTGTTATTTGATAACCGTGTAACAATAACAGGCAGATTCGTGACCGCACTATGTACTGCGGTCACCGATCGCCCTGACAAGCCGCCCGGCAGCTGATGCCACTGCAGCTTGGTTTTTAATTAAAGCAAGCCATCTGTACCGGACATTATTCGGAGGATAGTCAAAGCAGTCGCTAACTGGAAAGTTTCTATTAAAGGTACAGTCGAGTTGCTAATACCTTCGTCTGTTTTGTAATTATTTTTTCTATCAGTACCGCACCCTAATTGCGTAACAACTATCAATCTCAATCTGAAGCATTTTGAAGGATATTGCTAATCCATTGCTTCTTATGTTCGAAAAATGTGTCTGCTCAACAACGTAAATAACGCAATGAATGTTGTTGAATTTATTGTCAAAATGAAATCCATTGCTACTTATCGTGTGCTACGCAATTACTCCGCAGGACTCAAAATACCTTTTGAAGCTGAGCAGACTGCTGCATAGAAAAGTAGGTAGGTACATGAATTACTTGAAAACAAAGGTTGATATAGCATAAACCTTTTCACTTCTCATGCTCTGAAAGTGCTTCTTTGTGCAGGGTATAGGCTGCACAAAATCGAATTTTGTGCACAAGGGCATTAACGTATCTACTCATAAATGTATTATATTAAGGCAAAGAAAATGAGCCATGCAGCCAAATGCAATAAGAAGTTCATAGATAGAATTTGTTATTATATAATATTTACTTTAATTTATTTGCCTTATGTGTTTTTTAAGATATAATAGATATTAAAATTTTAATTCAAGTACGGTAGGTTAATTGATTAAAGAAAATTATTATTACAAAATTAATTTAATAGTAGGCTGTATAGGTCTGCAGCCTAATATCAATGTCGTAAGATTTAAAAACAATTTCCTTCAGTATTAAAAACTGTTCTAATTTTACTTTGAATTTTAATTAAAGAAATGTTATACTACTGTTTTATTTCCTCGCAATCGAAGTGAAAAGCAGAGTTTATAACTCGTCCACAAAACCATTTTTATCCGAGACTTTTAGCAGCCCGAGCCGAAGGCGAGGGCTGATAGTAATGTCGAGGATAAAAATGGTTTGTTTTGTGCACTTGTTGTAAAATCTACTATAGTTACACCAATCCCTTAAAGTTAAAACCTTTTTAATGGACTGGCCATTTTATTCGTTGTTTTATTACAATTGATAAGTTGAGCATTAAGTGTCCTTTGCTTTTTGTATTTATTTATATAGTTAGTCATTTAATTTAGTACCTAGCGCAAATATGTACTTAGTTGTGCTAAATAGAAGGCTATTTTATGAAATACTAATGAAATCTGAAGGGCTATTCTCGTAATTTTAAGAACGTTCACAGTCTGATCTCAGGATCAATCTGTCAAAAATACCTCTAATATCGCTACATTTTTGACATTGATTTTCGCTGAGATGAGATTGCGACTAGATTTTGAACTTTTTAATTATAAACCGAGTGTCAATCTGTGACATTGAGATAAAGACAATACTGAAAGCTACAGCAGATTGTATCAAGAACGGAGCAAACAAAAATAGACCATAAGGTGACGAAAGTATAGCAATGGGCAGCTCGCCGCCCGGCAAAGACTAGGCCCGGGTCGACGGCTGTTGTGTTCCACGCGCGCCTCAAAGAGATGTCAGCACGAACTGACGAGGTCCACTGGGGCCGATGCCTGCCAGGGCCGCGGGTTGTTCGAAAGAGATACCGTGGCCCCTGGCACAGGCAAGTCATATGATGATTTCCCATAAAAAAAAGGTGACTAAATTATTTTTATTACGACTGTAACTATGCTTAGTGATTGTGGTTTCAGCAGTTAGTGGTTCAGAGTATCGCTCTCTGTATTCAATTGTGTTTACAGAATAATTCACGGAAATTCTCTATCTAGTTGTTAAACTACGCAGATAGGTAATAGATATGCATACATGTGGGCCTTGTATGAACGAGCGGAGAAAACGTTACGTAAACTCGAGCGATTTTAAAACTGAAATTGATACTCGTTTCACAAATAGTGCGGCTGACGAGAGATGCGTTCTTGACACCTTTCAGTTTCATACAAATGAATACGTGTTTTGCGAATTTTAAGTTTAAAAATCAAAGTCATTTATTCAAATTAAGCTGAGAATCAGCACTTTTCGAACGTCAAAATTACGGAAGACAGTCCCCCAAAAACGCCCACCCTTCAACACTTCCTAATGCTATCGCCGGGAAGAAGAAGTGGCGCAACAAACTCCCCAGCAGCACAGCTGTCTGTTCAGTTAGAAAATACTTGATTGTATGCAATAGGTATGTTAAATAATTAACATTGCAAGACACAGAACATTACACGCCAATATACCAACAAATATAATAAAAGTTATACGTACTCAAGCTAAAAAATAATTAATTAAAATTGAAATGTTAAAAAAATTACTACTTACCTAAATAAGATGGTAAGTGGATGGTACTGGTGGTGATGGTAAGTTTATTAGTTACTGGAATATTGTCGCATTGACAGGAACGCATTGTCAGGAACGCATTCTCTCGACGCCCGTACTGTAGTTTTAATACTTAATTCAAATCTATGGATGATACTTGTAGCTGCCCCACCTATTTAATTCAAAAGACGTTTTATGATCTTTATTTCCATTTTGTTTATTTTTTACTTGTGGCATTCCCCGTCAAGTTATACAGGTTATTAAGTAGTCTTAATTTTTTTTTAATAATATTTAATGTTAAATTATTATAATATTTAATTTCCTACCCATCTCCCACATACCAAAGGTGCTTGTCGCAAAAAAAAAACAAAATACGTTTACGTCGCGCATTCGTGCTAGGGCCTGTGTCTTAGATGACGTCAAGCTTAACGTCGATGTGTCTCTGACTTCTAAATGCTTGATCACGTCTTTGATGTCTATGATCAGTCGTCTGCAATCAAACGTCGTGTGAGCTGTTGCGATTGGTGGAGCGAAATATCAACAGCTAATGGAATGTTAATATGAGACGCAAGCATGAAATTAGTATATGACACAAAATTTGGAGGTTGATTGCCGCAGCAAACATTTGTAGACACAATAAAATTTATATTACGTTTCGCGTAGTTTCATGATATGACATCATTATATTTGATAAAAATCTAACTTTTATCTGAAGCTCTGAAAATATTTCTCAGTACAAACTCATCTATGTATTTATATGTATAAAATTCAAAGTCCTGACTGACTGATACATCAACGCACAGCCTAAACCGCTGGTCCTAGAGACATGAAATTTAGAGGGTGTGTTTTTCGTGAAGAGTAAGTATCGACTAAGAAAAGATTTTTCGAAATTCCACCTCTAAGATTGTGAAATGGGGGGATTTCGTTTGTATGAAAAATCTTATTCCTCGAGTTAATAAACTTGAAACTTGGCACAAATACTTATCTGAATAAATTATGAAGATTGCCAGTATTTTTTTTTCTAAACTACCCCCTAATTAGTGATTGGGGGGTTTTAAAGTTTGTATGGAAGAATTTTAGCGCGCAGTCCGATTTACTCGAAACTCAGTGTGACATATACCATACCGTATTGGGCCCACGTGGTGGATTGAAGCCCACTCCCATTCGAAGTGAGGAGGCCTGTGTACCAGCAGTGCAACATTATACAGGGTTATTTGTAAAACACCAGCAACCTCTTAAGAGGTCATTGTACTCATCATTATGAACAACTTTTACTATAGGACCAAAACTGAAATCGCAAAAAAAAATCAGCTGCTCCCTATATTTTGACGAGTTATGCGAACACAAATGTAGGGAACAGCTGATTTTTTTTCGCGATTTCAGTTTTGGTCCCATAGTAAAAGTTGTTCATAATTATGAGTACAATGACCTCTTAAGAGGTTGCTGGTGTTTTACAAATAACCCTGTATAGTGATTATGTAAAGTAATGTGTATCTGTTTATAAACTTTGTCTCGCGAAATGAAAATAAAACTTAAACACGAAGACTTCGAGTGCAGTTAAAGTGCTTAACAGATTTTAAGGACTTTTTAAGTGGAGGAGTTTTCTTGAGGATGCTTTAGTTTGAGTTTGTATAATGTATTTAAGTATATTTCAAGGTAAATAACAAAACTCCCTGTTCCCCGTTGATATGAATTACTAATGTCTGAAGGGATTTTGAAGATCTTACGATTTAATAACAGTTGCAGAGATTGATTTATATCAAACTCAAACTCAAAGCATATGTAACAATATATTTAAACATTATGCATATTTAACCCGCACTGGACCCGCGTGGTGGATTACAGCCCACTTCCTTTCACTGAAAGGAGGTTTGTGTTCCAGCAGTGGGCAACATTATAGGCTGATTATGTAAACCATTTACAGGATCTTTTGAATTGTCAAGGAGTCAGTCAGAAATATGTTTTTTTTTATATTTAAATGTTTGTCTAGTATTTCTGCCAACAACTGCAATTCTGAATTTTATCCAATCAAGATAAAGTTCAATTTTCTCAGTTCTTCTAGTAATTTTGTTCTTTTTTTTTTTATTGACAATGGGCTCGCTCTTGACCTCAATTCAGCCCAGAGGCAGGGATGAGATCTACGGTGGATCGAGCTTGCCCAGAAGAAGCCTATTCACTCTTGCCTTGAAGAGATTCGGGTTGTATGAACTTATAACTCTTCCTTATAATTTTTTATCCTAACTTCTTCTTAGTGTGTTGAAGGCAAAAATAGCAAAAAATAAACAGCTTAGTATAATTATTTTAGCCCAAAATTCAGCATCGCGGATACCATTCGCTGACGCGGCCATTAGGTCCTCACGAGTGCAGGTGACAGGGCATACGACCTTTTTGATCCTGACTAAATACTGCCTTGCAGTCAGTGCATGCTTGAATTGCTATTCTCTTTACACAAGATCCCTCCATGCATCGTAGAACACGTTAAACGATCAGTTTTGGTTGTTGTGCGAATATCTATGACAGTCGTTTACCAAACTATTGGGTTTCTGACTACTCGTCAGGAACAAGATAGTTTGAAAACCGATCTAACCTCGGAATATTGGTATTCTCCAAGTATAGGATTGTTAATGTCATCTCAATACACGAAGAATGTAGCTGTACTGATCCTAAAATAATTATAAAAACCGTGTAACTTATAAGAATTCCGACGTTTCTTTGCTATTCTTCGATCAATAATAGTACTAGATTCCCGAAATATAAGACCACAAATACTTTTGTGGTCTTATTAAAAATGAGTATGTTTTGAACCTTATTATTTAGACTTTAAGTTTCATTTTAGAATAAATGACTGAAAATTTAATAAAAAATAGAATGATTTTATTTTCAAGCGACATTTTAAATATATTTTGCAATGCTAATTAAACTTTATGTTTATGCATTAAGGTTTATAATAAACTGAAGTTGTTAATATAACTTTTTTCTAAGAAATGTAGATGTTTACGTGTGTGCAAACGTGGCCACTTGAGCGACTGATTTTTGTTCCTGATCCTTAATCTAGTACCTACCATTATTGATCGAAGTTGCTATTCATAAAACGTAATTGAGTCGAAATCATTCAAAGAAAAGGTCAAAAAAAAAATAACAAAAGTAATTTATTCAAATAAGTCTGAGAATCAACACTTTTCGAACTTCAAAATTACATAAGACTGGCCACCAAAACGCCCACTCTTCACCTTCACCTTCCTTCCTACCCTCCATTTGCCTTCTGATGTTTTCAATGTTTTTCATAAAGTTTATAGAGTTGGATGTCACATGTCTTCGAATTGAATACAACAAAGGTACTCTACTTACCTACTAACTAATTTAAACCACACATGAATTATATTTACTAGGAACGGATTAAAAACAAGACTCCTAACCTAACCACAAGTCAAACGCAATTACACCTGTATATTGTGCAATACAATGTTCAACAAGGCCACAGAGTATTCAAGATTCAACCACCCACTACATCCGATTGTATCGATACACTGCGCGTCAATACCGTTCAAGGCCGGGGCTTAGTATGCTGTGGTCTAAGACTTCATTCACAGTATTCTAAAGCTACGATTTATTTTCTTTTAATTGGTTGAGCCTAGTTCTAAAACATGCTTAGAAAGAAAGGCAGAAACATATTTTATTTGGGATACGCAGAGTCGAGAGACGAGTTAAATATGTCAGTAATTAATTTTAAATAACTAAAAAAGAAATCTATTGAAATAAAGTGAGAAGAACTCGACTGGTTTGTTGTTTTAAATAAAGATAGGAGCATGGTCTCGTATAGGACTTTGTTTCATTTTGTCTATTTGTTACTTTAAAAACATATTTTTACTATCTCCTTTATTACAATGTAAATATAGGGTTGTACTCATGGACATATTCAACCTGCATACCCCCAATTTCTACGTTGCGTTCGATGCTGTTCATCATCAGCTTTGTTTGTTAGCATGTTCACTGTACGAGTCGCAATAAATACATTTTCTTTCTTTCTTTTTAGATACCAAAATTCCTTTGATGAAGTTTCGATACTTTTCCAAGAACTATCTTTGATTTTCACAACTAATCTTTCTATTATTAGTAAAGCAGTTACTTCTGCTACTGCCACGATGTCGCGCAAAGGTTCATGTCGCGTTTTAGCGATAAAACTTCATCTTCGATCTACGACAAACTGGCCACATTGTTAAAAAGTGTGTTTTTATTATCTGTGGTTAAAAAGTTTTGCGCTTGAATGATTCGAAATGGGGAGGATCACATTTTGCTACCGCGAGTGCGAACAGTCAATGTCGAGAGAACAATTATTTTTGCGGGAGTAGAACAATATAATAAACTACCTAACGAGGTAAAGAATGCGAACTCGTTTAATATTTTCAAAACTAAATTAAAAAATCACATTCTAAATGATCAAACACTGCTCCCATAAATAGACTTGCCCTACTGTTGCGTTGCTTTGTTGTGGCACCGGGTTCGCATTTCTTATCTACTATGAATATTTGCGACCATGGTAATTATTTCTTTTGCGGGTAGATTGAATAGTTTTAAGTTTTGTATTCGTTAATGAGGTGAAATGTTGTTGCGTAAATGATTTTGTTGTAACAAAAAACAATAGCTGCTTAGTTTGTGTGTCAAAGTTCTTACAATATATTTAAGTTTGAAAATGTTCTCAAGTAAGTGAAATCTTTGTAATTTCTTATTGAGAAATAAATTTCTTTAACCTTAAATGTGACAAATTGCTTGTCTAGCCGTGTTGCGGCAACGCAAATTCTTGCTCTTTCGCGACAATTATACCGTAGCATAATAAGATTCCAGTACAAAAAGAACCCAACGTGTAGTCCTTGTCCGTGTAGTGTGTGTCCTTGATAGGTAGGCAGGTGTATACGGCGTTTATCTAATAAAGATAAAATTGGATATGACAATAGCTCTATTTTATCCAGTAGGGGCGTAGCTGATAGAGATTATGATCTGCATGGTTGCATGCAACCTTTTTCATAATTATGAGATAATGGCATAACATTCTAAGATAAACGCCAATACAAATTGAGAATAGAAAACAGACAAGCCAGGAGACAAGAAAAAAGATGTAAAACAAGTAGAATGATTTCTAGGAATAATTATAGAACACACGTGATAAACCGTGGTTTAATTGATTTGTCCCGGTACCCTGAGAGCTCTTAAACCTCCCCACAGTACATACAAAATTATCATCAAAGGGAAACCGCTCGTAAAACCAAAAAGCACTTCCCGAACGGCATCATATTTACGGAACATCATTAACTTCACATCCGACACTTTAAAATCCCATCTTTTAAAAACATCCTGTATTTTTAAAAGGTCAGTGTTTTACCTCGGTCACAGGAGAGCTCCCTCGCCCTATATACCTATGAGTATATATGTATACATACATAAAGGTGTATGCACTGTTTTATAAGTAGAGGTCATATTTTATAGGGAGATTGGAGGCAGTCAGCTGTGCTTTACGCCAGTGACCGGCAAATGCGGTTGTGATTCTATGCATTTATAAGATAGTTTGATATTATGTTGATACTAACGGATAAAATAATATGGGATGTTGTGTTGGTTTTATTGCTTTGCAATGTTTAAGTAAGAGTACGTACAGTTAATCTCGACAAAGAATGTAGGTAAGCCGTCATCTAAAATCTATTCAAACTTATGTTTCAAATTGATGTATTTCAAGTCAAATTTATTTGATTCAAATTAAGTCTAAAATAATAAATACATAATATGTACATGTAAAGAAAAAAAAAAAAAAAAAAAAGAATCATACTTTATTTTAATAGGAATTAAGTTGACTTCAGAGTGACTAGCACTATTGAAAAGTTACAAAAATTTTTGAAGTTGTAGCCTAAACTATATTTTATTATGTAGGAATTAAAGTTACTTTTCCATAAACTCGTATTTGTTTACATTTAAGGCAAATAAATCGCGAATGCAGAGTAAATGGTGGATGATAAGCTTAGTATTCTGAGCTCACAATTTTATAAAATATCGGTCTGTAAGACCATGACCTTTCGAAGTAGCACCAAGATTTAGGTGCACTTGCACCTCAAATCGCCATATTTTTATATATTACTAGCAGAGCGCCCCGCAATATAAATGATTTGATTTGATTGGATCAGCTCCATGTCACAATAATTTTGCATTGTCATCCGATTTACACATGCATGCAAAATTTCAGCTCAATCGGTTGAAGAAATCTGCTCAAAATTGAGTTGCAAGAGTCCACCCGAACAAACATATATACTCGTACATACCTACATCGCAAGTTAAATAAAAGCTTGTAAAAAAGACTTACGAATGTATCGTCTACATATTCGTTCGATCGTTAGATTCTACTATCAAAGTATACGAGTATGTATTACATCGAGCATGTTGTTTGCAGGCTTAAGGCGGAGTGAGCGCATACTTATGATAAAATGTACTCAGAATGTACTCGCAAGGAATGTTGCAGCGATAATGAAGGGATTTATATGAACAAACACTGCTTGTACAAGCATTTTAGAGTTTAATAGATCGCTCAACATGAATATTAGTATGGAGTATGTTGTTGATATTTGTTTGTAAAAGCTTTGTAATAGGATATTGAGTTACTGAAGCACGTATTATATATGAATCTCATCTGTCAATGACATGAATCTCGAATTAGAACAAGATTTGAGTAAAGCTCATAACAATTTTGGAACGTTTAGTAAGAGGAGTAGCACTGCAGGGTCACAGGCCGCCTCTCTTCAAAAGGGAGGGCATTAATCTACTACGCGGGCCCAGTGCGGGTTGGTACGCCACATGTCTTCAAATTTTTGGTTCTAAGACATGCCGGTTTCCTCTTCCTTCACCGTTTTGAGAGCAGTGGTGATGAAATTATTTACATAAAATAAAGCACCTGCATGGGTTTAAACCTACGCTGTTGAAGCCACCTGCCTCGCGTCGGCCTCAACTTCAGCTCCGCCTCAGTTTCCTATCACACATCTTCTACAACTCTTATAATCTACAATTCGTAATCGGGGCCGACACCACTAGGCTACCTCTGCTCAACTGCTCAATACCCGTGTGCCTTAAATGCTCAAATGAAAAACTTTTCAGTCGCTCGTGCGAAGTGAAGGTTGAAAAATTCGCAATGAGCCAGAACCGCTCAGTTATTAGTCATTGAAAAAGATTATGACGGTATGGAGTAATTTACTGTACGACCTGACATTTTCTCGAGCATTATTCCCCCACGCTTACTTGGTGCGGGTTGGTTATTACAAACCATTATAAGTCTATCTAAAAGCATAGAAACTTCGCCTTTTAAAGGAATGTCAAAAGCTAAACACGTAACTTTTAAAACCAACCCGTTAAACACGTTAAGTTTACACGCAAGCCATCACGCTGTCGCTTATTCGCGTCATGTAACTCACGTCATTTGTCTCTGTCACGCTACGCGCGTATCAGCGTCACGTCATGTCGTCATAACACCTCATAACAAGTTGCCGCTGTGACGGCATTGCGTGTTTATTGTTTCAATTGAGACAGTTTAAGGATCGTTTCTAACGTGCGTTGTATTATGTCACGCAGCTTGAAATTTAGTTTGGCTTACGTTGTTTGAGTTTAGTTTAATTCGTGTGGAAAATTATTTTAGACTTCTGAAATGGAGTGTAAATCACCAAAATACGATCTTGGATATAATTATTCTTTAACGTTTGAAAAATTGTGTCCGATCTTGCAATTAGATCTCTGCCAACCCTTTGGAGAATACTGCCTTGATTTTATATTTATGTTAGATCTCGTGAATTTTCTATCGGGAATTTTTTTTTTGCATGCAGAAATAAAGAAACTAGAAAATTCTTAAATGAACAACCAAATAGACCAGCCCCAGAAACACCACAGCACCAAAAATCACCTTTATCTCAAAAAAACAATGAAAATTTAATCCTAAAAGAAAGCATAATCGAATGTAAAAAACCTCGAGAGAGTACAGAATACTGCAACTTTATTGAAATAAGAATTCTGCGCGAATTTTTCATAAGTTTCCATAAAGTTTTTCATGTCCATTAGTGGAGTTATATTTTACAAGCATCTGTGCTGTTCTTGTATGAATTTTATATTGCAGTTGGAGGTTTTTTATTAAAAATGTAGAACAGTGGGTAAAAGTTGAATGATTCATGTCAAAATGCTTTTTGTTTACTGATAACATTTTGAAGTTGCTAAACATTCTATTTAATACCTATATTTAGGACTGAATTCGGTTTATTACATCATGGTAGCATTTCAGTATTAAAAAAATACGTTTGTCCTAGAACCCAAAAATTAAAAAAAAGTGTGTCATCCACCAACCCGCAGTAAGCCCGCGTGGTGGATTACGGCCAACTCTATCTCGCAGAGAGGAGGCCTGTCTTATAGGTTGATTATGAAATTATTTTTACGCAAACTTTAGAAATCATCGATTGTACAGGATGGCTAGATGTATCATTATAAACGAAGCAAGAGGAGTATGTAATTTCTACCTACCCCCATAGGAAGAAGGCGTAAGTTTACGTATATGGTACAGTTAACAGTTACATTAAATGGAATAATTTGACTTGTCATCATAACTAATATCCTCTAATATACCACTAAAACTGACACGCAACATTGTAATTACATCACCAACTATACAATTATTCAAACTTCTTCACATACATACCGTCTACATACCATGTTATACGATTTCCAGCTCGTACGTAACACAATACGGACGGGCAAGACGTGACGTGTCGACGTGTTTGGAAAACAGATCGCCGTGCGGCTAATGTAAGTTCCGGATAGCATTCCAAGACAATATTATACGACAGGGAAGATGTTTGAACTTTAAAGCCATTAGGATAAGATTATAGTCGTAGGTATACTATAGAATTATTTATTAACTCAAGCCAATGTTCATTCTTTCTCCAGAATCAGCTTACTGACAGGTTATTGTTATTAGTATTAACTTATTTATTTATTTTACTTCGATGGTCCTAGTTTTTCATCTGTGACTCAAGTGACAGCTATGTGACCAGAACCCAGCTATGCATAAATATGTAAGCTGTCACGCCCTTTATGCCTGGAGGCTTTTATTTAGGTAGTAAGTTTTTATTTCCATTTGAATTAATTATTTTTCAGCTTGAGTACGTTTAGTTTTTATTATATTTGTTGGTATATTGGCGTGGCTAGCTGACATATTTTATGGCAAATAATTTAAGTTTCTTGTAATGTTAATTACTGAACATAGGTTCCTAGTATTGTATACATGCACTATATTCTAACTGAACAGACAGCTGTGCTGCTGGGAAGTTTGTTGCGCCACTTCTTCTTCCCAGCGATAGCACTAGGAAATGGTGAAGGGCGGGCGTTTTTGGGGGACTGTCTTTTGTAATTTTGACGTTCGAAAAGTGCTGACTCTCAGCCTAATTTGAATAAATGACTTTTGATTTTGATTTATTATTTCAGCCGAAAGACGTCCACTGTTGAACATAGACCTCCCCAAGCACCTCCACTTCGACCGGTTCTGTGCTTCTCGTATCCAACGGGTTCCTGCGGCCTATAGACTTATTATAGTCATCATAATCTGCATAGCCTTTTTTCAACTGTGTTTGGGGTCGGCTTCCAGTCTAACTGGATGCAGCTGAATTTCAACAGCTTTCCGAGACCCTTCCGTGCCTCGGAAAGCATGTTAAGCCGTTAATCCCGGCTGTCATTCGTAGATCGTCGGCAGTCGATACGGAAGTCAGAAGCCCGAAAGTCTGATAACAAGTCTTTCCAATGGTTATTGTACGCAGTAACTGGGTTGTGGAGGTCATACAGGCAGTTGCTCCATGTAAAATACTGGTATTCAGCTGCATCCGGTAAGACTGGCAGCTGACTCCAACATAGTTCAGAAAAGGGTATTTTATATGTATAACAAAAAATACATAAAAAAGCGGCTAAGTGCGAGTCGGACTTGCACATGAAGCGTTCCGTACCACAAAGCAAAAACGCCTCAAATACAAGAAACATGTTTTTTTCGGCGTTTTATTTATATTTTATTTGTTGTCATAGCGGCAAACAAATACACACTCTGTGAAAATTTCAACTGTCCACCTATTATGGTTCATGAGATACAGCCCGCTGACAGACAGACGAAAGGACGGATGGACGGACAGTGGAAGTTTAATAATAGGGTCCCGTTGCCTCCCTTTGGGTACGGAACTCCAAAAATGAAAGCGCGTTGACCGTAATTTGTCAGTCAAAATTACCTAAATTGCCGTATGCTACAGTATTATCTTTTTCTGAGAGAGAAGAGAGTGAGAGTAAGAAATTGTTTAAAAGCTACAGTTATACGAACTATAGTCAAGCTGTGTGTTAAAGCTGGTGGAGGCAAAGCTTCACAGTTTGGCTCACCGGCGAAGTGTCGCCTGTCTGTCCGTCTTCTACAGACTGTACTTTGGGGAGTGTGCTCAAGAGCTACATGAGCTCATCCCGCCTTCACCTTTCTACCATCGAGAGTCCAGACGCCAGACGCACTGCGGGATACCACCCCTATTTGGTTGATATACCATATATACGCACTAAGCGCTTCTCTCCATCTTTTCTGATGCGCACAGCTAAGGAGTGGAATTGTCTGCCTGCGTCTGCATTCCCGAGTTCATACAACCCGAATCTCTTCAACGCGAGAGTGAATAGGCTTCTTCTGGGCAAGCTCGTTCCACCGTAGATCTCATCCCTGCCTCTGGGCTGGATTGAGGTCAAGAGTGAGCCCATAGTCGATAAAAAAATAAATAAAAAAAAGTTATGAACCAATCCAAAATTTCAGTAGCAAGGCTGACTGCCTTTTCAGGATAAAGCCCGGCCCTGGTCCAGGCCATGGTACGGAGCGAGAGTGAATGGGAGGCCGTCACCTCCTTCTGCGAAGCAGTAATGCTCGCAAAGGAGGAGGCGGAGCGCGTGAGGGAGAGGCAATCGCTGCGCCCTCACGCCCCTAGCCGCCGTAGGAGACGCCCTGGACGGGAGTCAATAGCCGACTCCCGGCCACCGTAGGCGCGGGCTTGCGGGCGGCGAGCAATGGGCAGCTCGCCGCCCGGTAAGGACCAGGCCCGGGTCGACGGCGCGTTGTGTTCCACGCGCGCCTCAAAGAGATGTCAGCACGAACTGACGGGGCCCTCTAGGGCCGATGCCGCCAGGGCTGCGGGTTATTCGAAAGAGGTACCGTGGCCCTTGGCACAGGCAACTGAAGGAACACGGGTGGGTTTTAGTCAGTAAAAGTCTGACACTCCCTTCCGCTCTGCCCAGAGCGGGAGGGGTCATATGATGATTTCCCACCCAAAAAAAAAAAAAAGGCTGACTGCCTTCAACGTCACTTGTGTAAGCTGTTTTATTGCACCGCATCAATATACACAGTGTACTATCAGCACAAACGTGACGCGTCGACGACTGGACGTGTTTAAAAACAAATCGCTGTACGGCTAATGTAAGTTCCTCGAAACATTCCTAGAGGAATATAGTGTAGAAGCATTTTAATCAAAACAACAGGTATCAGTAAACATAATGTACATTTCAGCGTGTTTGGTAAACAAATCACGACGTAGATACGGCTAATGTAAGTTCCGTTCTAGACACGCAACGTTTTAAGACAGCGAAGAAATCTAATAACTCCTAAATGTCTAAACGCACTCTCTTCAACAACACTAACTTTTAAGTTGAAAAACTGAGCTAAGTCGCTTTGTTACCAAACATTTAAAAAGAACGTGACTAACTCTACTTTCCTCTCGTACATACAATGTGTGCCGTGTTTACTTCAGCATTTGAAGACAAATAGTTAAGTGTCACGTGTACGTACTCTGGACGCTACAGTGTACAGTAATGTCAAATAACTGACCCACTTTCGAGTGACGTTGTAAGCGTACACGGGCGTTCAGACAGCTTGGGTATACGTTGTATTAAACGCTTGAACGTGCAGGCTGGCTGATTTTTTTTTATTTTTGCTATCTTGTTTTGTTTTTTTTTTTTGATGTTTTTATTTTTGCGTTTATATTGCAACTAATCCCAATGTAGAATACAATTTAAATAAACAAATTAATATGCCTAGCCTTTTTCCAACCATGTTGGTGTGCCGACACCAACATGGTTCCAGTCTAACCGGATGCAGCTGAATACCAGTATTTTACACGGAGCGACTGCCTATCTGACCTCCACAACCCAGTTACTGGGTACGATACCCATTGGTAAGACTTGTTGTCAGAATTTCGGGCTTCTGACGACCCGTAACGACTGTCAAAGACTACGAATGACAGCCGGGACCAACGGCTTAACGTGCTTCCGAGACACGGAGGGTCTTGGTATGTAAAGATTGGTCGGTTGGTCCATGGATGGGTGACCTGGATCACCCATCCACGTCACCCATCCATGGACCAACCGCGGTAAGCGTAGCTTAGTCACAAGCCCCTCTTCGAGCCAGCCTCTCCTCAAGCTACAATTTAAATAAACAAACTGAAACAAATCCTGATGAAAATGATGCAGTTGTATGGTATCAAATTTGAGAAACAAACAATTAGGTTCATATTTCGGACTGACCGAATCCTTGACAATTCAAAAGTACCTACATGGCTTAATTGAAATAAATTAACAACCAACTGCATCAGGCTGCTTGAAAAGTGATCTTGTGATTGGTGTTGGTTGTTGTGTTGTGATTTTAGTTGCCATCGGGCTTTTTATTTTTAGTGTTGACTTGGAATATGGTAAGGTAGGCAGGTAAAGACAATAAGCTCACTAATTGTTCTAAATGATTTAATAACATTAACACCGACTGTTCAAACTCAAAATGTCAGAAAAGATCCTTCCTTTAATACTACCCTATTAAAGGAAGGATCTTTTGCCTTGGTAAAAAATGATTATTATATTTAGTCTGTCATTTAGATTGTCGAAAAATAATGGACACCTATTTTTTCTTTTGTCAATCAAACAAAAAAATGACAAAGATAAAGCGTCTCAAAATTTAGGAGTCGGGGTCGTGACGTCACGGCTTGCTAAAATGTGTAGCAAGGCGTGACGTCACGCGGAACTTTAACGGGCGATAACTTCATCATTTTTTATATAATTGACTAAAGAAAAAATACGGGTCCAATATTTTTTAATAATCTAACTGACGGACTAATTAGATTTTTTTAGGCATCTAGCCTATTGGATTAGCACGCCTGACAACGATTTATCAGACCTTGGGGCCTAGACAAAGTGACATTCTATCAGCGATAACGATGATGGATAAGTCAAAAATGTATTAGATTGTCATTGTTTATGTCAATCCTGTTGAAAGTCGTTGAAACACGAAACGCTTTGGAAGCGATTACCACTTCGTCTATGTCCTGAGCACCCTAATAAATAGCGTAAAACACTATCAATCATAATCGGAATCATTTTGAAGGATATTCCTATTCCATTGTTTCATATATTTGAACAGTCTGCTCAACAACGTAAATAACGCAAAGATTTTTTTTTCTCAAAAAACAACTTTGCCCCACACTAGGAATTACTCCTGTATCGTGGCTGTGTTTACAAACATTTAAACTCAAATACACAAACAACCAGACCCGGAACAACTACCTATAGGCAATACAAATATTTTTCCGTGCGGGAATCGAATCCGCGACACGCAGCGCAGCCGTCGATCGCTCAGCCACTGCGTCAACCGTGTCGTCAAATATTCTTGAACTGCCAAAATTAAAGCCATTCCTACTTTTAGTATCTTATGCATGGTAAATCCTGTAGGTCCAGATAGACTTAGGTAATATCGTTCTACATCAAATCAGTAGGTATCTAATAATTACCCGAAACTGTCAAATTTTCCCAATTAATCTTGAACCTAATGCTTTAGCGATAAAGTTGAAAATCTATTAAAGAAATTTGACAGATTAAAATAAATAACTAAATATCCCTGGACATTTCACACAGCGCCATCTAGTCCCAAGCTAAGCAACCTAATGCTTGTGTTATGGTAACAAGATGGCTGATAAACTACTTATATACATTTTTTTTTTTGTAAATACATACATATTATTGATAGAAAAACACCCAGACTCGGAACAAATACAAGTAGGTCATACAAATATTTGTTCCGTGCGGGAATCGAACCCGCGACACGCAGCGCAGCAGTCAATCGCTTAACCACTGCGCCAACCGTGCCGTCGAGTTAGTAGTTAGTAGCAAAGTTACATAGTAAAGTAATAAAAACTCGCCTCGGTCCCTCCTCGGCAATCTTCTATGATAATCTTAAAAATTACGGCTTTAAAATAGTACTTACTATCTGAAACCTGGGGAGTGCTATAAAATTTATCGGAATTTTGAAAGTGGCATAACGTACAGATTTAACTTTATACATAAGTAAGAATAAAAGTTCGCTAACTTTTATATCGTCGGGATGATAATAAGTTTTTGTTAGTCCTAACTGAGGATATTATAGTTACCTGGTTTAACTTATATCTGTGTTTTTGGTCTGAATCTCCTGGGGGCCTACTCCAAAATGCAAAGTGCGAATGTTCGGATCGGACCTACACATGGCCGAACCGAATATCATTGAAAAATGCGAAAAAAGTTCGGATCAGCCTGTCGATTCTATAAAAATCTCACCGTGAAAACTCAAGTGAAGTGAGCTTGATTTGAGTTGTCAGTAGTGTCAATCCCTAGCATTATTTGGAATGACAGCTCACTCCACGCTCACTTCACTTAAGTAAGTAAGTCACGGTGAGATGGTTACAGAATCGCACTGCAGTTCAGTTGGGTCGGGACCATAGTCAATATTCGAAAGAGCGTAGGAGTGTAGGATCGGAACCGACCGAACCAAATAGTAACTTCGTAGCAGGAAACGACCGAACATTCAGCCGATACTACTTCGGAGTAGACCCCCTGGTTTAATCCAGGCTTTGAAATAAGAAAAACATGTCTTCTAACAGTCAGCTAAAAAATTCAATTAGCAAGTTACAAACAGACAGATAAATCTTACTTTCATAATTATCATATTCATATGAAATACCACATTATAATACTCTTTTTGGTTTTTGTTTCCCACTAATGAGAATAGGCTGGTTCTCAATTACGTGCGTGTGTGTTTAAAATAATAGGCAGGTACACAATAAAATTGATACAGGAGGCAAAATAAATATTAATTGTTGGAATGGTGGATCATTTCCTCGTTCATATAAATATTATCTGTTCGTTTGATGTGTATATTGTGTTCCATGTTATTTGATTACATGAACACGTGCCTAAACGGTGAAGGAAAAAATAAATATAGGGGAAAAGCTGTGTTTGAAAATCGGGATAAATAACTGATCTTGCCATGGCACTTTTAAACAAAGCTAAAATAGAATTGTAACGAAGAACTATAAAATTATGTTTATCCTACTACCTATCGTACGAATAAAAGGTGGCAGGGCCATTGACGCGCAATCGGTCACCATGGATTCATTTAAATCTGGAATAAATGACTTTCATCGCTGGGAGCGTTGACAATTTTCGTCGGTCATTAAAAAAAAAAAAACTGTTCCGTATTATATTTTGATCGCGTAGGTACTTTCCTATGAAACAGCAATTTTTTTTTTTTTTTTGATGACCGGCAAGAAATTTTTGCTCTAGAGGGTTTAGAATCATGTTCTGAATTCATGGTAATAGTATTCGCGTCGATCATCGACCCAGTATAAAATTATAAATGTGAAAGTTGGTATGTTTTTAGATTTTTGGTTATTTGTTATTCTATCGGTCCAAAACGGCTGAACGGATTTGGATGAAATTTAGCACACGGATGACCTGGATTAACACATAGGATAAATTCATCCCGATATTCCAATGGCATAAAGGGGTACGTATATATTACATATACGGGTGAACCCACGACGTGCTTGCTAGCTTATTTATTTATAAAGATAAGAATTACAATTTCCAGTCACGTAAAACCTAACCTCAAAAATTAAATTATCATGGCACGTCAGTCATAACGGGCGTCTAAATTGCAGTGCGAAACGGTAATGACGCCTCAACTGTGATAATATCCCCACCGCAAGCGCACAAAATAGATAGATGCAGAAGGTCGGTTCGTATGTACAACGAGCGATATCGCACGCTTACTTTGACAGGCGACTAAGTAAAGCGAGTGTGCACTCGTGCGTGACTGTCATTTGTTTGAGGCTGATATCTATAAAGCGTACCTACTTAGAGCTTACTTTGATAAGTAAGCATCAACAACAGCATTTTCCTAACTTTGTTGGGGTCGGCTTCTAGACTTACCGGATGCAGCTGAATACCAATATTTTATATGAAGCGACTACCTATCTGACTTCCACAATCCAGGTATACAATGTGGGGATGACAATATGATCATAAATGAAACTTCGTATAAGTCATGATATTCCCAACCTGCACAAAAAAAATCAAATGAATATATCCAGTAGTTTAGCCACAGGACATTATTTTTCATTTTAAGTATTTTCTACATGATGTATTGTAAACAGGAAAGCACGCGACAAGTTAACGACACACGTTGCCAGCTCGCTACCAAGTAATCTGTGTCGCTACTTCAAAAACCTACGCCTTTTCTTTAAAATTTATTTTCTCAATGCAAATTATACTTTATGCCTGAGCCCTAAGAGTCATAAAAGCGTATCATCACAACTAGATAAAAAAATGCATGCGGAAGTCATAACTTTCTGTTACGCACTCATGTCAATCGCAAAATATGTATGTGCGAAAGAGATAAGTAAGTTTGCTTGTTTCTACTTTGCCTACTTGTCGAAACCTGCAGGTTACGCGGTCAGTGTGTCACCGGACTTCCTTACTGCCTGTGGCGCGTTTTGTTCCGCTCTGGAATTTCGGATGCGCCCGCGCCCGTTTGAAGTCGCCGCGCGAGTGTTATCGTATCTTTGTTGTTGTGTTGTGTTGTGCGAAATTTGACGCTTTGTTTTAATAGTGACAGGACACATAACGTATTATAGGTACTTAGTTAACCCTTAACAACCCACAAGTGTCTCGCGGACACAATTTTTGGTTCATTTACTCATAAATAGTTATGTATTTATTTCTACGAAAAACCACTTTATCTATTCTATCTACAAGGTTTCATGATTCTAAATCTGTAATACTAATGTTTATAATATGAATCGTATAGCATTTATTAACAATAAACTAAAATAGTAACTTATCGACCCACAAGTGTCCGATGGACACATTAGGTAATTGTTGCACTCGAGGTAGACTGTTTGTTTACATTCTACTCAGAATTATATCGCAGTAAGTGGATAATTATAATAAATCACAAAGAATTTGTTTATAATAGAAATAGTTGTGGTATAAGCACTCATAGTTTCGATTATTTTGTATCCGTACTTAGACGTGTGTCACGTAATAAAAGTGCTGGAATCTGTTTTAGTTTTGTAAATTCAATGTGCCCTAGACAAAAGTGATGACGAAAACATTTATGTGCATCAGTTTCATAGCGACGATGAAGAAAATTTTGCTGTTGACAGTTGTAATAATGACGTTGGTGTCTTATGTGCCAAAAAAGAACCGTGCTGTTATTTTGTTGTCTACGATGCATCATTATAGTAATGAAGTAAATGTGAGCAATAAGAACAAATCTGAAATAAATTTGTGTTACAACTCCACCAAGTAGGGGGGGGTGTTGACACGCTTGATCAGATGGTCCATGAGTACACAGTTCGACGTAAAACAATCAGATGGCCTGTTGCATTTTTCCAAAATATTATAGATGTGGTTGGCATCGCATCGCTAATTATATGGAAAAATTTATATCCTACTTGGAACCAACGGAAGAAGTGTGTACTAAGGAAAGATTTTTTGCGTGAAGTTGTAACTGAGTTAGTTACACCGCACATAAGGAGACGTAACAGGAAGGACCTGACAAATTATCATTTAGCAGCTATTGAAGATGTAGTAGGATTCAATCAAGAAGCAGCTCAATCTTCTGAACATGCTACAAAAAAAAAAAAACGCTGTCACATTTGTCCTGCAAAAATATCCAGAACATCTAAACAGTGCTGCGATAAATGCAACCGTAATGTATGCTCTGAGCACTCAGTAAAAAAATCATTTGTAATGTTTGTAAATAAATAAGTATATAATTTTAAAAAGTTATATGTATGTAAATAAATAAATATAAATGTTTAAAACCACATTAAAGTCTATAATTATGGTACGCCTCGTATTTTTTCCCTAGAAGTACTCTAAGCTTCATACATGGTGTCCGTTGGACACTTCTGGTCAGTTACGTTTGAAAAGCTTACTGGGTTGTTAAGGGTTAAATAGCTAAGTAAACTTTGCGAAATTAGACGCTTAATACTTGGTGTTTAAAGGTTTTATTATTAAATAACCATGCCTCGTTACAATTACACAGCTTCGGAGTACACCGATATGATTTTAGTGTATGGGGAGTGTCACGGAAATGCCGCTTTAGCTGTACGGACATACCGTGAGAGGTATGGGAACACCCGTATGTGTCCGACCCACGGGCGCACTATTGTACAAGCTGTCCAGAGGATACGGGAAAATCAATCCTTGATCCCGCACGTAGATGGTGCTCCTCCACGTGCAAATGTGATTCCAGACGAAAGAGTTATTAATTATTATGATCGCAATCCGACGTCCAGTCTGCGTAATGCAGGTCGACATTTTCGAGTAAATCACAAAACTATTCAAAAAGTTTTGAAACGTGACAAACGCAGACCTTATAAGTACAAGAAAGTACAAGCATTGTTACCGAGAGATAAACCAATAAGAGAAACTTTCTGTCGCTGGTTAGAAACCAAACATCTCGAGAATCCTGACTTCCTGTACAATGTGATGTGGACTGACGAGAGTACATTCACAAGGAATGGTTTATGGAACCGACAGAACCTTCGGTACTGGAGCCGCGTGAATCCGCATCTAGTACGGGAGACTTCGCACCAGTACAGATTTGCTGTCAATGTGTGGGCTGGCATACACAGAAATACCATTATTGGTCCGATATTTATTGATGGCAATTTAAATGCTGTAAAGTTCATTGAACTCCTCGACAGATCTGTTTCCGAGTACACGGACGAACTTTCGCTGGACGTGTACAGACAGATGTGGTGCCAGTTAGATGGAGCACCAGCTCATTCAGTGGTGTCTGCAAGAGAGCGTTTGACTCAAATGTTCGGACAGCAGTGGATTGGCCGTTTTGGACCAGTGCGGTGGCCAGCGAGGTCACCAGATCTCACGCCCCTGGATTTCTTTCTGTGGGGTCACATAAAGAATGAGGTATACTCAACAGAAGTTAATACCGTTGAGGAATTAAAAAATAGAATAATTATATCCTTTAATAAATTGAAAGAAATGGCTGCTAATGGTGGCCTATTATCAAGAGTGAGAAATAACATTATACGTCGGTGTAGTTTGTGTATTCAAGAACACGGCGGACATATTGAAAATAAAAAAAATTAATGACTGGCGACATAACTAACTGGTCGAAAAGTGATTGTGAATAATAAATTGATTAGTGAATAACTCGCGGGTGAATGATGCCCGACTATTTGGTTAATAATCTGTGATTTGATATAAGTGAGCATTACCTAATAATAATATTAATAATGGCGCCAAAACATTCCGTCGCTGCGCGCAACCCCGCGAGCGGCCGCGCGCTGCCTCGCGCTTTATAATGAATGAAACCACGCGGCGTTGCCATTCTTACCGCAGGTCAGTGTACCAATTTTATAAATGGTGTTTTATTTTGTTTGCAGTTTTAAGCTATTTAGTTTGTTAGAAATTTTTGTTTTTTTAATTTCGATGTTCGGATATATTTGATAGTTGACAAATGTTTCTATAAACCAGTATTGCCAGTGTTTTCATTTAAAGTCATATTGTCATCTCCACATTGTATGTAATACTGGTTTTCAGACTATTGGGCTTTTGGCCTAACAATTAATTTTCCTGATTTGCCTTTCATACGTACGTGTATATGTGTGAGTGCGGCTGTTGCACGCTTTGTACAAAGCTGACCTACTGTAGCTATCTATATTGTGGCAATCGATCCGCAATCATAACTACCGTCATTATCATCACCATACCTTTATTTGATGTGGCTTTTATTGTTCATACGCGGAAAAAATAGGTCACATAAAAAGGAATGATTGTGTGTGGTGATTGTTTTTGCGTATCTGACTAGAAATGATAAATGATTTTATTTTCGTAAGTAGGTTTGTACAAACACTTTTACACGTCAATCATATTTTAAAACTAGATGAGATCAGCGTTTCCTATCTGACTAGTCTGAGAAGAAAGGCCGAAACACACTCAGAGGTCACAGTCTCTTTTAAAGTCCAGACATAATCTTGGTCAGATCATGTGAAGACCATGTAGATTAATGTCTGAGATGGTTTTTTGAGGAAAGAACCAAACAGTTTGAGAGGACCTGTCCAGTCAGTGCACGCATTTGTCAGAAATCGCGCAGCTCAACACAAACACAAATGAAGGGTTCTTATTGTTTGTATAGACCAGAGAGGCAAATCCCTTAATTTTAAAAACGTTCACAGCCTGATCTCAGTCTCAATCTGTCAAAAATTATGTCTAATTTCGCTACATTTTTGACATTGATTGTCGCTGAGATGAGATTGCGACTAGATTTTGAACGATTTTAATTACGGGAATTGGCCTTCAGTTTTAGGCTTGTGGCTAAGTAATTGCAGGTTAAGCGATGCTTGCCGCGGTTGGTTCGTGGATGGGTGACCATTTTCACAAACCAAGACCCCTCCGTGCCTTGGAAAGCACGTTAAGCCGTTGGTTCCGGCATTCGGCATTCGTGGATCTTTGACAGTCGTTACGTGTCGTCAGTAGCCCGAAAGTCTGACAACCACTCTTGCCAAGGGGTATCGTATTACCCAGTCACTGGGTTGTGGAGGTCAGATAGGCAGTCGCTCCATGTAAAATACTGGTATTCAGCTGCGTCTGGTTGGACTGGAAGCCGACCCCAACATAGTTGGGAAAAGGCTAGGCAGATGATGATGAATTGGCCTTCAGTTTTAGCCAAGGGAAGTGATTATTAGTATAATTGACTATGTCAAATACATATTCATTTACAGCGAGGTCATTGCGTAACCCACAAATAGTAGGAATAGATTTCATTTTGACAGTTCAACAACATTCATTGCGTTATTTACGTTGTTGAGCAGACACATTTTTCAAACACATGAGGCAATGCATTAAGATTCAGATTATGATTAATAACGTATTACGCAATTAGGGTGCTGTTATTATCGGGAAGACGTTTATACACTGATTCAATTTATTTATTTTATTTTTAATGTACACACAGTAAAATACATAGGGATATGACATAGTTATAATATGTTTTTGGAACGAAGTTCCTTATCGCGCGTTGCGAATGGGGGCTAGACGGAAAAAATTAAGACCAAAAGTTGGAACGACACTTTTTGTTATAGGTAGGTAGTTGTAAGCCGTGCGGCGTGCGCGTGTTTCTCTGTCGGTCTCTCTCTTTCTCTCTTATAGAAAGCAAGCCAGTTATAGTTATACTTCGTTCCATCCGGGTGTCCCTTGACACCTCTCAAGTTTTTTTTGTATACATCCACCACTGCTGGGCATGGGCCTCTCTTTTCTTGTGCCAATCACCACGTTCCAGTGCCAGCCTTTTTTTTTTTTGGGTGGGAAATCATCAAATGACCTCTCCCGCTCTGGGCTGAGCGGAAGGGCGTGTCAGACGTTCACTGACTAAAACCCACCCGTGTTCCTTCAGTTGCCTGTGCCAGGGGCCACGGTATCTCTTTCGAACAACCCGCAGCCCCGACGACATCAGCCCTAGCGGACCCCGTCAGTTCGTGCTGACATCTCTTTGAGGCACGCGTGGCGCCAGCCTCGTCTAGGTTTTGCCACAATGGCAACAATGTCTGCCCATCTCGTCTTCCAGTCCTTGGGCGCCACTCTGTAACATCCTTACTCCAACTTTCATCACTGCACCTTGCCAGGTGTCCCGCCCAACTCCGTTTGAGTTACATAATACGTGTTCTGATATCGAAGACCTTCGTACGTCTTCGTATCTCTACGTTTGGAACTCGGTCTATTAGCCTGATGCCAAGCATGGAACGCTCGATGGCTCTTTCTCTCTCCCTCTCTGCTTTTAGGATACAGTGAAAGAATATTATTTTTATAATCTTTTGAGCATAGTTTGAAGATCTGTTGCTCAGCTCAGCTCAGAAGTGTTCTTGCTAAATCACAAATTCAATCATGTTAGTCCAAAATTAAATTAAAAAGATAGTGTGCCAATAAATTCAACTTCCACATTTTTTATCCTTTATTAAGAACTAGCCGCACCCCGCGGTTTTACCTATATAAATTTCGATTCCATGGGAATAACGGGATAAAAATTACCCTATGGTCTATTCCAGCTCACGATCTACCCATGTGCCTAATTTCATCTATATCCGTTCAGCCGTTTCAGCGTGAAGGCGTAAAAAACTTGTAAACACTCTTGTAAAAAACCTTTTGGAAGGGGCAACTAGTATCAATTCTATTTTTTGTAAATTTTGACGTTCAAAAATGCCTTTTAGGTGCCAGTTGAAATAAATTATTTAAATATCACTTTGAAACAAACATACAAAAAAAAAAACTATCTTTCTTTATTATTAGTGTAGCTAACCAGCCGATCGATTCTGTAAAAATCTCACCGTGAACACTCAAGTGAAGTGTGCTTGATGTGAGTTGTCAGTAGTGTCAATCCCTAGCATTATTTGGAATGACAGCACTCCACACTCACTTCACCTACGTTTTCACGGTGAGATGGTTACAAAATCGCACTGCAGGTTCTTAATAATGCTTATGTAACCATTTTTTACGTGATAATTATTAAGTTAACTCTTAGTACTTAACTACTAAAAGGTACTTAATCCATTATTTAGTCCACCTGCGTATACTTTTCACACAATTTAAAATCCTCTATGAAACCTTCCAAAGTGATGATATTTAAATTTTGCTTCACCTTCCAAAAATATTGTTAAAATTACAACATGGTCACAATTTTGTACCCGTAATTAGTCCCAGCTGTGCCTAAAGAGGGAATGTGACATGAAAATGAAGCTCTAGGCTGAATAATGATATTATATTGCGAACGTGAACTCGTAACATTGTTTAGTATTTTTTAAATATATTTTAGTATTTTTTAGAGTACCTAATTTTCTTAGGATATAGAATAAAAACAATAAAAACTTTTATCTGTGATGTCCCATTGCAGGGAAAAGGCCTCCCTACTCTCTTTCTGTTTAAAGCTTCTGAGGACCAGCTCTTGTTGAAGGAGTCCAGCTTATCTCGCCATCTCCATCTGGGCCTGCCGCGATGTCGCTTGCCATTCAGAGGGACCCATTGGGTCGTATGCTTGGCCCATTGTTCGTGTGACATGCAGCAGATGTGTCCAGCCCAGTTCCATTTATCGTGGCAGCTTTCCAAGTGACATCTTTGTGATGGAACTAAAGTCCTAGTTATTTGAAAAACAATACTCTACACAATACAAAGATTTTTCTTACTGAATTGAAACGGTAGGTACTTGAGAAACACTTTCGCAAATTATGATCCGACTTAAACATATCAAACTGGGTCCTTTTCTTTAAAGCTGTTCTGATTTACATAATGTCTATAAAATGGCAATGTCTTGTGCACTCAACGTGCTCGTGGACGTATGTTTTATTGCGCGATGGGATCTAGCATAATATTGTTTTATAAAATAGAGAGGAGGAGAGTCTCTGTGGAATAGTTTTGTTTTCAATAGTTCTTGAGTAGATGAATGTAGTATGCACTATAAACCTACTCGTTCTTTATTTTTGAAGACTTAAGACCTTTGCTAACGTACTTAACATATTATTATTATAAAATATTGATTACTTAACGTTTAAATGATAAATGATTCTATTTCTGTATGTATGTTTGTAAAAACCTTAGAAGGTGAGGTTAGGTTGTCGTTTCCTATCCGACTACTCTGAGAAGAAAGGCCGACGCAAAGTTAGAGAAGACAGTCTCTTTTAGCCGATTGAACGCCGTAATTACTGAAACTTGTCTCGCGTGGATCCACGTTCGTGGATACGAAGGGTTATAGTCCAGACATCATAGTGTTGGTTAGATCAGTTATGTAGGAATTACTTATTTTTACAAGAAAGTCATCATCAGTGTAATGCAGTTTGATCTTTCCAATGCTTTTCTTTTATTAAGATGATAATGATGCCTTTCGTATATCCGATTTTGGCCACAGAGACTGCATTATATAGCTTGTCATCATAGAGGGTGACAGTTTCGCTATGCTGCTCTCTCATAAGTTTTCATAATCCGATTTTAGCCTTAAAACTCCGCGCACAAAGCGAAAGACGACACGTTAGAGAGCATCATTGACGACGTGGTGGTTTGCAATTGCATTGCAAATCATAACATGTAGTTAGCCTGGTAAGCAGACCCCAGAGAAAAAGCTAGGTAGAAAGATGATGATTAAAAACCAAAGTAATAACCCTGTCTCATTATCAGCACCGGGTGCTCCAAACGGGAGTATGACACGAAAATAAGCCTGCCAAAATTACGATAATAATACGAGCCGCGGACGTTCCTCAGCCATAACTCAGAACTTGATCGTGTGCCAAACTTGTCCCGCTGTTGTGATGTAAGCTCTCTGGCTAATGTCACGCTTCAGTGTGGCCGCCAAGTGCTATCAACTAAATTATGTGAGCGTTTTTTTGTTATAATGCCAATTAAAAAATTTGAGTGGGCTTTGGTAATGGGCAGTTTGGTATTTTTGTATCTCACATTTTAAGCAAACAAAAAACTAAACTGCGTTCATGATGAATGCTCTGATTGCTAATTTATTCAACTGCTTTATAATTTGTGGTAGATGTCAGTATCAGAATTTATTTGAGTTGATTTCTCCTATAACACATTAATTTTGACAGCACGGATGGTGAACTGTCTAAGCGATTGGTTTGAGCACTACGCGTCGAGGGTTTTATTGTTGTAAAGCCTAAATTCAGTTGTTTCGGTTCATGTATCATTTGTAACTATAAAATCGCCTACAATACAATTTATTAATTTAGGTTAACCAACAATATTGTTTACACTATATACATTTCTGATTTAATGACTAGAGTAACATTTACATGTGCAACAATTAATTACAGGTTAATACCACATGCACAGAAAACGACTTCACATAACATATATTTATAAATTATTGAAATTAGAACTTCTACATACACTGAATAAGTATTCCAAAACAATAATAATGACAATAAAGACAAATTTTCATAACATTCAATGCCTTATACAAAATATAAAAATAAAATTTAAAAAAAAATCATTGGCATGTGTTTACTGATTAAATTATAATTGATTAAATTAATTACATTATGATTAATTATCAATTGGATTATGAATAAAGATATTGACCATAAATTGATAAGAAAATAAAATTAAAAGAATGAATTAAAATTAAATCGCCAATGGATTGTTTACAAAAGCTCGTAGATATTTATTTATATTATCGTGGTGAATAGAAATACCTAGTCTAAATCAGCCAAACTAGGAATTTAAAAATGCCATTGCGTTTTCAGACACTGTCTCACATGCGCTTCGTTGCACTATCGCGTATTCGCGTCCTATACGAATAACTCGTACAAAATCGTCGGTTCCGACTGCCATCCAAACAAACGATATCGGCGACGGCCAGTCACACTGTTTTAGACATACGACAAAAAATATTAGTCAAACTGCGGCCTATATAGAAATATATCGTTCTGGAGCCCGACAGAAGTCATTCGGAGTGAAATATTGATATTCATCCGCATCCGTTACCGAGCGTAGTTTTATTGAGTTTTTTGACTAGATAATTCTTTCTGGCTGGTGTGTGGAATTGCGATAAGTTCGGTAAGGCTTGCGAGGAAATGATCTACGGCTACCATTTCAATTGGATCCAAAGAGTTATCAGACTTTTTATTTACTGTTCAGTCAATTCAACATCATAACCTAGCCTTTTCCCAACTATGTTGGGATCGGCTTCCAATCTAACCGGATACAGCTGAATACCAGTATTGTACATGGAGCTACTGCCTATCTATCCTCCACAACCTAGTTACTGGGTAATATGATACCCCTTGGTAAGACTGGTTGACAGACTTTCGCGCTTCTGACGACCCGTGACGACTGTCACAGATCCACGAATGACAGCCGGGACCAATGGCTTTACGTGCTTTTCGAGCACGGAGGGGTCTTGTTATGTACAGATGGTCACCCATCCACGGACTAACCGCGGCAAGCGCAGCTTAACCTGATCAATTGACCCGTGCAGCTGTTATCACTTAGCCGCAAGCTCCTGAGTCAGTTCAGTGAGTTGATAGCGGATATAAACAAAAACATAGGTATAAGTAAACACAACGTATAATCTTTCATTTTGACAGTTCAACAACATCCATTGCGTTATTTACGTTGTTAAGCAGGCAAATTTTTCGAACATATGAAGCAATAGGAAAATATATAATAGAATAGACATTTATTTTGCAATAATAGGTGTTATAATACTTACATTAAAGCTCAGCCATATTTAACCATTCGGTATGCAATATTTATATTATTAACATTCACTTATGTTTAACCAAAAGCTAGATCCGTCAGTCCAGAGCCATTTAGGCAATTCTTATCTCTGATAAAACTTCAGTCACACTGTAGTTCGTTTTATGTACTAAAACATTACGTAGTCATACTAAATTGGATTAACAATTTCCTTTATAATGATTTAGATTGAGATTGATAGTATAATACGGTGAAGGGTTGAAGTTTGATCGGTTATACGATCGCCTACGAGAAGCAAGTAAGCGCGTGTTAGATTATTCAGTATACAATAGAAGTACCTGTATAGAAGACCTATATATTACCAAAATAACAAGCTTTGAATATCAGAATGTTTACTAGTTAGTTATTTACTGTGTATGAAAGTTATTATTGAATATGGTTTGTAGGAAAAGGGTTTTTATGAAATAAAGCACAGACAGACAAGGTTAAACATTTATTTAAATTTAGGCTTGTCAGTAATTAATCAGAAAACTAGTCGTCCGTTCGCAAAACTAGGTCATCATGGAGAAGAAGGACAAGAAACTCCATGGAAACAGTAACAAAGTATTCTATCAATACATTTCTTACGTTGTCATAAATTATCGTTATCTTTAAAAACAACTTATTCTATCTCTTGGACAACGGTCCAAGAGAATTCAAAATAATAGCAACATAATAACAATAGCTAGGAATATTGGCCATAATATGACTTAGACAACAACATTTTCATAACAAGCAATAATTAAGGTATAATATCAAATTAATTAACTTAAGTGACATCTGGTCAATCTATTCCACATAACAACAGCACTAGAGCTAACCAACTGAACAATCTACCAAGCAACTGTCTTGATAACGTCGTTACAATCCTTTTTATACACTACCAACGTCTTTTACGTAAAACATCTACCGCCATTTTGAACCAATCACAGATCATCATATATTTTGGCTTAATAATATCTTCTAACGTGCGTGGATGTGACGCATGTCAACCATTACTTATTGTTTTTTTCTTTATTTTGTTTTTATGTTCTTTTGTGCGTCATGTTTACCGCAAATAAACGTCTTTTCTTTCTTTCTTCTTTCTTTCTAACACAGGTAATAATAAACAAATCTTATATAGTGAAACCATTTTAAAACATTATAATGTAATTAATCAATCTAATGAGAGTTGATTCTTAATTCTTATACATAATCAAAAAGTATATCAACATCAACTGACAGTATTGTACCAATCATTTGAAACAACCTGTTATATTAAAATAGCAATATAAAATCTAAGATATACTACAAGGATAATCAAATATCATTTATAGTAATAACATTAAAGTGTTTTTTTAGAAGTTAAGATTGTTGTTTTTTGTAAACACAATATCTAGTCAAATTAGGTACTTCTACGTTGGTCCCAAGCTTCGTAAATGTGACAGATGCCATTATCCAACAACAATATTCTAATATTATAATTGTATCAAAATGAAATATCTAACGCGCGCAACGGTTATAATTATTTAATAAATAATAATATCCCTGGCCATTTCCACACAGCGCCATCTAGTCCCAAGCTAAGCAACCTAATGCTTGTGTTATAGTAACAAGATGGCTGATAAACTACTTATATACATTTTTTTTTGTAAATACATACATATTGTAGATAGAAAAACACCTAGACTCAGAACAAATACATGTAGGACTTACAAATATTTGTTCTGTGCGAGAATCGAACCCGCGACACGCAGCGCAGCAGTCCGATCGCTCAGCCACTGCGCTAACCGTGTTGTCAAATAAATTTGTTTATAATATATATGTCAAATAAATAAATAACGCCTATATTTATTGTCATTTTGAGTGTATTTTTCCTATGAACAATCACTGATCCAAGTAAAAGTCAAATCAATTATTACAAATAGGCACATGAAAGGCACTTTTGAACGTCAAAACTTACAAAAAAATAGTATTGATTCTAATCTCCCTTTCAAAAAGTTTCTTATGGAGGAGATTGGGCAAGGAACTCTATCTGTCCTCTTTTAAAAATGTTTTACAATCTTTTGTATACATTAATTAAATAATTATATGTGAAGACGATGCACTTAGAATAAAGTTACTATACCACAATAGTTAAAAATAAAGCAACGATGGTTCATACGACATTTTGTCAAGTAAATCATCTTCAGCACGAATTAAAATCAGCCTAATTTACACAATTTTGTTTCTATAATCCTACTGATATTATAAAGGTAAAAGTTTGTATGGATGGATGTATGTTTGTTACTCTTTCACGCAAAAATTTGGATGAAATTTGGAAAACAGATGGTTTATAACCAGGATTAACATATAGGGTAATTTTCATCCCGATATTCCCACGGGATCGAAACTTATGCGGGTGAAACCGCGGGGTGCAGCTAGTCTAAACATAAATCTATCATTCCCGGTGTCCCAAGAAGTCATTCGGAGTGAAATATTGAGATTCATCCGCATTCGTTGCCGAACGAAGTTTTATTGAGTTTTTGACTAGATAATTCTTACTGACTCGTGTGTGGAATTGCTTGATAACTTACGACAGGCTCGCGTGGAAATAACATACAAGACTACGTTTTACAATTTTATAATAAAAGATGTACCACTGTACCTACCATGTACATGACTAATCATTACTTTTCATTAATCCAGTAAATATAATGATAACTATAATAAATACTCAGTCTAGAAGAACGCTTTTAGCGATAAGATCACCCATTGTGTCACCTTTTGTAAAATTTCTACATTTATATTCTGTAATATTTATAGCGTACGGTCACCAAAGGAGTTAAGCAACCAGGGCCGTCGAATTAAAATAATAGAAAACAAACAGTTCATTTATCAAAGCAAATTTCATTCGATAACATCTATCGGTTTCTGACTAAACTTCAACCGTATCCGACGACACTGGTTACTTATCTCCTTTGGTGACTGTACTTATGAATATTCTGTTATTATTCTAGTCGATACACACTAACCTCTTGTTTCTGAAAACCAATTTAATTTGCTGTCATGTGTTATGCTTTGATTGGCTGTTGCTGTTTCAGGCACACAGCAGATTAAACCGGACACTTGATCAGGCCCACTTTTACTTTAGTTTTAAGTTTATAAGTTTATCCTTGGACATTTCACACAGCGCCATCTAGTCCCAAGCTAAGCAACCTAATGCTTGTGTTATGGTAACAAGATGGCTAATAAACTACTTATATACATTTTTTTTTTGTAAATACATACATATTATAGATAGAAAAACACCCAGACTCAGAAAAAATACATGTAGGACTTACAAATATTTGTTCTGTGCGGGAATCGAACCCGCGACACGCAGCGCAGCAGTCCGATCGCTCAGCCACTGCGCTAACCGTGTTGTCACTTTCCGCAGATATCATAGTATGTAGGCTTGTTCTGGGCAAGCTCGTTCCACCGTAGATCTCATCCCTGCCTCTGGGCTGGATTGAGGTCAAGAGTGAGCCCATTGTCAATAAAAAAAATTAATGTTTATAGCACTGTGACTTAAGTGGTCCACGTTTACACAGAAAAGCGCGATTTAAGAGAAAAAATAAAGAAAGAAAAGTATTTATTGCGACTCGCACAGGAAGATTACAAACTAAACACAGTCAAAAATAAAAAAACCTAATCATATTTTAAAAAAAGAAGTACTAACAAAAATGAAACAGAAAGTCAAAAGGCTCCTATCTCAGCATGATGCTGCGACATTAAAAAAATAAATATCAACTGAATTTTTTTCACGATTTGAGGGTTGGTCCCGTAGTAATGTTCATAATGATGAGTACAATAACCCCTTTTAAGGATTAAAACGATCAACATGTAAGGGCGTATAATGATAAACAATACTTTATGCAATAATTCAAGTATTATGTTCATGATTATACAGTTCACTAGTGCGTATTCTAAAGTATAAACACATCAAACGGCAATTAAACAGTATAATACGAAACAAATAGTTTTAATTGTAGGGTAGTTAACTGACATTGTTAGCTCATTATGTAACTACCACAACAATCAATTTGATGTCGCGTTGTCAGCGAACTGTATAGGGCTGACCCTTACAACGTACACACGGTAAAATTATGATATTGTTTGTTTTTAACACTTCAGCTGTAACAAGTGCACGTAAAAATAAAAACCGGCAAAGTGCGAGTCGGATTCGCGCACGACGGGTTCCGTACCATTATCAGCTATAAAAAACTTGAGAGGTGTCAAGGGACACTCGGATGGAACGAAGTATAACACTGGCTTGCTTTCTATAAGAGAGAGAGATAGACAGTGAAACACGCGCACGCCGCACTGCTTAAAATATAGCAAAAAGTGTCGTTCCAACTTTTGGTCTTAATTTTTTCCGTCTAGCCCCCTTTCGCAACGCGCGAAAAAGAACTTCGTTCCAAAAATCAAGTCTGTTGTATGGGAGCCCCCCTTAAATATTTATTTTATTATTTATTACTAAAGTAAAAATACAATTGAGTATTTTGTGAATATTTCAAGTGCCTACCTGTTGCCATTATTGATATCGAGCAAAAAAGGGAAAAAAAATCGCGTTTGTTGTATGGGAGCCCCCCTTAAATACTTAAGATTTTATTTGGTTTTTAGTATTTGTTGCTATAGCGGCAACAGAAATACATAATTTGTGAAAATTTCAACTGTCTAGCTATACCGGTTCTTGAGATACAGCCTGGTGACAGACAGACGGACGGACAGACAGCGAAGTCTTAGTAATAGGGTCCCGTTTTTGCCCTCTGGGTAAGGAACCCTAAAATGGGTTTATTTAAAGAACGCTGCTACTTAATAAAAATAGTTACTGCCCCAGTGGTCACGTGGTCGCAAGCGCGACTGCTGAGCGTGGGGTCCTGGGTTCGACTCCTAGGTCGGGCAAAGTATTATTGGGAATTTCTTAGCCCGGATTGGGTTTTTTTATAGCCCGGAGTTTGGAAGTTGGTGGTGTGACACCCTCGTGCCTCGGAAAGTACGTTAAGTCCTTGGACCTGCGCCTGATCTCGCTCCGGTCGTGTCGGATTGCCGTCCCATCGGACTATGAGAGTGAAGGAAGAGGGAGTGCACCTGTGTCTGCGCATACAGGTGGCACCCTTGTGCACTATAATATCTTCCACACCAATGGCTGGTCTCCGCTTTGGTTTGGTCGCCATGGCTGAAACGGTCTCAAGGACTTTATTTAATAAAAATAGTCGGTTGCGTAATAATTTACAATTGTTTATAAGCTTTACACTCGTTTTTTTATTGATGATCGAAAAACACACAGCTTAACGCTTCGTATACGGCTATAACCTGTACGTGGATCCACGCGAGACACAATGGCTTTTTAATTGTTTCTGTAATTACGGAATTCAAGTTAAAGTAATGATACGTTGGAAGTAAAAAATCTTCCCTTTATTCATAAAGGTTGCTAAAAGTTAAGTTGTGATTAGAGACTCTTTAAACATACATTTTGACGTTTAAACGTCTCTTAACTTTAAGCACGGTCAATAAGTGAACCCTGTATGATTAAGCAGACGTTTATCATTACTTAATTAACTTCAAGCAACGTACAGTCACGAGCACCAACATGTCAACACTTGACAACTTTCAATTGCGATTTTTTCGTGAAATAACTAATGCAACGTTGAAATACGACACATTACATAAACCTATGGGTTCAAAGATGCTATGTTCGTAACAACATAAAATTTCATTAAAAAATAAAGGAGTAAATCGCTTTTGAATAAAGCTGAGTGTATACATACTTTTGCTCGTTACTGTACAATTAACTCCGAAGTTGGCAACTTTTTCTGCTATGACTAGGGTTGACTATGAAACAATGGCATTATTTTGTATTACTTTAACCATAATATAATCAGCCTTTAACGTTCCCACAGCTGGGACACAGGTCTCCTCTCTTCTCTCTTGTTGGTAGATGTCACATGTCTTCAAATTTTTCGGTTCTAGGACATGCCGGTTTCCTCACGATGTTTTCCTTCACCGTTTTGAGAGCAGTGGTGATGAAATTTTAGACGAAGTAAAGCGCCTGTCTGCGTTCGAACCTACGACCTACGACTCGTAAGCCGAGGCCGTTACCACTGGGCCACCAATCCACCATTGCACGTTGACCATGCAAACGATAAATAGTAAAAAAAAACAAAATCAAAATCGGTTCGTTCGTTCGGAAGCTACGATGCCATAGACCTATACACACACATCCTCACACAGACACGTCAAACTTATAACATCCCGTCGTTTTTGCGTCAGGGGTTAATAATACTTAGAGATTGTTTAGCGACGTTTTCTCGCAGCAGATTTCACTAAAATAAATTGAGGCTTTATTGTGGTTTTAATTTTAGGTCTGAACACCTTTCAATTCCGAAGTTTTGGACCGAACATAACCAGCCATGGCCATGGGCAGACGGGCAGTTAACGATGCCAAAATAATCTCGAAAGTTTGAAACCTCAAAATGTAACCGCACACATTTCAAAAGGTTTCGTTCGCACTTAGTCTTGTGTTGATTTCATAGTATAATATTATAACGTAGTTTGCTAGAGTTCTATTTAAGGTTATGACTTATGATATGATGCTTTGATAATAGCATAAAATGTATTGAGAAAACGCCCGAGGTTCATTTTCGTAACCGTCATTAAAATTAAATACTTAATATGAAAATTTGCAAGAATTACATTACAGATTTTCGGCTTTTTTTTGATAGTTTCTAAATCAATTCACTAGAACTAACATGCACAATTATTAATTAGGTACATTTATTAAATAAGTGAAGCTTATAAAATTTGTGCATAAATCATAGCTATTAAATTTAAAATCTCAACTATTTGTCAAATTATAATAGTATAAGAGATGTCAATGTGAATCTTTAAAGTCTGAATACTCATTCACAGAACAGAATGATTTCTATTTAAGTCATTTGAATAACGCTGTTTTAAATCGATTAACTGGCAGTTCCCTATATGGAAAGAAAGAAAATACCTTTATTTGCGGTAAATATGACGCATAAAAAGAACACAAACAAAAAAAAAAAAAGCAAGTTGGGGGAAAATATGCGTCACATCCACGCAAAACGGCCATCGCTCAGCATAATGCTAGGACGAGACAGAGCCCCAGCGCTGGTTTTCAGCGATTATCCTTATTACTATTGAAAAGCAACTTTTGTGTTCTCATTGATGAAAGATTTTCCAGGTAGAACATAAAATATATATTTCTTTCACATAGAAAACTTTGAGGCCTATAAATAACAGTGTAGTCAGCGCAGACGTATTATTTCGAATTTGAACCTTATTATATTTAAATTAAAAACGTAAGTCAGTTTAATAGTTTTCTTGACTAAACTTTAATTTTAGAGACTCAGACTTTCCTTATTCCTTCGTGCTTGCTATTTAGAAAATAAATATCTCAGCTTTAGGCGATGCCATCAACTAAACACTCTTTGAAATTAAAGCTACACCGCTTGCAATCTAGGAGAGTAACACAAACACCTCTTCTATATCAAACAGAATCTCTATATTCACCCCCATTCCGCCATATTCAACCCCAAAGCGAATGCCACAACAAAAACGTTTCGAGCCTGAGATGTCACTCTCTAACCCCTAATGACGCGATCATCCGGCGTACTACACATCGTTATGAACGTAGATACGCAAAACCGCTAATTAGGTACGGAATTTCAGTTCTACCGAGTATATAAAATGAGCTGTGAAGCGTTTAGAATGTGAGTTGGGAGAGATGAGCGGGTTCTGATAGTGCAAAAATTTTTACACTAAAAATTTTAACCTTCTACCTTACTACCACAAAACAGTGTTTATCAGTTGTTTAGGCTAAACACCTTTAAAACACGACATAAACATATGGGGTCTTACTACAAAAACTTAAACACTTGTTGAACGAGGGTTTAATGTCAGTGTTATGTCAAAGTCCATATAATAATGTCGTGTTTAAAAGGTGTTTAGCCTAAACAACTGATAAAGACTGTTTTGTGGTAGTCAGGTAAGACTTTGACATAACACTGACATTTGACACACACTGAACATGCGTTTAAGTTTTTATAGTAAGACCCTTAGTTTTCTACGTGATGAGAGGCTCGTGGCTAAATAAGAAATGCCACACGGGTCGGTCGATCAGGGTAAGCTACGCTTGCCGAGGTCGGTCCGTGGATGAGGGACCATCTTTACATACCGAGACCCCGTGCCTCGAACGGAAAACACGTTGAGCCGTTGGTCCTGGCTGTCATTCTTAGATCTTTGCCAGTCGTTACGGGTCGTCAGAAGCCCGAAAGTCGGACAAACAGTCTTACCAAGGGGTATCGTATTATCCAGTAACTGGTTTGTGGAGGTCACATAGGTAGTTGCTCCATATAAAATAATGTTAATCTGCATCCGATTGAGACTGAGATCAGACTGTGAACGTACTTAAAATTACTAGAATTGCCCCTCTGATACAGACAGGACTATATGTTATTGGATTTTCCGTTAAGCGCCAGTTATACGCAGCAGCTTGCATGCGCAAGCAGGATGCTTAAGCATTCTTTGCGCATGCAAGTCGCTGAGTATACACGGCAAAAACGGTATACCGTGCATGGTCGGGTATTATAATGGCATCTCCATTATGCGCGCACGCGTCTTTTGTTTTGTGTTGGTACAAACTGCTTGCGCAAGCAAGCTGCTTTGTGATGCCGTAGCTTTTCAGTAGAAGCACAGAAAATTAATGTCTATTGATTTAGCACATCATACAATTTTTTTTAATAGTAGTTTATAATTGTAACTAGCAGGGCCCCGCGGTTTCACCCGCATAAAAAATATATTTTGTGTTAACTATCTGTGTGCCAAATTTCATCCAAATTCGTGCAGTAGTTTTTGCGTGAAAGTGTAACAAACATCCATCCATACAAACTTTCGCATTTATAATATTAGTAGGAATTAGTATAAATTGTACATTCTTCATAAAGGGGGACTGAATTTTATGGCATCAAAAAATTCGTCCACATTTCTATCACCAGAAAAACTGCTCATAAGTCACTCCCTTTTATTCATAAACGTTGCATAAAGTTAAGTAGTGATTAGCGACTGTTTAACCATACATTTTTGACGTTTAAACATCACTTAACTTTAATCATCTATTCTATATTCTATAATAGCTAGTCGTTTATAAAAAAAAACCCCACTATGTGTTATTCGAGTTAATTGGCGTGCAATAGGAGAGGCTTCTGTCCAGCATTAGACTGCTATAGGCTGATGTTAATGTGTTATTACCCAGATTATTTTAATGGATGAATCCAGGGATTAAAACCAAAACCCCTCGCTCAGCAATCGCACCTTAAATCACCAAATCAACGAGCCAGTCAACTGGGCATAGTATTACTTATAATCACAATCTGAATAATGATTTCACGCACCAACTCGCCCACCGCTCGTAACTCACGCTTCAGGATAACATTAATCATATGGAATGAGCAGTGTAATGTCCTGTTCACACTAATAATGATTCTATACACGCTGCCGATGCCGCTTACAGCCCCACAAATGTATTTATTAATACGTTTACATGCGGCCTATTTACAATATTTTCGATGTGTCAATTGCTGTAAAAATGTTAATACTGTAAATATTAGTACTGACACTTTTTATCTGAGCATTTTTTTTTTCGATTAGCCTATTCTGTTCCACGGCTGAGCAAATGCCTCCCCAAGTCCTTCGAGAACTCTTTTCTAGGCATATTTTTCATAGCGGGATCGTCCGAAAGGGTTACCGCTGCCCTGGAACATAAAGAGCTAAGGAAGGAACACGGGTGGGTTTTAGTCAGTAAGAGTCTGACACTCCTTTCCGCTCCACCCAGAGCGGGAGGTCATTTGATGATTTCCCACCCTGAAAAAAAAAGGCATATTTTTTTTACTTATTTACTTCTTTGGGGAAATATTATAGGCTATGTTTGGTTAGCATAGTCAGCAAATAATGTTCCCACTGCTGGTATATAGGCCTCCTTTTGGTGCTTCGATCAATAACAGTACTAGAATCCCGAAAAGCGCATCAAAAACGGCCCGAAAATAAGACCACAAATACTTCTGTGGTCTTATTTCAAATTAGTATGTTTTTAACCTTATTACTTAGACTTTAAGTTTCATATTCAGAATAAATGACTGAAAATTTATAAATAGAATGATTTTATTTTCAAGCGACATTTTAAATATATTTTGCAATGGTAATTAAACTTTATGTTTAAGCATTAACGTTTATAATAAACTGAAGTTATTGATATTATTAAACTTTTTTCTAAGAAATGTAGATGTTTACGTGTGTGCAAACGTGGCCACTTGAGCGACTGATTTTTGTTCCTGATCCTTAATCTAGTACTATTATTGATCGAAGTTTCGGTGAGAGTGTGGGAGTGGGCTGTATTCCACCACTGTCTTTGTTCTGTTATGCTTTAAAACATTAAATGTTGTGTCACCACGAACCTTTTCTCTATAAGATCAGAGGGGCAATTCTCGTAATTTTAAGACCGTTCACAGTCTGATCTCAGTCTCAATCTGTCAAAAAATACTTCTGATTTCCCTACATTTTGACATGTTTTTGACATTTTTTTGTCGCCGAGATGAGAATGCGACTACATTTTGAAGGTTTTAAATTACGAGATTAGCCTTCAGATGTTCTGTTGGCCCCACTGCAGGGCCATTTTTCTGCAATGTAACCTTTACAAGCTATCATTATTACAGGTAGTAACATGAACCTGTACAACTACTACACGTTGACGTAACGACCGATGTTGGAACGTGTCCAGTACCAATAGATGGATTGCCACTACTTTGATGGACGAAGCACGATAAATTGATTGATAGATAGAATTCGTGTGCCAGGAAAGGTACAAAAAGCCTTGTGTAAAAAAAAAAACTGTTGTTTGAAATTATTCTTAGGTAATATTTTGCAAAAGTAACTCTGTCTATTTGTTTGTATGTTTGTCTGTCTGTTTGTGTGTGTATGTGTGAGTTTTGAGTATGAATGTTGATGGTTAAAAGAGTAGGGGAAGACCAAAGAAACGATGGATGGAATGTGTGAATGATGATACGGTTAAAAAGGGGGTGACTACCAAGATGACGACTAATAGAGAAGTATGGAAGAAAAAGACATGTTGCGCTGACTTCAAATATATTGGTATATGGGCAGAAGAATGATGAACTCTGTCTATCTGCTTTCTTTTCACGCCGTAACGGCTGAAAAGATTTTGACTTTTTAAATTTGGCACACAAGTAGCCATGACCTTACTAGGCCATGACTAGAGGGACTCATGGCTCAGTGATAACAGCCGCACGGGTCGATTGATCACGTTAAGCTACGTTTGCCGTGGTAAGTCTGTGGATGGGTGACCCGCTTTACATATTAAAACCACGTAAACAGATGGGTAATTCTCGTAATTTAAAGAACGTCCACAGTCTGATCTCAGTCTCAATCTGTCCAAAATACGTCTAATTTCCCTACATTTTGACAAGTTTTTGACATTGGTTTGTCGCCGAAATGACACTGCGACTAGATTTTGATCGTTTTAAATTACGAGAATTGGCCTTCAGGTCTGTCATTTGAGGATCTTTGGCAGTCGTTACGAGTCGTCAGTGGCTCAAAGCCACGGCAAAAGCCAAACAAAAAGGACTCGAAATGGCAAAGATTTTCATCTCCTTTTTATGATTAAAAATAAAGTCTTTGTATTTTTTATGACCCCAACAATAAGAAAAAGTAATCTAATAAAGATCCACCCTTTGACAAAAGTTATTCTAGTTCGGTAAGCCGTAACAATACAGAAGTAAGGGCTCGTATAAATATAACCAAAATACAATTACACTGTAACAAATATTATTTACAAATACACTTATCTCAATTCCATTGTGAAGAAATAAAAATAAAACTTTACGAATCCGCCATTTTCCTTACAAGCATATTAAGGTGGTATTTAATTTCACAAAAATATATTTTCTTGGAAAGAGGGTGAAATTACCAGAAACAAAATATATTTATTTAACAGCTACGTCGCTTTTAAAATATAGGATGACAGCGCTACGGCGTAGACACTCGTAGCGGTTCGTAGCTTCACTCGTAGCTGGCTACGACGCGCTATTACAGTGACTGATATTTTTTATCATCATAACAAGATTTCATTTGTTTGTCACGGTTCTGTACGGCTTTTGCTAAATTCAGTTGATTTAAAAATACGTTGTAAGGTCTAAAGTTAAATTCCATTGACACTATGATATTATAAGTCTCCACTGATTTTTTTTACTTCCCCGTTGGTCTCGTGGTCGCAAGCGCGACTGCTAAGCGTGGAGTCCTGGGTTCGATTTCCAGGTCAGGCAAAGTGTTATTAGGTTTTTTTCATAAGGAATGTCTGAGTAATAGCCCAGAGTTTAGAAGTTGGTGGTGTGAAAACCCAGAGCCTCGGATAGCAGGTAAAGTCGTTGCTCCTGCGCCTGATCTCACCCCGGTCATGTTGGACTGCCGTCCCATCAGAATATGAGAACAGAACAGAACAGAGAGTGCACCTGTGTTTACGCACACCCTTGTTAAGTCACAGCCTCCTTAAGTTTTGAGTTGAGCTGCACGATTTCTGATAAATGCGTGCACTGACTGGACAGGTCCTCTCAATCTGTGTGGTTCTTTCCTCAAAAAACCATCTCAGACATCGATCTACATGGTCTTCACATGGTCTGACTAAGATTATGTCTGGACTTTAAAAGAGACTGTGACGTCTGAGTTTGTTTCGGCCTTTCTTCTCAGACTAGTCAGAAGGGAAACGCCGACCTCATCTAGTTTTAAAATATGATTGACGTGTAAAAGTGTTTGTACAAACCTAATTACAAAATAAAATAATTTATCATTTATCGCATTTTAATTGTGCACTATAATATCTCCTGCGTACCTGGCTACTCTTCATTGAGATTGTCCACCGAGATCGAAATTATACGTACCCACAGATTTTATTAGTCTTTCTTTTCAGGCCTTTTAGTTCTTTAATACATCTAGCTGTTTATATAATACCTTTCATTTTAATTTGTCTAATACACCCATGATATCTTACAAAGGTAAAATAATTGGAATCCCCCTTCCCCCAACACCATTTACTACTCAATTTTCCCTTATTGTTGTCAATTTTCGTTTCGAGTCAGAAGCCTTAATACAAAGCAATGGGCTCGAGATAGCTCGAGCACCTTATTTACGTAACACACCCCCGAATTTAATTAAAACCAAGACTTACTGAACATTTTGGACCATTAGGTTTTCTTTATGGTATTAATATTGGAAAATTGTTGTGTCTTTACAGAGAATCCTAATTTATTTTCTTGTTTTTGGGTTCCGTAGCCAAATGGCAAAAAACGGAACCCTTATGGATTCTTCATGTCGGTCTGTATGTCTGTCCATCCGTATGTCACAGCCACTTTTTTCCGAAACTATAAGAGCTATACTGTTGACACTTGGTAAGTAGATGTATTATGTGAACTGCATTAAGATTTTCACACAAAAATAGAAAAAAAAAACAATAAATGTTGGGGGTGGATACTTAGAACAGAAACTTAAAAAAAAAAAAACATCAAACCCATACGTGTAGGATATCTATGGATAGGTCTTCAAAAATGATATTGAGGTTTCTAAAATCATTTTTTTCTAAACTGAACAGTTTGCGCGAGAGACTTCCAAAGTGGTAAAATGTGTCCCCCCCCCTGTAATTTCTAAAATAAGAGCATGAAAAAGAAAGCAGTTTTTTTTTAATACGTCATAAATTGTAAACCGCAATTTACCTTTCATTCAATCAACTAAACGGAATAATTCATGGACGAGTCTGACTCGCACTTGGCCGCTTTTTTATTAATTAATTTAATGTTGTCGTGTTTTGTTGTGTCGGGTAAAGTGACATTGAGTTTATACGTCTGGAATTTTTAGGAGCTGCCTGGAGTCTGGATTTCAGCTCGGTTGATCAATATTTGACGGCACGGTTGGCGCAGTGGTTAAGCGATTGACTGCTGCGCTGCGTGTCGCGGGTTCGATTCCCGCACGGAACAAATATTTGTATGACCTACATGTATTTGTTCCGAGTCTGGGTGTTTTTCTATCTATAATATGTATGTATTTACAAAAAAAAATGTATATAAGTAGTTTATCAGCCATCTTGTTACCATAACACAAGCATTAGGTTGCTTAGCTTGGGACTAGATGGCGCTGTGTGAAATGTCCAGGGATATTATTATATTATTATTATATATAATATTCGTAGGGTTAGCTTCTGTCCGTGGCTTCATCTGCTTGAAATTTCTTGTTACCCGACTCACCGTGTTGCATCGCATCGCCCGCCCGCGCTCTTACATCGTTTTCACATAGCATTCTTCCTGATTTTTTTTTTTTTGCTCGGCTTCTAATTGTCGTACCGTGATGATAAATAGTCAATAACCTTCCTCAAGAAATGGACTTTAAAATGAAAAAGGATTTTAGAAATCTGACTTTCCTGAGAATAGCGCTTACAAACAAAAAACAAAATAAAACTTCAGCTCAAGCTTCAGCTTCAGTCAAACAGACAATGATTTAATTATTTTAACGAAGTTTTGGAACAAAGTTCCTCATCGCGCGTTGCGAAAGGGGGCTAGACGGAAAAAATTAAGACCAAAAGTTGGAACGACACTTTTTGCTATAGTTGTAAGCCGTGCGGCGTGCGCGTGTTTCTCTGTCTGTCTCTCTCTCTCTCTCTTTGAACTTCGTTCCAACCGGGTGTCCCTTGACACCTCTCAAGATATTTTGATATTTCGTGCAGAATTGGCATTTTATTGAAGGGATTAATATTATTGTCGTTACAAAGTATTTAGGTTTTGTTGGAATCCATATTTATCTTTATTATTTATCTGAATACAAATGTTTCGGGTAGTTTAATATTTTTACAACTGGGTGTAAAGTTCACTTATCCGCCATTTATATAATATTCATAATTCGGTTAGCGCAGTGTCTGAGCGATCGGACTGCTGCGCTGCGTGTCGCGGGTTCGATTCCCGCACAGAACAATAAGTAAAAATAAATATTTGTAAGTCCTACATGTATTTGTTCTGAGTCTGGGTGTTTTTCTATCTATAATATGTATGTATTTACAAAAAAAAAATGTATATAAGTAGTGTAACAGCCATCTTGTTACCATAACACAAGCATTAGGTTGCTTAGCTTGGGACTAGATGGCGCTGTGTGAAATGTCCAGGGATATTATTATTATTATATTATTATTATTCATTTGCGTAAAACATGGCTTATAAAGTTGTTTGAAAAATACACTATAGGTACATATAGCTTCCGGCCCGTAAGTTGGCAAGAGATTTTGTAGTGGCGTGTAGGAATTTTTACAACTAAGAACGTACATAAATATTTTTCTTACAGATTATATTTTTATCGTTTTATAATATTTTTAACTAGTATTTTCTTATTGTACCGCTCCTCGGCTAAAACCTCACTTCACTCCTTTCATCTAGTTTTTAAAACTTTTAATAAACTGTGTCAATTACATTATTAATCGATTTATCCGTGGATGAAACTCATAGATAAAACCCCAACGCATTACGCATAACATAAGTAAAAACCCTTTTATATTAATAAATATAATAAATGTCTCATGCTTTTATATTACGAAGACCCTTTTTAGTGAGACGTGTATTATGAAAAATAAATAAACATGACATCTACAGACGCCATTTGATAACTTTTCATAAATAATATATTTATGTTGGCACTAAGTATACATTATAAAGGCGCCTCGTGATCTTGAAGACGGCTGTGATGAGTTTGTATTTGATTTATTTAATTTCTTATGATTCTTGAATTTTGTTTTATTTTGTTATGACTAAGTAATAACAGTCGCACGGATGGATCCATGGATGGGTGACCATCTTTACACATCAAGACCTCTCCGATCGGAAAGCATGTTAAACCGTTGGTCCCGGCTGTCATTCGTAGATATTTGGCAGTGGTTTCGGGTCGTCAAAACAATCAGTCTTATCTAGGGGTATCGTATTACCCAGTAACTGGGTTGTGGAGGTCAGATAGGCAGTCGCTTCTTGTAAAATACTGGTAATCAGCTTATTCCATCATCACTGCTCTCAAAACGGTGAAGGAAAACATCGTGAGGAAATCAGCATGTCCCAGAACAAAAAATTCAAAGACATGTTTCTCCTACCAACCCGCACTGGGCCCGCGTGGTGGATTACAGCCCACCCCCTCTTACTGAGGCCTGTGTCCCAGCAGTGGGAACGTTATAGGCTGATTTTGCATCCATTGATATATCAACGCCATTACCTATCTACGCCAGTCAACTATGTCACCACAATGTGTGTAACCATAAAATAAATCGTTCAAGTATGTTGTAAGTAGCCAACATTCATTTATGAGGTTTTATATCCATTTTTATGGGAACTGTAAACAGTTCTCGGTGAAGAATGAACGACAAGCGTAACGTTTGGGCGTTAACCATATTTTTTATTTTGAGGATGGTTAAGGAAGCATTAAGTCTTATTTTTCATTGCTGGGGTTGAAAAAAATTGCATCATTTAATTGCAGATCATAATAAGAGGAGAATAGAATACTTTTTATTATGTACACCAGATAAATTACAGACATAAATATAGAAATTTTACAAAGGGTGACACAATGGGCGGTCGCTAAGAGTGATCTTTTAAAGACAACCTTTGGATGGATTAAAAAGGGGAAGGAGAGACAAACACTGTAGGTAGTCTGTTGTGTACCATTTACATAATACAATGAATACATATATAAAGTATGTTTTACTAATCTAAATACATATAATAAACATGACACAGGAGCAAAGAAATTATAATAATGATGTTGATGGAAAGAGTAAGTGCTTTTTTATTTTATCATAATTTAAAAAGTGGACGTTGATTGAGCACGCCTTACCGGCACGGGCAAGTCATTCCATAATCGTACTGCTTAAACAGTAAAAGATTTTACATGGAAACTGATGGAAAGCATCGGCATCTCTAGGCTCAGGTTTATGAATGAATGAAATGCACCGATCCCAGCGTGGTTTGACCAGACTCGATTAATCGAATGAACCCCAAGATTCGCACTAGCTCCTGTAGCCTCATGTTCATGGTGCTACAGCGACCATTACATATCAAGGAGTAGACAGGGGGCGCGGTAATGGTAATGAAGACGTGTCCGTAGGATAGGGAAGAATTTAAAAGCCATACCGAATATGCATCCTAGAGTAAGCATTGCACTAGTGGAGAGATGGGTGATATTTATCTATCTTCATCTTTTAACGACGTCGTCGCCCGGTTCAGCGAGCTTCACCTTCAGAATTAAGATATAAATAATAATAATAATTATTATAATAATCTTTATTTAAACAAAATGCTTCATGTACAATTAATTTTGTTTGGAGCCTCCTTTTAGGCAAACAATGTCTGTGTTATGAGACTCCGCTCCTCCATATCTTAGATATAAGTTTAGGGTTTACCGCTGCCCTGGAACATAAAGGGCTAAGGAAGGAACACGGGTGGGTTTTAGTCAGAAGATTTCCCATCCTCAAAAAAAAAAAAAAAATTAGTTTCATAATATTACAGCATATTGCTATTAGAAATGTTGTATTGAGATTTCCTTGTAAAACAGTGTTTTTGCCGCGAAGCATCTTTGCTATGTTGACAATAGCAGGCGGTTAAAACTTATCATTGAACGTGCAAAGACGCGAAGAGTTCAAGGTAAAATTGACTTTAAATAAAATAAGATACAGCAAGATGATGTAAAAGGGTGCAGAATACCATTTACTTCTGGTCATCAAGAAAAATAATGCATATTTTAATACAAAACTCAAATATTTATATAATAATGTCATTTAATAATTTTTATTTTATAACTGATTTAATAGTTTTTAATAATTAATAATTTGTATGTCATTATTAGCCTAACAGTCAGGACGGATTTTTCAATCATGTGATAACTTTATTCGTGGAATAACTTTAAAATGTTGACAGTTATTTCATAAAAAAAACTGTCAAACGTAAATTTTAATCCTCGAATAAAAGTTATCTGGCGATGAAAAAGTCAGCCTTAAATCGTTTACTATTTGTGTTCGTGTGTTGTCATAATATACCTAACAGTGTTTTCTTTTGTCTTACAGGTAAAGCAACAATAGCCAAATGCTTGTGATGTTAGCTGGTGGCCGATTGGCTGTGAGTTTGATTCCAGTCTCAATAATTAGAATATACAATTACGCTTTATTTCAAATGCTTAAAAAATAACCATACGTATCAATAGAACCTTATTGCGGGCAGTCATCGATGACCATTAGGTAAACTATTTCTCAAATTATCATAATCATAGGTTAAGTACTTGGGTCACTGGGTCACGGTGGACCTTACTGATGACGTAGACGTTGAGAGGGAACGAAGGGAATTGGCTGTCCGCGGGAACATGCTGGCTCACAGGTTTAAACAGTGCCCTAATGAGGTAAAGTGCACAATGTTCAGAGCATACTGCCAATCGTTTTATTTGTACACCCTGTGGCTACACGCAGCAGACACTCAATGCCCTTTGTATAAGTCAGTCATTCAGTATAATAAGGGTTTTAGGATATTGTTGGGGCTGCCGAGATGCTGTAGTGCGTCTGGCATGTTTATGGAGGCTCGAATTGATGGTTTTCATGCTATCATGAGAAAGGGAGCGGCCTCCATATTCCATCGTATCCGAGCAAGCTCTAACAGCGTTTTGAAAGTAATAGCAGACCGTTCAGACGGTCCTTTTCTTGGACACTGGATCGCACTCCACATCTCTATTTAATTTCGTTTGTTTTGCATTTTTGTGGTTTACTAACTTTGTTCTTAAGTAGGTACTTACTAAGACAAATATGGATGTTCTCTGAAATAAAGTTATTATTGGAACGAAGTTCCTTATCTCGCGTTGCGAAAGGGGGCTAGACGGAAAAAATTAAGACCAAAAGTTGGAACGACACTTTTTGCTATAGTTGTAAGCCGAGCGGCGTGCGCGTATTTCTCTGTCTGTCTCTCTCTCTCTCTCTCTCTCTTTGAACTTCGTTCCATCCGGGTATCCCTTGACATCTCTCAAGTTTTTATTAATATAATCATGAAATAGTGTAGTAGGATACAGTAGTGGGATATAATATTCCCACTACTGAGAAACCTCCTCTCAGTGGAAGGGGATTATTTAGGGACTTATTATAGATTTATTCAATAATAAACTTTTGCCCGCGGCTACGCGATGTTGAAAAATTTCCCACGGGGACGTACTGCCTTAGTTAAAAGTACCCTATGTGTTAAGCCAGGTTACGAACTATTTTGTGTGCCAAATTCGATGCTAATACGTTCCGCTATTCCGGAACATAATATCCAGACAAACGGACGAAAATTCTCAAAACTATACTTTCACTATCAGACTCATTCCCACATCATCATCATCATCATTCACAGCCTGACTTTCCCCACGTCTGGGCATATGCTTCTCTTTTCTTGTGCCAATTCCCACGCTCCTGTGCCAGCCTCATCCAAGTTTTGCCCACGATGGCAACAATGTCATCTGCTCATATGGCCGCCGGACCACCATCATCTCGTCTTCCACTGCTGCTCCGTCACAGCATTACTCTACCTGTCATCACTGCACCTTACCACGTGTCCTGCCCAACTTCATTTGAGTTCCATTCGTTCCCACACCTTATAGCTTTGCAGCTTTGACTTCGTTACTATTAAATTTTGATCGTTTTAATCCTTAAAAGGGGTATATGTACTCATCATTATGAACAACTTTTACTACGGGACCAACCCTGAAATCGTGAAAAAAAAAAATCAATTGATTTGATGTTGAGATTCAAATCAATGGAGGATTTTGACGGCACGGTTGGCGCAGTGGTTAAGCGATTGACTGCTGCGCTGCGTGTCGCGGGTTCGATTCCCGCACGGAACAAATATTTGTATGACCTACATGTATTTGTTCCGAGTCTGGGTGTTTTTCTATCTATAATATGTATGTATTTACAAAAAAAAATGTATATAAGTAGTTTATCAGCCATCTTGTTACCATAACACAAGCATTAGGTTGCTTAGCTTGGGACTAGGTGGCGCTGTGTGAAATGTCCAGGGATATTATTATTATATTATTAATTGATCCATAGATTTATGTTCGCATAACTCGACCTAATGTATGGATCAACTGTTATTTTTTTCAGTTAAGTTGTTCATGATGATGAGTACAATGACCCCTTTTAAGGATTAAAACGATCAAAATTTAACGGTGTAGTAGATTGCTTGTTGGGTCAGACGAAAGTGACTCCGTAGCTTTCCTGTGAGATATTGATGTTTAATCACATCTCGTTAGAGCGGAATCGACCCCACGTGTTGGCAAATGGCTAGATATGTATAGATCTACTAGACTTACATACTTGACTGTATAACTAACACCGCGTTTCCGCACATAAACAAGTTGTCATGTTTGTTTTCAACATGTCTTGTAACGTACTTTTCAAAAGCATGTCTTGTTTAAAACAATATGATTGTGTCATATACATATTGACGTTGGCATGTCTCGATAACTATTTTCTTCAAATATTTGACAAATCTATTTATGTACGTGGTGTGTGTAGTTAGACCAAAAACAACCAGTCTTACCAAGGGGTATCGTATAACACAGTAACTAGGTTGTGGAAGTCAGATAGGTAGTCGCTCCATGTTAAATACTGGTATTCAGCTGCATCTGGTTAGACTGGAAGCCGACCCCAACATAGTTGTGAAAGGGCTAGGCTAGATGATGATGATGTAGTTAAATTAAATTTCAACCTTATTATCAGACACCTACTTATGTAATACTAGAAGGTCAATTCCCATAGTTAAAAACGTTTAAAATCTAGTCGCAATCTTATCTCAGCAACAATTAAAGTCGAAAATCCAATAACATTTTTGACAGATTGAGATTCAAATGCGGCTGTTCTTTAAAATATGGGAATACTCGGGTGTTTCCTATTACAGTTACAGCAGCAAAATCAGCCTATACTGTTCGCACTGCTGAATCTCAGGCCTCCTCTCTTTGTGAGGAAATAATCCACCATACGGGCCCAGTGCGGGTTGGTGGATGTCACATGTCTGCCAACTTTTGGTTCTAGGACATGCCGATTTCCTCAAGATGTTTACCTTCACTGTTTTGAGAACAGTCATGATGACATAATTCTACTGTTAGTGTGTTACGCAATTACCCCGCTGTATAAATAAATAAGTGTAGTGTGGTGTGGTGTGGTGTGTGTGTGGTGTTGTGTAGTGGGGTGTGTGTGTGTGTGTGGTGTAGTGTCGTGTGTGTGTGTGTGGTGTAGTGTGGTGTGGTGTGGTGTGTGTGGTATGTGTGTGGTGTGGTGTGGTGGGGTGTGTGTGTGTGTGTGTGTGGGTGTGTAGTGTAATTCGACTTCTACAGAGGTAGAACCGAAACCATGTCATATCCTCTCTCCCTAAACACCTAATTGGTCTTTAATAGCTCTGAAACCATTTCAATGAGCATAAAAACGATTTGGGTCAAACACATTGACTGAATGGGTACAGGACATTAAACCTATCTATATGCTAATCACTCCTGAATAAGAGGGTGGCTAGCAATTGTCTTTTAGTTTCAAAGACGGTATTTACTTAGGAAGGTTTGTTCGGGGTTCTTTTTTTTTCGTGTGGAGAGTTTAGTGTGAGAGTTGGTGATGGTTGGTTTGGTTGGTTGTTGGGTTGGCTTAAAAGCTTGACTAAATAGTGTTCGTGAGGTTTATAAACTGTACACACTAGTAACCAAACAGAATGGTTTTGTATAAAACAGGTTTTGAGGTACATACATGCAGGGTTTCGAACCGGTACCAAAAGTACGAATCATAGATATAGGATAGAAGGAGATATACCCTGTAGTTGAAAATGTATCAGAACTCCATGTCGCTAAGACGATCCTACTACCGCGCCACTACTACATATGTAGTTCAGTAAAAGCGATAGATCAAAGTCGCGCACACACTTGCAATTCATAAATCAGAACATACCACACAACCAATTATAAGCCTTAACTCATCAAACACAGCGTTCATTTACCATGCACCGTACAACTTACTTACACAAAAACATCTGTCGCTATCGTTGTGCTGTGCAAAAGCCATATAATTCACATATAGGTACGCTAGTGATTGACTAAATCGGAAAGTTATCGATTCTCCCATTTATTATTATACTTAAAAAAAGTTGGGGTTCTGAAAATAAAATAAATAAAAAACGTTATTTCCTGAAAATATTATATTATAAATCAATACAAAATTATTTATCTGTCGATAGCCTTCGTTAGTGGATCTGCACAGCCACATCACTAACTAGCCGCAAGGAGCAGCGGCCGTATCATGCGATGCAACGCATAAATAAAATATCGTTTTGTGATTTTTACATTGCTTGTCTAGTCACTTAGCGACATATTTGGGTTGTGGTTAAGGAGCAATGTATTATTTTACAATTTGTTGTTTTTCATGATTTTAAAAGACCAATATAGTAAAATACTAATATGTATATATGGTAAGTGATTCCAAGATTTACAAAATTTTGGTTTTGGCTTCGGTTTTTACAAGAAACCATTATATTCACCATTATATATTTTTTCACGATCACGGTCGAAAGCGCACTACATAGTCAGTAGTCGCATAGACATGGTCGTAGTAGTTACATAGACATGGTCAGTCATGGTCGGTCTAGGCAAATGGCCGTCTCCGCGAACTATGTAGTGCGCTTTCGATCGTGATCGTGAAAAAATATATAATGGTAAATATAATGGTTTCTTGTAAAAACCGAAGCCAAATGTTCAAACATGCCGCGACGATACAGACTAGACCATCAGTATACTGACGCCCCCTTGCCACTTCTCCTGTTTTTTACATTTCTATGGTAGGTACAGATTCTATACTGACTTGTACTAAGCGGTTTTTGCTATTTCGGAATCTGGGTACCGGTTCTAGACTGGTACTGGTACTCCACCTAACAAGTACCGCTACCAAATTCAAGTACCCGCCGCGTAGCACATATCTCGTATTTGTATCTTGAAGCTATTTTTCGAATACTTATTCACTAACCGTTTTACTTACTATAACTGTTTTCTCACTCTAAATTATAGAAATACTAGCTGCGCCCCGCGGTTTCACCCGCATAAGTTTCGATCGCGTGGGGATATTGGGATAAAAAGTATACGCGGGTGAAACCGCGGGGCGCAGCCTGCTAGTACTAAATAAACTAAAAGAAAATTAAAATGAAACAGTATAGACTCATCATAAAATCAACATTAAAATCCTAATAACAATAATTATTATTTGTTTTTGCATGAAAGACTTGCCTTGGCTCGATCTACGTGCTTCTGGTACCCGTACTCTAATACTGTTTCCTATTTTTGCAGCTGGAAATTTTGTGTTGGAACGTTTTAACATTTTTTCAGCTTGCCTCTGTTGCACGATCGAAGAGAAAGACGTTTAGCCTAAGTTATTTTTGAAAATTTATTACATTTATTGGTACTAAGGTTACATTATTAATAATCACCGATAAATGTGATTAACTTATTACTTTTACCTCGACTTTCGCTAATTATTAATAATGATAGACAATTATTAATAATTTTAAATTAATCACACTTACCGTAACATATACATAAATATATTACTGTAGTAAGTATAGAGGTGCGGGTTGTGCGTCAGCTAACAAAAAAAAAACCATGAAACCGGCACCCTCTAAAACCATGAAAACAACACCCATGACGAAAAATTTGAAAGTTTCTGTCCCATAGACATTCTTGACGTAGTTTAAAAAGTGCTTAAGAATTTTCTACCGGCAGCAAAAGAAAAATATCATAAAAAGTGCCATTCTTGTAAGTAGATGCTTGTGGTAGTTCAGAAAAAGACGCTATCCACCTTAGCGCACTTCGGGAATTCAATATATCAGAAATAGTTTAAAATTCACTTACAGTACGACGAAGAAGCATCGGCAAAATTCGCCGAACACGAACATTTTCGAGCGAAGTGCGACTTGACTTGAAACGAAGTTGCAGAAACTGACAGCAAAAAGAGCTAATATCGTTAGAGACTCTTGAGAAATTGCTATTGGTAGATCGATCAGTACCTTGAATAAATAAATACCGTTCATTTCATTCAGGTAAAATCTATATTTTTGACAACACGGTTAGCGCAGTGGCTGAGCGATCGGACTGCTGCGCTGCGTGTCGTGGTTTCGATTCCCGCACGGAACAAATATTTGTAAGTCCTACATGTATTTGTTCTGAGTCTGGGTGTTTTTCTATCTATAATATGTATGTATTTACAAAAAAAAAATTATATAAGTAGTTTATCAGCCATCTTGTTACCATAACACAAGCATTAGGTTGCTTAGCTTGGGACTAGATGGCGCTGTGTGAAACGTCCAGGGATATTATTGTTATTATATTAAATAAAATAACATTTCGCAATTATTATTACAGTATAGAACAGCTGACCTAGTCTGAAAAGCAGTCTTACCGAGGGGTATCGTATTACCCAGTAACTTGGTTGAGTAGGTCAGATAGGCAGTCGCTCCATGTAAAATACTGGAATTCAACTGCATCCGGTTAGACTGGATGCCAACCCCAACATAGTTGGGAAAAGGCTGGGAAGATGATAATGAGAACAGCTGCCTCAAAGTGTTTAGGATGTAGCGGTATCTACAACGCCACATGCGAACAACGCGTCATACTGACGTCACGCAAATCCCGCATCTCGCAAGCAGAGTTTACCGCGCAATTAGCATATATACAAACTTCCCAGCATCAATCGTTGGGCAATTGCCCGCTAGACACAACACCCGTCTGGTCGGAGGATCCTCCCTTTTCTATGGAGGATGAGTGAATTTTACACCCTGTTCCTCATACCTCCATAAGGAAAAGGCTAGGCTGATGATGAATTCATAGATCAGAATAAAAAAATCGGTCACCTTGCCGGAATATAAATCATCACCATCTGCCTAGCCTTTTCCCAACTATGTTGGGGTCGGCTTCCAGTCTAATCGGATGCAGCGGAATACCAGTATTTTTACATGGAGCGACTGCCTATCTGACCTCCACCTTGCCAGAATATAAATGCCAGTAAAATTGTACAATAGTATGCAAGTGTCTTGCGAACCATCCATGTTAGGTATCACCATTTAGACACCCACACACACCATTTTGACGTTCAAAAGTGCCTTTTGCGTGCCTATTTGAAATAAATGATTTGACTTTGACTTTGACATTCTAATGGATATTCCTGGCTTTAATACAAAACATTTCAACACGAATGTAACAAATGCCATAAAATATTCATAACAAATGCCTTAAAATATTCATACTTAAGTCATGGCAGTGGTTTGTAAATCGTCGGGTATGTCGTCAATTTCAACTCAACTATCGTTGTCGAATATAAATTGTAGAGAAACGATAAGCTACATTCGAAACGATTATTTTGAATTAAAACAAACGGTGTTTAGACGAATAGAACGCCAAGCAAACTACTGGTAAGGTTGTGATAAGAAAGGCAAGTAAATTTTATGTAATATCGTTTTAGAACGCTGTAGACTAGTCAAGTCTACAATGTAAGCCGAAAATGCAAAAGTAGTTTATGCAAATTATTTTATTTCGCATTAACCTACATTGGCACTTTAAAACGTCAGGATCCAGGCACAGTTTATTTTAAATGACAAGGAGCTTGTAAAAAAAAAATCCGCTATCCGCGGTTTAAAAAAAATCATAATGTTGTTAGGTATGAGAAGTCAGTGCAGTTGACAACACGGTTAGCGCAGTGGCTGAGCGATCGGACTGCTGCGCTGCGTGTCGCGGGTTTGATTCCCGCACAGAACAAATATTTGTAAGTCCTACATGTATTTGTTCTGAGTCTGGGTGTTTTTCTATCTATAATATGTATGTATTTACAAGAAAAAAAAATGTATATAAGTAGTTTATCAGCCATCTTGTTACCATAACACAAGCATTAGGTTGCTTAGCTTGGGACTAGATGGCGCTGTGTGAAATGTCCAGGGATATTATTATTATAGTGTAGGCCTGTCAATAAGTGGGTACCAGAAGAACAATGCCCGTAATTAAAAACATTAAAATTCACAATTGCCTAACAGCGACAATTATCTTACATTTTTTACAACTTTTATACAACGTCTAAAATTCGTAAAACAGCACGCCTCGACGATTGCAGTTACCTCTGTGGACGCGCGTCGCCCGTTTGTATGCACACTAATGCATCCAACACTCTTCTACAATGTTAGCTAATCTACTAGTAGTTACTTTCAATTCAGTAACCAAAGTTAGTTAAACTTCAGAACTAAGGAAAAGTTTTAAGTACCTAAGTATGATCTTAACTACCCATCTTCTTGCAAGTCATACAGTGCAGCTTATGTTAGGTGCAAGAATAAGGCCACTCTTCATAAAGCTATTATTATTTAGGTATGAAGTCTTATCTACGCCAAGAGACTTTTATACAGGGTTATTTTTTTTGCCAGTATTCATAATTTACGTGGAGATTCTGTAAAAATCTCACCATGAAAACTCAAGTGAAGTGAGCTTGATGTGAGTTGTCAGTAGTGTCAATCCCTAGCATTATTTAGAATGACAGCTCACTCCACGGTCATTTCACCTAAGTTTTCACGGTGAGATGGTTACAGAATCGCACTGCTGGAGTGAAGACCGCGTATCGGCAAGCGTTGTGTGGGACGCCCCCATCTAGTTGGAAGAACGAATTAAAGAAGGTGGCTGGGATGGACTGGATGCGGAAGGCGGAGGACAGGGTATTGTGGCGCAGCCTGGGAGAGGCCTATGTCCAGCAGTGGACTGCGATAAGCTGAGTTGATTGATTCATAATTTCTAAACTACAGTACTCTAATTGCGTAACACTCGATCAATCGGAATCTGAATAATTTTGAAGCAAATTGCTAATCCATTGCTTCATAATTTCGAAAATTTTTCGTCGGTTAATATAAAAGAAATTATCTGTTCCATATATTTTGACCGCGTCCCGTGCGCCCGGGTCCGTGGCTAAATAATAACAGCCGCACAGGTCGATCGGTCAGGTGAAGCTACGCTTGCCGCGGTTGGTCTGTGGATGGGTGACCATCTTTACATACTGAGACCCCTCCGTGCCTCGGAAAGCACGTTAAACCGGCCGTCCCGGCTGTCATTCGTGGATCTTTGACAGTCGTTACGGGTAGTCAGAAGCACGAAAGTCTGACAACCAGTCTTACCAAGGGGTATCGTATTACCCAGTAACTGGGTTGTGGAGGTCAGATAAGCAGTCGCCATGTACTGGTATTTTTAAATTATAATAATTTACAAAATACTGGTATTCAGCTGCATCCGGTAAGACTGGAAGCGGACCCCAACATAGTTGGGATAAGACTAGGCAGATGATGATGATGTAGGTATTGCACTTTTCTATAAAATAGCTGTTTTTTTTTCATAACTGACTTAATATTTATACGTTTAGAATCATGTGCTGAATTCATGATTACAGTTTACGCGTCCACCTTCTATGTTATAGCCGGGCTTTTATCTACAAATCCATTAAAGTAATAAATATTTCAATCCCAAAAACGAAGCAAAACTGCTTAACAGAATAACATTTTCAACACAATCAGAGCAGATCCTTTTAACCCGTACGTGCTAACTCGCGTGGATTGAGAGTTGGCTCGTTCCCGTCATAAAATGCGCTATGAGAAAACAGTTTACGATGCCAGAGAGCCGTAAAATGGCTCAACTATGTCCTTCACTGCATTTCTTGATATATATCATAATGGTTATCTTTTTCAAACTATGTAGTTTTTAGTATTCTTCTTCTCTTGTATTGGTTCGAACTACTTGCGAATAGCTCATGCTGTGGTCAGGGCTTGGAACCGGTACCAAAAGTACAGGTTTGACAACGACCAATTGGAACCGTGAATAGTAATAATAGCTTCTGACGTTTCATAAGTGCCTATGTTGGTTTATATGAAATAAAATATTTCGATTTTGATTTTGCATCGGTGCTTAGCGGTTCTTGCCATATTGGTATCTGGGTACCGGTTCCAGCCAGATACCGGTCCTAAACCTAGTAAGTTCCGGTACCAAATCCAGGTTCCCGGCGGGTACCACAAATATCATAATATTTGTACGAGGAATCTTGTACGTTTGGCAGCCTTGTTGTTATTTTTCTAATGCATTCTATGTTCTATGTTATGGGTTTGGTTTCCGCACTTAGTCCTTCAGGTGGACCATTGTGCGTGAGCCATGGTGGCCGTCGGTGGTTATTCCAACCAGCCCACCTCCCTCCAGAAGCTTATTAGGTCCCCTGGTCTGTCGAGAACGTCCGTGTAGGATCCGGGGTTCTAATGCCTTTTAACTATCCTTTTTACTTAGGTAATCTTAGAAAATATTTGTTTGGTATCGGTTTTCGTACCGGTGCAGTACCCATATTGATTAGAAATACCAATAGTACAGGTACTTCTCTGGTAACGGACTCTGATGCGCACTCTGTAACCAAGTATTCAGCACATGATGTTAGACCCCTAGCATAGAAATTTTTCGTCGATTACAAAAAAAAAACTTGAGAGGTGTCAAGGGACACCCAGATGGAACGAAGTTCAAAGAGAGAAAGAGAGAGACAGACAGAGAAACACGCGCACGCCGCACGGCTTACAACTACCTATAGCAAAAAGTGTCGTTCCAACTTTTGGTCTTAATTTTTTCCGTCTAGCCCCCTTTCGCAACGCGCGATAAGGAACTTCGTTCCAAAAATCAACTGTTTTATAGAAAACGCAATACCTACGCGGTCAAAATGTATGGAACAGCAATTATTTTTATTTAAAATAATCGTGTACTGAATCCATGGTAACCGGTTTCGGGTCTCTCTCTCTCTCTCTATTTACAAAGCAGTTCTCGGAATTTAGTTTTCTGTTAATTTTATCAGTCTTTCGATAACAAGTTCGTTTCCGCGAAATGCTACCAATATAATCGTTCGGAAATCGTCGTGAGCGTTTGCAGTAAAGGTTTTATTTACCTCGATTTATTGCACCTATTGCCTTAGCAGCTAAACTTCAGATAATACGAGGAGTTTATCAGCAGAAGCAAAGCATTTTGATTATTATGATACTAGAAGTCAATCAGTCTGCCAGTATTCTGGGCACTTTTCCGGATAACAGCAAATATGCGGACGAGTACTTCGACGCTTAAGTGTCCTTTTGTTATTGTATTTATTTGTATAGTTAGTTAGTTAGTCATTTAATTTAATACCTATTGTAAATAGTAAGTTGTGTTATATAAATAATAATGTCCAGGGATATTATTATTATTATATATTATAAATAAATTTATTATACACATAAATCTTCCGGAATAAATTCTTAAAATGTTGTTGAAAACTGCATCAAAATCCAGTTCGTAGTTTAAAAGAACAACGCGGTCACACAGACAGACACTTTAATTTACAATGTGCATATTTCTTATTTCTTTACACTTCCTCTTACAAAAATTCTCTAACAGCCACAGCCTAAAAATACAGCAACAATTCCATGAAGGACCAGCCTTGAAACTCCTGTCTATTCACGCTCATGCACATAGATAACTAAATTTATAGTAACAGGCAGTGCCCCAACGTCGCCGCCATTTTGCAATTCAAATTCGTGTATCGTTCCATTCAGTGATACCCACAGACCTTGAGGTACTAAATTTTTGCAATCTGTGTAAATATTATTTTGTGCCATGATTTTTTTTTTTTGCGGAAGGGATCGCATTTGTTATGCTGATTATGTTTTATTTTATTTATTCAATGTTGTGTTTGTTTTGAGTACGGGTTGGGAAAATACAGATTTTTAAGTAGATTTTGTATACTGCTCATTCATTTTCTCTTTCGGTTTTTATACAATAGAAATCGACATACTTAACCAAAAAAAAACGGGTTGCTCTCCGGGAGTGCCGGCAGAAGTGAAAACATGAATATTAACGTTGTACATTTTTGATATTTTGGAATGCGGTCTACTCTCCCTCCGTCTTACGAATTTTCGATCAGGTCACGTGTCCTGACGCGAGCTTTGTCTAACGAATTTTCGATCAGGTGACGTGTCCTGACGCGAGCTTAACATTTTTTACCCATCACAAAAAACTCTCCCTCCGTCTTACGAATTTTCGATCAGGTCATGTATCCTGACGTGAGCTTAACATTTTTTATCCATCACAAAAAAGTGCACACCGCCGCTAAAGAAGTTTTCACTTCAATAAATCATCATCTGCCTAGCATTTTTCCATGTTGCAGTTGGCTTCCAGTCTAGCCAAATGCAGCTGAGTACCAGTAATTTGTATGGAGCGACTGCCTATCCGACCGCTACAACCCAGGTACTGGGGAATTACGATACTCCTGGGCAAGACTGGTTGACGCACCTTCATGCTTCTGACAACCCGTGACGACTGTGAAAGATCTGCGAATGACAGTCGGGACCAACGGCTTAACGTGCCTTCCATAGCACGGAAGGGTCTCGGTATATAATGGATGGTCACACTTCCACAGACCGGCATTGTTTTTTTTTATTTATTATAAGGACTTTTACACATTGTGCATACCAGTCCCATTATACTCTAACCACATTACGGTGGCACGGTTGGCGCAGTGGTTAAGCGATTGACTGTTGCGCTGCGTATCGCGGGTTCGATTCCCGCACGGAACAAATATTTGTATGACCTACATGTATTTGTTCTGAGTCTGGGTGTTTTTCTATCTATAATATGTAAGCATTTACAAAAAAAAAAAAAAATGTATATAAGTAGTTTATCAGCCATCTTGTTACCATAACACAAGCATTAGGTTGCTTAGCTTGGGACTAGATGGCGCTGTGTGAAATGTCCAGTCTCACTGCCAATAGCTTATACAACAAAATATAAAAATAAAATTTACTTCGGTGCCAATAATTCAAACCGACACTTTGCTATCTTAGAATTGGGTTGACTAAGCATCACATTGAATGTGCCAACATCTAGTCTGTTTAATTCAAAGGCATTTGCAAGACATGTTCTCCCAGATTCAAATCGGACACATTACAGCAATAAATGATATAGATCCTTACAGATGCCACAATCTTCACAGTTTGGTGAGTCAGTCTTCCTAATCATAAAATTAAATTTATTGCATAGTATGTGTCCAGATCTGATAGTCTGTGAGCTGTAACAATCAGTTTTCTATTTAAGTTAGTGTTTGCGCACCAGGGGATATGAAGGGACTGGCACTGAATGGTTTTGTACCATATTCCTTTTTCTACCGACTTTGGCAAACGTTGCTTAACCTTGAAATTCGTAACGTGTGACTGATTTTATTTAGCCACGAGCTCCTCCATATCAACAATAATAATAATAGCCTCCCGATCGATTTCGGTCACAGTGGCCAATCTTAACGGAGATTAGCCAGGTATCCAGGAGATATTATAGTGCACAAGTGTGTGCGTAAACACAGGTGCACTCTCTGTTCCTTTACTCTCATAGTCTGATGGGACGGCAATCCGACACGACCGGGGAGAGATCAGGCGCAGGACCAACGGTTTTACGTGCTTTCCGAGGCACGACCGCCAACTTCCAAGCTCCGGAATGTTACTAATAAAATCCTATTGAAAACCTAATAACACTTTATCTGATCTGGGAATCGAACCCAGGACTCCACGCGCAACAGTCACGATTGCAACCACGAGACCAACGATAATAATGCTAGCGAAACATACTCGTATTCAGAGTTTCACATTTCAGTAACAGTCACAAATTCACAACATTCACAACAAATTCAAGAGCAGTAACAACGTCAGCTACAGCTCTAAAGTGTGACGTATGTATGTTAAATCTGCGATATATTGCTAATATAAACTGGTTTTGACAAACGAAAAAGGTCCACTTAAAGGAGTATATATTATTTATTTACTGGATCTCCAACAGAGGCTATACAAATACATGCATGTTTACAAAAACATGTTTGCCGCATGTCAGATGACAATTGAGCTAAGAGCACCACCGATTGGGTCCTACTTAATGAACGACGCCTTCGCGGCAGACCAAGACGAAGATGGCAGGATGACCTTGAATCCTACCGTAAGGACTGGCCGGTGCTCGCAAAAGACAGAATTGTGTGGAAAAGGGAGAAAGGGGCTTTTCCCTGCAGTGGGACAATACAGGCTAGTTAGATTAGATTAGACTAGCTACGCCCCGTGGTTTCACCCGCATAAATTTCGATCTCATGGGAATATCGAGATAAAAAGTATCCTATATGTTAATCCTGGTTATAAACCATCTGAGTGCCAAATTTCATCCAAATCCGTTCAGTAGTTTTTGCGTGAAAGAGTAACAAGCATCCATCCATCCATCCATACAAACTTTCACGTTTATAATATTAGTAGGATTATAAAAATAAGGACAATCCAAGTCTGCGCTTCGAACTATAGGAGACCACGTCATTCACTTCTAGGTAATCTAGGTCGATACAATAAGTTTAACAAGAACGAAAACATTAAAATAAATCAAAACACGAAAATCATACAAAGGAAAACAAAATGAAGGATATACATATAACATAACAACACGCCTATTATACTCGAAAGATTAGAGGTTTTCGCCAGAGTGACTCTATTGTCATCAACTGGGCAATCCAGAGAGGTGTTCGCGGCTCGTCTACAATCTGTCCTTGCCGGTGTGACTGATCCTTAAGTGAAATAATAATAATAATATCCCTGGACATTTCACACAGCGCCATCTAGTCCCAAGCTAAGCAACCTAATGCTTGTGTTATGGTAACAAGATGGCTGATAAACTACTTATATACATTTTTTTTTGTAAATACATACATATTATAGATAGAAAACCACCCAGACTCGGAACAAATACATGTAGGTCATACAAATATTTGTTCCGTGCGGGAATCGAACCCGCGACACGCAGCGCAGCAGTCAATCGCTTAACCACTGCGCCAACCGTGCCGTCGCCAAATGGTCAAAGTGTGTAGTTATAAGGTTATTTTTTAGTATATAATTTGTATTTAACAAGCGTTTCTCGCCATCAAACTCGAAAGTTTGGCGAGTAGAATTGTTAAAACAACAAAATAATGTGTTTGAGGATAATAAAAAAAATAAAAAACTTCTGGCTGCAACTGAAAAATCTCTTATGGATAACCCCAATAACACATAGAAGTACCCATTCTTAAGATTTTTTTTACTAAAGGCCTGACTAACAGAGTCCAGAGGGGCAATTCTCGTAATTTTAAGAACGTTCACAGTCTGATCTCAGTCTCAATCTGTCAAAAATAATTCTAATTACATTAATTTTTTTTATTACATTTTGACAAGTTTTTGACATATGTTTGTCGCCGAGATGAGACTGCGACTAGATTTCGAACGTTTTAAATTACGAGAATTGGCCTTCAGATATTCATTCATTTGCCTACTCCTAAACGTCGCAATAATACCACCAAAACAACCTTAATATCTAAACATAAATGGAAGACAACACAAGATATTTACATACGGATTTAATTAATAAATTAATTACTGTAGCAATAAATCTGTCAAGTCATAATGGATACCTGTGGACTATGGAGTAAATTAATTGTAATGTAAGTAACTAGAGATCCACCCATTTAATTACATAATATACTAGTATTTACACAGAACTGTCGGAGGTACAACAGCTGAGAACTTATGAGAAACTCAAAATAAACAGGGTGGCCGGGACATCAACGTGCAAACTGTAACCATGAATTCAGCACATGATTCTAGACCCACTAGGGAAAAAGTTTTCGTCGGCTATAAAAACAAAAACACTTTTTCGTCGGCTATAAAAAAAAAACATTTTTTTCAGAAAAGTGCAAATCAAATCAAAAGTCATTTATTCAAATTAGGCTGAGAATCAGCACTTTTCGAACGTCAAAATTATAAAAGACAGTCCCCCAAAAACGCCCGCCCTTCACCACTTCCTAGAGCTATCGCTGGGAAGAAGTGGCGCAACAAACTCCCCAGCAGCACAACTGTCTGTTCAGTTAGAAAATACTTGATACTTGATTGTAGGTATACAATACTAGGTGTTAAGTAATTAACATTACAAGGCACAGAACATAAAATTAAATTATTTGCCATATGTCAGCTAGCTACACCACTAAACCAACAAATATAATAAAAATTATACGTACTCAAGCTAAAAAATAATTAATTAAAATTAACATGTAAATAAAAACTTACTTCCTTAATAAAAGCCTCCAGGCATAAATGGCGTGACAGCTTACATATTTATGCATTGCTGGGTTATGGTGCAATACCTACGCGGTTAAAATGTATGGAACAGTAAATTCTTTTTTAATAACTGAAGACAAATACCTGTATAAATGTAATGTCTGTATATAAATATTTTTATATAAATTTTTATATAAATATAAAAATGTTCCCAACGAACACATAACTTGTACAATAATAATTTGTAGAGAAGAGTATATGTCTCCTGAGCTTACCTCCCTCCTTCGACGCTTTATTTTCTTTTGTCGATTTGGCACGAGCTCACCCGTACTAATAAATCCATGTCCTCATAAAAGCTTCTGCTAAGTACTTAGTAGGGAGACAAACTGCCCAGAGCTCTTCAAAACTTCTTAATTATTGATATATATATAATATATATTGTTTTTTTTTTTCTATAAATTGGTTAAAAAGACACATTTAGACGTCAAAAGTAAATTATATTTTAAAACTAGATAAGGTTGGTGTTTTCTATCCGACTACTCTGAGAAGACCGCAACCAACTCAGAGGTCACACACTTTCAATGACAATTGTAGGGGTTTGAAGGAAATCCATAATCCATTGCTTCAAAGGTTTAAAAAATTTGTCTGCTCAACAATATAAATAACGCAATGAACGTGTGTGAACTGTCAAAATGAAAGACATTGCGATCAATTGTCATTATAAGTGTATTTCGCAATTACCCCACAGATATATTCGTGGTCAGGCCATATGAGGATATGATATGATGAGACGAAGGGACGAGCTTGACAAAATAAACGACCAGTGGTCCACTTTAGCCCTGGATCGAAAGAGCGGGATGTCATGGGGAGAGGCCTTTGCCCAGCAGTGGGGTGATGCAGGCTAACAGTAGTATCAATAACAGGCCATATGAGGACCATACAGATTAGTGAATGATATTGTCTTTTGAAGAAAGAACCACACAGCAATGCGATTCTGTAACCATCTCACCGTGAAAAATTAGGTGAAGTGAGCGTGCAGTGAGCTGTCATTCCAACTAATGCTAGGGATTAACACTATTGACAGCTCACTCTAAGCTCACTTCACCTAACTTTCACGGTGAGATTTTTACAGAATCACACTGCTGATTTAGTGGACTGCAACATTCAGTGCACTCATTTGTTAGTAATCGCGTAAATGACACCACACATCCTTTGCATTGACCTCAACACCAGTGCTCTCAAAACGGTAAAGGAAACCGGCATGTCCTATCCTAGAACCGAATATTCGAAGATATATATGACATCTAACAACCCGCACTGGGCCCGCGTTGTAGATTACAGCCCACTCCCTCTCGAAGAGAGGAGGCCTGTGTCCCAGCAGTGGGAACATTATAGACTAAATATGCCTATGCGTAGACCAACTCAAAAAATACGAAACAACATTTTATCCTATAACGACCACTTAGTATTAAATATTAAACGAAGTACTTCATAATACACGTAAATCCTACTTACCGCCACGCTAGGTGATACACCCTTAGATTTTCGTAAAGGAATGAAACCGGGCTGTTAAGAATCCGTATTAATACTTGTCATGCGAATTTTCTTTCTCAGCGCTGTCCTTAAAAACATTTTTAAGCCCCTTATTTACATATAAATAACAATTTACCCTGATTCTTTCTTCGTTTCAACGCTTTTTCATGTTAATATGGTAATTTTTAGGTGAATGACTTCTTTATTCGTTATTAGAGTAGGTATTAGTAATGGCCGAAAAAATCTTTTAAACACTGAAAACATATTTAAAATTAAATTCAAAGCATTCGCAAGAAAAACTTCACTCCCCTTCACTAATTAAGCCAGTCCACAATTTTTAATAAACGTATTGCACAACGCATCAAGACTGGAATCCGTGCACATAGAGTATAGAACATTCATGGAATACAAAAACTCTGGATTAATGAGTGCAATAAAGCCTTCTGCATCGTGAAATGCAAAAAAATGCGCCATTCAGTTTCTAGGTCATGCCCGGAGAGGGAAATAGATCTTTTATCTTAAATGAATAACGGTTCGAAGAACTTTTTGTTCGATATTTCAAATTACGGGCCGTGATTGGGCCTTTAGTGGTCGCGTTCGGTGTTTTTGAATTTTGAAATAAGAGTGTCGATGTTCGAATTGTTTGAATTGGGATGGGATGTCGATAAAATGGCGGGTTTAAATTATGAGTTGTAACGGTTATTTAATACCTATTAAATGTTAATATGGATTCAAATTACCGATTAGGTAAAACCAACTATAGAGGGATTAGTATTTAATTGAAAATTGTGATTCTCGTATTGAATATTAAATATTGAATAATTTATGAATATATATTATTATTATGCAATGTGTTTATTAATGATTTTTAACAACGTGCTCCTAACGATGTTTGGATGCGCAACCATTTTTCTGCCATTGATTCTTTATGCAAAACATTTTCCTCGTCAAATTATAATTGACTAGCTGCGCCCCGCGGTTTCACCCACATAACTTTCAATCCCGTGGGAATTTCGGGATAAAAAGTATCCTATGTATTAAACCTGAAGGCCAATTCTCGTAATTTGAAACGTTCAAAATCTAGTCGCAGTCTCATCTCGGCGACAAACAAATGTCAAAAACTTGTCAAAATGTAAGGAAATTAGAGGATTTTTTTACAGATTGAGACTGAGATCAGACTTTGAACGTTCTTAAAATTACGAGAGTTTCCCCTCTGGTTATAAACTATCTGTGTGCCAAATTTCATCCTAATCCGTTCGACAGTTTTTGCGTGAAAGAGTAACAAACATCCATCCATCCATCCATACAAACTTTCTCGTTTTTAATATTAGTAGGATAGTAGGAAGTTAGATGATGCAATAGATAAGTATTAATAAAGGTTGGTCCTTGGTAGCTTTGGACAGGGAGAGGTGGAAAGAGAATATGGAGACTTTTGCCCTCCAGTAGGACATTAATGGCTAATAATAGTGTCTCCTCATCATTTCAAATTGTTTAAGGGGCCTCTGCGAGATGGTTTCGGCCCCTGGTATGTTTTCCAAAGGTTCGGGCCCCCAGGAGCCCGAGTTAAAGAAATATCCTCTAGAGTTAAATTCCCTAAATAATCCCTTTTATTATTTCGTCTTAAAACAACAAACAGCCCTATTCATTCAAAAACAATAGTACTACCTAAAAATACACTTTTATTCTTTCAGCTTAAAATATCAAGAACAAAAAGGCTCAAAAGCACAAAATAACAATGCGCGAAATACGCTGGTACAATATGCGCGAACGTATAATATGCCAGAACGTATAATATGCAAGAATGTATCAGCGTATAATAACAACGACTTTCATTCAAATAGGTTCTGAAATTCTGCACGAAATGGGAGAGAACATCGCATTTTTCCAAGCGAGTGTGTGTGTGGCTAGGAAATAAGCGGGCAACGCGTATCAAGTCCCTGTATTTTAGGTGAATCTCCTTTACATACCTTTAAGCAATGACCAATAACTCATTCTCTGAAACAAAGAAATAATAGTATAAGCACATGACTCGTAAAATAAATATTTTGTTAAAATGACCTTGACCTTGACCAAGAGTAGAACTGACCTTCGGCCATTACCTTTTAGTTTTCATGCTGACTTAATACATGCACTTTAATTTCTATCTAGGTAAGTTGTGCATCATCATTTGAATTAAGTTAATCCGGTCTGATAATTTTTTTATTTTTATTTTGCAACCATTACAAAAAAAAAACGCCTTCTTTTCGAAAATTGAGCTCATCTTAAGATCTCGTTCCTTTATGCCATTCAAAACAAACAACCTTTAAAAAGTGCCTTCCTAGATATTTCTTTAAGCAAATTCCTTTCATTTCTTTTCATTCAGTGCTACAAAAGAGACCTGCAAATGCCAGCGAGTCTTCATAAAAAGTCATTTATCTTTTAAATTTGTTGAAAACAATCCTTTTGTCGTTGATTGAATTTAATTCAATTCAATTGTTTAGGTCAACTGTTTCTGCTAGTAGTTCTCCGGGTTTTGGTATTGTTTTTCGGAAATAAAGAGGTCTGAGGCAGTGTTTGTATCTTGCATTTCGTTTTATGAAAAGGTTTTGCTATTGCAATGTTGCAGGATTTTTGGAATGAAGTTCTTTAATGCGGCTTGCTGTAGGAGTAAACTGGTAAAAATCGTCACGTCACAAAACGAACCACAATGTACGAAGACAGTTAAAGTAACGCTATTCAAAGCTTAATGTCAGTCCTTCTACACGTGCAGTCTGTGGATCAACTTCACTCAGCGGGCATACAGCGACTTACGCGTTCAATATAAAAAAAAAACATATTCATGCATTGAGGGTACTGCTGCGGCTGGCGTTTTAGTGGATCAGGAATGTTTGTGGATAGTAATATTAATGGTTTTGCCGCTATTGTTAAGAGAGAGAGTGTTAGTTTTAAAAATAAAAATCCAAGATGTCGGCTGCGAAAATTTTAAAAAATTCATCGTTAGTGTTGTTTTCATGGTTTTCGAGGGTGCTAATGCCGATAGCGATGTCAAAATGAAAATACAAGAATAATAATTATTGTGCATCTTGATGATAACGGTCATCAAAATTACCGCTGGTTCTCATCCATCTTCATCGATGACTCATTAGAAGATGCAAAAAAGGTTGTTTATTTCTTTTGTTGTCTTTTTCTCCGCTGTTTTCGTGAGCAACGTCTGCTAGATTCAAGATAGCTGTAACAAAAGTGGACGTATCTATCCTCGAGACACCGACAAACATTCAGACGTTGCTAAGCAAAGTATTCCAAGCCAGCAACAAGGTCTTGAAACGTACCCATAATATAGTAGGTAAAAGCAAAAATGATGGGATTGTAAATTGTGATGCAAATTACTGTACTGGAGTGCAAGGGACAAGAGAAGATGACACTCTTATTAATATGGAAAACTGTATTAGATTATGCTTCACTTGTTTTACTTATTTCCCTAGATGCAGATATTGCCTTAAACAACATAGATTCAAGGCCAAAAACATTGCTTTAATGTTTCAAAATTAAATCTACGTTTTATTTACAAAATCACCTTCAGTTTAAAACCATATTCTGGTCTTTTAACAATTAATTAGTGGTCAGCTCAATACGTTTTTCTCTTAACACACTTTCTACACTTTCAGCCGGCATTTTATTGTGTTCATTTCCTCCCTTAAAAGCTTCTATAACTCTATTCTGTAGAGCTTATGTTTAGTCCCATAACGGCTGATTTTTCAATAAACTGATAACTTTATTCGAGGAATACCTACTTTAGAAAATATGAGAGCTACTTCATACAAAAACTGTCAAACGTCAATTTTATTCCTCGAATAAAACTTATCTGGCGATGGAAAATCAGCCCTTAAACATATTAATCTTTATGGTCTGTACCAAAAGTATCTGATGAAAGTATAAACAAACCCTGTTTAGGTTAGATTCGTTCGCAATCACTCACTAAAGGGGACTAGTAATACATTCATCTTTACTAATATGGTTTCAACATTATTACTCACCACTTTTTCTACCAATTTTTTTTTTAATAACATTATTAAATTGTAATAAAAATGCACCGAAAAATGCGCGAATGGACCCGGAGACATGGTCATAGATCGTCACTCACTGGACGCCTGAAGGAAGACGAATATCGGTGAAGGTGGTCTGAATAGCTATCGGAATAGGTTTCCAGGGCCAACATGGCCAGAGATCGCTCAAGACAGGTTTGGAAGGAACAAGGGGATGCCTTTGCCCAGCATTGAGACACAATATAATAAGCTAACGCAAAAAAATAAAAAAATCATTGACGAAAATTGAGGTTATAAAATTAACCTCAATTGTCAAATGAAATACATTTTCGGGTTACGTATTCAAATAATCGAATCAAAGCACGCAATTTGTAATTAGCACTCAAAATTGGCATCCGCAGGTACGTTTTCTGATACATTTGTTTACATTTTATACAGCTACTTTTGGAACACACAATAAGAGCTCAACTGTCCCTAATGAGACACAATAACTTTTTCTATTGTTATCTAACTTAATAATTCATAAGGCAGACTTATAAAGTTAGATAACAATAGAAAAAGACGAGGGGATAGAAAGAATCACGCTATTCACGTACACAAAAAACACATTCTAAACACAAGTTAACAACATCGAACATCGAAGTATCACAAGATATGTTGATAACCAGTCATGTGACATATTACTGGCCGGCCGCCACGAGTGCACAGCTGACCCACTTCCTATCGACTTCACAAACGACGCGACCAGATCCAGCTGCAACCATTTGTATTTATTTTGATTTTTAGAGAAGATAGGAAAAGTTTTCGAGGGTTTTCTTTCTTAAAAAGTCGCTTTATTTCTGTTATACGAGAATAGATCATGCAGTAGTGAAAAGTTTAGCTGTAGCAGTGTTAATAATCTCAGACTATTTACATTCCAACGCCAGTGGTTTCAAACGGTTGGTTAACGTAACATACATACGTCAAATAATAACGATTACGGACTCATTATTATTTGACCTAAAGCAAGGCTATAATTTTGTAATTGTAATTTGAAACAACGCTTTTTTTTGGTTTGATGATAGTTAGCGCCCTTTATGACGTATACGCGTGCGTTAACGTAACGTATTTTTGATGATATATATGATGATGATAAATAAATAAATATTAATAAAGGAGCTCTTCGACAACGAAGTAATTGCATATATTTTATATGTTAGTTCTTTTACTAGGAGTCGCAGTTTGAAGTTATATACCCGATAAACAATTAATTAAACTCAAAACCCATGAACACTCGAGCATATCTCACGCTATAAAGAATGTTTCCCGCCAAATTCTGACCCACAAACAAAAACCGTTGAACACGTACATTGAAATAAAAACACCGACGCCATTTAATTTGGGATACAGGAAAACGCAAAAAGGAAGTCATCGGGGCCCGGAAATACATCGAATTTTTGATGCTCCACGGCTATCCGCTATTTTTTATTAGTTTTAGGTTTTTGCGTTGAAAAAGGATTAGTATTCTTTCGACGTGGCGAAGCGAGGGTAGGAGGGATTAATATTGGTTGTGTTGAGTGCAATAGTTTTTTTGCGTTTTTATTTTAAGTTTCTTCGTGGTTGTTATCAGTTGGAAGTTTTAAATGTAGAGGTAAAAGTTCCCTGTAGTGGTTGGTCAAGCGAAGTAATCGGATTTCGAGTTCAATCAATCAATCAACTCAACCAATCGCAGTCCACTACTGTACATAGGCCTGTCCCAGGCATTCGACTTCGATTCCGCACAATTTCTAATGAATAATAATAATATCCCTGGACATTTCACACAGCGCCATCTAGTCCCAAGCTAAGTAACCTAATGCTTGTGTTATGGTAACAAGATGGCTGATAAACTACTTATATACATTTTTTTTTTGTAAATACATACATATTATAGATAGAAAAACACCCAGACAAAACCTTTATACTTTTGTTTTAGGCCTGGTTTTTTTATGTTAGTAATAGATAGCAACCAACATTCAAATGAAACCATAGAAAGAAAGAAAAAGTATGTATTGCGACTCGTACAGGAAGATCACAGACTAAACTAAACACAGTCAAAAATAAAAAACCAAATTATGTATAATTATATTTTTAAGTAAGAAAAAGAAAAATAAAAAAACTTGAGAGGTGTCAAGGGACACCCGGATGGAACGAAGTATAACTGGCTTGCTTTCTATAAGAGAGAGAGAGAGACAGACAGAAAAACACGCGTACGCCCCACGGCTTACAACTATAGCAAAAAGTGTCGTTCCAACTTTTGGTCTTAATTTTTTCCGTCTAGCCCCCTTTCGCAGCGCGTGATAAGGAACTTCGTTCCAAAAAGTCCTATACGAGACCATGCTCCTATCTCAGCATGATGCTGCGACATTTAAAAAATAAATGTCGCAGCGCTGGTGTCCTGATAGAGCCACCAGACCATCAGATAATGTAGGTAAACTTTTAAAAGTTTCTATTATGTTACTAAAAACCAGAACCTTCTCCGGCGGGCGCACAGCAACTTTCCAAAGTTTCATCACAATTGGTCGAGTCATTTTCAAGTTTTTGCGAGCCTAAGGCACGGCAATTGATTTTTATATACAATTGATTACTTCTTCAACCCGACTATCCTTTTCCACAAGTCTATAAAATCCGGAAAACAGAAAAAAACGCTGACATAAAAATTAATATCAATCATAAAAAAATCTCCAAAGTATACTAAATCTGACTCCATGTAAAAATATGATAAACTCCGATTATCTTTCAATGTGAATATTTATCTCAGCTGAAGTAGGTACATCTGCTGAAGAGCCATGAAATTCCAGCAATCTCAACTTTATGACCACTGTTAAAAACTCGCCCTAAACAATATTATTAGCTATTTTGTTTCTAAAGTCTACCGTTTATATTTTACGACTAGTGTCTGTAATATTTTAAGGGGTAACTTTATTGTGCTGGCAACTTTTGTTATTTTGAGTTTAGGGTTTGGAAATTGTTAGGCTTTTTGTGGAAGGCTTTGCTGGGAAACTGACCCTGAAGTTACTTCTACAATTATGCCTTCGTCTGCTGGGTCTAAAGCTAACGGCCGCCATTATGGCTGTCATGTAAATGATGGCAGCAAAAAAGATTTAAATCGTTAGATTCGCCCTACAGCGTCAAAAGGTGGTCGCGTTACTTTTTCGTTTTGACACTTCTGACACATACAATAACGCAGTGAGATGACTTGATAGTCATGGAAACGTTATCAATGATGTGTGAGCTCACTGTTCTCAATATGGACACTTTTTCACGTGACTACACCTTGTCTATTAGGTTAACCGTTTTTTGACAGCTGTCTTAGAACGTACATATTCCAGATTACGTAAAAGTTATCTTTAAAATGCGTAATAAAATAAATATATAAACTGCCTTATCTTATTGAATTATCTTATTTATGGCTTCTTACATATGTACATTATAATACAGTATAAGTACAGTAAGGGCAAATCTTTGTGCAGACGGGTTTTTACTTTAAAGTGTCAAAAAACGCTCTCTAGGAAAACACACCAACTTAGTTTCACAAATAACGTTTCAGTGACGACATTCGCCGGTAGATTGCATGCGCTATGTTGCGGCCACTGCTCTTCTATGACTCCATAGCTTTATAGGCAGTACCTGTAACCCAGCAGAAGAAGGTGAACACTATTAGTAGGAACTAGTGAAATTTTGACAATTTGTTACTAGGAAAAAAAAAATCCGAGTCAAAGCTGGCTTCGAAGACTATACTACACTTCTACTAAGAAAAAAAGAAAATACATTTATTAAGCACAGACTAATAGACACACAATACACCAGAAACATACATCACACCAATAAAAATCAAATAAAAAGTGTAAAATCCGATGTAACAAATTAGCAGGAAAGTGTGGATCACGGCTGCGACATAAAGAACCAGTTCAGCAAAAATGCCAGACAACTAGTGCCTAGCGCTGGTTTTCAACTGGACCCGCACCCTAATTGCGTAACACACGATCAATCGGAATCGGTTTCATTTTGACAGTTCAACAACATTCATTGCGTTATTTACGTGTTGAGCAGACAAATTATTCGAACTTATGAAGCAATGGATTAGCAATTTGCTTCAAAATGATTCAGATTCCGATTGATTGTGTGTTACGCAATTAGGGTGCCGAATACTTACACTAACACTACTACTTTATTGAATCTCGCCCCCACATTTTTTTCAGTAAAGGAATTAATGAACTACTTATAAAATAGCGAAAGTATGTATGTACATAGATAACAATGGTACGAGTACATAATAAATAAATTCTTTTTTTTTTTAATCGTTTTGCTTTTAGCATATAAAACGCCAATCTCATATTATGTAAGGGTCTAATTTTTCCTTTGAAAAGGGGTAACCAATTACGACATGCGAAAATTTCAAAATTGTCTCCTAACTTTATTTAAATTACTTTTTTTGCAGATGTATAAAGGCAGGATCCTAAAATTGCCTATATTTCACGAGGATGCCATTCAACTTAGGTTCCATGTAAAAAAGGGTGGGCCTTTAACCAATTCTTCTTCTACTTATCGCTTTTGCAGCCTAAACGCGGCCATTATCGGGCTCAATAACTTTAATTTCAATACGATAAAACACTTGGAAAAGACAGTTGAATATTAGGCCGACTATAAAAAAGAATGTTCCTCCAGGCCGTATTTTGTACAATGGCGGCCAATTCCAACGGAGACTTTGCCTTCGGCGCGGGTGATATTATAATGCGCAAGTGTGTGCGCAGACACAGGTGCACTTTCTCTTTCCTCTAGCCGACTATACAATGTGTAACTGATGAAAGTAGTTTGTTCGGAATCGTTACCAAATCTATTTCTGTAATTTTTAATATAGGTAATTTTAATCCCAAAAAGAATGACGTAAAATACTGTCACTCACGCTGTACATTCAAAACAAACCAAAATGAATGAAGTACCTACTACGATGGACCATTATACGTGTGCGACTGTGTCCATGCGTACATTTTTAATGTGATCACAATTTTCTCCCATAATGAGTAAAAGAACCCAATAGCTTGGCACACGACGATGGAAAAAGGCCCGATGGAATGACCATAATGCCTTGGAAGTTGGGTAGGCCTTTGGTGTGGGATGCAACCTGTGTCGACACCCTCGCGCCATCCCATCTTCCTAGCACGGTGGGCTGTGCTGGGGCGGCTGCTGCAGGAGCAGAAAACCTCAAACGGCGCAAATATAACAACCTTATTGGGAGCTATATGTTTGAGCCGTTTGGGGTTGAGTCTTCATTCATTCTTCAGTCCGAGTGCTCATCGAATTTTTCGGGACATCGCCAAGCGGTTGATTGACTCTTCACGTGACCAGAAGGCTGGCCTATTTTTAGATCAAAGAATCAGCATTGCCATCTAACGTGCTGCCAGCCTTTTGGGCACTTATCCCATTGACAATGATGCGGACGAATTTTTTGATGCCCAATGAGCTCCTGCCTTTTTCTATATTTTTTCGTATTATATACTTGTATATAGTATATATTAGTGATAATTGATATTTGTTTAACTTGAAATAACGCCAATTTGAAACATAAATAAACCTTTATCTATTGACATGAGTGTAAGTAATTTAATAAAAAAGCAATATTTTATACATCATCATCTGCCTAGCCTTTTCCCAACTATGTTGGTGTCGGCTTCCAGTCTAACCGGATGCAGCTGAATACCAGTATTTTACATGGAGCGACTGCCTATCTGACCTCCTACCCTTTCTCAACTCCAGTTACTGGGTACGATACCCCTTGTTAAGACTGAGCTTCTGACGACCCGTAACGACTATCAAAGCTCCACGAGTAACAGCCGGGACCAACGGCTTAACGTGCTTTCCGAGCCACGAAAGGATCTTGTTATGTAAAAATGTTCACCCAAATACGGACTAACCGCGGCAAACATAGCTTAACTAGAGGGGCAATTCTCGTAATTTTAAGAACGTTCACAGTCTGATCTCAGTCTCAATCTGTCAAAAATACGTCAAATTTCCCTACATTTTGACAAGTTTTTGACATTTGTTTGTCGCCGAGATGAGACTGCGACTAGATTTTGAACGTTTTAAATTACAGGAATACGGGCCGAGATTGAGACTAGATTTTGAACGTTTTTAATTACGGGAATTAAAAAAACAAAAGACAGTACAGGCACATAATCTGTATACATATCTCAGGTATTAAAAATAGTGAACAACTAATATGTACTAGGCATCCATAAAGGCCCTGCCGTCCGCAGACGTCGATATTTTGTCAGATGACATCTCGGACACAAGTACCTACTGTATCGAGTATATAAAGCTACTGTTGACAGAGACGGATTGTGCCGCTGTGTGGGACAGTCCGTTGTTCCTAAGGGTAATAGATGGAATATCGTATCGAATATCACAGTTTGTTTGCTACAAAACAGTTAGATTTTTTTTTGGGTTATAATGGTAGCCTTTTTAGGGTTTCGTACCCAAAGGGTAAACACGGGACCCTATTACTAAGACTTCGCTGTCTGTCCGTCCGTCTGTCTGTCACCAGGCTGTATCTCAAGAACCGCGATAGCTAGACAGTTGAAATTTTCACAAATTATGTATTTCTGTTGCCGCTATAACGAAATAAAATAAATATTTTCCCATACAACAAACGCGATTTTTTTGCTCGATATCAATAATGGCAACAGGTAGGCACTTGAAATATTCACAAAATACTCAGTCATATGTTTACTTTAATAATAAATAATAAATTTTAAAAACATTAAGGGGGGTTCCCATACAACAGACGTGATTTTATAGATAATGGTACGGAACCCTTCGTGCGCGAGTGCGATTCGCACTTGGCCGGTTTTTTTATTATTATTTTTACTTTGAGCTGTGGCTAGCACTACTGCCTGAGTGATGTTCCAAATTTGATTTTCTTGGGTAGCCAAAGTTATATGGTTTTTCTAGGTTTCCGAGCTTGACTCCTACCAAAAGGACTCACTAACAAAAGATAGAAGTGTATGGAAAAGGAAGTCCTGCAGTTGAACAATACATGCTAGTTAGATAGGATTTCATTGCTGAACCAGGGAGCAGTTTTCTTATGGGTAACAATTTATGTTTTTAGGGTTCCGTACCTCGAAAGGTAAAAACGGAACCCTTGTAGGATCACTTTGTTGTCCGTCCGTCTGTTTGTCAAGACCCTTTTTCTCAGAAACGCGTGGAGGTATCAAGCTGAAAGGAGAATGACAACTAATGGGCCCTTAGTTTTGGTGCCATGTCAAGACTATTTACTTCTCAAAAATTAAACCGTATTTTTACATGTTTAAGTTTTTTTTATCAACATTTCTTTTACCCTAGCATTGGAAAACATAATTAATATTTATTTTATTGATTTTAGTTCCGCCATTGAAACTTAACCTGAATGTTGCCAGACGACAGACTATGTCAATTGATTGAAAATATCGATATTTTACTAATCTGCCGACTAAAATGACCGGAGATAGGCTACAATATAGCTTTTCTCCCGTTGTAATCTAGCTAACACTCTCATGTAACTGATTAGGCGTGAAGTAGACGATGGGCGGGCTCAAATAAAGAAAATAAAAGAAGTAGGTAAATAAACTAAAAAAAATATTATCATAATTATGTTTCATGGTATTTCCTACCGTCTGAAATATTCCGGTAGGTACATTCGTATCTGATTAGTTTCTTTAAAAAACAAAAGTTAGTACCACAGACATTATCCAATATAATAATGCGTTCAGGGTGTTGATGGGGTTGCCGCGCTACTGTAGTGCATCCAGCATGTTCGCGGAGGCGGCAATTGATGGTTTTCACGCAATAATGCGCAGGCGATGCGCCTCCATCATGCACCGAGTACGCGCCAGCCCCAACAGCATCCTGAAAACCATAGCGGTCAGGTGGGATAGCCCCATATTGGGACATTGGATATGCCTACATGCCAGTGGGGCGTAGGTACCTAATTAGATAAAACAATTTTTCCGAGTAGCAGGTACCTAATTAGATAAAACAATTTTTCCGGGTAGCTATAAGTACTAACACTAGTTCTAAGTTTTATTTTGTATACTAACCAATCAATGGATTCTGTCTGAAATATAAGATTTTTATTTTATTTTATTTATTATGTGGTTAGTACCTACTTAGGTTAGTACCAGCGTTTATAATCTTTTTAATTATGTAATTAATATTATTTATACCAAATCGATTTAATAAATCTATTATCAAATTATTTAACATGGTCACACTAAGATTAGACAGATCTATCTGTCAAATCAATGCATCAATCGCATTGTTTCGTGCCGTTCGTTTTGCGTCGAGTTGAATTTATTCCTCCGTATTTACTTCTGTTCGTTACAATTTGAAGCTGTCGAGTTGAGCGTTTACGTTCCTCCAGTGATTTGTTTTGAGATATTGGACTCCTGTTTTAGTGACAAGTGAGCACATTGACACTATTTAGTTTAAGTGAGCTTTGGACTCTTGTTTTAGTGATAAGTGAGGAAATTGACTCTGTTTTAGTTTTTAAGTGAGCCTTGGACTCTTGTTTTACTCCTCAACAATGTCTACACCTGGTAGAGGTCGGGTAAACCGCCCTCTCTCTCGCCGATGTGTCAATTGCTCTCTACGTTTGGCGCCTAATCTTCGTAGACGTCAAATCGAAGAATTAGATGAACCAATGCATAACCTTCTGAGATACTGGGTAACACCTACACCGGTAAGTTTATAATATGTCATTTACAAGACTTATACGAACATTTAAGATGCCTGTGTTTAGTCAATCAAGGAGTCATCAACTGTAAATCTCTCTTAAGTATTTCCACTATAACAGAAATTAAACAGTGTAAGGTGATGTGTGAGAAAATCTAGACCATTGCAATGCGCGCATGAATAAATGTACGTATTATCTATTTAGGAAATCACTGATTTATTTTTGTTATTTTTTCAGATATCCTCTGATGACATACTGTGTGTTGAATGTTTTGTATTATTACAAAACCGGACATCATCAACTACAACACTATCCCTTGTGTCCCCTGCTCTTGGACACCTCAACATATGTTTTGCGTGTGGCATGTCAATTGCAAGTCGCAGAACTCATAGGGTTAGTCAAGACTGTTCTCAAAGGAACGTTCTACTAAGATGGATACCAGCTCATCACGTAAGGGTTTTAACCGTGGCATTATAACTACATATGATTGAACTAATTGAACAAAAATAAATAGTAAATATAAAATATTTTCTTATTTTTAGGTCGTGAATTTGGATAGAGTTTGTCGTGCTTGTTGGGAGGCTGCATCGAGAGGAATACAGAGCCAAGCCGTTGGTGGCATTAACAGACCCACAGTGGAGTCTGCGCCAGTGATTGATAACATGGACGATGACATCGCAGATGCTGTGATTCCTGTACCACCTCCACTACCACTACCGGTTCCACCACCTCAGGAACAACCATTACCTCGAACACATTAAAAAATTAATTCACTAAAGTACAAACGGGTTTCGGCAAGTTCCCGACATTGCCTGTTCCTTGGTTGTGCGAACACTGAACGTTTGTTAGTACCAGGCACTATAAAAGAAGTTTTGTTGTTACATCATAAAGTATATATTCCCTTCACTGCAAGAATCTGCAGATATCATTTACATAGCAATCGTTGGGATGAATTAGAAGCTCCATATTCAGATTTTACTGGATTTCAAGTAGATGATATTTTCACAAAACTTGAAAAAGCTACTGAAAGACAGTTAGACTTCAATGACATAAACTCCATGGATTCTTGTTTATGCCATTATTGGTTGGGACTTACTACAGAGCAATTTAATGAGTTTCTAAGTTGTAACCCTATGTTATATGATCACTTTCCAAATCCTTCTGTTGCTCTCAGCATATTCTTAGTAAAACTCAGAACAGGTGACAGTAATCAAAGACTGTCAACTCTTTTTAAAATTCCAAGATCCACTTTGGAAAGAAAAATGAATATTGTGAGAAATTGTTTAAATGAACAGTTTGTTTCTCGACATTTAGGAATAAATCACACATCTATCCAAAATGTAGCATCACGGAATAGAATCATACCGGAGGGTTTTTTTGGGGATGCCAACATGGCTTCAAATGTTAAACCTACCATTGTAATATGTGTTGGCACATATGTTTATGTGCAAAGCAGCAGCAATTATTTGTATCAAAAACAAACGTATAGTCTGCATAAATATGCCAATCTTGTCAAACCGTTTTTATTTGTTTGCTGCGATGGATATATTTTAGAGTGCGTGGGGCCATATGAAGCCACAAAAAATGACTCATCGATTATGAGTGCCTTGTTTACTACTGAAAATGGTCCCATGCGCTCATTTTTTAGACCCGGTGATGTATTCATTTTGGACAGAGGATTTAGAGATGTGATTCCTGAGTTAGAACGATATAATTATAAAACTCACATGCCTGACTCATTATCGGAAAACGAACATCAATTAACCACCCACCAGGCTAATAAATCTAGATGTGTAACAATGTGTCGGTGGGTGGTAGAAGTTGTAAATGGGAGAATCAAAAGAGATTTTAAACTATTTCGCCAGGAATATTTTAATAGAGCGTCAAGTCACCTTATGACTGATTTCAAAATAGCTTGTTCCCTTTTGAATAAGTTCCATCCTACAATTGATGATAGACCCGATGCTGTGGAGTACCTAAATATTGCTCTGTCGAGATTAAATACAGTAAATTATTTATCGGAATTTATTCAAAGGGAACATATAAATAGAAGACGTACGATTTTCCAAAGCATAAATAGCAGTGCTCCCCATCTAAATAACTTTCCAAGATTATCATTAATTGAATTAAGAAGATTTGCTTTAGGATCTTACCAATTAAAACAGGCAAGATCCTATTATGGGGAGCATGTGCGGGCGAATGGTACCTACAGTGTAGAAATAAGCAATGAACTAATAGAAGAAGATTTGCCCTTAATATTAGGTCAAAACAATTATTTAGTTAGGGCCAGAATAAAATCGAGACATGTGAGTAGCAGGATTTATTACACATATTTATTGATAAGTAGAGAGCAACATAGGGCAAATTCTTTAGAGAGTATCATTGCTTATTATTGTAGTTGCTTAGTGGGAAATCGTACAGTAGGGTGCTGCGCTCATACTATGACCGTATTGTGGTACTTAAGCTGGGGTCGTTTTAATGATATAAGCGCCCCAGCGCAATTTCTAGACCATATATTTGTTGAAGAATAAATGTCTTATCTACTATTTATTGTTGTTTTTTTTTAAAGTAAGCAGCCGTAGAGCAGCTTAGCTTAACTTGAGATGGATCCGTGTGGTTGTTGTAACTTAGCCATGAGCTCCTCTAACCTAAAGCTTTAGTCGTAGGTAAGTATTTATTTTTAACAACACTGCCTACTAGTGGTGAGGGCACAGCCTACTGAACGCTGACTGCCGGCACGGCACGGCAAGGGATATTTGTAAGCGCAAGTACTTAACCTGCATAATATCCAGCAAGAGAAGAAGTTATGTAGTGTTTTCTAAATTCAGATATCAATATTAATACTTAAACAATATTATTTTAATTTCAATTATGTTTAAAACAAAACAAAACTTGTTTTATAACCTCAATTTCAGCATCCGAAAAAATAAGATTTCTCTTGAACAAGGGTGAAAAATTGAAAATCGTTTTCAGGATATGAAAAGGTGATTTTAGGTCTATGAAACCAAGTTAAAACCACTGTGACATGCGAAGTTTTTTAGGGGCCCAAAACTCCTAACAAAATGGGCATTCTCCTTTATATCAAATACTCAAGTCTACTGACCCTTGGAGCTGTAAAAAAAATCAAACTTCTAAGCCAACGCAATCAAACGATACAGCCGTTTATGCCGCAAATTTTGGACACTCGCAAGGGAATCAAAACCTACAGGGTACTTCCCGTGTACTCAGAATCTTGAAATTTGGTACGAAGCAACGCCTTATAGCACAAATAAAGGAAAAATTGCGACAACCGTAAATTTTTAGTTACATCTTATAATAAAAATATTTTTAATAATTTTAAATTTACTACCTACGGGTTTGTACGGAACCCTCGGTGCGTGAGTTCGACTCGCACTAGGCTGGTTTTTTTTAAGAAGTTAAATATTAAGGTCTTATTTCCTACATTATTTGAAACAAGAATACTGAATACAACATGCAATTACCGGCGACTCAAGCCTAATTAGCTATTTATTATAACTTTGCCGACATTAGGAATATCTCTTGGCATATTATGACATTTTATTGCCATCATGATTAATGTTCCAGCGAGAGAGAGACGGGACTAAACATGACCGATATCACCATCCCTTTTTCGGTCAGGAATCATGATGGCACTTATACTTTATAATACAGCCCCAGTACTGCAAACTCTAAGCCCTCGCAAACTCTCAACATTCAAAACCACTTTCACACAAACAGCCAGACCACAAACCAGTCTCACGTTATTCACTCCAAACATCTGTTCCCGATCAATATACTATAATTGCATTCACAACACAAGCAATGTATCCTGGTAGCTAATCAGTTAGCTGGTGACGTCATCAAGAGATCCGCGGCTTATGCGACTAAAACAATGGAAAATGTACGCATTAATCTACTGTGGAGTGTTTAGAGTTTTAGCGCTAACTAACTATAAAGGTAGGTTAGTAAATAGGAAAGTAGGTATAACAAGTTGCAAGCTTATTAGATAAAATGAGAATGGTGTTTTTTATTTGTTTGTAGCATAGTATTTTTTACGCAACATGATGTCTATTCAACTCTTTGTTCATTACTAACAAAAGATTCTATTTTCGCGAAGTGCTACTTATATTTTCATTAAAAAATAATGGCGCCGATTCCCTTATTCACAAACGAAACGAAATTTAAGGTCAGTGCATCTTTTTCTTTCTATTTCATTAAGAAAAGGACACAAGATAAATATTAGTTTAGTCCTGTCAAATTAGTCAGTGCCTGACGTAAATTGACGTATTTTTAGTAGGCAATTTTAAACTTGTCTATGGAGTAGGTATCTTAATTTGACAGAACTAAACTAATATATACCTTCTGTCCTTTTTTTAATTAAATAGAAAGAAGATGCACTGAACTTAAATTAAGTTTAGTTTTTTTTTTTATCCAAAAAGGAATTGAAATCTTTTTACGTTTCTAAGGATCCATACTTTTTTAAAAATAATTTAGCCTTTTGACTTTCTGTCCATTTCTCACAGTTGGTCGCAGTAACTAAGCTAGGGTGCCCTGACAAACGGGTTTAGCGGCCAGTGAGCGCTAGAAACAAGTTGGTCGCACTTACTTATGTTAGCTATTTATATAAATCTTTAGGTATTTTTATGATGCTTACAGTATTTTAAAATAACAGAATATTGCATTTGGTCATAATTTGACAGTTATTTGATTTGTTTAAAATACTAAAATGGCGCCACCGGATATTAACTGTCAACTGACTATTTCATTCTGATAAAGTGGAGGGATTTAAAAACTTACGTGGTAGCGCCATTTTAGCAAGACAGTTGAAGTTGAACTGTGAAAGTGTAAGGAGCTTGTAATACCCATCCTGACACTTATTTGAAAAAAAAAAAAATTGGAATTATTCAAGGTTTGCAAAAAGAGGCGCAATCATTATAATATATTAGACTGTTCAATGACATTTTTAGGAGGCTCGAAAAATGCATGCCAAAAAAACTAGAAGTCATAATATCATCCTACGATAAAATACGAAACTTTAAAAAATACCGATCAAATAATACGAGTAGGTACCGAATTTAATATCATATTTTTTAATTGGCTCATTATCACTACGCTATAATAATGCAGTGATTACAAAATTAATTACCACAAACCTACTGGGAGGTAAGATAATATTTCAAAATATCGCTCGGAAAACACTTTAGAGCCGATGGGAATTTGCCTACCAACATTTTTGTTTTATTCCCCACAGGCATTAAATATTGAATATTCGATGAGAATTTCAATATTGTCCAACACAGTTATATTATTAAATTAGTGGGACAACACAGACCAAAATTTTATATTATTAAATTACGTTTTACTTGTAATTTGCGGTTTTTGGTGCGACTTTTGGGCGGTGTAATTTTGAGTTAAATTTTAAAATTCAATTAATTAATAGCATAATTTTTCGTTGCGAAATGAAAATTCATTTCTGGTTAACAGTTTGAAAAGGTTTCAAACTTAGCCCGTTTGGTTTAAACTTGGTCATCGCTTAAATTCACAGCATGTGTCCTATATCCTACAAAACGACATCTGTAGCCTCTTTGCCGTGGTCAATTTATGTATTTGAACTTTTGAAGTTGCTTAGGTTATGTACACACTGACAGGTTAAGTACTTGCTACTCAGTAAGCAACCTGTCAGCCTATTGATATCAGGACGGCCACCAGTCGGAATGCATTTAAGCGCAAATTGCAGAGTTGTTTTCCAAACAAATAGCGTAGAGTCATCTCTACACCTCTCTCCTTTGATTTTGTATATATATATCGGAGATGGTTGTCAAATTAAAATTGTCGGTAGTCAACAGAATTTGTTATGTGTGTTTATTATCAATTTACTACTATTTATTATCACTATCAATTATTGTCTAATAAATCGAAACATAATTTATTGAGTACTCGGTTTACGCCCTAATTGATTTTTGGCAACTTATTTTGATAAATTGTACCCGTTGGTTTTATTCAAAATAACGGATGATATGTTACTTTGTTTTTAAAATGGTTTACTTTGTGAAATCACCATTGTTTATTTATGACAATTATTCTTGTATTATTTGATTACTTTATAATGTAAGTCTTATTAGATTTAGCGTATTTTAGTGTTTTATATCAAGTAAACACTTGACGTGCGTCATTGGACAGAATTGTCGATCATCCTATAAAAGAGCGTGCACTCGTTTTGCTCGTCAGTCGGTCTTCGGATTCGACTCAATACAGAGCACCTGCTCCCGACATAACTGTCGGTTTACCTGGTACAGCGCTGCTGTATTTTTACATAGCTGTGTTGGCTTGCTAAATAGCGAGTAGATACACTTTGTGTTGGGTGGCTTGGCCGCTATACGAACTGTGACCCTAAAGGGTTTGTTCGATTAATCGTTTTTAATATTTACCCATTCTTGTGTCTTTTGTATAGTGTATTTTTTATGTGTACTGTATTAAAACCCTGTAAATGTTTATACCGTCCTGTTTATCCCAATAACATGGGAACTCCAAAACGTGACGATATATTATATACCGCTCGGCACTCCTGATCCTACATATATATTATAATAATATGTATTTGTGTACCTAGTTTTAAGAGTTTTTTTATCATTATCCCTCTCAACCAAATCACCTGCCACCTAATTTCTTCACCAGCCTTGGTGGACTGGTAGAGAATGCCTAGGCATTAAGTCCGCCTTTGTAACTTTTTGTGCGAAAAGTTTAAATAAATAACCAATCTTTTAGTGCAAGGATGTAACATCCTTCTATACACGCTGGGTGACTAGCGTGCAATGTAGCCGGTTACGAAAATCCTAGAGCGTCCGTTTCACTTAATTGCTTGCAAGCTGCACCCTAATTGCATAACACACAATCAATCGGAATCAGAATCATTTTGAAGCAAATTTATAATCCATTGCTTCATAAGTTCGAAAAATTTGTCTGCTCAACACGTAAATAACGCAATGAATGTTGTTGAACTGTCAAAATGAAACCGATTCCGATTGATCGTGTTACGCAATTAGGGTGCCGACTCGCTAGGCTCTAGGTGCTAAGCAAACCACCTGTCATTGCGTACGAAGCCTATGTGTGACGTCAGTCTACACAGCGACGTAAAAAAAACCTAAACAAAACATTTTAAACGTTTCGCTTGCGCGGCCTTTGGCAATACATACAACCCCTATCTTTTTTCCGATCTGTCACTGAAAAATTGCGCTTACTCAATCATTCCACATGATATATAATGCAGAGCATTGCTTTATATTCTACAGTCCTATTAGAGTATAAGAATATTTGCCTTCCGATTTTTTACTTTTTTTGCTTTAGACATAGGGTTCAAGGTTTTCCGTAAGCAAGTTTGAGCTTTGAATGTCGAAACGTTCCCCACACTAGGAATTTCTCCTGTATCGTGGGTGCGTTTACAAACATTTAAACTCACATACACAAACAGCCAGACCCGGAACAACTACTTGTAGGTCATACACAACTATTTGCTTTGTATTTTCCTTGTTTTCCTTGTTTACATTATTATTATTTTTTAATATATTTTTTTTTCTTCTTTCATCACATTATCATTATCAATTCTGTTAGTAGACGTGATACAAACGTCTTGTGTGACTTGCCCGTGTAGTATGGAGGCCTGGAGACCTGTAACACAGGTATACCTAGTACAGGCTCCAGTCTCCACAACATTAATGTATTTTTGTATACACAATTATGTATTGTATGTACTAACGTTTCATTGTGTGGTGGAGAAAATAAACGTTTATATTATTATTATTATTATACAGGGTTGAGATATAATGTCAAACAGTTTTCAATTTAATGTAAAAATATTTTTGCCGGTTTTGAGAGCAGTGGTGATGAAATAATTTACACAAAGTAAAGCGCCTGTCTGGGTTCGAACCTGCGACCTACAACTCGTAATTCGCGGCCGTCACCACTTGGCCACTGCTCCTATATTACGCATATTCTTTGCGAATTTTGTGGCTACATTTAGTTACAATAGACACACACATATTATAACATCAAGCCTGTATTCCTCAGGAGGTAAGGCAGAGGAGTATCTATAGTACACCCACATTTAGCCAGTCGTTTTGTGTAGTAAGTAGATATAGTATGATTTAGAAATAAGTAGATCTCTATTTGCCATTTTGAGACTCAAATCCTCAAGAACATCCCCACAACACCATACTCTCATATCAAAAGATACGGAGCCGTCTAGTTCAGCTAAATATTTATGTACTAGCTTCTGCCCGCGGCTTCGCCCGCGTGGATGTCGGAAATTATTCCACGGGAACGTGCCAACAGGATAAAATGTATGCAGTGCTTCCCCAGGATGCCATCTATCTCGCGGGCCCTTTGTGGCTAATTACAATAGAAAACCAATTGTGTCTCATTAGTGGTGATTAAGAGGGTACCTATATGATATCCTTACCTAAGTAACCTAATAAAAAAAAAACTCAATAACAGAAAATAAAATACCTACCTACCTAAATAAACCTATTTCTGATGATAACTAAACTCAATAAATAAGCAAAATCCATAATAACTAATATCTACACGAATGACTAATCCTACCTAACAGTATTATAAAATAACCTACGGTCACGACGTACACTATCAAATATACTACCTATACTTTAAAATTAAAATCTAAACCTACGACTTATAAAAATAAACCTAAATAACTCTAAAAACTAAAAGGAATAAAAAGGTCGCACTGAAAAGCACGGTTTATAATTGCAAGTAGCAGTTAAAATAAGAACGAACGCTCGCCACTCGACAGGTCCGTTCAAATCAAAGTTCAAAAAATGTCCTTATACGGTAGCGATCCGTGGCAGCCGCGCGCCACGCGTGTGCTGCGAACGGTGCAAGCCAAATTCAACCTTCAGCACTACATTTAGAGCATAACCTTAGTGAACTCCACTGCGGGTGACGTAACCTACGACAAACTTATTATTTGCGGTTGGCGCAGTAATCGGGTCTAGGGATCGAACCGCAAAATTAAGTTTGTTTTTTATTGTATATACTTTTCCGGGATAAAAAGTACCCAGTGTTGGGCACCACACTGGGTACTTTTTATCCCGGAAAAGTAATAATGAATAATTATACCAAGTTTCATCGTAATCGAACCGGTAGTTTTTGCGTGATGCCTGAACAAACAGACAGACAGGCAAAAATTTTTTTAATAACATTTTTGGGTTCGGTGTCGGTCTAGTAACACCCCCCGCCATTTATTTTTTTGATATCTTCAATGTACAGAATTTTCACTTCTACAGATTTATTATAAGTAATAGATATAGATGTATGCGCAGCCGGCGACGTGTAATGTACAATCTAACGGATTTGCGCGAACTCCGTGAAATTTCCCACACTTGTGGCACGGATGCTGGGCATATTTTGACATACAATGTTATTAGGTAACGTTACGTGAACCATGAGAATGGATGGGATTATTATTTGGGTACAAAAGATACGTTTTTTTTTAATGTATTTTTACAATATTTAACACAACTAACTATGCACGGTGTGCATCGTCGTCGTTTCCCGCTGGATGCGAGAAGCACAGAACCGGTCGAAGTGGAGGTGCTTGGCCTCCCGGCCTATGTCCTCCCGGCCTATGTCCAGCAGTGGACGTGTTTCGGCTGAAATGATGATGATGAACTTTCAAATTCTTTATTAAACTTACACATAGTTCACAAACATACTCATCATCATCTGCCTAGCCTTTTCCCAACTATGTTGGGGTCGGCTTCCAGTCTAACCGGATGCAGAATACCAGTACCAATTTTATATGGAAAATACCAATTTTATATGGAGCGTTTGCATATCTGACCTCCACAACCCAGTTACTGGGTAATACGATACCTTGGTAAGACTGGTTGTCAGACTTTCGGGCTTCTGACTACCCGTAACGACTGTCAAAGATCCACGAATGACAGCCGGGACCAACGGCTTAACGTGCTTTCCGAAGCACGGAGGGGTCTCGGTATGTAAAGATGGTCACCCATCCACAGACCAACCGCGGCAAGCGTAGCTTAACCTGACCGACCGACCTGTGCGGCTGGTATTATTTAGCCACGGGCCCTTCAGTTCACAAACATACTATGGCATGCAATTCTAACCAAGAGAATTTCGCAACGCGTCTCATGCAGAGATTACTTTGAAAAATTGGGAATATTAACAGTACCTAGCTTATATATGTATATTGGTCCTCTTAAGTCATTTTGTTAAGTATCTACATGAGTTTGAATCACAGGAAAAACGTGAGATAAGAGAGAGCACGCGAAGAAAAATTTTATAGCAACGAAAAGAACCAAGATTTATTATAGTAGAACATTGCTCTAAGTATCAAGCTGTAGAAATATTTAATGGGTTGCCTTCTGAGCTAAAGATCCTGAATTATAACACCCACATGTTTAAAACAAAATTAAAAGGATTTTTGTTAGAAAAATGTCTGTACAATATATCGGAACTAATGTGAATGTCACACAATAGTACCTAAATGAATTACATGTTATTTTTTTTTATTTTTAATCACTTGACATTAAATAATCTAGAATATTTTGACATTAAATTGAAAACTCTTTGACTTTATATTTAGAAGTGTTTGACATTAGATTTTAAAACTGTTTGACATTATTTTTAAAACTATTTGGCAATGTTTTTGAATTTCACTTGGAATGTTAATTAATAATTCATAGTTCTTCGTATTTGTTTTGTAAATTGCATGTGTATATTATATTCAACACAATGTAAATTGTTTTTATGATGAATAAGTTAAATGAAAGAAAACTTGAGACTGATTTAAAAGCGGGTCCCAAATTAGCCACCTGTATCTTGGTGACCCAAACACTACACAAAGTTAATAATTGAATGAGTTTTGCTAACGCAAGATTGTTATTGATAATTTCATAGTCATTTGCCAAGCCTTTCCCCAATTATGTTGGGGTCGACTTTCTAACCAGATGCAGCTGAATACCAGTATTTTACATGGAGTGACTGCCTATCTGACCTCCACAACCCAGTTACTGGGTAATACGATACCCCTTGAGTAAAACTGGTTGGTAAGACTGGTTGTAAGACTTTCGGGCTTCTGACGACCCGTAACGACTGTCAAAGATCCACGAATGACAGCCGGGACCAACTGCTTAATGTGCTTTCCGAGGCATGTAAAGGTCTTGGTATGTAAATATGGTCACCCATCCACGGACCAACCGCAGCAAGCGTAGCTTAACCTGATCGACCACCCGTGCGGCTGTTATTACTTAGCCACAAGCCTGATAATGTCATAATAATTAAATTAGCTATTAACAAAAATGTGAGTAAGGAGATAATAATAATATCCCTGGACATTTCACACAGCGCCATCTAGTCCCAAGCTAAGCAACCTAATGCTTGTGTTATGGTAACAAGATGGCTGATAAACTACTTATATACATTTTTTTTTTTTTGTAAATACATACATATTATAGATAGAAAAACACCCAGACTCGGAACAAATACATGTAGGTCATACAAATATTTGTTCCGTGCGGGAATCGAAGATGCTAACTATATACAAATAAGTGCATAACAAAAAGACACTTGGCATCGAAGTACTCGTCAGCACCACTGTCACCGGGAAACGTGCCCAGAAGACTATACTATGTTAATAATTGACAATAGTCAAATAGAATGACAATATTTTTTCACGGCCAGCTATAAAATTCTTTATATTTGTCGGAGTTCATTTCATAATAGGTCGCTCAGCGCGCTATGGAGCGAGCTATGCTTGGAGTCTCTTTGAAGAATAAAATCACAAATGAAATTGTCAAGAAAAGAACCGGAGTTACCGACATAGCTTGCAGTAATCAAACTGAAGTGGCAGTGGGCGGGCCATATTTGTCGTAGAACCGATGGCCGCTGGAGCAGACGAGTCCTGGAGTGGAGACCGCGTATCGGCAAGCGTAGCATGGGACCCTCAGCTAGATGGATGGACGACCTAAAGCAGGTGGTTGGGGCAGACTGGATGCGGAAGGCAGCGGACAAAATATTATTAAATAACCTTGTCATCCTATAAAGTTATATATATCAAGCAGAAAGTTAAACGACGTAACTTTCTCTCTCTTTACTACATAACACTTTAGAGGTATGAGGAACAGGATGTAAAGTTCACTCATCCTCATTAGAAAAGGGAGGATCCTCCGACCAGGCGGGTGTTGTGTTTGGAGGGCAATAACTGCTGACTACCAATATTCTACATGGAGTGACTGCCTATCTGATCTCTACAACCCAATTGCTGGGTAATACGAAACCCCTTGGTAAGACTGGTTGTCAGACTTTCGGGCTTCTGAAGACCCGTAATGACTGTCAAAGATATACGCATGACAGCCGGGACCAACGGCTTAACGTGCTTTCTGAGTCACGGATGGGTAAATATATTTGTAATGGGGTAATGATACGGGTATATGTAAAAATAGGCACTCATCCACGGACCAACCGTGGCTGATTTATCAACCCGTGTGGCTGTTATTACTTAGCCACAAGCCCCTCGACGTACAACATCGTAAACTCATGTACCCGTCATTTAAATACTTGTCCCTAAATCAATCACATAGTCACTGCTGACAAATTCGGGTACCTAGCCAAAGAATCCCACATCAATCCTATTCTTCCCGACATAACAAGGTTTTGTGACGGTCCACCAAATAGGAACTCTTCAAATCCGTGCCGTACTCATACAACCGTAGATGTTCTATCATCCGTGCGACGATTTGGGCATCCGCTGTAAAATCGTGCACACGCGCGGAAATGAACAGGCGAGGCGGTAGTCATGTTTTTTGAATGTTGTGTGCAGACTGTCTTTTATTTTGTCGAGTTTTTAAAATTTATGTTATTTTGTCTAGATTTTTTTTATAATAATATACGAACTATACTTGACGGCACGGTTGGCGCAGTGGTTAAGCGATTGACTGCTGCGCTGCGTGTCGCGGGTTCGATTCCCGCACGGAACAAATATTTGTATGACCTACATGTATTTGTTCCGAGTCTGGGTGTTTTTCTATCTATAATATGTATGAATTTACAAAAAAAAAAAATGTATATAAGTAGTTTATCAGCCATCTTGTTACCATAACACAAGCATTAGGTTGCTTAGCTTGGGACTAGATGGCGCTGTGTGAAATGTCCAGGGATATTATTATTAGTATTACGATTATACTTGAAGTTACTTCATGTATAATCTTAATACCTAGTATAGTAATACTTTTAATTTTAAAATGAATCGACAATAAAACCCGACTACTAAATCACGCTCCAAAAAGTATGAAACCAGAAAATATTCTCATCTGAAATTGTTATGTACACAAACTATTCAACATTTATCGTGTAATAAATAAACAGCTTACACGTAATATACAAGCTGTTGTTTTGCATCCTCGTCAAATTTCAGAAGGCTGCTAGGAAAGATATAAATAATCAAATAAAATTACGATCTCTGGTAAATAATAAAAACAACAAACAAACACAACAACACACAATAATGAATACATACTTTTTTTTTTAGTTATTTAAGTTTGACAGTATTTCAAAATACACCACTTTCAAAGAACAGAATCGCGTTATTGTATCGTAAAAGCGGCCGCGTTTTTATGTGTGTGTAAAAGGGCAGTTACAGTGCGGTCTCAGACAGGCCGCGTTTTAAAATGCGTGTCCAACAAACGTTTTCGAAAATTTGAAAAAAAAAATACCTACTTATTTTATTATTGATTCATGTCGAAAATCAGTAGCATAGTTACCTCCTTGAATTTGACGAGGTTGCAAAACAACACCTTGTATTTTAATGTCATCATGGTGCATGCAAATGCTAGGTAGATCTAGCATTTTCCCAACTATGTTGTGGTCGGCTTCCAGTCAAACCGGATGCAGCTGAATACCAGTATTTTACATGAAGCGACTGCCTATCTGACCTCCACAACCCAGTTACTGGCTAACACGATACCCCTTGGTAAGACTGGCTGTCAGACCTTCGGGCTTCTGACGACCCGTAACGACTGTCAAAGATCCATGACTGACAACCGAGACCAACGACTTAACGTGCATTCCGAAGCACGGAGGAGTCTTGGTATGTAAAGATGGTCACCCATCCACGGACTAACCTTGGCAAACGTAGCTTAACCTGATTGATCGATCCATGCGGCTGTTATTACGAGGCCACAAGGCCCTCTCACATATCAAAATCAACATTTAGGTTAAATTCCGTTCCGTCCGGTATATTTATTAGTGCTTAAGCTTGCGCACTAAATCCTTGTCTTAATATGTCTTTTGAGTATGCCATATACTAGTACTTTGGCATTCAATATATTTATTGATTGCCTAGTATTGTTACAGAGTATATAATACCTACAGAAGGTTTAGGCCACACTGTGTCTGGCAAACATGCAACGTGAAACATTGCTAACATGTACCTACGTAGAAACGACTCGATATAGAATCAAACACATCAAATTTAGAGAACATGAGTAACTAGAGTTATGAATTCATTTATAATAAGCACAACAGTAACAGCCGATCAATTCTGTAAATATCTCACCGTGAAAATTTTGGTGAATTGGGCTAGAAGTTAGCAGTCATTCCACCTGATGATTCACTATATTAACAGTTCACTTCACTGTGAGATTTTTACAAAATATATTGGCAGGTCAGCAGAGGTCCACGCTCGAGGTTTGCCAGAGGGCTATGGAACGGAGTATTCTGGGTATCAAAGTAACAGACTGAGTTAGGAATACGACCATCCGTTCCATAACATGTCACCTGGAAAGCTGCCACGCTAAAATGGAATTGGGCTGGACACATCTGCCACATGTCAGATGACCAATGGGCCAAACTTACGACCCAATGGGTCCCTCCTAATGGCAAGCGACATCGCGGCAGGCCCAGACGGAGATGGCGGGATGAGCTGGACTTCTTCAACAAGAACTGATCCTTAACAGCTTTAAACAGAGAGAAGTGGAAGGAGAGTAGGGAGGCCTTTGCCCTGTAGTGGGACATCACAGGCTTTTAATAATTTAATTTAATATTGGCAGGTATGGTATATGGTGGCCTATAGTGTCCCATGGCTAAATAATAACAGCCGCACAGGTCGATCGATCAGGTTAAGCTACGCTTGCCGCGGTTGGTCTGTGGATGGGTGACCATCTTTACATACCGAGACCCCTCCGTGCCTCGGAAAGCACGTTAAGCTGTTGGTCCCGGCTGTCATTCGTGGATCTTTGACAGTCGTTACGGGTAGTCAGAAGCCCGAAAGTCTGACAACCAGTCTTACCAAGAGGTATCGTATTACCCAGTAACTGGGTTGTGGAGGTCAGATAGGCAGTCGCTCCATGTAAAATACTGGTATTCAGCTGTATCCGGTTAGACTGGAAGCCGACCCCAACATAGTTGGGAAAAGGCTAGGCAGATGATAATCAGCCTATAATGTCCCCACTGCTGGAACACAGGCCTCCTCTCTGTGAGAGAGACTGGGCCATAATCCACCACGCTGGCCCAGTACGGGTTGGTGGATGTTACATTATGAATATTAGACACAAAATACATGTTTGATTATATGTTCTGTGATCAAATATATGAGTGTAGTATGACAAGATATGTACTTGTATTGCATGTTTTATGTAAGAAAAAATCTATAACGACTAACAAAATCCAACTTCTGAATAGAATGCATTGTAGGTACTGCTGGTACGTAAAATACATCAAAATCGCATTACCTACTTTCTAACAGCACTTTTGTAGGGAGCAGCTTTTAGTTCAATGCAGGCACTGTATATTTCAATACGCGCGTCGCACAGTAATAAAAATGGATAATAAAAACTTCCATCTGATGCGTTGATGACATTCTGAACATCGCGGGTAAGACCTGAAGGCCAATTCCCTTAATTAAATATGTTAAAAATCTAGTTGTTATCTCATCTCAGCGACAATCAATGTCAAAAATTTGTCTAAAATAGAGGGAAATTAGAGGTAAATTAGAGGTATTTTTGAAAGATTGAGACTGAGATCAGACTGAGAACGTTCTTAAAATTGCGAGAAGACTTGCACAGACTATCATCATTCTCCTGCTCTCATCCCAATTTATTTGGGGTCGGTGCAACATGTCTTTTTCTTTTCATATTAGACGTCATCTTAGTAGTCAGCCCCTTTCTAGCCATATCATCTTTCACACAGTCCATCCATCGTTTCTATGGTCTTACCATACTCTTATAGCCACCGACATTCATACTCAAAACTTTCCTCACGACATTTTCCTCATTCTTCCGCATCATATAGCGAACTTCTGTCGGCCCACACTGCATCCGCTGGTTAAACCAGAGGGAACACTGGCTCATACGGCGGGAGAGAAAGCAGGTCTCTTTGCATCTCTCTTTGCCCACAATTCACGTCTTGATACTGGCAGTGCTACTCCACCGAATTCGCCTCACTGCTAAACGTCGATGCACGAGGTTCGCATTAGGAACAAGGAGGTTCTGAAAGCACTGTGTCCTCTGGACGTGAATAAAGCTAGTGGACCAGATGGTATACTAGCGATTGTTCTCAAGGCTTGTGCACTCGAGTTGTCTCCTGTATTGACACGTACTCTTGTATTGCCTCTCATTTGGGACCGGTATAGTGCCCACATCCTGGAAGTTTGTCAACGTGCAGCCCACGCTCAAAAAAGGCAGCCGTGCCGATCCTAGCTACTATCGGCCGATTTAGATTAAACCGCGGGGCACTGCCAGTATGTTCATATAAATTTGGTTACAGATTAAGCAGTTCAGAGCAGGAAAAATCTTTGTGATAACCTTTAACAAAAGCACGAGCCTTCTGTGGTGGCTCATTGTCATAATGCCAAGTTAAGTGCTCCGATGAACGATACATAGTAATAATATATAGTTTTATTATTCTTCTCAACGATGCAATAAAGCTCGAATATGACTGAATGTTATAGTACTGTGGTAATGTTGTAAGAACCAGATTGTTATTGAGTTTTGCATTAAGAGTATGTTCTGATTTAGATGCCTTATTTTCTGACACAGGTTTTATTGAGAAACTAGCTGACCCGAGAGACGATGTCCTGTCCAAATTGTCAATAAAATTTGTTATCGTTTTGTGAATTCGGGAGTTATGGTCGTTCATTACTACAAAAATCCTATAGAAAAAAGTTCGTTCTTCCAGAATTTGAACATTTTCCGGGTAACTATTTCAATTTTTTTTCCAGTAAAACCTAACTTGTACTATTATGAATATTTTAAAACAAAATTAGCCAAATCGGCTTATCCGTTCTCAAGTAACGCGCTTACCGACGACCAGCATATAATACTGATTTATGTAGATTGTATTGTATTCGATACTCAGCCCCGCTATCAAAAGTAGGTAGTACTTGGCTAATCTATTTATACACAGCACAATAAATGTTCTCTCAAATAGCTTCAAATAGATTGATTTGCTCTCTCAAACCAGTGGGGCCAAGAAATAAATCGGTCGGATAGTTTTTGAGAATTCTTAGTTTCGAACACAACAACCTTCTATAAGGGGACCAGCAGTGCGATTCTGTAACTATTTCACCGTGAAAACTTAGGTGAAGTGAGCGTGGAGAGCTGTCATTCCAACTAATGCTAGGGATTGACACTACTGACAACTCATATCAAGCTCACTTCACTTGAGTGTTCACGGTGAGATTTTTACAGAATCGACCGGCTGGAACCGTACTATAACGGGTAAAGCTACAGTTTCGTAGGAGACCGATGGCCGCCACATCATAACTAGCCTATAATGTTCCCACTGTTGGGACAAGGCCTCCTCTCTGTGAGAGGGAGTGGGCTGTAATTTACCACGCGGGCCCAGTGCGGGTTGGTAGATGTCACATGTCTTCGATTCGGTCCTAGGACATGCCGGTTTCCTCACAATGTTTTCCTTCACCGTTTTGCGAGCAGTGGTGCTGAAAATATTTACACAAAGTAAAGCGCCTGCCTGGGTTCGAACTCACGACCTCCAACTCGTAAGTCCGGGCCATTACCCCTGGGCCACCACTGTTCTCCGCCACATAGCGTCTGCAATTAACCGGCGAATGACGTCACTGAAACTTTATGTATGAAAGTAAGTTGGTTTGCTTTCCAAGAGAGCATTTTTTGACACCGTAAACTCAAACCCAAAGCCATTATTTTCATGACAGCTGACACTGCGACCGTAATACGGCGCTCACCACTCATATATGAAACCGTAGCTTATAAGCCATAATTGATCCGTAAAAATGGGATAGCGCTATTCGTTCTGTATAGCTCCATTTCTCTTTCACACTGGAATAATGTTGACTTTACCACGTCGTACTACAGCCCCTGTTTAAAAACAATTTCCTACCAAGACGGACCAGCAAGAATCCTCATTCCCTCCCTCTCTCTCTCTCTCATCTTTGTCGAAACTAACCGTACAAATGCACAGCGCAAAGTGATCTCTCAAAATCGTTCAAACTACTGCCTTCCTTACAAAGCTTTGTCACTGATACCACTTAAACACTCCACTTTTCGCGTCAGAGGCAAAAAGCACCAACGTCCGTAGATAGGCACCTACTGTATATCGTCATTACAGCAAAAGGCGTCGCTAATCCGGATTGAGGGAACCAGAACTGGATTACCACGACGGATTTAGGCGCTTTTGTCCACGACGCTTATTTTCGTGGTCTTTTTATTGTTCGGGTTTGATCTTGTTTTGTATTTGTAATCACGTATGTCGGTTTGAGTATTGATGTGATGTATAAGTACTATGAAGTATACTATGTTCGTTTTATGAAGACAGATATGACACATAGGCTTAACAACATAATTATCACTTTGTGTATTAAAACATCAATAATTCGTTTTAATTTAATAATAATTGAATAACTTTCGTTTAGTATTCGATTGTCGCTTATTTCTGTTTGGGTTATTCTATTACTTATTCAAGTTAGTTAGCTAAACTAATGAATAATACTACCAAAACACACAGTAGTTAACTGAAAATGCGAAAAATACACTGAAAAATCAACAACAAAAAACCATTCACAAATACAAAATCACGAATAAGCCCGTAATAAATAATAACGAAACCACTTCACCACACTCATCGAGGAAATATTCAGCATAAAAATCGCTGAATGCATCCGACCACCGCTTTATGAAGCGCTGTAAAATCAATAACTCGGAAATGCACCACTAAGATTACTATGAAGATGGCTTAGTAAAAGCCGCTGATAACTCTTCGAGTCTGAATGACTTTCATTTTATATCTGAGGGATAAAATGCATGGATATAAATGTATTTTTATGTGTCTGTTTATGGCTTTGTATTGAATGGGATGGCAACCCTGACACGGTTTGGATAAAGTGATTGCGAATCTTATTGTGATCGCGGTTTCCAAGCTGTTGTGGAAGATTTCAATAGCATTAACTTTTCGCATCTAATGCAGGTTTTACACAGATGACTATAGCCGCACGGTTTTTGCCGCACGGCGAAAATCGAAAATCTGTCTAAATGACAATTCGGCTAGGTCGCGCAGGTGACTATAATCGCAAGTTCCGAAGTAGAGTAGGTTTTGACTTTTGTCGTGCGGTGACAGGTCGCATGCGGGGTATGTTTCAAAATCGGCCGTAAAAATGCTCTGTCGCAGGAGATCGCCCACCGCATTATGAAGGTCGACATTTTAATGCAAAATATTTACATGACTTGTATGACTAGTCACCTGCTATCTTTATCAACCAGTGTATATGACGTGTATGGTGGCGATTCGGCTTGTGAGGCGATTTGGTAAGTGACCAGCGGCACGGCGAAAATCGTCATTTTTTTTTTGTATTCGGTGGGAAACCTTCAAAAGGCGCCTGGTCTTTGGGGATAAAACCGGGGAGTGTGGGATTTTTACCTCACTAAAACCACCCCGGTGGTCACTGGCACACCATTGCCACATGGTCATCTGCACATGGAAGGGGCACCGTTACCTCTCAAAAGACCAATCCGGAGCCCCCTCTGTGCAAAGCCTGTTAGGGCACATCTCTGGGGAGACTGTAAAGGGGTCTCCCTGAAGCCCGACTGTGCAAGTGTGCAAGGCAGCACATGACCACACAGTGACTGTGCGCCGCCTTCCCCGAGGTCACTCAGTGGGCCGACAGAGTCCCCACTCTAATCACCCGCGACCCCAAATTCCCGCCTTTGTTAGATGATGCAGGCGGGGTTTCGGCGTGTTAGGCGTCGAGGCGGTTGCCTGCTCGACGCCTTTTTCTCCGCGCGGGATCGGCTCTCTCACGATCCCGCTCGGCAGCCTTCTTCTGGACCATCACGGTCTCATCACGGTTTCAACCTTAGTGAAGTTTTAATTTAGAGAAAGTTGTTGTCAAGGGTGATAGGCGAAACAATTACAAGGTCACCTATACACCTTTCCTCTCTGTGAAAGGGAGTGGGCCGGGTGGGCCTAGTGCGGGTTGGTAGATGTCACATGTCTTCGAATTTTTGGTTTTAGGACATGCCAGTTTCCTTACGATGTTTTCCTTCACTGTTTTGAGAGCTACTATCGCTGTTGATAAATCACCAATCGCTAATGGTTAGCAGCATATCTGCTAAGGCCAAGCCATTCTATCCTATCGGTAACTAGAGGTCATAGGGAGGGGCAGCAGCGTCCCCCTTCTAATAAAATAAAACGGTAATCACCTCTTTTATTCCAAGCTTGGTAATTTAGTAAGAACCTTGTTTTTTGCCAACTGATTTTCCAACCTCAAAAAGTTAAAGCGATAAATCTAAGAAATTATTCCTCCTTCACAAGTTAAATACCATGCATTTATCTTGAATAGTAAACTCAACGTTGATGGCCTGTAATATAGTAATAAAAAATATTGCCAGCTAATAAAAACAAGAGTAGACCGTACTTTATTAAAACAACCGCTCAAATAATTGACGATCGTTAATTAAATGGCCTGGTGAATGTTTTACATGAGAAAACTTGCTTTATTCGAGTACAAATATTTAGTGGAATACATTGAAATGTTAGATGAAACAAAAAGGCATAAAGACGACTTTAAATAAAGTCCTGACCTATGGATCCCAGACTTGGTCTTTGACATACATTCAAAAGTCCAAACTCAAGGTTTGTCAACGTGCAATGGAGCGCAGAGGCGTCAAATTGATAGACCATATTCACAAAACCACACTGCGCTCCAAAACACAGATTACTGACGTTGCTCAAAAAGCCGCTAAGCTGAAGTGGGACTAGGCTGGCCACGTCTGCCGTATGCCCAATGAGTTGTGGGCCAAAATAACCACCACGTGAAGCCCTGACACAGCTAGAAAGCGTCGCGGCAGACTCCGTAGAAGAAATATGGCGGGACGAGCTGGACAAATCAAACGACCCGTAGTCCACTTTAGCCCTGGATCAAAAGAGCTGGAAGTCACGGGCCCAGCAGTGGGATAATGCAGTAATAAATAATCCCAGCACACAGCCCTGTGTCGTGACACAGAGAATCCTAGTATGGGGGCCATGGCATTTGTAAAAACCTAGCACCTAAAGCTCCTTGTAATCTGCTACTAGTTTTTGTTGTTTTTGGAACGAAGTTCCTTATCGCGCGTTGCGAAAGGGGGCTAGACGGAAAAAATTAAGACCAAAAGTTGGAACGACACTTTTTGCTATAGGTGTAAGCCGTGCGGCGTGCGCGTGTTTCTCTGTCTGTCTCTCTCTCTCTTTGAACTTCGTTCCATCCGGGTGTCCCTTGACACCTCTCAAGTTTTTTTTTGTACTGAATAAAGTTTTTTTGTTTTATTTTATGTAAACCGAATTGACTTCTATCATAAATTTTCCCTAAATTCAAACCGCAATTGGCATTCTTTGACAGTTTTATGAAATTACTACACCGCTCTTCTATAAAACCGTATCTTAATAGGTTGAAATCACTATAGATACACTCATATACATAATAACTATAACTAAATTCACAAGCTCAGTTAAAAAAGCTGTATAGAAAGCTTTCAATCGATTGCGTACCCATGTAGGCCATTGCAGACACAATTTATCAAAGTGGGGGATTACAGAACCATCCAACACCCTGTACGAGTGCGGTGCTTCTGACCAGACCATACTCCACTTGCTGGAGTGTCCTAAGTATCCGTTTACCTGCACCTTAGATGCCGCAATCAACGTAGCCGCCTACTGGGCACAAACTATGTATATATTATTATGCGGGATATACGGAACATAAACGCCCGTATCTTTTGAATGCGTTTACTTAGAACTTTGATTATTTCACTGCCTCAAAGGATGTAATATTAATTTCCACTTGATAACTGTACGCGTTTCTGAGAAAAAAGGTCTTGACAGACGGCCGGATAGATAGACGTAAAACGGAACCCTTATAAGATCACTTGATTGTCACCAAGTGATCTTATAAGGATTCCGTTTTTCCTTCTGAGGTAGGGAACCCTAAAAACAACGAGAGAGTACCATCGGTACGTAAAGAAGAAGTTAAAAGAAATACCATAGTTACTCCATGTTATTACAAACTTTTTCCTACCGACTAATTGGACCTGGTTAGTAAACCTTCAAAGTTAGATAGGCAATTGCTCACGCTCTTTCAAACGTTTGAAGGTTGCAATTATTTCTTTCATTCCCCGCTCTGTTTACATCTCAGGGGCTTTGGAACTTCTAAACACCATAATGAGCTTTTGTTTATTTATAAGCCTTGGAAATCAACGTTATAACTGTCATGGTTGTCAACTCCGGAGGGGCTCGTGGCTAAGTTATAACACCAGCACGGGTCGATCGATCTGGTTAAGCTACGCTTGCCGCGTTCGGTACGTGGGTGGGTGACCATCTTTACATACCGGGACCCCCGTGTTTCGAAAATAACGTTAAGCAGTAGTCCTGGCTGTCATTCTTGGATCTTTGAGAGTCCTTACGGGTCGTCAGAAGCCCGAAAGTCTGACAACCAGTGTTACCGTATTATGCAGTCATCAGTCATAAGTAATTTATTTCATAACAATATAGGTACATTGTGTTGAAAAATTTAAAAATAACATTACATTGAAATTAAAATTAAATTAATTGAAAACATTTAAAAAAGTCAATAAAAACAATAACGGTCAATTAAGAATTCAAGTACAATAGATCATAAATAATAAATGTCAAAGTAATAAAATCAGTCATAAGTTACAATGACATTTATGTCAACTAGGAATTCATTGATACTGTAATAGCCTTTCCCCAATAAATAGGTCCTCAATTTGTTTTTAAATAAGTTAACACTGTGTAGCGGTATCTACAACGCCACATGCGAACAACGCGTCATACTGACGTCACGCAAATCCTGCATCTCGCAAGCAGAGTTTACCGCGCAATTAGCATAGATACAATTTCCCAACATCAATCGTTGGGCAGTTGCCCACCAGACACAACACCCGTCTGGTCGGAGGATCCTCCCTTTTGGTTGGTTTCCCTTATGGTTTTGAATTCTACAGGCAACTACCTAACTGGGTTGTGGAGGTCAGATAGGCAGCCGATCCATGTAAAATACTGGAGAGTTTGAAGAGTTTGTTTGCTTGAACGCGCTAATCTCTGGAACTACCAGTCAGATTTGAAAAATTATACAAATTACCCGTCTGGTCGGAGGATCCTCCCTTTTCTATAGAGGATGAGTGAACTTTACACCCTGTTCCTCATACCTCTAAACCTGTATATGGTTTTGAATTCTACAGGCAACTACCTAACTGGGTTGTGGAGGTCAGATAGGCAGCCGATCCATGTAAAATACTGGAGAGTTTGAAGAGTTTGTTTGCTTGAACGCGCTAATCTCTGGAACTACCAGTCAGATTTGAAAAATTATTTTTGCATTAGTAAGCCCAATTATTAAGGTAGGCTTATAAGCTATGTAAACATCAAGCTAGGACATGTAGGAGCAGAGCTTCGATTAATAATAGTACTAGATTCCCGATAAGCGCTTCAAAAACGGCCCGAAAAATAAGACCACAAATACTTTTGTGGTCTTATTTCAAATTAGTGTGTTTTTAACCTTATTACTTAGACTTTAAGTTTAATTTTAGAATAAATGACTGAAAATTTAAAAATAGAATGATTTTATTTTCAAGCGACATTTTAAATATATTTTGCAATAGTAATTAAACTTTATGTTTAAGCATTAAGGTTTATACCTAATAAACTGAAGTTGTTAATATTATTAATCTTTTTTCTAATGTGTGCAAACGTGGCCACTTGAGCGACTGATTTTTGTTCCTGATCCTTAATCTAGTACTATTATCGAAGGAGCAGAGCGAAAAAAAAATCTCAGAAACACGCAAACGAAAACGAAGTCGTAGTGCAGGCAGGCAATGCGACGCGACGGCATGGGTCTAGGGAACAAGAAATTTGACGTTGAAGTCCCGGGCAAAAAATAGTGTTAGGATATAGCCTCGGATACACTAGAGAACACTTTGTCCCGCAACATGACGCACAACTGTCAATCTACGTGTCACTGCAACGTTGTAAAGTGTCCCGCAACAAGTTCCGCTACATTTTACGTGATACGGGACATGTTGCTTGCTCCCGCTCTGAGAGCGAGTGCACGCGTCCCGCGTCAGTGTCGCGACATTTCTAGGCCTGTAAAATGTTCCGCGACATTCTCTCGGGACATTCACGTTGTTGTCGAGCGCCATGTTGCGCAACATGTCGCTCTATTTGTTCCCTAATGTATTCGAGGCTTATAAATAACACTGTTACCATAATTCTTCGTCTAACACTTTACAGTCACTACGCCCCTCTAGAGCACACAATAAACATAGAAAGGACATTATGTAATTATCCGTTATCGCGCCTGTGAGAGCTCGTAAAGACGTCATCATGATATATCGCTAGATGGCGCTGTTCCCAAGAGGAATGTAAACCTTAAGGACTTCTGTGTTTGAGGACATGGGGCCTAAAAAGGCCACTTTAAGGTGGATGCTCCAAGGTAGCCCGCGAAATTCAAATTTTCTTACGTTTTTTGCAATTTGCTAGTCAGTACTAAGTTGTACGTTGATTAAAATTTGATTCACGGCCGTAACAAATATGTATAAATTACAGAATTATAATCATTAGAATCAGTAATACAACTGGTTAAGTTAGCATAATCCTAAAATGTCAAGATTTCATGAAATAGTCATTCAGTAGGATTACTTGATCTTAGAGAGTTGTGTTGAATTCCTTCGGTGGGGCGTTTAAAAAAAAAATATTATGAATTGTCAGTTTGTGACCATTTTACGATTTTTAATATGACTCATATTGTTATCCTATTATGATTCTGCCAAAGTGGCCTTTTTAGGCCCCCAGGTATTAGAATAGCCTCTGCCCTCTGTTGTGTAGTCATAAGCCCCGCTATATCATCGCTTACTGGTTACGTTGACGATGGCATTCTTATTTGTTCGAGCTGGTACGAAAGTAGAAGTTGACCATCATGATCATTCTCGTGCCCTACCCCAATTTATTTGGAGTCGGCGGAACATGTATTTTTCTTCCATACTTCTCTATTAGTCGTCATCTCGGTAGTCACCCCCTTTCTAACCATATCTTCATTCACACATTCCATCCATCGTTTCTTTGGTCTTCCCCTACTCTTATAGCCATCGACATTCATATCCAAAACTCTCCTTACGACATTTTCTTCAATCCTTCGTATCATATGCCCACACCATGACAACCGATTTCCACACAAATTTTTAGTTACCGGTGCCACTTTCAGACTTCCTCTTATGTACTTATGTCTTATTCATCCATTCGTGTAACACCACACATCCCTCTTAGCATTCTCATCTCAGCTGCATGCAATTGCCTTTCATTCATCTCTTTTGTGGTCCAACATTCTGATCCATACAAGACAGCAGGTCTAATTATGTTTTCATATATCATCCCCTTTAAGTTTAAGGGGAATGGGCGAGTCGCAGATTGTTCCAGTGACCTGTAGCCATTTCATCCATTCAGTGTTAATTCTGTGCTTAACCGTCCGATCTACTTTGCCATCGCTTTACACCAGTGAACCGAGATACCTAAAGTTGGAACAAACTGGGAGAAGCGCATCATCAAGCGCTATGGCTCCAGAACTGGAGAGACCACCGAAATTGTAGAACATATATTCAGTTTTAGTTCTGCTGATTTTGAAGCTAATTCTCCAGCTTCTATTGTAATTTCTCCAATCTGCTCTGGAACTCAGGTCATCTTCACCGACAAGAACAATGTCATTGGCAAACAGAAATTGATCGTTTTATTAACATTTAAATGTCATAATCAGCCTATAATGTTCCCACTGCTGGGACACAGGCCTACTCTCTGTGAGAGTGCGCCAGGTATCCACCACGTGGGCCTAATGCGGGTTGTGGATGTCACATGTCTTTGAATTTTTGGTTCTTGGTTTACTCACGATGTTTTCCTTCACCGTTTTGACAGCAAAAAAATTTAGTGATTCATAACTTAACTTAATGCTTATTTGATTGAGTTTTCCAAACATACAAATACAAGGTGGCAAGGATATCGACGCACAGGCTGAAACCATAAATTCAGCACATGATTGTAGCATAGAAATATTACATCTGTTATCAAACGCTCCAAAAGTTTGGAACAGCTTGTTGCTTTTTTTTTAGGCAATGCCAATGATGAAGAAGTCGAACCGACAGAAAATTTCAATGCCGGGTCCAGAATCATATACTGGACGCGGAGATGACGCGTCGATGTCCCACAAACCTGTATTATTTTTAAAATTTGAAAATGGTATTAGAAAATGTTAGTTTCAATTTTTTTTTAAGGTACAAAAACTCATTTTTACGCACATGAACACTGTGGCCAAACAAAAACAAACATCACTAGGTACCAAATATAGCGACCCCGCAAAACATATTGCATGCACTTCATTCGAATTCGACGGACCGCGTTACAAAGCTAACCAAACAAAACACGTTGGTCCTGGCTTCTATGAAAATATTGCTAAATTGAAGCCAGAACAGCATTTGCGTGGAGCCAGAATACGCAAACAAACAGGCCAAATAAATATTCATGTAGATAAGTGAACTAGCTAAATGGCGCATTCTGTAGAGCGTCTACCTTTATAGGACTTTGGGCCTACATTATTTCGATCTTTGATCTACCTATACAGGGTATAGGAAGATCAAAGATCAAAATCGGGCTGTGGCTAAGTAATAACAGCCGCACGGGTCGATCGATCAGGTTAAGCTACGCTTGCCGCGGTTGGTCCGTGGATGTGTGACCATCTTCACACAGCAAGACCCGAAAGAAAGATCCACGAATGACAGCCAGAACCAACGGCTTAACGTGCTTTCCGAGACACGGTGTCTCGGAAAGCACGTTAAGCCGTTGGTTCTGCCTGTCATTCGTGGATCTTTGACAGTCGTTACGGGTCGTCAGAAGCCCGAAAGTCTGACAACCAGTCTTACCAAGGGGTATCGTATTACCCAGTAACCGGGTTGTGGAGGTCAGATAGGCAGTCGCTCCATGTAAAGTACTGGTATTCAGCTGCAGCCGGTTAGACTGGAAGCCGACCCTAACATAGTTGGGAAAAGGCTAGGCAGATGATGATCTTCCTATACAGGGTGGCAGGGAAATCGACGTGCAAAGTGTACCCAAGAATTTACTACATTATTCTGAACTCCAGTGTATACAAAAAAAGTGTGTAAATATATGGGCTACTATTTTACCTGACTATAGCTGAATTGATGGCTACACGGTAGGCTTAATGGCCCTCGTAATTGCGTTATCACTTTAAGGTTAATAGTCACGAACACGTCACAAACCGACAAGGTCTATTTGTTCATGTGACAGTTAGATAAATTGATAAATAAATTGCGATAAAGACAGGTGAATGATGACAGTTAGATTGTTTCAAACTTAGTGAAGTTTCAATTTAATGGATTTTGTTTGAGAAAAGAGGTAAAGCTATTACGAGGTCAACTGTAAAACAATATCAATTTTCAAAATTATAAGAAAAGTGAGGACAGCTAAAGTCAGAGACTTGTGGAAATCCCGCGAGGAGATTTAGGTACCTACTCAGAGCAATGTGTGAAATGGGTTAAAGATGAAGATTGTCCATAGGGATCCGTAAACCTAAACGACTGATCTGTTAATATATTATATTATATTTCGTGCTGATTGTTACGAGTACTTTCTAGTTTCCCATCTGAAAAGAGATACTTAACCTAGAATCAAATTAAGACCGTCAATTTTGCCCCACAGCCGGCGTTTAATTATATATGTATGAATTAGGTATGTTGAAACTGTGTGTACTCCCCGTCACTTTTCCCTTAAGTTTCATTAGAAAACCAACGTCAGACAGCATCTGTCTGGCATTAATGCTGAAATGAACCTTTTTGGCGCAGCCGTGAGACACACACTATTGTTGTCTGAAACATTATTTTTATTTCATTAATTTTGTATTTTGTGTTTCACGAACTGTGTCCAAATAAACTTTTTTCTTTCTTTTCTTTCATTCTTTCTTTCACTTATGCTTTTCAAAGTGATCGATGAAATGTCGATCATAATACCTATCATGTCTGTGCCCTTCATTCAAAGTGAATCAATTAGGCTAAAACGTGTGCTACCATTATGCACAACCATTGACTACCACCCGGCTATCTAAATACTAGATTGTCTTCTGAGATATCTTTTTTTATAATTTATTGCTATACGTGTAAAAAATTAAAACGTTTAAAACTCATACGACACATACGTCTTGGCCGCATCGATTTGTTATAGTTGGAAATTTCGTGAAGAAAGAATACAAACGTACCATCACTACAAACCGTTCATGGAATTATTTCTAAACATTTCCACCGAACGCACTTCAATCTTTGTTTTGGTGCGGTTAGTGGAACAATTTAGGTGCTATTCGGGCAAATACTGTTGAAATCAGTGATCTGAGTGGAATCTCTCTTCGCTCAAAACTCTTTAAAAAACTAAAAATAAGACCGTCACAAACATCCAAGTCAGGAAAATTCAAACACATTAAAATTAATTAATTAATTTAATAATCTAAAAGGTTGGTAAGACCTGAGAGAGCTCGCAAAGGACCTCTCGCCATCAGCGATCTGACAGCTTATTTCAATGAAGTTTTAAATGAAGAAGGTCCAAAGTGGTTAATTCGGTTCACTTTTTAACTAATTAATGTAATGCAGCCTATGTTTTCACCCATTTTTACATTTTGGATGAGCAGAATTCATTTTTAGTGAAGTTTGTCTGCAATTTTTTCAGTTTTTGGGAAGGTAAAAAATTGCATTTATTTAGGTAGATCTATGTCACATATCTTCGAATTTTGGGTTCTAGGATATGCCGGTTTCCTCAAGATGTTTTGCCGCACTGGGCCCGCGTGGTAGATTACGGCTCACTCCCTCTCACTGAGACTGTGTCCCAACAGTGGAAACAATGTAGGCAGATTATGTATTTAATTAGATAATTTTTTAGTGAAACCAAATGAATTATTTACTTTAGTTATTTTTTTTAATTAATGGCCAATTTTAATCTTATAGACAATTTTTACGGTGCTATTAACACCTTAATAAATGGCATTTGCACAAGTCCTCAATTCCGATTTCTACATATTATAAATATAATAAAAATACACGGACAATAAACTTTATTAAAAACTCCATTGAAAACCTTCGCAAAACTCAACATCTACCTAATTTTGTAATTCCCAAAACTGAATATTGGCCGTTACCGCGGCAACATGGTCTCCAAATAGTTTTCCCCGAGCGCCATGACAGATCGACATATTGGTGACGTCATCTGACGTAACCAATATGGTCGCGATATTGGACAGTTCCATTTTCGAAATTTATCATTTTTGTTTTTTTTTTTGTGTGAGGCAGTTGATAACACAAATGGCGTAGTGTTCATAGACAGTATTTTATTTTATTTTATTTTACAACATATCATCACGCCAGTAATCCCCGATGGATTAGACAGCGGTGTACCTGTTTCTTCTGTTCTATTTTTATTCTTCTTTTTTAATTGTATTTTTATTACGTTCTTTGACTTCATTTTCATTGTTAGGATACCACTTAAGGGAAGAGCGAGACAGCTCCGACACAAGTACTATTGTAACTTACTGGGGTTGCCTCAGTTTGTAAGAGAAGTAATAAATATTTTTGGAACGAAGTTCCTAAGTGCTAGACGGAAAAAATTAAGACCAAAAGTTGGAACGACACTTTTTGCTATAGTTGTAAGCCGAGCGGCGTGCGCGTGTTTCTCTGTCTGTCTCTCTCCCTCTTATAGGAAGCAAGCCAGTTATACTTCGTTCCATCCGGGTGTCCCTTGACACCTCTCAAGTTTTGTATTTTGTATTTGTATCTGTACACCCACTTTTCGTTAGTTATGTTTAAGTCTCATGGAATAGAAGGCGAGCCTGTTGCCATCAAACTAGTATGATAAGCAGACTCCAGACTGCTACTGAGAAATTCATGATAGAACAACCCAATAACACTTTGCCAGACCTGGGAATCGAACCCCGTACCTCATGCTCAGTGGTAGCGCTTGCGACCACTAGACTAACGTGGCTCTTTTATTTAAGAGTAAGTGGCTCTTGATGGGTTAAAAGAAGCTATTTGTTGAGCAATTTTTAGACCCCTATTAAAGCTATTTTTAAAGCTCTCAAGTTAGGCGGATTCAGTCTAATTTGGGAGATTTAAAAATAGCTTTTACGAGTGGCGACACGTAATTGTGCCTCCAACGCACCCAGGTAGGCGTAGTCTGGCCCGCACCTTAATTGTTTACGGACTATCAATTTCAATCTGAATAATTATAATGGATAATCCATTGCTTTATATGTTCGAAGAAATTGTCTGCTCAACAACATAAATAACGCAATGAATGTGGTTCAACTTTCAAAATGAAACCTATTGCAATTACCCTGCCACTACCACATTGCTGACGGGATTATATTTTAATCACGGCTTGGGCTATTCTCATAATATCGTTGGTGCCGTTGTGAGAAAAACTACAAAAAAACGGGTTGCACTCCGGGAGTGCCGGCAGAAGTGAAAACTTGAATATTAACGTTGTGCATTTTTGATATTTTAGAATGCGGTCTACTCTCCCTCCGTCTTACGAATTTTCGATGGTCATGTGTCCTGACGCGAGCTCCGTCTTACGAATTTTCGATCAGGTCTCGCGTCACCTGACGCGCGTTTAACATTTTTTACCCATCACAAAAAACTCTCCCTCCGTCTTACGAATTTTCAGATCTCAGTCTCAATCTGTCAAAAAAACCTCAAATTTCCCTACATTTTGACAAGTTTTTGACATTTGTTTATCGCTGAGATGAGACTGCGACTAGATTTTGAACGTTGAAAATTACGAGAATGGGTCTTCAGTTTCCTGATCTTACTTATAAATAAATGATCAAACACTAAAGTGTTCAGTGTCAGACTATGTGAGTGCCTATCTTCGCTCGCCGTTACGTGACGTCACGCTAATAGCACTTTAGTGGAGTAACGTGTTCGCACGCGTTTAGTGTATCGTCAATTAGGGGTTGAGTAGCTCTAGCACTCGTATAGGTGAAAATGTTTACCACCCTGTTACCCACTTGTAAGTTTATCTTAAAGTGAATGGCTATTACTATACATTTTTAGAAGTTCTTTTGCATTAGTCATGATATTATTAGGATTGTCGCACCGATGTCGGAAAACGTTTTCCGACGTCGGTGAAGGAAAACATGTTGAAGAAACCAGGGTTTATTTATTTAATACTTCAAACACATATGTACATACATGTTCAGAGGCGGACTTAATGCCATAGGCATTTTCTACAAGTCAACCAAGTTATTATAAGACCTTGCACATGTTATGATGTATACTCATGTTTTTACAATAAATATATTCTTTTCTATAACCAAAAATCAAAATGAAGAAAAACCTGTTTATCACACAACAGGTTTCTCTTCATTTTAAGTCTGAAATCGCCAATCCGCCTAGAGTAAACATAGTGATCAATGCGCCTTCTCTGTTTCAGAAGAAACTTTTGCCCTGCAGTGGGACAGTAGTAGGCAGAGAGAAATACTTAAAATGGTCGCTAATAAATCAACATGAAATTTGAAAGTGATAGTTCAATGCTCGTTCCTTCTGTAAATGAGAAGAGGCTTTTGAGAGCACATTAATTAAGTTTAAACCAAAATGACTGTTGACTACAGCCCCGCTTGACCCATAATGATGTTTTCGTATATTTCATCAAAAAATTACGTGGAGAGGTCTCGAGTAGATCACCGCTCAACGTCCAAACTTTACACTAATGAGAGCTGTATTCATTAAATAAAGTTTCATTTGAATAAAGTCTCTCTATTTCTATAAAACTTTTCATTGCGGCTAGTCTAGTGTTGATGCAGACCCATATTATGCTTTAGTTAATGTTTATTAGACGACGACGAGAAAATAAACTCTAGGGGTTGTTCACATGAGGCGAACGGTACGGCGCAAGTAATATGCTTTTGTTTTATTATCTAGCATTAGACCCTTTGTACACATACGTTTTTCTTGCCGTGAATAACTACGATTTATTAGCCGTACGTCACGTATGGCACGGTCGTCGGTTTTGTATGGATCACTATAGAAGCTTGTATAGTCACGAACAAAAGTATGTATACACTCGGCTTTATTCAAAAGCGATTAACTCCTTTATTTATAAATTAAATTTTGTGTTGTTACAAAAATAGTATTTTCGAACCTATAGGTTTATGTAATGTGTCGTATTTCAACGATACATTCGTTATTTTACGAAAAAATCGGAATTGAAAGTTGCCATGTGTTGACATATTGGTGCTCGTGACTGTAGGTACACGGACACGTTTTTGTACGACGCGGTGTATGCGCCCTGTGCAGGCACGGTTCGTCAGTATTGTATGCATCACTATGGAAGCTTGTTAACAGACACGATTTTTCTACGACTTGGACTTAACTGACATGCCTCATTTTGTAACATTAATTCATAATTAAATCAATTCAATATTAACCTAATATTTTTACTTTTGTGCTGTAATAATTTTATTTGTTTTTTTATTTGTATACCTAATATTTGCGCGCCGCACGTGGCAGAATGTGATGAGACCATTTATTAATTTAAGACCATGTAATGTACCATATTCGGACAAATAAATGAATTTGAATTTTGAATTTGAATTTGGTTTATCCGCCCTACCGCCGAAACCGTGCCCTGTGCAAAGGGCCATTTTTTTTTTTTTTTTTTTGAGGTTGGGTTACCATCAAATGACCCCTGCCGCTCTGGGTGGAGCAGAAGGGAGTGTCAGACTCTTACTGACTAAAACCCACCCGTGTGTTCCTTCCTTAGCCCTTGGGGTGTATTCATGTAGAATGCTGGTAACTGACGCCGATAAGCCAGCGCTTATCAGTGCCCACAAGCGGTGATTGTCAACGCTTAGACTATAAGGGTGTAATCATCGCTAGCAAAAAGTATGAAAACTGCTTGCGCTGACCAGTGTGACATCCCAGCGCTTATGGGTGACGACAAGCGCTGGCATAACGGCGCAGGTAACCAGCGCTCTACATGACTACACCCTAACACAGCGACTGTGCCTTGATGTTCAGGAAAATTTACGTAATTTGCTTCAATCAAAATGAGCCGAAAATTCGTGAGAACTGTTTTTGCTTCGAGATATTCGAATATTTTATGAAACTGATTGCTACGTAATTTGGGTGAACTCACTCGTTTTGTTCGGCGGAAAAAACGCTGAGCTTAGTCCGTCTGCCGCTCCAGTTTCCTATAGCCAGATAACTCTTTTCTAAGGAATAAATATTGCCATTTGACAGCTAAATATTGTATAGAAAATACAGAGTGGTGGGACATTGACGCGCAAACTGTAACCATGAATTCAGAAAGTGTCTCTAGCGTAGAAATTTTTCGTCGATTATCAAAATAAAAATCAACAGTTTCATAGAAAAATGCAATGCCTATGCGGTTAAAATGTTTTGAATAGCTAATGTTTTTTTTAATAACCGACGAAATATTTTAACGCAAGAGATTCAGAATCCTGTACACACGGCTACACGTCAAGCTATTAAAAACCAGTTTGTCTTGGCCTCACTTTGTATGATATTTTCTCACAATGAACGGTCAGCCAATACTGGTTTTGCATAGCTTGATGTGTAGCCGTGTGTACATACTGACTCCAAGGTAACAGGTTGCGCGTCGATGTCCCTGCCACTCTGTATACAAACTGTCACATACATTCTTCAAATAAAGTTAGCCCTTATAGTATTACATACCTATATAATAGGAAATAGGAGCACATTGGCACATGCCATATCGCTGCTTTGTATGTGGAAACCATCTTACGTAGGTTATACAGACATAATATAGTTTTTACTAGGATAAGTTAGTTTAGTGTCAGTTAACTACTTTATAAAGTAAGTTAGATAGGCAGTTTCCTTGAAGTTATGTCCTTTTCTTTGTAGTCTAGTTTTTTCCTCTCCGCTTTGGAATGGGCAACTAGCTTCATCTTTCTCACTGACCGACCCCTTGACAGTTCAAAAGTGCTTCGTGGTGGTTGGTTTATTTGAAAGAAATGCTATGAGTTCTTTTTTCTTGAGTTTTTTTTTTCTTTTTTGTAGGGGGGTTTTGTAGTTTGGTTATGTTTGAAAGATAGTTTTTTATTGTCGTTCTTTTATTATCCTGTTGTCTTAATCAGTAAATTTTCTATTGAATTCCATGTTACATGTGCCTATTATGATAGCCTCTCCTTTTTGGAACGAAGTTCCTTATCGCGCGTTGTGAAAGGGGGCTAGACGGAAAAAATTAAGACCAAAAGTTAGAACGACACTTTTTGCTATAGTTGTAAGCCATGCGGCGTGCGCGTGTTTCTCTGTCTGTCTCACTCTCTCTCTCTTATAGAAAGCAAGCCAGTTATACTTCGTCCCATCCGGGTGTCCCTTGACACCTCTCAAGTTTTTGGAACGAAGTTCCTTATCGCGCGTTGCGAAAGGAGGCTAGACGGAAAAAATTAAGACCAAAAGTTGGAACGACACTTTTTGCTATAGGTAGTTGTAAGCTGTGCGGCGTGCGCGTGTTTCTCTGTCTCTCTCTCTCTCTCTCTCTCTCACTCTCTCTTTGAACTTCGTTCCATCCGGGTATCCCTTGTTTTTTTTAATCTTGGGACCCTGGGGTCCCGGACCTTTGAAAGGCGTGACAGGGGCCGAAGCCAACTCGCAGAGGGTTTTTTTTTTTATCTCGGAACTCTGGGGTCCCTGACCCTTGAAAGGCGTGCCAGGGGCCGAAGCCAACTCGCAGAGGGAACTAATCTAAGGTGCTTGTAAGGAGTGGAGAGGTATTCCACGGCTATGCTGGTATTATTATTATGGAACGTAGTTCTTTAACTTGCTTGTGGTAGGAGTAAACTGGTAGAAATTGTAACGTATGGAAAAAGCGTTATGCATCCTCCATGCGACTTTCTCTCTCTAGAGATAGAAAGGTCATAATGAAAATCCAAGATGGTGGCTGCGATAACTTTCACATTTTTCATCATGGGGTGTCATTTTCATGGTTTTAATAATAATAATATCCCTGGACATTTCACACAGCGCCATCTAGTCCCAAGCTAAGCAACCTAATGCTTGTGTTATGGTAACAAGATGGCTGATAAACTACTTATATACATTTTTTTTTTTGTATTTGCGTACATATTATAGATAGATAAACACCCAGACTCAGAATAAATACATGTAGGACTTACAAATATTATTAGAGATTATTTTTAGTGACGTCAAAATGAAAATCCAAGATGGCGGCTGTGATACCCCCAAAATTTTTCTCATGTGTGTCGTTTTCATGGTTTCCGAGGGTTTCTGTTTTTTAATAAAACAGTATAACTTGCTAACTACTTAACTAATAAAAAAATTCACCACATTAAAAAACCCAGCGTTCTTCCTCCTCTCTCCTACTTGATCTATGCTGTGCCCGACAGGGTCCATAATTCTGACTAATTTAATTATTTCCTACTAACTATTAATATACATTATGGTACGCAATAAAGAATTGAGAATTGAGAATTGAGAAAATCCAAAATGGCGACAATTTTATAAGAACTTCTAAAAACGCATAGGTATTAAATTAACATTTTCTCTCCGTGTGTGTGTGTCACTTTCTAAACACCGTTAAATTTTGATCGTTTTAATCCTTAAAAGGGGTCATTGTACTCATCATTAAGAACAACTTTACTACGGGATCAACCCCGAAATCGTGTAAAAAAAATCAGTTGATCCATACATTATGTCAAGTTATGCGAACATAAATCTATGGATCAACTGATTTTTTTTTTTAATTTTCAATTATTCCTTTTAAGGATTAAAACTATCAAAATTTAACGGTGTATACGAGTGTCTGCGTGCGAGTATCGCCTAATGAACTTTGTTATGGACGGAGATCCTCCGACCGTACACGTTTTTTATTATTATACTATTGTGATTCGTTCACCAAAATAATAGAAGTAAAACCAGTATTTTACCCAAAGTTCCCAAACGTCTCCGGTATAAAACAGATCAAAATAACAGAATTATGTAATTTGTTATTTTGGTCCGTTCTTAACGGTCAGTTTACAGTCTGTTGATCAAATAAAACATGGTCTAGACAATTTACGTAGCTGTTTTACCCAACTGCAACCTGCGTGACAACGAAATCGGGGCTGTTTTTTTTCTTTTTATTATTCTACTCTTATATCTGTTTACAAATAAAAATCACATACACAAATCTGCAATGCATACAAACATTTTCCCGCGAAGGGATCGAACTCGTGACCCATAGAAAGTCAAGAACTTTGGCACTGGGCCAATTAGGTCGTCAATTCATCGTTCATTCTTTCACACTCTTCTATGAAGGAGGTTATTTGTGTCATCAGCAGCATTTCAGCCTATACTCACTACTAAACCAGGGATTTTTATGAGTCTTGTTTGCCCAGTGGATTGTTACAGCCGGGACCAACAGCCTTTTTATTTGGGTGGAAAATCAGTGGCTCCGGTTACTCTTTCGAACAACCCTATTTGTTTGAAAGAGCCCTGAACCCTGTTTGTTTGTGGCTGTTTGTGTATGTGAGTTTGAATGTTTGTAAAAGCACCCACGATACAGGAGAAATTCCTAGTGTGGGGCAACGTTTAAAAAAAAATAAAAACAAAATAAAAAAACCCGCGACCCTGGCAGGCATCGGCCCTAGCCCCATCAGCTAGGACCCCATCAGTTAGCGCTGACAATATGTCTTTGACATGTCAGCACTAACAGGTCGACCCGGCCCTGGTCCTTGCCGGACGGCGAGCTACCCATTGTATGTGCTTTCGGAAGCACGGAGGGGTCTCGGTATGTTACGATGGGCACCCATCCACGAACCGACCGCGGTAAGCGTAGCTAAACCAGGTTTAGCTACGCTTACCGCGGTCGGTTCTATCAACCCGTGCGGCTGTTATTACTTAGCGACGAACCAATTTACAACTTTTGCTATAGTTCGAAATATTGAAAAATAACTCGGCTATTGCTACCTTTAAGTTTTTCTCTAAAAAATTTGCTCATTTTTTAGAGAACCCTATAACAAGCCTACACACAGTGAATTTAAACTTAATATACAGGGTGGCAGGGACATCGACGCGCAAACTGTAACCATGGATTCAGCACATGAGTTTAGACCCCACAGCGTCGAAATTTTCCGCCGGTTATTAAAAAAAAATATTGCTGTTCCATACATTTTGACCGCGTAGGTATTGCACTTTTCTATGAAACAGATTTTTTTTTTTTGATAACCGACTAATAATTTCGACGCGATGGGGTCTAAACTCATGTGCTGAATCTATGATTACAGTTTGCGCGTCGATGTCCCTGACACCCTGTATTAACTTTATTCAATTTCGGAGACAGAATTCAATTTCCCATCAAATCAGTAGGTAATATTGATAAATGATAAATGATTTTATTTTTGTAAGTAGGTTTGTACAAACACTTTTACACGTCAATCATATTTTAAAACTAGATGAGGTCGGCGTTTCCTATCTGACTAGTCTGAGAAGAAAGGCCGAAACAAACTCAGAGGTCACAGTCTCTTTTAAAGTCCAGACATAATCTTTGGTCAGATCATATGAAGACCATGTAGGTCGATGTCTGAAATGGTCTTTTGAGGAAAGAACCACACAGATTGAGAGGACCTGTCCAGTCAGTGCACGCATTTGTCAGAAATCGTGCAGCTCAACTCAAAACTTAAGGAGCTCAACGATTCACAGTAACAAACGTAACGCGGAAGTGTTGAAGTGGCCCAACAAAATCTGAATAACTGTCGTGCCAGCGACACGAACAAGAAGTTACAAAAACCTTTTATCCAGCTATCACTATTATTTTGAACGATAGGAATCAACGCAAAAATAGATTTTGTATCAATCATTTCACTAAATTCCTTTGTAACTGGAATATTTCCATTGTACCCAAAATCCTACAGAGTTCTAAACTTCAATTGTATTAACCGATTGAAGTTTAATACGGAAATCCTGTAAGATTTTGGGTACAACGGAAATATTTCAGTCACAAAGCAATTTTCAGCCTTATTTCCAATAACGGACTCTTTTAACAGAAATATTTAAACTTGCAACATCCTTTAAGAAAATTACTTTAGTTTTTGACCGACTTCAAAAAGGCGGATGTTATCAATTCGACTGACTGTTTTATTTGTCTGTACTTTTAACGATATCTTCGTCAATTGCTATATGATTTTACGGAATTTTTCTTTCGCTGAGCTGCTGAGCTGATTTAATGAAAAATAACGTTAGAAAACACGTGTACGTACGTTATTCAATATATGAAGTGGAAAATATTATCAACACGTGTTGGCAAATAAAAACAAAAAAAAATGTTTGATGAACATCGCTGCAGTTTTTCCTTGTTGTTGGGTTATATTATGTTTTTGTTTGCTTTATGTTAACTGTGGTCTGGTTCGTGATTCTTATTACATGAATAACAAAATGATGGAAGTTTTTCATAAGGATTTAATAACAAAAGAAAAATGAAAGTTGTTGTGTATGTTTTTACCCCAGTGCGGGAAGGTAGATGTTACAAGTTTTCAAATTTGGTTCTAGGACATGCCACTCAAGCAACACATAAGCCAGATAACAGAATAAATGTGTAATAATAAGCAGTTTACAGCTTTATTACATAGTTATTAAAGCTTACGGGACAGACAAATGCTGTATTGAATGATTTTTGGGCTATTATTACTTGTTAAGCTTAATAACGTTTTTATAGCACTGATTTCCTTTTTTGAAGCTTAATAATGGTCATAAACTCATAATAATAAATAAATAATTAATAATGGTCTCGGATGCTTTAAACTGAATAGAATATCTTTAATAGTTCTCTATCAAAGATACCCTATTCAGTTTAAGGCATCCGAGACCACTGAATGCTGCATAATAGCTGATTTGATAGCATTTGTCTGCATAACTTTGGTATCGATTTTCATTATGCCGCTTGATGCTGAATAACCTATGTTCTCTTCAAGCTGTGTTGCACTTCAGTCATAACCACTTATTAAGTAGCTGAATATTTGAGGTTTATTTGTTTTTTTTTAAGAAGGGTTTATAATTGAAAATGAGTAAGCTCTTACAACTAACTTAAAGCGCTTTAAGCGCACGATTACCATTACAGCTAATAGCGTTATCAAATATGAAATGAAGATTTTTATACAGAAGACAACTGGATATTGAAGAGTCGTAAGACTGTTTTAACTCTACGGAAGTAAATCCGCCGCAAAGGGCAACCACGACAAAATGCGCAGTTCCCTCACTTATTTGACAACACGGTTAGCGCAGTGGCTGAGCGATCGGACTGCTGCGCTGCGTGTCGCGGGTTCGATTCCCGCACAGAACAAATATTTGTAAGTCCTACATGTATTTGTTCCGAGTCTGGGTGTTTTTCTATCTATAATATGTATGTTTTAAAAAAAAAAAAAATATATAAGTACTTTATCAGCCATCTAGTTACCATAACACAAGCATTAGGTTGCTTAGCTTGGGACTAGATGGCGCTGTGTGAAATGTCCAGGGATATTTATTTATTTATTTTACTTTGTGTAAATAATTTTACGTTTCTTGAATGGGGATTCCCTTTAGTTCTTAATTTAATTTAATTTTTAGTATTAGTTCTATTTCAGCAATAGAAATACACACTCTGTGAAAATTTCAACTGTCTACCTATTACAGTTCGTGAGATAAAGCCCGCTGACAGACAGGCGGATGGACGGACAGTGGACGCTTAGTAATAGAGTTCCGTTGGCACCCCTTGGGTACGGTACCCTGAAAACAAAACAGAACACTGAGTTAAATTATTTTAAGTTATAATATACTCGTAAACAACAACACTTACTCAGAACTCAAGTACCACTCATTGAAAACTGAAAACGCCCCAACAATACTGAATACAATTTAAACTATGTATTTACACCTAAAAACGGTTTTCATTCGTTTACAAAATGTCGGCGCGGCAGAGTGGCTCAGTAACAACATTAAGAGTCAACAAACCATTTAAAACGTTATTATTCTCTGTGGAAAACTGTTTTTACGTTTTGTTTACTGGCAACGTATTTATCGCACCTGTGTACGTGAAAATTTATGAATAAATACATTGAATAAATGCTTTTTTGTTGTGGTACCTGATAGTGGTAACCTTTTCTGTTTATGTGGTTATTGTAACAGGTGACATACTTTATTTCTATCAGCAAACAGCATTTAAATTAAGTACAGTAGAAAGTGTTTGACCCTAGTAGGTATTTCAAATCCCTTGTTTAGGGTTGAAACACTAGGGTCATGGGGTCTGAGTGCCCACTTGGTTTTCCGAGACATCGCTAAGAGGTTGTTCGGCTCTTCACAGAGGGCTGGCTTATTTTTTGGCCAAAGAATCAGCAACGCCACACAACGTGGCAATGCTGCCAGCGTTTTGGGGACTTTTTCCACTGACAGCGATGCGGACGAATTTTGATACCCTACGATTCTTTACCCTAGTTTTGTTTTATATACATGTACAGATTATTATTTTAAGTTTATTAGCTTATTTATTATGTAAATATTATCTTGTTTAAATGCTTTAAAAGTACGCTAGAAAATTCAATTTTGTGTACTGTTAACAAAACTATACATCATCACATTTTTCGATGTTGCAGGACTGCTATAGTGATATTTCTATCAGGCAAGGTGAATATTGCCTATATTTTATTGCGCTTTACGAAACTTCCAAATCAAGTACCTTTAGGCAATTAAAACTTGTTTGTGCTTGTAAGCTGAATTTTTTACAGTTTTACTCGCAAAATCTTACGACACAGTTTCTTTTAAACACGCGTTAACCTCCCCAATTAAACTTAGCAATACAAATTGTGCTAAACAATTCCATCAAATATTACTTCTCAACAAGACTAAAGGCCACAGAACATCTACTAAAAGTGTTTTCTTTTGTTTCCAGGAGGGCGAGCGACTGAAAATATGAACGCGTCACGGTTGCCTGGGTTCAATGACACCAGTCGTGAGTTATTTCTCATATATCTTACATATAAGGTACGGTGATTCGACAGAAAGGACGCAACGAAGGTACAATTAATAGGTAGGATGACGGTATGGTGAAATAATAAAAGATTCTAGATGGAGGTTCACTCTAGGCCCTTTGTTATTTTTTGTGTCTGTTTTGTAAATGGTTTCTCGGGAAAATTAATGATAGCTATAATAAATGAAATGAATTGTTTATTCTGTAAATAAGACATCAGAATCACTTAAAAAAAATCTACAGGTTTCCTACCTGACTATTCTGAGAAGAAAGACCGAAACAAACTCAGAGGTCACAGTCTGTTAAAGTCCTGATATAATCTTGGTCAGATCATGTGGAGACCATGTAGATTGATTTCTGAAATGGTCTTTTGAGGAAAGTACCACACAGATTTGAGTGAACCATTGCAGACAGTGCAAGCACTTGTCAGTAATCGTGTAACTCGACTCAAAACTTGAGGAGCTCAACGACTCGACGAACAATACCAAAGAGAGGATATTTGGGTAGGCGACATACTGCCAACTGGACTGTAAACTAAGAGAAAAAGAAAAAAAAATACCCACATAGTCCTCCCATTCACAGTATATTAAAGTGAGTTTGACAAAAAAAAAAAAACAGTTGATCCATACATTATGTCGATTTATGCGAACATAAATCTATGGATCAATTGATTTTTTTGTCACGATTTCAGGGTTGGTCCTGTAGTGAAAGTTGTTCATAATGGAGTAAAATGACCCCTTTTAAGGATTAAAACGATCAAAATTTAACGGTGTATAAAAAAACTCTCTCTGTGTGTGTGAACTCTTAAAACCACGATACTTATAATTTTTACATCTTAGTACATGGTTTAACCCTTCAGTTTTTTTTTTTTTTAGTCTATTTTGTGTCCCACTGCTGGGCAAATGCCTCCCCTTTTTCCTTCCAAACCTCTCCATCTTGAGCGATCTCTGGCCATGTTGGCCTGCTTCGCCGTGGTCTACCTGGACGGCGATGTCCTCCTTCAGGCGTCCAGTAAGTGATGATCTTAACCCTTCGGTACAAAAAATATACAGCGTGGCGCTTTAATGGCGACATTAATTTAACACACGTATACAGTTTTGCGTTGTAGTTTTAGGAATATATTTTAATATATGTAAATATTAATATTTATTTGTTTATTAATAATTTTATTTATAAAATAGCATCTTAGAGCAACCTGACTTAAAGAACTGTAGCGCAGGGGTCATTTGCCAGGGTCACGGATCATAACGTCGCATCAATGTAATTAACTTATCTTCTGTAATTAACTTATTATCTTTAAAACAATTAACGAGCAAAGAGAAGGTGAATTGAAGGAAAGAGAGAGAGCCCTTTGTCGGCGCGCGGCGCAGGTGGAAGTTTTCAAGTTACGATTTTTTTTATGTTGTTATAATTTTTATGATTACTGGCCCTACCCGTGTGTTAAATTAATGTCGCCATTGTAGCGCCACGTTGTATATTGTCACAATATTGCCTATCTGAACCAACAATTTTAGTATCAAACACTACATTTTTATTGCTATCCATAATTTCCTAGATGCAGAAAAAAACTATCATGCCACTACAAAAACGTTGTAAAAGTCGCATGGGAGTGCCGAGATACAAAAATGTATACCAAAAAATAATAATAATAAGCTTTATTTCATAAAAACAGTACTTAAAATTACATTACAGTTTAAGTGCTATGATAAAACAAAAGTACACAAAAGTTTTAGCATTTGGAGCCGAACTAGTAGGAACCTATATCTCGCCTAACAGTGCCAATCCCCTCGAGTTACATTAGATTAGAGTTCTTTAATGCTTGCATTTTACAAAACCAAGGAAAAAAATAAAATAAAAATTTGTTTGTCGCCGAGATGAGACTGCGACGAGATTTTGAACCTTCGGGAATTGGCTTTCTGGTGTCCTGAAATACAGGCCTTACGCCTAGCTTAGTTAGGTACCAGTCTCTCACAGTATAATTAAACAATTACATATTGTTCTCGATAACTTGAAAAGTACTTATATATTGTCGTGAGAAATAAATCTTTATATTTTTTATTTTATTGCTAAATGTGCATGGTCTTGACCTCGATCACGCCTGATGGAAAGTGATGCATGAGGTCTATGATGGAACTAGCGTGCCCAGAAGATCCCTGTTCACTTTTGCTTTGAAGGCAGATGTGATGTGCAGGGTAAAATGTGGAAGGAAACACAGACATCTTATCTTATACTACAAAAAAGATATAGACAGCAGCAAGAGTCGCATGAGAGTTGCGGTGTAAAGCCATCCGGGCGGTCATAAACACAATACATCGACATCGCTTGTGACCACATGTTGCGATGAAGAGAACTTATTTCAATCTGTCATAATACGGCTGGCTTTAAAATCATAATTAATATGGCCAGTATGGATAAAGCTCATTCATTCTTCAGCTTCATTAATTAATTTTGTTTTGACGTTTGTTACAATTTGACAATTGACAGTCATTCGATTGATTAATTTCGATGTGTCGGTTTTTCGACGTTTTTTGAAACGAAGCTCTTTAACGCGGCTTGAGGAGTAAACTGGTAGAAATCTTCAAGTAATACAAAATAGTTATTGCCCTCCATGCGACTTTCTATTATATATGAGAAAAAGTTTTCCTGGTTTTCGAAGGTGCTGAAGACAATAGTGAATATACACAATAGTCTAAATGAAATCCAAGATGGCGGCTGCGAACATTTTGTAATTTTTCGTCATACGTGTCGTTTTCATGGATTTTGAGGGTGATAAAGCTGTTAGCGACATCAATATGAAAATCCAAGATGGCGACAACTTTATAAAAACTTCTAAAAACGTATACTAGATGGCTCTGTATTAAAAACGCGTATTAAATTCACACTTTCACTCTCTTTCTGTCTCTCTCTATTATATACGAGTGTGTGTGCGTGCGAGTATCGCGTAAGGAACTTCGTTCCTGACGGTGGTCCTCCGATCGCACGCATTTTTTTTTTTAGATAATCTCAGTAGGAATTAAATAAATAGAACCATGCAATGACTTTTCATAAGGTTTATACTCGTATGTCATAAAATGATCGAATTTATTTTATGTGATCTAGAGTTTTCTTACAAACTAAACAAAGGATCCGATCCTTTTATCTATAATATCAAATCCTCATCAACCTAGCCTTTGTCCAAATATTTTAGGGTCGGCTTCAAGTGGAATAGAATAACAGTATTTTACTCATAGTGACAGCCTTTGTAAGGGACATTCAACCTACTTTACTAAATCGCTTATAAGTTCGGATATCTCTATGCACGCTATGCATACTGGGTGTATTACCGATGGCAAACAAGCGGTTCTTTAAAAAAAATCAGCAGTAATTTACAGTTAATCTCAACAAAGCATTCGACACGGAGGATATTATGGTGTTCAAGTGTGTGCACAGACACAAGTAGGTACGGACGCCACCAGGTCAACCTACCCGAAACTGTCAGATTTTCCCAATCAACATTGAACCTAATGCTATAGCAATAAAGTCGAAAATCTATTAAAGAAATCTGACAGATTGTAGTAGCTTGATGTGCTGGCGTCTGTACTATAGAGGTTTGTCTGCCGAAGGCAAAATTGTTTGGTACAGGCCGGCTACAATTTAGCGCGGGTTACATTCGAACGTTCAAGCTAGTTGCGCCAAAACTGGCGTAAAAGAAGCGACGAGGCCTCCTAAATGTAAACAAATTGACGTGACAGTCACCTTAGAAGCTGAAACCAACTTTGCTTACGGGGCATAGCCTTTGCAAAGTATGTTTGGTTGACACAATTGGTTCAACTTATATTGGAGGACCCACAGTTCTATCAGTATTGACTGATGTTACATGGAGTTTGAGTTTAATTAGAACGGAGTAGATTTTTGGAAATGTTTCCTCTGGAGTATGGGCATAAGATATGTTTTTTTTCGATGGACACTGACCTCTTAGCCTTTTCCCTCCCTCTGGCTCAAAACCGTCCGATGGGGTAAAAGAGTTTGAAGTTAAGATCATTTTTTTTTAAACTTCATCCTGGCTGATGTGAATTGTCACGTCAATTTGTTTACATTTAGGAGCCTGCGTCGCTTCTTTTACGCCAGTTTTGGCGCGACGAGGTTTAAGCAGGACTGCGTTAACTTATGTTGGTGCACAGTGGCACATGTAAATATTAATTTACTTTTTAAAATTAAATTAATATTTACATGTTTTTAAAATTAAATTAATAATTACTATTTAAAATCCTAATTCTAATTAGGATTTTTGTTTAGAAAAGTCAGTGGTAATTTAGTCAGAAATATGTAAAGATTTTCTTACAATATAATCTTAAAGAGTCGTATCGTTGTTTGATTCCTCCCGTTACCTCAGAGAGCTCTTCTAGCTCTCTATAGTAAGGCTCTCTAAGGGGTATCGTATTACCCAGTAACTGGGTTGTAGAGGTCAGATAGGCAGTCGCTCCATGTATTACAAATACTGGCATTCAGCTGCATCCTGTTAGACTGGAAGCCGATCCCAATAGTTCGGAAAAGGCTAGACAGGTAATGATGACGTGTATTTTCTGTACATTTAAGTATCACTATCCGTAGAAAATACATCAATGGAACACCCACATCGTTATCAAAAACAATAATCATTCCCAATTTATAAGCTTTCTGATCATTTCATTAGAAAATTCCTATTAGTAATTAGCAACTTTTTGGGCTTATAAAAGGTTACAGGGAAACTCGGCGTGTTCCTTGAAAGGGGTTATACTAGAGGTCATTAGCAACAAATTTAGTCCAGGGGTCAAAACTGGATACTAAAAAATTTTGCTATTAAAGACCTCTTTATTTCTGAAATCATGTAAGTTTTGCAAGCATTTTTTTTTTTAATGATCACTCTTTTTTCAACTTTCAGAAAAATATCAATTAAATGTTTGGAGTCGAGTAGTTTTTTCTAATAATTAATTGTTTCTGGTAACAAGTCAGAAGATTTCTAAAAATCGCAGAACCGACACAGCTTGGTAACCATCCAGTATGACCCCAAGTTGACTGGACTTAATTTGTTGCTAATGAACTCTAGTATAACGCCTTTCAAGGTATACGTCGAGTTTCCCTGTCACCCTATATACCCAACTATGCGTTAGTTTAGCTATTAATAGTTCCAGCAATTTTGGGTATAAATAAATCACCAGCTCACATCCCGTGGGTACGATATGTGGTAAAAGGATTGTACCATAAAGTTTGTTAAAGACTGTTGTGTCTGGCTAGCTGTCCTCTTAAAGTAACAGATTGAGCCTATTTTAGTAATATCAGCATGTTAGTGACCCTCTGGCCTAACGAGGAATTTAAGGCTAGGTTCCTTTATGATGTTAAACTAACGACTTAGACCCGAGATAAATTCGGTCGGAGGGACTCGTAGCTAAATGATAACAACCGCACGGATCGATCGATGATTATGCTACGCTGGCCGTGGTTGGTTCGTAAATGGATGACCATCATCTGCCTAGCCTTTTCCCAACTATGTTGGGGTCGGCTTCCAGTCTAACCGGATGCAGCTGAATACCAGTATTTTACATGGAGCGACTGCCTATCTGATCTCCACAACCCAGTTACTGGGTAATACGATACCCCTTGGTAAGACTGGTTGTCAGACTTTCGGGCTTCTGACTACCCGTAACGACTGTCAAAGATCCACGAATGACAGCCGGGACCAACGGCTTAACGTGCTTTCCGAGGCACGGAGGGGTCTCGGTATGTAAAGATGGTCACCCATCCACAGACCAACCGCGGCAAGCGTAGCTTAACCTGACCGATCGACCTGTGCGGCTGTTACCATTCATTACATATAGAAGACACCTCTGTGCCTCGGAAACCACGTTAAGCCGTTGGTCCTGACTGTCATTCGTTGATCTTTGACAGGCGTTGCGGGTAGTCAGAAACCCAAATGTCTGACAACCAGTCTTACAGGGTTGTGAAAGTCGTATAGGTAGTCGCTCCATGTTAAATACTGATATTCATTTGCATCCAGTTAGACTGGAAGCTGACCGCAACATAGTTGGAAAAAGGGTGGGCAGATTGATTGAACCTAGATAAACTTTAATTGAACCATCGACTTAGTTCTCACGAAGCTGTTCAGTAAACCTGGAATGTATAGTGCGTGTTGCATGAAACAATTGAGTGATTGGTGACATTGATAATATTCATACACCGTTAAATGATCGTTTTAATCCTTAAAAGGGGTCATTGTAGTCATCATTATGAACAACTTTTACTACGGGACCAACCCCGAAATCGTGAAAAAAAAATCAGTTGATCCATACATTATGTCGAGTTATGCGAAGATAAATCAAAGGAACAACTGATTTTCTTTTCACGATTTCAGGATTGGTCCCGTAGTAAAAGTTGTTCATAATACAATGACCTCTTTTAAGGATTAAAACGATCAAAATTTAACGGTGTATATATACAACTCTATAATTACCACTGAACATTGAAAGAAACCGTACCTTATTAATTTCGTACTTTTAACACATCCACACACACTGGCGCCTTTATCCCATGAAGGAGACAGTAACTACAGAACGCCACCTGCAGCGATCCTTATATACGTCTTTTGCTTCGTGTTCATATGTTCATACATCGGTCATATTCGAACGCAGGTTGCGAGTCCTGCCTTTAACCCTTCGTATCACGTAGAACGTGGATCCACGCGAAACACAATGGCTTTTTAATTGTTTCTGTAATTACGTCATTAAAACTGTTAGTAAAAACGTTGAAATAAATTACCGATTAGTCCAACCACTCCATGAGAAAATGAGCAGAAGAAGAAGTAAGCCCATTATCAATTTAAAAATAAACTGCTGATAAGAACTTTCCTCAGCACGAATACTTCCCAACCTCAGATTTTTATGCTCACCAGCACTAAACCAACAAGCCACCCAAAAAGCCTCTAACAAAAAATGTTCTTCGCTAGAATGTTCCCAAAAAAAGCAAATTTCTGTTTTCTTCCACAAAAATCCTTGACCCGCCCGTAGCATTATAACAATCGGAACGAGATAGCGAACTTCTGAAAGTTTTTAATTCAACAAATTCTTTTATGAATCATTTACAACAGTTGGCAGGGCGGCGTTGGGCAAAGTTTTAATTTTTACATTTCCTAACAAAATTTTCGGATATTCGGGATTCCGTTTCCAAGTTTCTCCCTGATCTGGGTTCTGGGGAAAAAAATAACATTTTAGTTTTTATAGAAGTACTAACTTCTGCTCGCGACTCCGTCCGCGTAAAATTTCTCGTTCTCCAACCACCATCGCATCGCATCACATCGCCTGCCCGTACTATTTTCTTTCTTTCTTCTTCTTTTTTCTACTATTACTTCGTTTTCGGTTAGCGTTCTTTCTTATTTGTATCATTTTGCTCGGCTCCTAAGAATCCTAGTAGATATATAGCCTGTGGCCTTCCTCAAGGATTGAGCTATCAAATCCAAAAAGGATTTTCAAAGTCCGACCAGCACCCTTATTGCGTAACACACAATCAATCGGAATCACAATCATTTTGAAGCAAATTGCTAATCCATTGCTTCATAAATTCGAAAAAATTGTCTGCCCAACACGTAAATAACGCAATGAATGTTGTTGAACTGTCAAAATGAAACCGATTCCGATTGATCGTGTGTTACGCGTGCAGGTAGGCTAGGTCGGTAGTTCCAAAGATTAGCGTGATGAGACAAACAAACACTCCACACACGCACGCCGGTTGCGAGTACTACGCTCGTGACCCTTCAGAAGACTATCACCAATTGAATAAGGTCACTATACAAGTTTTTGTTTGGTATCCTCGTCAAATTTCAGGAGGCTGTTATGAAAGCCATAAATAATCAAATAAAATTACGATCCCTGGCAAATAATGAATACATACTTGGTTTTTTAGGTTGACAGTATTTCAGAATACACCACTTTCAAAGAACAGCCGATGGATTCTGTAAAAATCTCACCGTGAAAAGTTAAGTGAAGTGAGCTTAGAGTGAGCTGTCAACAGTGACAATCCCTTAGCATTAGTTGGAATGACAGCTCACTCCACGCTCACTTCACCTATGTTTTCACGGTGAGATGGTTACAGAATCGCACTGCTGAATCGCGTTATGGTATCCTATAAGAGGCCGCGTTTTTATGTGTGTGTAAATTAGCAGTTACAGTGCGGTCTCACACAGGCCGCGTTTTAAAATGCGTGACCCACACATTTCAATTTTCGAAAATTAGAAAAAAAAACCTACTTATTTTATTATTGATTCGTGTCGAGAATCAGTAGCAATCCCTCTCCCTCAATCTCCTTGAATTTGACGAGGATGCAAAACGACACCTAGTATATCCCGGCGTTTTCCAGTCAGACGTGCCTTCATACAACGATGTAGGCAAATAATTTATCCTAGCACATCACAGCGTCTTTATCGCAACATTAAAATGTTTAACACCTTAAACTGTTATCTTTACAGCCCTTTAAAGTGTGCTACTCAAATATATTATTCAAAATCTCTTCTTTTTACAGCTTCCAAAAAATCTTAATCCTTATAAGATTTCACCAACCGTAATCGAAGGTTTTAGATACTTTTTGAGCTGTACCTAATCATGAATTATGGCCATCCTTTATCGGGCATTAAGGACGGTCGATAGCGCGATATTGTAGTCAGAGCGTGAATTTTGCTCTCAAAAAAACGGTCAAATGATTTCTTCGACAAAAATGTTTCCAACCTTTTTGGAGAAAATTTTGATTCTTGGCGAAAGAACTCTTTTAAATTATCGTTTGTGGTTGTGTTTTGTTTCTTTTTTGTGATTGATTAGTTTTTTTCTCAACAATTTTTTGAGAGAAAGGAATAAAAAACATTATGAAATAAGCTACCTACTTACCTTCATATTGAAGATATTATGACTATTTAACTATTATGGTGGTTTAAAAGCCTCCTTATACGGAAATTTTGCTTGCTCCTTGAGTTGAGTCATTAGCTCCTGCTGTTACCAAACACCATCTGGCGTGAATTTCTTCAATATTTGCGATGCTCTGGTTCCCATATTTTAAAATAACTTATTTTAACACGGTTTACCTAATTTCCTTTCATAACTTTATATGTAACCCTGAAATTTTCTTATACATATTTTTTCAACTTACAATTAATTATCTATTGTGACAATATTTTACAACTTTTTACCTATTCCCTGTCCATTATGTTAATCTTTTTTAACAGCTGTCTTAGAACGTACACATTCCAGATTACGTAAAAGTTAACTTTATAATGCGTAATAAAATAAATATATAAACTGTCTTATCTTATTTATGGCTTACATACATTATAATACCGTACGTGTATCAATCAATGTATTGTGTGTTGCTGCAATCACTAGTTCCATCTGTCAAAAAACGTTTTACTTATTGGACAGGGTATAGTCTGTGAAATATCATTAATGTGTTATGTTGACGTATGCCAATAAAGATCTCTAGAACTAATTTATTTTATATGAAAACGAATTCCCAATCTCACAAACCAGCAAGGTATTTTCAGTGCATTGCTTCCCATTTAATTAAGACATAATATTTAATTGAACCTCTCGTCATTCCCATTTTGCGCTCCTAAAAATATTATTGAACACCCTAGTATAATGATTGAGCCCCTTTTTGTGAACCTCAAATAATTCCTATTTTGTGACAAAGTAAGCTTGGATGTTGCGCTTGCTCAGCTCACGCGCGTTTGGTCACGGTTTTAATGAAACCTAACCCACTTGGTCGGGGTGCCCTAGCTTAGTTCCCGCAGGCAGTATCGTAAGAACAGACCAGAAAGTTATAAAGACGCTCAATTAGTAAAAAAAAAGTATGCATCATTAGAAGCGCAAAAGTTTTTAGAGTTTCATTGAAGAATTGTGAAGGGCGGGCGTTTTTGGGGGCTGTCTTTTGTAATTTTGACGTTCGAAAAGTGCTGATTCTCAGCTTAATTTGAATAAATGACTTTTAATTTTGATTTCATTAATTTAAAGTCTCCATCATTAGCAGGTCAATAAGTTTTTAGAGGATAATTTAAATATTTGACATTAATTGAATCAAAATGAACAAGATGAAATTCCTTTCAACACCCAGAATTACGCTAAAACAACCTGCTTTGCCAACCCAATTTTCGTTAATTTCATCTCAAAACTTCGTTCATAAGGTTTATTGGAGTATTTCCATATGAATTCCGGAACATAATTGCTGCTCCTAATTAAATGCGGAAAATATAATTAAAAGTGAGTCGGAGGGGAATACGCTCGTACTCCGCCGTACCTACCTTTATTGTGAGATTCCAAGGTTTTTTTAACTGCATTCAGATAAGAAGCTGACCTTATTAAAAAGTGGTGCGGGTTTTAGTTCTGAATAGATCTGTTTTATCATTTAACACTTTTTGCCATGTGGGATAGACTCTATCCCTAGTAGGTACCACGCATATAAAGGTTCAAATTAAATTAGTTAGTGAAACTTCGCAGACGAGATGGGTGTCGAAAAATTAAGTTAATTTGATGACTTTCATCGACCGCAGTTAGTGTAGTCACTTGAAACAGTGCGTCTACCATGAGTTGTTATCGAAAACTTACTCGCTAACGTATTAACGTGGATCTATTCGATCGATAAATTCGATTTCGATAAAGCTTGCGTCATGAGTTTTACGGAGTCTTACGCAGGCGCTAAAGTAAACTAGATAGATCGTGTCGAGTGTCGTCTATGTACCTAAGTTTTTTTTTCTTTTTCAGTTCTTTTATTAAAAGAGAGAACGGCATAATTATATCTATGCTCAAAATGTAGTGCTATCGCCTATGCTAAAAATTTTATGACGGTCAATAATCCGACTAAATAGAAAGGTTGGCGGTTAGTAAACTACTTAAAGTAATTTAGTGGTTGTTGAATTTTTATTCCTTATACATTTATGTCACTATTGTGTCATCGAGTAATGTCAGTGACTATCGAATAGATTTCGCTAAGTTTCTTACCTATCAAAGTGCGCATGATACGAATTTTGTTCTTTCTGTATCCGCTAGGGTCGCTGTACAGTATTTCATAATGTGACGGCGCGAGCGTTTGCGTTGCGATAACAGGGCCATCATCATTTCTTGGTACGGGTTCCATGAGGAAGGTGGGTACTCGGGCATATCAGTAAAATGTAGGTTGAAGCACAAATCACAATCACGTTTATTTGATAATTTTGCAATGAGTCAATGACTTTATGAATAATGAGAAACAAAGGCTTGTACGGGGAACGTGGCAGTTTCGATCGTATGCTCTCAACTACATATAAAGGCGTCAGCTACCGCAAATCGAATGCCACCCTTTTTCAAATCGACTCTGTCCACGTATAGAAAATGGCGCGAAATTATAGCGCCCCCTAACGGCGTTCACTGTACCTACTAACCGATCAACCAATGAGAATTCAGTTACAGTTTGACCAATATTACGAAATCAACGGATATACCTAATAGTAGTATTTTGAATATTTTGATAATGTCGTCATCTTGAAATTCCTTGCGACGACATATGTATATTTACGGAGACGCTAGCGAGTTTTGGCTGTACAAACTCACGGTAGAACTACAGTTGAACAATCAGATTTTTTGTGTACCTATACTTCACAGAAATATCGATATCGAAACACGATAAAACAAAAGAAAACAGATTTTCTCAACTCCTATTTCAAGTAACAACACCAACAGTCGTTGATTCCCAAAAAGAGACATCAATATTTTATATTTTGTCGTTTTCTTCTTCTTTGAGTCGCTGGCACGAGTGTATTTTAGAATAGAATAGAAAAACTTTTATTTCAGACAGTAGTCCATGGGGTTTAGTAACCATTTTACTTAACTTCTAGTGTTAGTAGGTTACACACAGAGATGTACATACAATTAAAACTCAGCGTGGAGCTGCATCCACCTCCGCAACATCGGGGAATCCCACGGATCTGCGAACACACTGAGAATACTGTTGGTGCCGTCGCGAACACGCGTCATCAGGGATGCACATCTACTCCTAATAATGGCGGCAAAACCATTAATAATATTATCGGCAAACTATTAGTGGCTGCATGCCGTGGCGTTGTAGTGCGTCAGGGATCTGACGCAATACAACGCCACGGCACCGCAACGGCACGGCAACGTAACGGCAGCTGCAACAGTACTCTCAGTGCATTATTATATTTTAAACTTTGTTTTTCTAAGACTTTGCACTTCCACCGGCGAAGTGTTGCCTGTCTGTCCGAATTTAGATATGCAGATCCATCACGTCTGCAGAGTTTAGCTAGCTAATTTAACTAGACCCTCATCATCTGCCTAGCCTTTTCCCAACTATGTTGGAGTCGGCTTCCAGTCTAACCCGATGTAGCTGAATGCCAGTATTTTACATGGAGCGACTGCCTATCTGACCTCCACAACCCTGTTACTGGGTAATACGATACCACTTGGTAAGACTGGTTGTCAGACTTTCGGGCTTCTGACTACCCGTAACAACTGTCAAAGATCCACGAATGACAGACGGGACTAACGAGGCACGGAAGGGTCTCGGTATGTAAGATGGTCACCCATCCACAGACCAACCGCGGCAAGCGTAGCTTAACCTGATCGATCGATCTGTGCGGCTGTTATTATTTAGCCATGTCTCCCTCCTAATTTAACTTGACCCTGTAGAGTAGTAAAGTAAAGGCAGCTTTGTATTTTGTTTAGGGTATGAACAGAAGCATCCGCTTGTGCTTACTAAGCGTTGCGATTGGAGTAGGTAATTAACTAATTAAATTTTGCCTTTTTGCCTCTTATTTGTTTTTAAGGGTTACTTACCCAAATGGTGCCAACGGGACCCTATTACTATGGGTCCGCTCTGTCCGTGCGTTCGTCTGTCTCTTATAGGGCTGTATCTTTTAACCGTAATAGGTAGACTCTTAATTTTTTTTACTATGGCCGCTATATCAACAAGTAATAAAAATAAAACAAAGTTAAAAATAAAAGGAGGTCCCCGTACTAAACTATTTAAAAAATATATAATACTAGCTGCGCCCCGTGGTTTCACCCGCATAAGTTTCGATTTCATGGGAATACCGGGATTTGAAGAAATTTCATCCAAACCCGTTTAGTAGTTTTGGCGTCAAAGAGTAACAAACATCCATCCATACGAACTTTCACGTTTAAAATATTAGTAGGATGTAGTGTTACATATTGTACAGTGGTACGGAACACTTTAGTGTAGGAATCCGACTCGCACTTGGCTGTTTTTTTCCTTTAACTGCAAGCAGATTAAAAGCTGACCTTATTAAAAGTTTTTACTTCGAAAAAGAAAATAGGTACAGATAAGAAAGAGAGGTGTCCCATTCCGTAGTGGCTTGAAAAACTAATACATAAACCACCAACTTAATACATAGACATATAGATCTCGCTTGTACCTAAATTATAGGAAAGCATGGCACCATCAATTGGCGTAGAGAACATTACACAAAAATATATATATGTCGGAGATGGTATGTCTGTCTCTCGTTAGCATCAGGCATATTATAATTACTGTGGGCGTACTATGGGTAGTGTTGGTTGGAGCACAAGAGAAACGGTTAACAGTTCAAATCAGATTATAATTTACGAACCAGTTAGTCACAGTAGCGAATCTCACACTCACACAACTCAACGATACGGAACGCTGACAGTTTCTAAACACATGTTGTTCGTACGATGTCGAATGTTTCTATCATCTCGAGAGCTCTGCTTACACCGTTCTTTGTAGCGGTCGCTCCCACCACGAACTCAGGCTAGACTCTGTCCAGTGCCACGAGATGGCGCTGACGTTCCGAATAGTCAAACGAATGACTCCGACATATATATATATAATAAAACAATTATAAACGAGTCGGACCAAGAGAGATGGCGAGCAGGGCAGCATGTGACGTGCTGTTGGGCAGTAGCGACCCCACGGACCCTATCTCCCGGGAGAAGTCTTGTTCCTCACCTCTGGCTTGCCTTTATTGGCCGGCTTGAGTGGAGATTCGCAAGAGCAAACATGTTCGGAGGAAGGAAGTATTTCAGTAAGATGCTGGTAGGGATCTTGACCGTACTTCCGGGATTGTCTTAATAGCCGTGGAATACCTCTCCACTCCTCATAAGCACCTCAGGACCTATTGCCCCCTTGTCGCTACGACACCATGTGCTAGCGACCGTATTCGGGGTCCTATTATTGAGTGTGCCATTATTGAATTCACCCCCTGCCATGTCATCTGTGAATATTATAATTATCATTGGTCAGGCAGGGGACGAAGACCTTCTATAGTCCAAGGTGACCGATCCACTATAGCCACACAAACCCATAGCCCAGTATATTTTATTTCCATGTTCTGCAATAGTCCTGCACCAACCGGGGGTTGTTCTTGGGTGCACTTGCATGGTGCATACAGGGATAATCGTCGGTGGGTGCCTCCTCATCATTTAAACTTGTTTATAGGGCCTCTGTGAGTTGGCTTGGGCCCCTAGTACGCCTTTCAAAGGTCCAGGACCCCAGGGTCCCGAGATATGTCAAAAACAATTTAAAAAAATACTACATTATAATTCACAAACGGTGGGTTTTTTTTTTTTTGCATTCGCACCTGTGAAATTACTATATCTTCTATTCTCTTCTACAAACGTATTAGCGATACTTATACTCATAATCTATTTGACCCCAAGCCGTGCAGGACTAACGCAGGGGAACGAGCTCCTTTACGACGTAGGTATTATGAAAAGTTACAACGATAATTTTGCTGATATCGACTTGTTTGCTTTGTCACTTACCCAAGAAATGTATCTGTGAAAAATTAATCACACTTCCTCATAATGTCAACAATTTATAGATTTGCTTGTTTATATTTTTAACAGTTAGAAATTTCATACAAATGGCGGTTGGCAGACGCGGGTAGTTATTGGTGATCACAACTGAACTATTTAGGAGGCAGGTTAATAACGCGTATGTTATTTAGCCAGATCGCAAATCGGATATGTAGTTTTACAATTTGACGAGAATATTAAACAAACAAAGTCTCCTTTACAAAGAAGTTTCTCGTCGAATGGCCGACACTTCATGTGATCAGAGAGCTGGGTTGTTCTTTGGCCAAAGAATTTGCATTGCCATTCAACGTTGCAATGCTGCCAGTCTTCTGTGCACGTTTTAAGAGGACAGCAATGCGGACGAGTACTTCGTCGCTTTTATACAAGGTGGGCCAAAAGAAATCACCCTATTGGAAGATGCTCTCATTTTTGCAAATGGCCGCCAATGTCCAATCTGTTTTGACATTTGTGGACTAGACAGATGCAGAATACAAGTGAACAAGCCATGGAGCGATACACTCCCCAAGAACGCGGAATAATCGTGTCTATTTTTTTGCGTAACAATTCGTCTGTGGTTGGTGGCCAAACTCTGCGCCGTTTGGCCACCAACCTTGAAGAGTATGGGACCACACGAGACGTTGCCAAGAGTGGCCAGCCCCAGAGCGCCCGTTCTGCCGAAGATGTCGAGCTGTCGCCGGAAACATCGACCAGACGCCGTGCCACGCAATTAGCCATCAGCCGGACGTCCTTAAGGCGAATTTTGGTCAAAGACCTGCGAATTAGGACTGAGGGACATGTGGTTCCAACAGGATGGGGCAACGGCACACACTGCGCGAGCCACAACCGATATTCTGAAGGCAGCGTTCCCGAGTCGGCTCATCTCTCGTTTTGGCGATTTGCACTGGCCCGCAAGATCGCCCGATTTAAGCGTTCCAGACGTTTTTTTGTGGGGTTTTTTGAAGTCCCGTGTTTACGTGAACAAGCCTCTCGGGCTCTCGCCGAAGTGATGAAAAATGCCATAAAACGAGCCCGTATGGCAATCAATTGTGACGGCGCCCATTTGGCCGATATAATCTTCTCGACTTGACCAATAAAATTCTAAAGGTTCAAATAAACATTGTTAAACCCTCGGGCTTCGTGAGGGTTTTTGGGGGTGCTCGCTCACCTTGCGAGCTGGTGGATATAACGCTGATGAATAGGTCATGCAAACCCTCGGACTTCGTGAGGATCACAATGACACTATTGGTTCCCTACGTTTCAACATCCGACCGCAAAATAAAAACATAAGGTACGGTTAACCAAATGTTTATTATTACATTATTACAACCCAACAAAATTGCTCTAAAATCAACTTTATTGCAAATCTTATATACAATCGGCGGAGAATCTTGACACCGCGATCTAAATTTTAATCTCAAATAAAAAGTGCCATCTATCGGTTCCGTTAGTAACTAATGTTACAAAACACAGTTGAAGTGCGACATTAATTTGCGGCGATGGTGCCACTAGCCGATAGATGGCTGAACATTCCGCCCACCAAGGACATTTGTGAACATTATGTCCTTCAAGTTATCAAGTTATAATGATTACAAACTAAAGTTAGTTTCACTAAACACATCACAAAGTAAGGTTACAAGATAAACATGTTATTGAATATAAAATTAAAATAAAATTAACTTATTTTCTACTAACATAAATTTGACACTAGACTATCTTATATCTGTCTATGCACTAGACACATGCGAAAATTACCCTTATTAAGTTCTTACTGAACAACTTGTTTAAGTAATAGGTAAGACACACAGTTTCGAGGTTGGCCGTTTAAATATAGAACCGTTGCTACACAACGTGACTACCCGGGTTAGATTATCCAGCCCTGGATGTTTCTCAACCACTCTGCCAAGTAGCCACCGACAGGGGGGCATGTTATCCTCCTTAATTAAAACTATGTCTCCTACGTTCGGTTCAGGAGTTTGCGAAGACCACTTATACCGATGGAGTAGTGTGGTTAGGTATTCAGTTGACCAGCGTCTCCAAAATTGTTGCAGCATTTGATGAACTAAATGCCACCTCTTTAGACTGGATACGTTAGCGTCTTCGTAATTCCTATCTGGTGCGTTTATGAACGGTTCCCCAATAAGGAAATGCCCAGGTGTTAATGCATCACAAAATCCGTGCAAATCGATGTGTTTGTTACCGTGCTTCATCTTCAACCATAGCGGTACTGAACACTCTGCTAAACTTTGCAACTGATGTCGGTAAGTAAACCATTCATCTTTTATTTCGATAGGAATTTCTTCATCCCATCCTATTCCCGAAGTCCACAATGCTTGTATTTGCATTTTTGCTTTCACGATAACTGGAGCGACCCACCCTAAAGGGTCGAATAATCTTGCAATGTCAGATAACATTTTTCTTTTAGTTACAGGTTCTTCTACTGGATGCAGCTGAACTGAATACTGGAATGTGTCAGAGCTTCGATTCCAGGTGAGTCCTAGTGTTTTTAATATTTCATCTTGCTTGATCCAAATTCCCTGTTTCGCACAATCCATGCCCTTATTTTTCTCATCTATGATTTTTGCTAGAAACTCATTGCTGTTACTCGACCATTTCTGTAACTCAAATCCTGCTTTGGCGAACATCTTTTCCATTTGTGTACAAATTTCTATTCCTTCTTCTACTGTTTCACACCCTGTCATAACGTCATCAACGTAAAAATCTTTTAGTGTTTTCTCAGCTGCAAGAGGATAGTCCTTTCCTTCATCATATGCTGCTACTTGTTGCATAGCTCGAACAGCCAAGAATGGTGCAGCCGCAGTGCCAAAGGTGACTGTCTGAAGCTGGTAATCCTTCAATTCAGAATCCATGTTATCCCTCCATAAAATACGTTGAAAATCCTGATGCTTATCCGCTACGCGAACTTGTCTATACATCTTGACTACATCTGATATCATGCAAATAGGATGTCTTCTCCAACGCATCAATAGATGCCGCAAGTCAGGTTGCAGACTTGGCCCAACCAACAGGTCATCATTGAGCGAAATGCCGGTTTTTCCCTTGCAAGATGCGTCGAATACCACACGCACCTTGGTTGTGTCTCTGTCATTTCTAACTACTGCGTGATGAGGTAAATATACGGCTTCGTTTGCATGATAGTCCGGTTTGCTTACCGGTCTCATATGCCCCAATTCGAGATACTCGTTGATTACCTCTGCATATTTAACTCCCAATTCCTCATTCCGGCGTAGTTTAGATTCTAGAGCATGAAACCTCCTGATTGCTACTTCTCTTGTTTTTCCATATTTACAGCCTGGATCTTCGGTTCGGAATGGCAGGTTCACAATGTAACGTCCGCTGTCATCTCTTGTAGTTGTGGCAGTGAATATCTCCTCACATTTGGTCTCTGCTTCGGTGAGTATATGTTTCTTATTTTCATCTGGTTCTTTCTCTAACTCCCAGAATTTTTTCAGAATCTCGTCATCACCTACGAGGGCGTGCATCACGGTGAATTTGGAAGACTTATGGCCAGCAGAAGCTATCGTTCCTGACAGAATCCACCCCAGAGAAGTACACTGTGCCACCGTGCTGCAACCTGAAGCCTTTTTCAACCCGTTTTGCAAAACCTTGCCGTAAATTTCTGCCCCCAACAAGAAATCAACTTTATCCGGTTTGTGATATTTGGGATCCGCCAACTGTATATCTTGGAATTGTACCCAATCTAAATGTGCTGTTTCCCTACTAGGTAATAAAGATGTAAGTGATTTTAGAACGTATGCATTTACTTCCAATTCTACAGATGGATCAACCCTAGACTGTATTTTCACTTTAACAATCGAATTCAACTCTACTTCGTGGTTGACATCTATACCAACTATCGAACCCTTAGCTGGTGTTTTCTTTAATCCTAAGGTTTGAACCATGTTTTCCGTAACAAACGATGCTTGAGAACCTTGATCTAACAAAGCCCTAACTGTGAACATAGACCCGTTTTTTGATACAGCCTTCACTAAAGCTGTGGCTAATAAGACTTGGGTATTAGCTGCGCCCTTCGAAAAACAAGCAACTATCTCTTGATTTTCTACTCCAACCGTATGAGTGCTCTTTTCCCCTGAAGATTCCTGCTCACTTTGAGAATGTAATAAAGTGTGGTGTTTACGTTGACAGATTCGACAAGTGACTGTACACTTACAAAACCTGGCAGAGTGGTTAACCCCCAGACAATTAAAACATAAATGCTTTTCCTGTACGAACCTACGCCGAGCATCGACATCTTTACTCAAGAACTGTTTGCAAGTCCCTATCTTGTGCTCATTATTACATACAGGACAATTCGACGATACTGTATGAAATACCCTTGCTTTAGTTGTATCTACATTTTGTTTTATAGTCGACTTCGGTTCTAAGAATTCAAATGCTCTGTATCTACTGGTTAAAAAATCTTTAAATTGCTCAAATGTTGGTAGCTTAGCGGAATCAATGTTTGAGGTCACCCTTAATTCCCATTCCTTGCGACTGTCTGAATCTAACTTTAATGTGAGGATATGAATGATTAGTGTGTCTCTAATTGCTGTGTCATTTAACTCTAAATTAATAAGTGCATTTAAGCAATCAGATGTGGTATCCATAAGATCCTTTAAACCACCAGCTGATTCATTGGTTATATTTCTTTGACTGAATAAACGTTTTAAAATACAATGTGAAAGATATTTTTTATTGTTATAACGCGATTCTAATTGAGCCCAGCACTTATCGTAATTTAAATCGGATATTGGAATGTGTCGCAAAAGTTGCTCGGCCTCACCTGTAAGGAAGCCTTTTAAATAATGAAGTTTCTGTACTTTATCCATCTTGTCATTTTTGTGAATTAAGGAAACAAATAAATCTCTGAAGGTGATCCATTCGGTATATTTCCCAGAAAATGTTGGGATTGATATTCTAGGCAATTTTATGGGCATGTTTCTACCTTCTGAGTTTGATGACGACTCCGTAATTGGAGAAACATCGCTACTATTCTTGAATTTGTTTAAAACAGTTTTTAGTTCACATTTCAAATCTAAATATAATTCCTCGGTGTTGAAGTAAACTTCGTTTATAGTATAAGGCGACTTTTTTAACTCAATAGATTCACAATCTTTAACCATCTGTGTATGAGTTAAGCTAAACTCAGCCCACATGTCGTCAACATTTTCTAGCCTAGCTTCTACATACTGTTTGGTAATCCTCTCTTTGGGTGATTTCTTAAAGTTACTTTTGGCTCTCGACAATCGAGCATACAGATCATCTTGTACCTTAACGAACGTTTGTAATTGAGACATTTTGACAAATTAATTTTATGATATAAAACTAATTCAATCACAAAGTGGAAAATATTTCTTAAGGAAATTTTTCTAAGTATGTTCAATGAACTCAAATTGTTATCGTAATTGAAATATTTTTGAAGAAAATATTCTAAGTCGATGTTAACAAACAAATTTTTAGAAGTGTCAAAACTTTCTAAAAATTTTACAAGTCTAAAATATTTTTGAAGAAAATATTCTAAGTCAATGTAAACAAACAAATTTTTCTAAGTGTTTGCACGTTACAAAAATTAGAAAATCGGGCATAGGTTCCCCGTCTGAACACAATTTGCCTTAAATCTAGCTAAGTCTAAGATCGCGTTGCACAATCACTAAGTTAATTTGCACCTTGAAATTAAGATCACTTTTGCTTGGCAGGAATGAATTTGAAAAGTACTCACGGTTTCACTTGTAACACTTAGCTTTTAACGACTATAGTCGTCTGCAGCGCCTCCCTGCTGCTGTCCCGTTGCTGCTGACTCCGAGTCCGGTCGCTGCTGGACCGCCTTGACACCGGAACAACTCCACTTGAATTGGGTTCGTTCGTGCTGATGCTATCCTTAGTCACAGTAGGCTTAGCATCTGCTGCTTGATGAACTGGTTCCACTGGCTCATCATCACCATCCGGCTCGAAGGACCATGTTAAACCCTCGGGCTTCGTGAGGGTTTTTGGGGGTGCTCGCTCACCTTGCGAGCTGGTGGATATAACGCTGATGAATAGGTCATGCAAACCCTCGGACTTCGTGAGGATCACAATGACACTATTGGTTCCCTACGTTTCAACATCCGACCGCAAAATAAAAACATAAGGTACGGTTAACCAAATGTTTATTATTACATTATTACAACCCAACAAAATTGCTCTAAAATCAACTTTATTGCAAATCTTATATACAATCGGCGGAGAATCTTGACACCGCGATCTAAATTTTAATCTCAAATAAAAAGTGCCATCTATCGGTTCCGTTAGTAACTAATGTTACAAAACACAGTTGAAGTGCGACATTAATTTGCGGCGATGGTGCCACTAGCCGATAGATGGCTGAACAACATAATCAAAAAACAGAATCGAAGCTTTTCATTTAGAAAAAAAAGAGAGCCAAACAACATCGGATGACTTCTTTTGGCCCACCTTGTATGTCCTTTGGTTTTTTTATTTATTATTTATAGTTAGCCATTTAATTTAGTACCTGGTGTAAATAGTTGATAATCAGCCTATAGCAGTCCACTGCAGGACATAGGCCTCTATTGCACGCCATTCAACTCCATTCTCGGCAACTCTCATCCAGCTGCTACCAGCTATCCTGCGAAGATCGTCGCTCCACCTAGCCTGAGGGCGTCCTACCTTACTTTTACCGATTTGTGGTCTCCACTCAAGAACACGTCTACCCTAACGGTCATCGGTTCTACGGCTAATATGGCCGCCCTATTGTCTCTTCAGCTTGCTTGTGCAATTAGTTAGTGGTGTCAAATATTGGCCCTGATTCCCTAGTTCACAAACTAAACTAAATTTAAGTTCTGTGCATCTTTTTCTTTCTATTTCATTAAGAAAAAGACAGAAGATAAAATAATAGTTTAGTCCTGTCAAACTAAGACACTCCATAGACAGATTAGACGTGATTAACAATACGTCAATTTACGTCAGGCGCTGACTAGTTTGACAGGACTAAACTAATATTTATCTTATGCCCTTTTCTAAATTAAATAGAAAGAAAAAGATGCATTGTACTTAAATTTAGTTTAGTTTGTGAACAAGGGAATCGGCGCCATTGTCAAAATGACAAATATTTAAGAATCTAATGTATTCTTCCCAATAAATCAAAAACCTTTCAGAATGAAGAATAGGCAATAAATCGTTAGTATTCCTCTTGTTCTACAGTACTTAGTATTCGTCAGTCCTAGGTACGGCCGCACCTTGCATTTTAATGCAGGACATTAGTATGCAGCGATGGTAGGTTCGGCTCGGAGAGTTCTGGACAAAAGTTTTGTAATTAAATATTGGATCTAGAAGTTAATGAGGGATTCCATGTTCCATGTTATGGGTTTAGTTTCCGCACTTAGTCCTTCAGGTGGACCATTGTGCGTGGGCCATGGTGGCCGTCGGTGGTTATTCCAACCAGCCCACCTCCCTCCAGAAGCTTATTAGGTCTCCTGGTCTGTCGAAAACATCTGTGTAGGATCTGGGTGTCCCGAGGGTTTTTGATCTAATCTGGGTGACGCCTGTGCACTCAAAGAGCACCAGCAGAGTTAATGAGGGGTTTGATTAATCCTTTTTACCCGACTGCATTATAGCAAAGACAGGGTTATGTTTTTCTGGCGCATCTAAACAGGGTGGCAGGGACATCGACGCGCAACCTGTTCCCATGGATTCAGTAGCTACATGATTCTGAACGCTCCTGCGCAGCGTCGACATTTTGCGTCTATTAAAAAAAAATTGCTGTTCCATACATTTTGACCGCGTAGGTATTGCATTTTTCTATAAAACAGCTGAGCCCCTGCCACCTTGTATAACCAAGTACCTAATGTCTGTGAATGAGTGAGTGTCCATGGAGTTTCTTGCCCGTTCTTCTCCATAGGTACCTACTACGCTTTGGAATGGGCAACTAGCTTCATTTTTCTGACTGACCGACCCCTTGACAATTTAAAAGTGCCTGTAATTGGTTTAATTGAAATAAATACTTTGAGTTTGAGTTTGTGCAGTGATGACCAGTAACGGCCCCAACTTACGGGTTTCTAGGTCGTAGGTTCGTTAGACACATTACTTTGTGTAATTTATTTGATCATCATTCACCACTGCTCTCCAATCGGTGAAGGAAAACATCGTGAGAAAACTGGTATGTCCTAAACCCAAAAATTCGAAGACATATGACATCTACCAACACGCACTGGGTCCGCAATTACAGCCCACTCCCTCTCGAAGGTAGGAGGCCTGTGTCCCAGCTGTGGGAACGTTATAGGGTGAATATGATGATACTTCTGTTTAAATGACTAATCGCATCACGAAAATATGTGGACCTAACAGGATTTTAACGATATAGGATGGAAAACTGGCTGAAAGATCACATAATTTTATGCATTTAAGTAGGTATCAGGGTTTAGGATCTGGATCCATTTGAAAGGACTCATACGCCTTATTTCCGTCGGCACTCAAACCGAAATGGGTACAATGATATAACTTCCAGGGACAAATACTTTAACTTCTACAATCACGTTCCATTCTAGGATAACAATCACAGAGTAATAAAACCAGTGCCCCAAAGTCATAAAACCTTTTTTCTGCATGCGTGCTTACTTTTACAATAAATATACGTCCAATGCCCACATTTTCTCTGTGATAATTTATTCTACACGTCCATTAATCTAATAATCTACTATGCAATAAGAAAATGAACTAGAAGAATAATAAATGGAACTGTGTGACGTTTGTTCTTTTTGGATAAAAAAAAAATGAAATCACATTTTCTTATTGGAGGATAACATACATGAAAAAAAAATCAGTTGATCCATAGATTTATGTTCGCATAACTCGACATATTGTATGGATCAACTGATTTTTTTTTTCATTTTTTCAGGATTGGTCCCGTAGTGAAAGTTGTTCATAAGTGAAAAAAAAAACTTGAGAGGTGTCAAGGAACACCCGGATGGAACGAAGTTCCTTTCGATTAATTAGTGAAGGAATTGTAATAAAATTTTTAATTTAAAAAAAAAACAAAATAAATAGTAAAGAGAAAAGCAAAATATAATATTATAAATAACTGGCTTGCTTTCTATAAGAGAGAGAGAGAGAGACAGATAGAGAAACACGCGCACGCCGCCGCACGGCTTCCAACTATAGCAAAAAGTGTCGTTCCAACTTTTGGTCTTAATTTTTTCCGTCTAGCCCCCCTTTCGCAACGCGCGATAAGGAACTTCGTTCCAAAATCAGTTGATCCATAGATTTATGTTCGCATAACTCGACATAATGTATGGATTAACAGATTTTTTTTTCACGATTTCAGGGTTGGTCCCGTAGTAAAAGTTGTTCATTACAATGACCCCTTTTAAGGATTAAAACGATCAAAATTTAACGGTGTATACTTGGGCATTCTTCCCTTAGAGGAAAGCAGAAGCTACAGAACGCCACCTGCTACGAGTCTTACATACTCCTTTCGCCTCGGATACGTTCATACACGCACGCCGGTTGCGATTACTACGCACCTGACCTTTCAGAAGAACATCACCAATAAGCTTAACCGCCTATCATGCCTATGTAACGTCTACGCTTAGATATGGACTAATTTATTGGGGGAATGCTACAGACAGGGAACTCGCTTTTAGGGCTCAAAAGAAATGTCTTAGAGCTGTTTGTGGCATACGTGCCCCAGATAGCTGTGTGCCATATTATGAAAAACTTAAGATTTTAACTTTTCCTGCCCTCTACATCTATGAGGTCGCTATATTCGTAAAAGGCAATAGGGAAAGGTCTGGTAACCTGCACTCCCGTCGGCATGCCGACAAAATAGCAAATAATATGCCCTCAAAAACAGCCCTACTTTCTAAAAGTTTCTTCGGAATGTCTTCTCGAATTTATAATAAGCTTCATAAGCAAATAAGAGAAATTGAAAACATTAATTTTTTTAAGAAAAAATTAAATAACTTCTTAGTAAACAGACCAACTGTGCCAAACTGTTTTTATGTTTTGATGCAAAATAAAGCTCTATTGCAATTGAAATTTCTATTTGAATTAATATAATATAATTATCACATAAACTTAGGTCTAATATAACAAACTGTAAACTATTGTATGTCTAACATGGTGGAGCAGTGCAAAAGCACACCAATTATCATATACATAACAACTCTGTAACCACTGTCTCACAATAAAGATCTTTGACTTTGACTTTGCTTTTTGGAAGAATAGGTACCTATATAGTATGTCGATTGAACAGTTTTTTTTTAAACTGATTATGTCTTTTAGTTTTTCTGTGTTGCTTTTAATTAGTCTTTAATGGGCTAAGAGTATATTTCTACGCTTTGGAATGGGCAACTAGCTTCAACTTTCTGACTGACCGACCCCTTGAAGATTCAAAAGTTTCTGTAATTTGTTTATTTGAAATAAATGTGTGTAAATGTAGTTTGAATTTTCCCAAAATAGTTAAAATTAGTATCCTTTACACTCTCTCTTTCTAACTGAAATTATTACGCGATTTTTTCAAAAGATTATAATATTTTTCGCACGTTGTAGAACTTATCCGATCGTGCCCAATATGGATCCATTCAAGGGTAATTTCATCAAATTAAGGTATTGAGGATGTTTTATTCCATTTTTTTCTCCTGTAAATTGCCCCATCAATGCCGTAGGGAGTTTTGAAAATGGTTTACGGGAATTCGATCCGTAATATGTTTTTGGTAGGGAACATTATTGGATGATTACAATTTGATTATTATTGATGTGATCCAATTTAGATAATGTCGGAACAATGAATGCTCTAAAATTACATTATTTTTGGTAGTATCAAAAATAATGTAATTTTAGAGGATTATATTCATTCTAGAAAAAATAATATCCATCTAATGGTACCAAATTGGTACCATTACATGGATATATAATTTTTCGCATCATAATCATTTTATTATATACAAATTTTGGTAGCAAAACAATAAGCGATGTCTCACCCTGCGTGAAACGTTAGCGGTTGTAAGTTACAGTCAGTAAACAATTATATATCGAAATCTGCTGTCGTAAAATACATCATCATCATCATTTCAGCTGAAGACGTCCACTACTGGACATAGGCCTCCCCCAAGCACCTCCACTTCGACCAGTTCTGTGCTTCTCGCATCCAACGGGTTCCTGCGGCCTTCACAAGGTCGTCGGTCCACCTTGTGGGAGTTCTTCCGGTACGCGGTCGCCACTCCAGAACCTTTCGGCCCCATCGGCCATCTGTTCTGCTAGTAATGTGCCCTGTCCACTGTCACTTAAGTTTGCCAATTCTTCGGGCTATGTCGGTTACCTTGGTTCTGCTGCGGATCTCTTCATTGCTGATTCAATCACGCAGGAAAAATCCAAGCATGGCCCTCTCCTTTGCCCTTGGGTGACTTTTCGTAAAATACGTTCTTACCAAATTGTCATAACCAAAAAAATATAATATATTGTATTACGGAAATATGGCCTAGAAAGCCTTTGAACATTCAGATAGCAGTGATTTAAAAAAAAAACATTAGCTTATAATCTGCCCGGATCGCTACAATATCCATGTAAAATCTAGTGAAAGTTTCCCTCTGAAAGCGAACTAACTTCACTGCTCAGCCAATTTAAAATTTCACCGTTCCACGAACACAAAGTTTCCGAAACTACTATTTTCTTTACATATTCGGAGTATTCCGAGATATTTTCATAATACTTATTACATTTGGTGAAAGTTCTGTTAACTGCCAGCGATTTCGTCGAACCCGATTAGCTGTGCTGAGCAGATTTCTTTGAATGTTATTAAACTTGAACCTTTTCGAATAGGAAATTTGTTTATTTATTCAAGTAACGAAATTGGCTTCGATTTCTTAATATGTATAACTTTAGAGTTTATATTAACTGTCAATAACTGTATTTGGTTCAGGGTTCGTAAAAATCTGATATTTATATCATATAACTAAATATAAATAACCGATATATGATATACCTACTCGTATATCGTGTACAAAAAAACATGTTGTGATTTTCATTATGGCATTGGTTTAAATGTGTTTTAGTTGTAGATTGTGTTTGAATATATGACGTTTTCGTAGCAAAAAAAAAAGTATTAGATGAATAGTCAGTCTTAAGAATCAACTTACATAGGTCTGTCTATCATCAGTCTTACAGAATCACTATAATCAATGTTCAATGAAAGGATTTCTGTAGTCCTTTAGAATTATATAGGGCATATAGTATCCTGGAAGAATTGGTTATCCTCTTGTCTATCTTATTTCATGCATGAGATGCGTCTCATGCATATACATACTGCGATATGCCCTATTAATGCAGTCATCGATATCATTATGTAGTCTTATATCCTAAAACAATAGACTCAGCCCCTATTGTGTGTGTACTATACCTTTTTCTAACCCGTCGGCGTAATGTTATACATGTATGTACTTATGTTCTAACACCTCCTTCTTCTTTCCAGAAGATGTCCCCTACCCGACGTCATCGGAATGGTTCGACGGCAGCAACTGCTCGTGGGTGGACGCGGTGTCGTGGGGCTGCAACACCACCATCAACGGCACCAGTACCAACTCCACGACCACTGACGTCACGTCGTTCGTCCTCATGGCGGTTACCTCCGTGGTGCTAGCTCTTATCATTCTTGCTACTATTGTAGGTGAGTGGGAACACAATAGTTCTAAGTTAACATCATCAACTGCCTAGCCTTTTCCCAACAATGTTGGGATCGGCTTCCAGTATAACCGGGTGCAGCTGAATACCATACCACCATACCATACCATACCATACCATAACATACCATACCATACCATATTTTTACATGGAGTGACTGGCCTCCACAGTTACTGGCTAACACAATAGTTTTGGGTTCCTGTTCACACGTAACGACTGTCAAAGATCCACGAATGGCAGCTGGGACCAACGGCGTATCGTGCTAATAATAATTTACTACCGTATTCTTTGATATTCACTGTTATTTGATTCTGAAGATCCTTCCATAACTTAAAGGTCGCTTATCTACTTATACAGGGTGACTTGTAATTTGACGGATTCCTTCCAGGGCGTGATAGACGAAAAAGCATGGATCGAGAAAAAATAAATTTTCATTTTTTTTTAATTGTTCAAGAATTCGTTACTAAATATAACTTTTCTCTAAACTCTCAAATTGAATGGCCATCATGGCTTTTCCATTGGTTACCTAATACTTTACCGAAAGTTTTGACGTAACAAAATTTTAAATTTACAAGTCACTCTGTACAGTAAGTGGGAGCAGTAACAAACTCTTTTCAAATTGATCCTCAATAGTACCAAAATATAATATCTTCATTTCACCGCCAGACAACTTAACGCACACATCAAACGCTTTTAAGGAACCGCAAATACGAAAAAAATAGCCTTTCTATTCACAAAATACGCATTTAACACCTCTCAACCATAAAAGATCGAATCTTCGGGATCATCCATCATGCACAGACAATTATCATCTTTATTTTGATATAAATACAGTCCAAAATCGAGAAAATTAACTAGAGGAAACAACCCACATTTGTATACGTAATAAGGCCCTTTGTACACTTTTTTTTCTAATCAAGATTATATGAAAGCGGATTCTAGCTGTATATACTGGCTGACAGCCAAATTGCAGGTACTAACAATGTATGGGCTTTTGTCAAAGGATGCTGGTCCAGTATAAGATGTTAGGGTATGCTATATAAAAGCTATAAGAAGTAAGAAGGAAGGACGACCTTGTTTTTCCTTGGTGAAAGCTTATCGAAGTCGTCTTATGTAATCATGCGCTTATACGGGCAAAAATTGTTATGCAGTTAGAATAGAATAGAATACTCTTTATTATGTATACCATTTTTGGAACGAAGTTCCTTATCGCACGTTGCGAAAGGGGGCTAGACGGAAAAAATTAAGACCAAAAGTTGGAACGACACTTTTTGCTATACTTGTAAGCCGTGCGGCGTGCGCGTGTTTCTCTGTCTGTCTCTCTCTTATAAAAAGCAAGCCAGTTATACTTCGTTCCATTCGGGTGTCCCTTGACACCACTCAAGTTTTTTTTTTTTTTGTTAGCCTACATTGTGTCCCACTGCTGGACAAAGGCCTCCCTATTTACGTACCAAACCTCCCTGTCTTGTGCGATCTCTGGCCATGTTGGCCCTGCAATCGTTAATTACAGACGCAAATATAGAAATTTTACAAAGGGTGACACAATCAGCGGTCTTATTGCTAAGCAACAGATTTTACAATCTCTGCACAATTTTGGTATGGCCGTCATTTGCTCGATATTGCCGGGATGTCATAGTTTAGTAGTTAACCACAATTGCCAATAACGGCGCCATTTAGTTGCCCCAGACGTTCCATATTTACATAGACATAGCCCAAAGAATTTCCAAACTTAAGTGGCAGTGGGCAGGGCACATTGCTCGCAGAACAGATGGCCGATGGGGCCGAAAGGTTCTAGAGTGGCGACCGCGTACCGGAAGACGTAGCATTTTAAGGCCTTCCACAAGGTGGACCAAAGACCTTGTGAAAGCCGCAGGAACCCGTTGGATGCGAGAAGCACAGAACCGGTCTAAGTGGAGGTGCTTGGGGGAGGCCCCGGCTGAATAGTGATGATGATGAGGAGACGTTCCATATAAAAGACTGGTATTCTACTGTATCCGAATAAATTCGAAGCCGAACTCAACATAGTTGGAAAAAGGAGTATATACAGATAATGAGTTGCCCGTGTAAGCGTATCTGAAGTTGCACCACATAACCTCCGATATACACGAACAGCAGACAATTTACGTAAGGCAATTCTTATCATAGAATTGAGCGAAGTATTTTTTACCGTTCCCAATAATTTTTCTTTATAAAACCCACATTTTCCTCAAGTCCTCTATTACTAGATGCTCAAGTGGACATCAGATAGCCGTTTCATCTAAAAAAGTTTTTCTTTGAAGGTTCCGATCATTATAAGCTTGGCTGAACAAACTTCACCCCTCTGCAAAGATATTATATAAAAAGAAACTTATATAATCGAAGGAAAATATCACATATTTCGCATTGAGGGGAAAGGTATATTTTATACTGGAGGACTTTGGAATTCTGCGATATTGTTAACAAACTAGGTACCTACTTAGGTATGGTGCGCAGTAAAAGTTAATTATTATTTTAGCAAATTCTTCAACACTTCAAAAAGTATCACTTTCTCTAGTGATCTTTTTTTGCTGATGTTTTATCTCTGATTTTGCACCACTGTCCAAATCCCAACATATTTTTTTTTTTTTTTTTCCAAATTACAGTGATCTTTATTCTCATTGTAATACGCGTTGCTGCCATTGACAAATCGTTCAAAATCATTGTGATCTTTATTCTCGTCACAACAAGGTTGCTATTAGGTTGCTGATGTCAGAGATAAAATAACTGTGAACGGGCTGTACAAGGATATTTTGGCGCTCAACGTTTATAGGGTGGCACTGTTGGTAAACATTTGTGCAATTGTTTTATGAAATGTATAAAAAAACGAGATGGCGGCGTTAGCTCTGATTTGAGCCATGCACCAAAAGATCCTAGTACAGCTATAACAAAGCAACCAGAAGGCCAATTACCCCTCAATAGTTCAGTTTTAGCCGAATTCTGGGCCGAGTCCATTTAGATTGCTATCGACACGGTAAGAATAAAAAGAAGTTCAGTTAAAAAAATCGACTAATATACAAAACAAACATATTGAAGCGAGTTAACTTTTCACATACTAAGTAACTTTTGATGTAAACCCGCCCTACCTACCGAAGACGACGACATTTTATCTCGAAGCGCACCCAAAAAGGTCCGAATTTATGTTTTGATAACGTTTTTATATGTTAGAATTGTCAGCACTTAGAGCTGATAGCCTTTTTTATTCCCCATATAAGGTAATTTCTATTTGCCGGTTTTGGCAAACGAATATTTCTGATCTTCTCAAGCTGAACTGTTTATCGATAAAAATGAACCCAGATAGACAAGGGATAGAAATGCCAAGGGCAATGTCTTTATAAAAACCGGTCAAGTTCAGGTTGCTGTGGCTTGCCGTAGGCTACTTAATAACCCCCCCAGTGGGTTCCCGCATTGTCGAGGCGGGGGGGCTCAGTAGCCGTGGCTGCGCGAGCCACGGTGAAGCTAAGAGGGACCCAGGCGGGGGCCGCTCCTCCGGGCTGTGCGGTTTAGCCCGGGACGTAGCGGCCCACGGGTAGGTTGCGGTGCCGCTTGCGCGACATCGTGACCTACCTGAGGCGGGCCGCGATGTCCCCCGTGAGGGAGACATTGCGGCTGAGGACAGAGGCCGCGGCGGGAGGGGTTCTCCCTTCCTTCCGCGGCCTTGACGGGGCCGCCACCGTGAGATGGCGGACGCGGCGGGGCCGCAGGGGAAGAGGAGTGTTCGGTGTTTCGTTGCCGCTCTCCCTATCCTCTGCGGCCGTAGCTCCCCCAACGCGGGGGGCATGCGGGGCCCGCCTTTCAGGCGGGCGTGGAGGCCAGCAGGCAACGGGTGCGGGGGCTCCGTTGCCTGTTTTGCACAGGCCTCCACCTTGAGGGACGGGAATGGCCAGGTGTTCCCGGCCATTCCCGTAGCCCCCCAACCTGGGGGGCATGCGGGGCCCGCCATACCACCTTGGCGGGCGTGCGCCGGGAGGGCCGTGGAAGTATTGAATTCCCATAGCCCTCCCATTACGGCGTTTGTAGGAACACCGCTGAGTTTTAGTGGGTATACTGTCCTTCCGACAGGGAGTCCCACATACCCCGTCTCGGTCCCCCGCGAGACGGGGATGCATAAAGCATTTCTCAGCGAGAAAAAAAAAAAAAAAAAAAAAAAGGCTACTTAATAATAATAATAATTTATTTCAGATTTCTCCATATAAATTGTTAGTAACACGAAAATACTTAACAGGTAATGTTAGTAAACAAAACAAATATAGATAGGTACAAATACAGAAACATAGATTTTAGGACAATCCGACACCAGAACGCATGTATGCTACTTTACTGCGTGCAGCCGCATCCAGCGCTCAAGCATCGGAGAATCCCACCGGTCCGTCAATACGCTCAAGATGCTAATAAATCGGCCTCTTTACAATTCTGCCTTGCCATCCGTTGATTATTGCAGTATGTTTATAAATGCAGTGTTACACGAATGGATAGAATAAGAAATGAGTGCATCGAAGTCTGAAAGTCGCAACGGTAACTGAAAAGTTGTGTGGAAATCGGTTGTCATGGTATGGGCATGTGTTATGGAGTTGTTAGTAAGAGTCTGACACTCCCTTCTGCTCCACCCAGAGCGGGAGGAGTCATTTGATGATTTCCCATCCTCTAAAAAAAAAAAAAAGGGGGGCATTGAGAGACTCCCTGCTTTAGCAGGAAAGTGAATAATACACTATACGAGGTTATTACAACTTTCAGCCTACAATAAAATCATACCCCTCATTTTACCTCCCATAATAGGCTATTTTCCTAAAAAATCTAATTAGTCCGTCAGTTAGATTATCAAAAAATATTGAACCCGTATTTTTTCTTTTGTCAATTATATAAAAAAATATGAAGATATCGCCCGTTAAAGTTCCGCGTGACGTCACTTGCTTGCGACACTTTTGCAAGCAAGTGACGTCACTCCCAAATTTTGACGCGCGTTATCTTTGTAATTTTTTGTTTGATTGACAAAAGAAAAAATACGTATTCATTATTTTTCGGTAATCTAACTGACGGACTAAATAATAATAATATTTTTTTTACCCAGGAAACTTCCCTATTCTATCGTCTGCATTCGCACTGGTATTTTGAAATAAAAATAATCAGCCTATAATATTCCCACTGCTGGGACACAGGCCTCCTCTCTGTAAGAGGGAGTGGGCTATAATCTACCACACAGGCCCAGTATGGGTTGATAGATATCAGATGTTATAGAATTTTTCGTTCTAGGACATGCCGGTTTCCTCACGATGTTTTCCTTCACCGTTTTGAGAGCAGCGGTGATGAAGTTATTTGTGCCTGTCTGCGTTCGAACCCACGAGCACAACTTGTAAGTGGTCAATTTTGACAACCAACAGATTATATCTAATATTTAATGCAGCACATACCTAGACTTACCTAGTTTTTGAAACGTTACTAAGCATTCAAGTACCTAGGGATGATGACGCTATATATATTATTATAGCTTTCACTATACCTCAAGCCCTACATGTTTTGGCTGCGTGATCTCAGTTTGTTTGTATAGACTAGATATAAAACTTTATTAGCTAACAATTTGAATCTATTTATTCAAATTTTGCTATAATTGAATCAATGATATATGGTTATTTTATTTTTTCCCAACCATCTTTTCATCTTAAGTTGTTATTAAGGCAGGATTATAAGCAGTATTCACAGTCTTCATCATCTTTTACAATTTGACAATTCAAAAGTGCCTGTAATTGGTTTAGTTGAATTAAATGACTTGAGTTTGAGTTCTGCCTAGCATTTTCTCAACTATGTTGGGGTCGGCTTCCAGTCTAACCGGATGCAGAAGAATACCAGTATTTTACATAGAGCAAACTATCTAACTTCCACAACACGATACGTAATACGATACTCCTTGGTAAGACTGGTTGTCAGACTTTCGGACTTCTCACGACCCGTGATGTCTGTCAAAGATTCAAGAACGACAGCCGGGACCTAAATAATTTAATGTACTTTGAGACACTGGGGGTACCACACCCAACTTCCAAACTGCGGGCTGCTCTCGGTATGTAAGCTCCCTTGTGAAACCACACCTGTTATACCTTATCGAAATCTGGGGTAATGCCACCAAAACTAGTCTAGCCGATCTCCAAATTATGCAAAACAAAATTATAAAGATTCTCTTTCATTATCAATGTTTTACACCTACTTACAAAATATATGAACAAACAAAACTAATGAACATAAAACAATTATATATTTATCATACTTGCATGCTTGTCCGAAAAATATTAAATAAATCTTTCCATACTAACTTATCATTTGTACGGTTGAAACAACAAACACAGCGAAGTTCATGCGGAGCGAGTTTTTTAGTTCTACCCAAGACAAGAACGAAACTCGGCAAAACAATGTTTACCTATGCAGGCGCTGATATTTACAATCAACTACCGTCGACCATTAAAAATGTAAGCTCCTATAATGTATTCAAAGTACAACTTGCTCGACATGTAGTCGAAAAATATCGATAATAAGTACTCTAATAGCAGCCAAGTACTACTGGATGCATTATAGAAGTACCTGTAAATACAAAAAAAAAAAAACGAACGACGAAAATTCTAGTAATAAGCACTATTATTATTGTATTTCTCATGTAAGTGACTGTAGTCTTTTATGAGATTAAATTTCTTTAAACACATGTAAAGATGGTCACCTATATACGGAAAACATCGAGAGGAAACCGACATGTAATAAAACGAAAAATTCGAAGACATGTGACATCTACCAACACGCACGGGGCTCGCGTGATGGATAACGGCCCAGTTCCTCTCACAGAGAGGAGGCCTGTCTCCCAGCAGTGGGAACATTATAGGCTTATTATGCTATCGTAATCTCTTCTCTTATGCTGCGTCAGAATCTCGATAGTTATCAAATATAATATTACAGGCTTAAGTTACGCGTCGATAATCCGGTCTTATTCAAGTTTGGTGGTTAATTAATTGGGTTTACACACACGGAAATATATTCTGATTTACTTAATATTTAACGTACCAACCAATTGAGGCAACATTGGTGGCAAAATCAGCCTCCACGAATGTCGATACTTAAATGTACGTCCACCGTAGGTCGTAGGTCAATTAGTGTCTCCCGGGCCCCCGACTCATGGTACTAGAAGAAACAGTGGGGATTCGGTAGAAGTCAGACATAACCTTCCCAGACGGAGGGTATCGACAAAAATAAAGCTTTCATCTTGCTGACTAGCTTGTGTTTAATAAGCTGCTAGCAGCGCCCCGCGGTTTCACCCGTATGCTTCGATCTCGAAGGAATATCGAGATAAAAAGTATCATCTGTGTTAATCTTGTTTATAAACTATTCTTTGTATACCTTTACAGCCATTTAGGAATATGTATCTGACGGAGAAGGTACGTCTCTCTCGTTATTATCAGCCATATATTAACTATTGTGGGCATACTATGGGTAGTATTGGTTATTGTGCAATAGAAAAACCGTTTTCAGTTCAAATTAGATTATAATATACGAACAAGTTAATTACACTAGCGACTTACATTCTTTAGGTACATAATTCAATGATACGGAACGCGAGATAGTTTATGGGTACGGTTGATGTCCGATGATCAAGAGAGCACTGCTCCACACCGCTCTTGTAACTGTAGCTCTCTTCGACCCCCACGAGCACAGGCTAGACTCTGTAACGCCACCAGAAGGCCAATTCTTGTAATTTAAAACGTTCAAAATATAGTCGCAGTCTCATCTCGGCGACAAACAAATGTCAAAAACTTGTCAAACTGTAGGGAAATTAGAAGAATTGCCCCTCAGATGTCGCTGGCGTCCTGATCAGTCAAACGAATGACTGATGTATATCTGACAGCAGTTTGATATTTCTTTCTTCAATGATTTTAGCTTCATATTGCCTTTTAGTAACGGAACATGTTTCATTACAGGCCTAAAAAAGCCATATTTTCTTGTAGTCCCGGACCTTTTTTCGTACACAGGCTTAATGGATCCACCATAAATATATCATAACTTGTTTAATATCACCGAAGAAAATATACTGATAACAACATAATTTACCGCCAGTCCGCCTGTCAGTCTTAGAAGCTGCAACGACACCCAGGACCATTAATTGTGGTTATCTATCTCTGAGGCGCTTGTTGTGTAATGGACGCCCGGGGTTGTGGAAGACAGTTCCTATTTAGCCACTTTATTATTATTATAATGTATTAATAACACACCATAATATCACACCTATATTCCTCGAAGGGTTAGGCAGGGGTGTACCTTTCGCGCGCGCATCTATCTCGTTTCTTTTAGGTACTTACAGAGTCTTGTAGGCGCGTTCTTATTGGACGATCGTGCGACGCCTTCATAGTAGCACTGGCACTACTTCAGCCCCTGAGATTTTGCACTTAAGCTCGTTGTGTGTACGGAAAAATATACGTTCCTATTTCTACACTACTACTCTTGTTTTATTTCATCATTATCTACCAAGCTGCTACAAGTACACGTTAAGGGTAATTCCAGGATAGGTGCCCCACTTTTTGATAGGGAGCCATAACTTAATAATTAATAATCTATTGGCTATACGTCTTTTGCATATGGTAACTTTGATCTTTAATCTATGATGGTATCCCATTTGTTCTACACCAATTTCATAGATTTTGAGGAAATTGTGTCTTTTTTACTCCTCTCAAAAATAGGATAGATGCCTATCGTGAGGGATAGAAGACTCTTAGTAAAAATGCTTCAAGGGATAGATGCCTAACGTGAGGGATAGGAGACTTGCTGTATGAGAGCTTTTATATTTTAATTACTAAACAAAAGAAGCATTTTTTTATTAGTGAAATAATAATCATCTTATACATCTAATTAATGTAATCAATATAGTTTTCAGAACTAACGAAAGATAATTTTATCAGTCTTATTCTTCTTATACCTTAGCTGTTATACTGAAATCATCTTATGCTTAACACATAGTATTAGGTTATACCTTAAGTTCAGTCTGTGATGTAATAGCTTTTAGTTTACCACATCTCGAACAGTACACTATACTGTACAATATAAGCTGATTACATTCTTCAAACTCCATGCCTTCATCACGGTTACTCAAAGTAGGCGCTCGATCGCCTTCAACCAATGTAGAATTTTGTCTTGGCTCACTAAATGTAAGCTGTTTTTCACGCTCATCTAACTCAGGGCTTCGGGCAGATTCACACAAGACGAGTTCAGGTTCACGTTCGTCCAAAGCAGGCTCCTGTTCGCGCTCACCCCGTGTAATTCCTTGTCTTGTCTCACCAAATATAGATATTTGTTCGCGCTGATCCAACCGAGGACCTTGTTCAGGTTCATTTGAGGCAGACTCTTGTTCGCGCTCACCCAACGCAATATCCGAAATTTCAAATTCAGAATCTGGTAGTGCACTTGAGTTAAGTGGGTAAATTCCGCTGCCTCGAAAACCGCTCACAGTATTGGCAGGAGTAGCTGCCCGGACCCATGCGTTGGCTATCAGCTGGCTATTTCATTTACACCTTTCTCATTTTTGATCATTTCTTGGCAAGCCTTTCTTCAGTCCAACTAATGTGACGGGGGACCACCCCAGGTTTTCTTTTATATTTTCGACGCATTTCTTCCTCCTGCAATATGAAAACATTTATAGAAATAGTTAGGGATGGATGCCCCTAAGAGCATCTATCCCGGAGAGCAGATGGGGCAACTATACTTTTAGCACAGGATAGATGCCTTTTTTAATAAAAAAAAAGATAGAAAGAAAACTATAATTTATAGCATTATTTCGTGTACTTTAAACTGTAATATCAGCAAATAAATCAAAAAGATATAAAATTTATAACAGAGTGAAAAGATATTCGATAGTCAGTACTTACGATTATAATTTCAACGCTTGTGATGGTCTCGCCGCGGAAGATTTTTACACTCACGGGCAAAACGCCTGCGCTCTCGCGTGCGGTTGGCGTAGCACTGGGGTCTTAGGGGGGGCGCTTCCTATCACGTAGTACGATTTTAGCCTACAAAATTTCTAACATAGAGTATTCAAAGCCGCGGCACCTATCCCATTGGGGCACCTATCCTGGAATTACCTATTTATTTATAATAAGCACACCAACAGCAGTCACTTAAAGTTCTAATTAAATATCATATAAAATGGGCATTTCAGTAATAATGCAAATAACAGAAGGCCAATTCTCGTACTTTAAAACGTTCAAAATCTAGTCGCAGTCTCATCTCGGCGACAAACAAATGTCAAAAACTTGTCAAAATGTAGGGAAATTAGAATCAATTTTGACAGATTGAGACTGAGATCAGACTGTGAACGGTCTTAAAGTTACGAGAATTTCCCCTCAGGTATGCATGACATTTAACTTAAAATATTAGAGACAAAGGAGAACAATAAAAAGTGTGTCTAGTAGATCTTCTGCAAAATAAACCAATTTGAGCTACATAGACGTGCACTCTTCACACTGTCTAAATAGGGAACTTCTGTATCAAGCAAAACTCATGGAGAAAATGGCTCCTAAGCTTAATACCAGAATCGCTAAATACCAGATTCGCAAATTACCAGACTCGCAAAACACTGGATTCGCCATAAATACCAGATATGCAAAATACCAGAAACGCAAAATACCAAAAGTACAGTCCTAAACAATTGAGTTCTGTTTATAGACTATCCTGTATTAGTAACTATTTCTTCCATAAATAAAATGATATCGTTATACGAAAAAGGTCGCGACCTGATTATAAGCAGCACTGGCCACTTTTGCGTTGTTACAATAAATAACTACACATATTTTGTCCAGCTTTGGTGACAAAAGTCGTACAACTTCTTCTACTTAAGGCTGATTTTTCTTCAGCCAGATAATTTTATTCAAGGAATACCTAATTTTGAATTTTTGACAATTCTTCCATACAAAAACTGTCAGAAGTCTATTTTATTCCACGTATAAAATATATTTGTCGATTGAAAAATCAGCCCTTAGTAAATAAATAAATCGATATTCGATTCCTTCTGTAAGTTGCAAAAATAAAAACAAAAGAAAATTGCTTACATAATATTAACAGTTTGAATTTTTGACAGTTTTTCCCTATGAGAGCATAAAATTCTTTTTTTTTTCTTAGTAACACATACTCCATACTAAAATTATCTAAGTTTTTCATGTAGGACTTATTGAAAATGCATAGAAATGTACTAAAATGTATTATTTTTTTCTAAAAATACAGTTTCCCTAAATATCAAATAAACTTCATAGGAACATGAATGTCCGAGACAAAGACCATTTTTCCTCATAATTACGACACAAAATTTAATTTAGCTCGAATGAAAAATTACTTGGTGTAATGAATTACTTTTTACCATCGCCTTTTAGAACACAATTAGAATAAAATTAAAATAATAAGAAACGCCTCACTGCGCTTAGCAGTTCTTTTGATCAAAATTCGCTTCTTTTTAACTCTCCTACGATATTTTTAATAATTATATCGTATTTTTTGAGTTATTTTAAAAATTATTATTTTATCTCTAAATATGTACGTCTTGTTTTAAATCTAAAAAAACAAATAAAATTTAAATAGACGTGCAATTTTATTTATTTTTATAAGTAGATTAAAAAAAAAACTGTTATTTTGACATAACAATTAGACACCTGTTTGTTATGTTGTTAAAATAACAGCTTTTTAATAAATGCATATGAAAGTATACAGCGTGACTAGTAATTTGACGTATTTCTTCCAGGACGTGATAGTGGGACCAATTTAAACCCATAAAGAGGGGTACCGTATTATCCAGTAACTGGGTTGTGGAGGTCAGATAGTCAGTCGATCCATGTAAAATACTGGTATTCAGCTGCATCCGGTTAGACTGGAAGCCTACCCCAACATAGTTGGGAAAAGGCTAGGCAGATGATGATGATGAAGCAACCCATAAAGCCTAGATGATTCGAGAAAACCCATTTTTTATGGATTATTGAAAACTTCCCAGAATTCGTTACTTAGTATCACTTTTCTCTAAACTCTCAATTCAAATGGAAATTGAATCACTGCTATTCCATTGGGTACCTAATACTTAAGCAAACCAAATTTTAATAAAATCAAATTGTTAAAATTTAAAGGAAGAAGTTTATTAACAATTTTCAAGAATCATAAGAACGTGAACTTTAGTTACTTTTATTTCAGAAAAATAATTATAGATCCACGCAAAAAAATTAAAACCCATGAAATCCAATTTCTTATCCGACATGAAAGAAAGAAAAAAGAAAAGAAAGAAAGAGAATTCATATAATTGCGGCAAGCATGACGCATAAAAAAGAACATAAACACAAAAAAACGGGTTGCACTCCGGGAGTGCCGGCAGAAGTTAAAACTTGAATATTAACGTTGTGCATTTTTGATATTTTGGAATGCGGTCTACTCTCCCTCCGTCTTACGAATTTTCGATCAGGTCACTTGTCCTGACGCGAGTTCCGTCTTACGAATTTTCGATCAGGTTATGTGTCCTGACGCGAGTTTAACCATTTTTACTAAATGCATGAGGAAGTATATACATGCATGAGGAAGTATGTGCCCTAGTTTTAAGAGTTTTTTTATTCTTATTGTCTCAACCAACCAAAGCACCTGCCATCTAATCTCTTCACCACCCTTGGTTGACTGGTAGAGAATGCCTAAGGCATTAAGTCCGCCTTTGTACCTTTTTGTGCGAAAAGTTTAAATAAATAAATACGCTACTTATAAACAAGAAACTTTTTTTTTCTATCTTTCTGTCTGTTCGTTCCGGCTAATCTCCGAAACTGATTTTGACGGGACTTTTACTGGCAGATAGCTGATGTTATGGAGTAACATAATTATAGGCTTTTTGTCACGGTAACACGTTCCCGTGGAATAATTTCCTACATCCACGCGGGCGAAGCCGCGATCACAGCTCGCTTATAAATAATTGACTTAATTTTACTTTGTAAGACAATGAAAATTTTAATAAAATGTCAGTCACTGTAGTTTATTATTCCGGGGTAAGTCAATCTTTAGATGAAACTCTAATCCTATTGTTACGAGTTTGAAAAAACGATTTAAGACGGAGGGTAGGTGTTTATATTTTTATGGGAAAACCTGTAAATATGGCTGACTATACTGAATATATCTAACTGTAGAAAACAGCAATCAACTATGTTAGTGTCGGCTTCCAGTCTGACGAATGCAGCTAAATACCAGTATTTTATATGGAGCGACTGCCTCCACAACCCAGTTACTGGGTAACACGATACCCCTAGGCAAGACTGGTTGTCAGATTTTCGGGCTTCTGACTACCCGTAACGAATGTCAAAGATCTACAAATGACAGCCGGGACCAACTCTTTAGCATGCTTTCCGAGGCACGGAGTGGTCTCGGTATGTTATGGATGGTCACCTATCCACGGAAACCAACTTCGGCAAGCGTTGCTTAACCTTGATGATTACCGTGCGACTGTTATTATTTATCCACGAGCCCCTTAGTAAACTTTAAAAAACACACATAATTATGAAATATTTCAGATTCCTACGTATAAGAACGTACGTACGTACGTTAAAGAAGTTTTAATATGTCAACCTTGGCAGAATAACGAGGTTATCCGCAAATTTTGAGCTGACCACAGAACTTGCACTTTGGAGTGCGAAAAATAAGTAAATTTCTTTTGAGATTTTTCTCTATTACCACGCTGCGTATATTAACAAACTGATGGATAACTGAGAACGTAAGGCAGGATAGAAATGATTCATCCCTTTGAATTTTCAAGTTCCACAAACGATGGGACACTTAATGTCGTGTCCTGCGTGTCCTGTCAGCTGCACGTTACAGGAACTGATGCACGCTGGTGATGGCGCCAAACAAGTAACAGAATTCTGAGCCGAGTCCATCTTTAGATTGCCATCGACACGCTGAGAAGAAAAAGACCCCCTTGAAAACTACAATACACCTTTGACCCGCACGATTTACCCGACTACGGCAACGCCAAAGGAGGTTATTATTTAAGCAGTCTTCAACCCTTCTTCGCCTCGCACACAAACAAACACAAAAATCTAATCAGTCGTATCCCAGTGGTCCAATCAGCGCCTCGAGAGCACTTCATCCCGGTACAATCGCACTGAACCGGTTGAAACACCGCTCTAAGTAAACCGTGGGGAGTTAAGTGCAAAATCTGTTGTGAGCAGGTCAAGTCGCCACCGACGTATCACTGGGTTGGGTGATGTGCGGTGCCTTTGTAAGCGGGAATATTTCCATATTTCAAAAAAAAATAAAAAATCGTGAAATTATTATAATATAGGGTATATTATAATCATTTAATTTTTTTTTTCCATTAGGTTAACCGTTTTTGACAGCTGTCTTAAAACGTACATATTCCAGATTACGTAAAAGGCAACTTTAAAATGCGTATTATAAGAAATATATAAACTGCCTTATCTTATTGAATTATCTTATTTATGGCTTCTTACATACATTATAATACCGTACGTGTATCAATCAATGCATTGTGTGTTGCTGCAATCACTAGTTCCATCTGTCAAAAAACGGTTTACCTAATGGACAGGGTATAACTTCGAAATGGAGACTGAAGCTATTCTTCTATTAGGGTAGAGCAAAAAAATGTACAGCAGGTCAAGCTACCCGAAACTGTAAAATTTTCCCAATCAACCTTGAACCTTAATGCTTTAGCCATAAAGTTGAAAATCTATTAAAGAAATTTGACAGATTGTAGTAGCTTGATGTGCTGGCGTCTGTACATAACGTAACATCACGCCTGTAATCCCCGAAGCGTAAGGCAGAGATGTACCTACCTCACCAGCAATGTGTAAGCCCTATGTAATAGGAGGCGAGCCTATTGTCATTAATCTGGCACAGATCCAGCCTCCATGCTGCTACTGACACTTTTCCGTGGAAATAACACTTTTTCCGACTTACCCAGACCCTCGTGCTCAGCAGTAGCGTTTGCGATCACTAGACTAACAAAGTACGGACGCCAGCAGGTCAACCTACCCGAAACTGTCAAATTTTCCCAATCAACCTTGAACTTTAATGCTTTACCGATAAAGTTGAAAATCTATTAAAGAAATTTGACAGATTGTAGTAGCTTGATGTGCTGGCGTCTGTACATAACAATGTTATTTTAATTGATACACACTTTAATGCGAGATCATAGGTTCTTTGACAATCAGAGTTTGCTCGCCTACTTTAAACCTTAGTACTAGTCCCACCTATCCAAAATCAAAAATGTATACTTTCTCTTTTAAAATCATATTTCCGAACAGCACCAAAACAAACAAACATGCATGTGCTCCGGCAATAATAATAACACTCAAATAGCACTCAAATGTAAGGGTTGTAGAAATAAACATCATTATTCCAAACCGTGTTTGGGCCAAAATATGAATGCGCCCCATAAGACCACTTTGGAAAACGATTAAGCCGACGGTTCAGTTGTAAATCGATTACATTAATGCGTGAGCTAAATGTACCCTGAATAATAAGTGCTTTAATTAATCATATTGTTTACTAATTAATGGATTTTACACGGGTGAAGATGGAGTAACCGGATTTGTCCGACCCTTTTCCGGATTTTGTAACTAACAGGGATTTTTTAATGAAAAAAGAATGTTTAAATGAGTATTTACTGAAAAAAAAGAAATCAGAATACAGACTTTTCTGAAAACGTCTGGATTTTGTCAAAACTTTTCAAATTTCAAAATGGCAAAACTTTCAGTACAAAAGTTAACCCCATCGTCCTCGACGCAACTCAAGAGTAACGTAAGTAAACAGTGTTTAACTTTCAATTAGCGTCGTGGGCATCAGCCTCAATGTTTATACTAAAAGGTATTTCTTGCATGTGATAGACCCGCTTTCTCAGCTGTGCACGGAAAGAATTGTACGAAAAACAAAATAAACAGTACCAAAGGACCACACGGCATATTCACATCTATCACACAATGTCACCGATATTTCTTAACGCTTACCGCTTCCACACAGACCACGCCTATTGCACACAGTTCGAGAAATCTCTTGTAGTGGAGAGCACGACGCGACGCCACAGTGGGGAACTATTGCAAAACTTTGTCTATACAGTACACAAAATGTAACTAAAGCCAAAATCGAAAGTAATGTAAACAAAAGTGGTAATTTCTCTGTTTACATTTTTTGTGCCTCAATGACGTTTTCGATTATAATTATTTACTTGTATAAACAAATCGAGGGAAATCAGCATTGAATAGCAACAACATAGTGAATCCGTCACTACAGTTGACAATCATTAGTTACCGCTCAATTAGTATACCAGCTGGTGCGACCGACAAGTACGAATTCAAAATAATCATAATCATAAATATTTATTTATCACAACATCCTACTAATATTATTAACGCGAAAGTTTGTATGGATGGATAGATGGATATTTGTTACTCTTTCACGCAAAAACTGCTACACGGATTTGGATGAAATTTGGCACACAGATAGTTTATAACCAGAATTAACACATAAGATACATCTTATCCCGATTTTCCCACAGAATCTAAACTTATGTAGGTAAAACCGCGGAGCACAGCTGGTCTATATAATTATAATATCTTAAATAGAGAAACTGAGATAGGAGGGTCCAGAGTTACAGTTTACACGGCTCCCTTCTACAAGGTGTAACAGAATAAACACAAGTCCTGAAAGTAGTTTGTTTATAATTGACTACTGAATCGATTTCAGTAACTTTTAACTATAGGTATTTTTTCAAACTGGCCACCGGTTGAGACAAAGAAAATTAAATCTTAATACAAAGCTATATAACTCAATTTTAAATGCATAGAGTAATGCTTGGGTCAACACGATTTTCTTAATAATAATAGTTACCTTTAAAAAAAGTTTTAGTCATTGTATTATGGTTTTAACTCTCCTTAAGTACAAAATTCAGAAACAATTTTTTTTTTAAATACACAAATTATGTACTGTAACTGTCACTGATACCTTACTAGAAACGAAAAAGACCCCAAAAGAAAAATATTCGGAAGGGCCACTTAACAAAACAATATTCGTAATAGGAAACTGTCAAAAATGTCAACTTGAACATTCCCCCGACTCAAAAAAGTAGTCTCTCATTAAAACTTCGAATACGCAAGAATAGGTTTTTATTAAAATAAAACTTTTGGCAAACTTTACCTAAACTGTGCCAGAGGCCATTGTCGCGAATGATTTATTACTTTCAGGAAAATTTGAATTATTCAGACCTCTGTTTGATATTTCACTAGCCCAAATAAGTTTTTAGATACAACAAAGTTTAAATATATTTTATGTAAAGTTTGGACGAACCGACCTCGATGTAACGGTCGGTTGGGAGATGAAAGAAATAGTGAACCCGTGAGATACTATTATATATTATTACAAACTTTTTTTTTGTAATAAAGTTTTTTTATTTTGCTATTTAGCTATGTACCCCATACAAATTCTTCTAATAAGGTAGGATCGAATTTATTCACCCCTTTAAAAAATACAAACACCTTCTTCGAAATTACTATTTACCCGACTACGGCCATGCCAGCAATGGGCAGCTCGACGCCCGGCAAGGACCAGGCCCGGGTCGATGACGTGTTTTGTTCCACGCACGCCTCAAAGAGATGTCAGCACGAACTGACGGGGTCCGCTACGGCCGATGCCTGCCAGGGCCGCGGGATGTTCGAAAGAGATACCGTGGCCCCTGGCATAGGCAACTGAAGGGACACGGGTGGGTTTTAGTCAGTAAAAGTCTGACACGCCCTCCCGCTCCGCTCAAAGCGGGAGAAGTCATATGACGATTTCCCACCGTAGGATCGAATTTATTCACCCCTTTAAAAAATACAAAGACCTCCTTCGAAATGACTATTTACCCGACTACGGCCAAGCCAAAGGAGGGTTCGCTTCACACACAAAAATCGAATCAGTCCTATCCAGTGCTTTATTCAGTGGTCGAGTTAAAATTATATTTCAAATATTAAAATGGATGGTTAAGCAGAAATATGATATTTTCTTAAAAAAACATGATACATTAGACATACTTTTAAAACCGCAAACTCTAAAGAAGTAGAAGACATCTACATCTTCTTGTGATAAAGATGTACCGCCTGACGCAGGGCCACTGAACTGACGGAATCCGCTAGGGCCGATGCCTGCCAGGGCCGCGGGATGTTCGAAAGAGATACTGTGGCCCAGGGGCCACGGTATCTCTTTCGAACATCCCGCGGCCACCCGTGTCTCTTCAGTTGCCTATGCCAGAGCATAGGCAACTGAAGGGACACGGGTGGGTTTTAGTCAGTAAAAGTCTGACACGCCCTCCCGCTCCGCCCAAAGCAGGAGGTCATATAACGATTTCCCACCCAAAAAAAAATGGCTAGATTTCAATTAGTATTTTTAAATCTAGTTCAATTAGTAACAGAATAATAAAAATACTTATTTCTAGACCTGTCTAGCCTTTTCTCAACCATCTCGGAGTCGGCTCCAGTCTAACTGGATGCAGCTGAATACCAGAATTCAAATCCGATTTTATCACAATGAAAACTCTTGTTGTAAATATCTATGGGGTACTAAACGAGTGGGTATGCAAAAGACTATTTCCCAACAGGTTAAACAATAGTTTTCACCTCTTAAATTAATCCTATTTCTTTCTTTCCCTAGGTAATGTGTTCGTGATAGCAGCTATAATAATCGAGAGGAACCTGCAGAACGTTGCCAACTATCTGGTCGCGTCTCTCGCCGTCGCAGACTTGATGGTCGCGTGCCTTGTGATGCCGCTCGGAGCGGTCTATGAGGTGAGACAAAACATGACATTTAGAGCCGAATTCTTAGATAGCACTTTGTTTTTTCTTTACTTTAGCAAAGTAACGAAGGAGTGAAGTTAAGGAAGTGACTTTAAACTTTATTTTCATATTCTTATGAAATGCTTTCTCACATTTATGCTTATACGAATATGAACGATGAGACTAAGGTTCATATTCGTAAGAAGCGCTAACTTTACTTAACAAAGCAAAGGCAAAGTGCAGTCAGTGAAACTTGCTATAATGCCGATATTTATAAACAATACTGAACACGTGCTTTGGCTAAGATGTGTTCCTGTTTGTGTCTTTCTCTTGTAGTTGGAAAGGTGCGTTACAATGACAGGGTTAATGCTTAACTAAAAAGCACATGCTAGGCGACCCTTTCGGCTACATTTTAGGGTTTCCTACCGAAAAACTACGAAAGGTACCCTATACTAAGCCTACGCGCTGCGTCTGTTATTTTTACAGGATATTACAGCCTTTATTATAGTAAATAAAAGAGAAGTTGAACTATGAGGCAGCAAGGTAAATAATCAATGCTATGTACGTCGTAATTGTCATGTACATTAGTCCTTTAGTTATTAAAATTATTCTAGCGTAAGTTTAATGTACGTGATGTGGCTTTTTCTTAAATAAAAATAAAAACTTGAGAGATGTCAAGGGACACCCGGATGAAACGAAGTATAACTGGCTTGCTTTCTATAAGAGAGAGAGAGAGACAGACAGAGAAACACGCGCACGCCGCACGGCTTACAACTATAGCTAAAAGTGTCGTTCCAACTTTCGGTCTTAATTTTTTCTGTCTAGCCCCCTTTCGCAACGCATAAGGAACTTCGTTCCAAAAACTAAAATGTCAGTTCTTGTGTACTGAACCCTTAGAACGCGAAATCGACGCGTACTTGTAGAAACTCTGTGTTTAGACTACCTACTACGCAAGATAGTGACAAGGAATGTGTCACGGATATTGTTAAGAACAAGTATGACATAAAATTGTATCTTGTCGCGGTCGCCTGGGTCGCGTCGCTTGCGGTCACAGACTCTTGATGGTGGCGTGCCCTGTCATGCCGCTTAGTAATTAGTCTACCAAGCATACAAGATATACAACGTGGCGCTATAATGGCGACATTAATTTAACACACGGGTAGGGCTAGCGGCCAGTAATCATAAAAATTATAACAAAATAAAAAAATCGTAACTTGAAAACTTCCACCTGCGCCGCTCGCCGACATGGGGCTCTCTCTCTTTCCTTCATTTCGCCTTCTCTTTGCACGTTGCTAGTTTTAATTATATTGATGCGATGTTATGATCCGTGACCCCGGCAAATGACCCCTGCGCTACAGTTCTTTAAGTACGTTGCTCTATTATGCTATTTTAGAAAATTGATAATAAATAAATAAATATTAATGTTTAATTAAATTAAAATATATTCATAAAACTAATACGGGAAACCGTATACGTTGTTAATTTAATGTCGCCATTAAAGCGCCATGCTGTATAAATCACAGAATTTGTATAGAGTCGTTTGCAAGACAAAGCGGAATAATAATGTGATCTATGACAGTGACAAGACATGGGTGTTAGTCATTAATTATTGTTCCCATTTATGATAATGGCCCCAACTTACGAGTTGTTGGTCGTGGGTTCGAACCCAGGCAGGCGCTTTACTTTGTGTAAATAGTTTCATCAGCACTTCTCTCAAAACGGTGAAGGAAAACATCGTGAGGTAATCGGCATGTCCTTTTTTTTTTTTTTTTTTTTTTTTGGGTGGGAAATCATCATATGACCCCTCCCGCTCTGGGCGGAGCGGAAGGGAGTGTCAGACTTTTACTGACTAAAACCCACCCGTGTTCCTTCAGTTGCCTGTGCCAAGGGCCACGGTACCTCTTTCGAATATCCCGCAGCCCTGGCGGCATCGGCCCTAGAGAGTGATGAATCCGAATTGAAGAGGAAGAAACAGTAGATCGAAATCAGCTTGACAACTACGTACAAAAGAAAATTGAAACAAGAGGAAAGAATGACAAAGAAAGATTCGATAAAGGAAAAGCTAAAGTCAAAAGATTTCAAAAAGGAGAAATAGTTCTTTTTAAAACTAACCCCAGAAGTCAAATTGGACTCGATTTAAAGTTCCCGAATGCATATGAAGTTTGGAAAGTTTTACCTAACGATCGCTACCAACTTAAGAAGATTACAGGCAGAGGAAGACCCAAGAAAGTGGCTCATGACCAGCTACGTTTAGCACCAAAACCTGGAGAATGCATCGACCAGGATACTGTGTCGGCGGAAGATGAGTCTATAACGTCAGAAGGTGAACCCTCCTTGCCACAAGAAAGTTCCACAAATACCGATCCAGAACCAAACCAAGACATGGGCATGGGCGAATTTTCTGATACAGGGAATAATGCACTACAATAAAGGTATTCAAGTTACGTTTACACTACTTGCATGTTATACCCGATATATATTTTATTGATAACAATTTATATGTGGTTGTTGAGGACAGGGGCCTCCAAACCATGACTGACAAAATTTGTTGAGGACAGGGGCCTCCAAATTTCTAATATTATTATAACGAGTTTGTTGAGGACTCCAAACATTTTATGAGATATAGTTTGTTGAGGACAGGGGCCTCCAAACCAATGAGACTGACAAAATTTGTTGAGGACAGGGGCCTCCAAATTTCTAATGTTATGAGTTTGTTGAGGACAGGGGCCTCCTTACTCTTAATAATGTGTTGTTGACTGATCCGGTCTATTCTCGTATTACAGGGTTATAAGGTCAGTGACGACCTTTTTGCAGAATGGCCGTGTCGGCGTGAGCAAATTATTACGAAGTAAAACGAAACGCAGCTCTGTGACATCATCGTACCACTCAATGAATCAGGCGAGTTGTGGAAGGGGTCGGCCTTTATAAGACGGAGCGCCGAAGCGATGCGGTCATTCCGATTCTAGCGAGCGTCCCGTCCACTACTCTAATTGTGACACGGATCACGCCTGAATCGAATTATTATTAATATAATAATATTTTTATTGTTACTACTTTTTATTACAAAATCATTTTAAATTCGTATTAAATTATTTTGTGTAAATGTTCTTTTAAAATGGATTAAATCTTGATTAAGAATTAATTTGTATTAACTAATTTGATTTTCGTTTGCAATTCAATTAATTGATTATTTAAATTAATTTAGAAATAAAATCGGTTTTTGTTATTAGTTTTAATTTACTTTTGTTATTAAATAATTTGTATTTAATATTGATTTTCTTTCAAACAATGGCAAATGACAACCCTCGGGACAACATGGACCCCGTAAGAAGTCGGTCTCCTTCACCAATTATCCAGTCAGGCTTCTCTCGAGCCGAAATCAGAAGCGGGATCAACCGAGGCATATCCTCGGTCCCATCCGCCCTCAATGATGAAGGAACAGATGGCTCTAGCTCAAATCGGATGCTATCCACGTTGGCCAATATTCTGGAAAGCCTGTCACGACAGCAGCAAGCCAGTATGCAGACTAATCACGAGTTTCTTGCAGGGTTGATAAATAAGACTGTAACTCCAACGCGAAGACCAAGATTATGCGACATCTATATTGCACCCTACAATCCAGATGGTGATGTTCCAATTCGAGACTGGTGTGAGCACGTTGACCGAGCCAAAACACACTGGGAGTTGGCTGACTACGAAATATGTACTAAGATAGCTAGTCTATTGCAAGGTCGAGCCAAGACTGTTGGTGATGCTTGGCTTGTAAAATCACCTGTATGGAGTGAGATGCGAGAAGCATTAATACAGACGTTCGAACCTGAAGCGCGTTACTCCAATGACATTCTTAAGTTGCGCAACTTCAAATTTGATATGACGAATCCAGCAGAATCAATAACCAAAGCCTGGCATATTTGGAAACGCGTAGTAAGCGGCAATAAAGATACTGACGCTGTGGAAGCCGTAATTGGCTGCATGGATAATGAGTATCTTCGCTTACGATTGTTGTCTAGTAAGTGCACAACTGTCCCCGAATTGATTTCTGTTGCAGCTACAATCAGGACACGAGAACCACGTCAAGGCGAACCGCCTGCCAAACGGCCCAGGCTAAGGAACAATCGAGAAGACTCGATAGTATGCTTCAAGTGTGGCAAGAATGGGCATATTCAAGCAAATTGCAACCAAGCAAGTGATAAAGTAAACGACCCAAAGCCATTACTGAGCGAAGGCACCAGTAAAGAGTCTGCAATTCGAACGGAACGCCCAAAGCTCAAATGCAACTATTGCAACAAAACTGGCCACGTTGAAGATAAATGTTTTAAGAAGATGAACGACGAAACTGAAAAAGTCAATCTAGCACAAGAAAATGACGAAGAAATACTTACCCCAATGGCTGTCTGTATTGGTAACCGTACATTTACAGCATTGTATGATAGCGGGGCTGCTCGTTCCTTGATAAGACGATCGGTAAGCTGTACTTTACCAGGTAAACGTGAAGATTGTTCTTTAATGTTAAAGGGTATTTATTGGAAGCAAAACTGTCCCAATTTTATCCTGCCAACTGATTAACACGACTTGCAACATAAACAATGTTTTCGTTGAAATTACGTTTCACATTGTGGAAGATCACGAAACACCATGTGATCTTATGATTGGAGCTGAAATCGTAAAAGGCACTGGCTTGAATGTCCTGGTTACTGAACAAAGCGCTAAAGTAATGAGGAACTCGACTATTTCAACCATTCAAGCTACTGAGGACACTTTAAGCAATCTGGACACCGATTTGACTAATGAAGAGGAAATACGTGAGTTGAAATACTTATTACAAAAATACAATACTTCTTTTGTTACCGGGATTCCTAAAACTAAAGTTACAACTGGAAATTTGGACATTCAACTTAAAGATCCATCTAAAATAGTATCAAGAAGGCCCTACAGAATGGCACCAATAGAGAGACAAAAGGTCAAGGCTATTATTGACGAATTGATTGCTAACGGGATCGTACGAGAAAGCACTTCAGATTATGCGAGCCCCGTTATTCTAGTAAAGAAGAAAAACGGAGAAGACCGAATGTGTACTGACTACCGGGAACTAAACAAAAACACTATTCCAATCAAATTCCCACTACCCATTATTTCAGACCAAATTGATAGACTATCGGGAGCTACTTATTTTATTAGCCTCGATATGGCCCAGGGCTTCTATCAAATTCCTATACATGAGGCTTCAATATCAAAGACGGCTTTTATAACTCCCGATGGCCTGTATGAATATGTCAGAATGCCGTTTGGATTAATGAATGCTCCAGCAGTATTTCAACGCGCTATAATGACAGCATTACGACATTTGCTTGAAGACATTCTAATTTACATGGATGACGTCCTTATTAAATGTGAAAAGTTCTCTGAAGGATTACAGATACTGGACAAGGTTTTGGACGCATTAACCAAAGCTGGATTTACATTGAACGCTAAGAAGTGCTCTTTCTTCAAAACTTCAATTGAATATCTTGGAAACCTGATCTCAAATGGCACTGTTCGTCCAAGTCCAAGAAAGGTAGAAGCTCTAGAAAAAGCGCCAGTACCTACGAATGTAAAACAAGTCCGGCAGTTCTGTGGACTAGCTGGTTACTTCAGGCGTTTCATACCATCTTTTTCGGAACGAATGATTCCTTTGTATAACCTGACCAAAAAGGACGCTAAATTTACATGGACACCAGAATGTGAAAATGTTAGGCTTGATATCATTCGCAGACTTACATCAGCACCAGTTCTCACCATATTCCAAGAAGGGTTGGCGATCGAGCTTCATACTGATGCAAGTAGCTCGGGATTTGGAGCTGTTCTCATTCTAATAAAAGAGGACCGGCAACATGTTGTGGCGTACATGAGCATGAGAACTACAGAACCAGAAAGTCATTATCACAGCTACGAGCTTGAGACACTCGCTATAGTCCGAGCCATTAAACATTTTAGGCAATATCTGTATGGCAGAACATTCACCATTGTCACCGACTGCAACGCCATAAAGTCATCGTCTCACAAACATGAACTTTTACCGAGGATTCACAGATGGTGGTCATTCTTGCAACACTACAGCTTTAAAATTGAATATCGCCAAGGAAACCGTATGAAGCATGCAGATTACTTCAGCCGAAACCCTGTGGCATGTATTAATCTAACCCAGAATATAGATACCTGGCTCAAGATTGAACAGAGACGTGACAAGGAGTTAGCCGATCTGATAAAAAGGTTGGAGCACGGTGAGGAATTGAATGATTATCGCCTTCATGACCTTGTTCTAGAACGTCAATACCAGGAGGATGAGCCCGGATGTAAAAAATGGAAAAAGGTAATTCCAAAATCTTATCAATGGAGCATTATTAACGCCTACCACACTGCACTTAAACACTTTGGGTGGGAGAAAACACTCTCCAAAATTCGAGAAACTTACTGGTTTCCTGAAATGAGCACAACAGTGAGACGATTCATCGACAACTGCGTGATTTGCAAAACAAGTAAGGGAACCTCAGGCGCTAAACAGGTACAAATGTATCCTATAGAGAAGAAACCAATTCCTTTTGATACCATCCATATTGATATGACTGGCCACCTTACAAAACGAAACAATAAGAACGAATATGTCGTCGTTATTGTTGACGCTTACACAAAGTTTGTGACTTTAACTTATGCAACAAATAAAACTGCAAGTTCTATGCTTAACGCTCTCAAACATGTTGTAGCTTTCTTTGGAGCCCCTAAACAAATCATAAGCGATCAAGATACTGCATTTAAAGCTGAATTTGAAGAATTCTGTAAACAGTATAGTATTCATCAACATTTTATTGCACCCGGGGTAAGTCGCACCAACGGACAAGTTGAACGCATAATGGCTATTGTAAAAAATGGTTTGACTATCATCCGTAATTACGAAACAAAAGATTGGAAAAAAGGCTTGGATGCCCTCCAATTGGCCATAAATTGTACAAAGAATAAGACCACAAACATAAGTCCAATTAAAGCACTTACTGGAAGGCAATGTGCTGCACCTGTCGAATTGCTATCTTTGATTAATGAAGAGGAAGAAACAGTAGATCGAAATCAGCTTGACAACTACGTACAAAAGAAAATTGAAACAAGAGGAAAGAATGACAAAGAAAGATTCGATAAAGGAAAAGCTAAAGTCAAAAGATTTCAAAAAGGAGAAATAGTTCTTTTTAAAACTAACCCCAGAAGTCAAATTGGACTCGATTTAAAGTTCCCGAATGCATATGAAGTTTGGAAAGTTTTACCTAACGATCGCTACCAACTTAAGAAGATTACAGGCAGAGGAAGACCCAAGAAAGTGGCTCATGACCAGCTACGTTTAGCACCAAAACCTGGAGAATGCATCGACCAGGATACTGTGTCGGCGGAAGATGAGTCTATAACGTCAGAAGGTGAACCCTCCTTGCCACAAGAAAGTTCCACAAATACCGATCCAGAACCAAACCAAGACATGGGCATGGGCGAATTTTCTGATACAGGGAATAATGCACTACAATAAAGGTATTCAAGTTACGTTTACACTACTTGCATGTTATACCCGATATATATTTTATTGATAACAATTTATATGTGGTTGTTGAGGACAGGGGCCTCCAAACCATGACTGACAAAATTTGTTGAGGACAGGGGCCTCCAAATTTCTAATATTATTATAACGAGTTTGTTGAGGACTCCAAACATTTTATGAGATATAGTTTGTTGAGGACAGGGGCCTCCAAACCAATGAGACTGACAAAATTTGTTGAGGACAGGGGCCTCCAAATTTCTAATGTTATGAGTTTGTTGAGGACAGGGGCCTCCTTACTCTTAATAATGTGTTGTTGACTGATCCGGTCTATTCTCGTATTACAGGGTTATAAGGTCAGTGACGACCTTTTTGCAGAATGGCCGTGTCGGCGTGAGCAAATTATTACGAAGTAAAACGAAACGCAGCTCTGTGACATCATCGTACCACTCAATGAATCAGGCGAGTTGTGGAAGGGGTCGGCCTTTATAAGACGGAGCGCCGAATCGATGCGGTCATTCCGATTCTAGCGAGCGTCCCGTCCACTACTCTAATTGTGACACGGATCACGCCTGAATCGAATTATTATTAATATAATAATATTTTTATTGTTACTACTTTTTATTACAAAATCATTTTAAATTCGTATTAAATTATTTTGTGTAAATGTTCTTTTAAAATGGATTAAATCTTGATTAAGAATTAATTTGTATTAACTAATTTGATTTTCGTTTGCAATTCAATTAATTGATTATTTAAATTAATTTAGAAATAAAATCGGTTTTTGTTATTAGTTTTAATTTACTTTTGTTATTAAATAATTTGTATTTAATATTGATTTTCTTTCAAACAATGGCAAATGACAACCCTCGGGACAACATGGACCCCGTAAGAAGTCGGTCTCCTTCACCAATTATCCAGTCAGGCTTCTCTCGAGCCTCGTTAATTGTTTTAATTACATTGATGCGATGTTATGATCCGTGACCCCGGCAAATGACCCCTGCGCTACAGTTCTTTAAGTACGTTGCTCTATTATGCTATTTTAGAAAATTGATAATAAATAAATAAATATTAATGTTTAATTAAATTAAAATATATTCATAAAACTAATACGGGAAACCGTATACGTTGTTAATTTAATGTCGCCATTAAAGCGCCATGCTGTATAAATCACAGAATTTGTATAGAGTCGTTTGCAAGACAAAGCGGAATAATAATGTGATCTATGACAGTGACAAGACATGGGTGTTAGTCATTAATTATTGTTCCCATTTATGATAATGGCCCCAACTTACGAGTTGTTGGTCGTGGGTTCGAACCCAGGCAGGCGCTTTACTTTGTGTAAATAGTTTCATCAGCACTTCTCTCAAAACGGTGAAGGAAAACATCGTGAGGTAATCGGCATGTCCTAGAACCGAAAATTTGAAGACATGAAATCCATATGTGGTTAGCTATTGACCTCGATGATTGATCATATTAGGGGTTTAAGTATGAAATTGCCGATTTGTACTGAAAAATTGAAATTCTTTTTTTTTTAATTTAACATATTTATTTAATCAAAATAATTACCATTATTATCTATACATTGCTGCCATCTAATAGGAAGGTCATTTATGCCTTTGCGGTAGAACTCTCGTGATCTAGATTCGACAAACTGTGTGAAAGCATTTTGTACTGCCTCCTGAGAAGAAAACTTTTTATCACGTAGAAAATTGTCCAAATCACGAAAATAATGGTAGTCCGTTGGAGCAAGGTCTGGCAAATATGGACGGTGACGCATGGTTTCTAATCGCAGTTCCTGTAAAGTTAAAACGGTTTCTCGTGCTGTATGAGGTCTCGCGTTATCATGGAGCAATAATGGTAAAGATCGATTCATGAGTCGGGGCTTTTTCACTGCTAGTTTTGCTATCATTGTTCGGAGTTCGGCACAGTAGACATCTGCCGTTAATGCTTGACCAGATAGGAGAAAGCTATAGTGAATAACACCATGCTGAGACCACCAAACAGTTACCATTACCTTTTTATTGGTAAGCTTTGCTTTAGGACACTGTTGCGCCGTTTGACCTGGGGTCAGCCATTGCATTTTTCGCTTACGGTTATCGTGAAGAGTCCACTTTTCATCACATGTCACAATTCGATCCAATAATCCTTCATTTCTGTATCGATTCAACAAGGACGTACGCACTGACAGGTGGCTTGCTCAGCACCTAGAGCAAGCCACCTATCAGTGCGTACGTAGCCTTAAAGTATGTCCCTTATTTATCCTAACGCCCTTAAGGAGTGAATAGTGTATGACGTTCTTATTACGGAGTAATAGAGAAAGAATTTGATGTTTTCTAACGCGACATTTTACATTTGTGTTAATCATTGTGTTGTTCTTTGATTTCATAATTTAGAAGTCTAAGATTATTTTATCTGTGTTTTTAGAAAATCCACGTATTTGTGATTAATATCTACCGCTATTAAAATATTTCAAAATAAAGGATCTCATTTATTCTCTTTTGTATTCAGGGGCTTAGTGCTTAAAGCGTAGTGTAGTGCAGCTTAGAAAATAATGATATGAACTAAGCAGTGTTTAAATATAAACTCTAAAGGTTAGATTTTTCTTTTGAACGCAACTTTTTTCATCATTGTGTCTTTATAACTGAACATATAATATAATATTCCCACTCCTGGTACACAGAGCTCCTCTCTGTGAGAGGGAGTGGGCCATAATCCACCACGCAGGCCCTTTGACAATTTTCTACGTGATACTTTCACACAGTTTGTCGAATCTAGATCACGAGAGTTCTATCGCAAAGGCATAAATGGCTTTACTATTAGATGGCAGCAATGTATAGATAATAATGGTAATTATTTTGATTAAATAAATATGTTAAATTAAAAAAAAACGAATTTCAATTTTTCAGTACATATCGGCAATTTCATACTTTAACCCCTAATATGATCAATCGTCGAGGTCATTAGCTAACCACATTATGGATTTCATTTCTTCAAATTTTCGGTTCTAGGACATGCCAGATTACCTCACGATGTTTTCCTTCACCGTTTTGTCACCTCTAAATCGGCAACAACATTGTTTACAGCATATCCTAGCTTAATTGCGACCTCGAATGGGCCATTACGTATCTCGTATGGACGCCAATAATAACTGGGGTCCAGCGTGAAACATTCTTTTATGCTCATAATAATTAAAAAGTAACTTAGAAAAATTATCACTAGATTGAATAAGACTCGGGTGCTTTTTATTATAAGGAAAGTCTGAATGTTGTAATCTACCTCGAATCCACATTATATTATTCTCGTCTGGAAAAACGTTAAACTTATTTAATTCACTTTTCTTGGGTAACGGTTTATTGTTAAGTAGTAATATATAGTCTATAAAATATATATAGTCTATAAACATAAATAATAAGAATAAGAAAAAGACATGTGGCGCCGACCCCAAATAAATTGGGATAAGGACAGGAGAATAATGAGATAAACATAAATAATAAAGTTTAAAGCCCTTCTAGTTCATGCACAGAAAGAGGACCGCGAATAGATTGTTTTCTACATACGTCAATAAAACGTAAGACATAGGCGACTGTTCGCTGAAGTCTTAAAAAATTTGAAAACCGTGTAAAATTAATCAAATAATCTAATTAATCGTTATGAAAAATGATTTCTATTGTCATGTCGAATGTCAAAAATTAAATTAAAATAAAATTGATTCTATTCGTCCCTTCCAAAAGGTAGTTTTCGTATGGAGAAGAATGGGCAAGAAACTCCACAGGTACTCTTTTAAAAGGTTTTACAATATTTTGCATATATCCAAACTAATATTATAAATGCGAAAGTAACTCTGTCTGTCTGTCTGTCTGTCTTTGCTTCACGCCTAAACTACTGAACCGATTTGTGTGAAATTTGGTACAGACATAGTTTGGAACTTGAGAATGGACATAGGATAGTTTTTATTACAAAAAATAAAATGGAAAATAAAATAAAAAATAAAATTTATTCCGGACATACAGCGCCATCTATTGGTCAAGAGTCGGCATCAATTCAGTACTGAAAATTCATCGGAAAAATGTAAATAAATAGTAAGAACTATTTGGGTAAAACCAAAAATCTGCCGGAAGTCACTATTCCACGCGAACGAAGTCGCGGGCAAAAGCTAGTTAATTATAAATGTGAAGACGATGCACCTAAAAATAAAATTACTATACCACAATAGGTAAAAGAATTAAAATGGATTAATGAAACCATGACATATAAATTAACTTTGTGATAGGATACATGTTGCTACAAACATTCTAAAAGTAGACGATTATCATAAATAAAAAAAGAGTAATAAGTCCGGGTGTGACTCTAAGTAATTACAGAATGTAAATAAATGACAAAAAAAAATACAATTACATTAGCAACCAATTTGATTTTGTCTAGATTCTAGAGATTCTCCTATGGAGCAGGATTACGAGAATTGGCCTTCAGATATCCGACCACCCTAAATCCCATTCTGAATTCAAAAACAAATTCAAAACAAAACTCCCCTTAAAAAAAATGTTAATCCCAAAACTTTTAATCCTCGAATTAACAATGCAGTGCCAAACACGTTACCAACAGTTGGCAAACAAACATTTGGGCAAATGTTCGCCAACGAGTTGGTGTGTAATTTCCCAAGTTGATATTGTTAGGTGCCTACACGCGTTACTTGCATGTATGAGAGCGTTTGCCTCTAGCTATCGTAGTTAAGTTATAAACCCTTACACCATTTGATTAAAGTGGTGAAGTAGTTAAACATAATATAGTTGTTAGGTTCGGTGGTGAAATTATGATACACTTTGTTGAAAATATATCTAGGTTTGTTTTTATGACATGTCAAGAGCTGCCATTTCAATCATGAGAGCGTTATAGTGATATTGGACAACGTTTCGTTAATGTAAGGCTGCTTTGTCGCGAGTTACGTAACAGAATCGGTTATTAAAACGTAAAACAGAGAAAAAGATTATGTCTGTACGTTAAAAGAGACTGTGACCTCTGAGTTTGTTTTAGCCTCTCTTATCAGACTAGTCAGATACGAAACCCCGACCTCAGATGAGGTCTTAAAATATGATTGACGTGTGTTTGTACAAATCTACTTACAAAATAAAATCATTTATCATTTAAAGCCAATACTTAGCAATAGGCAATAATAGGCTAAAATGATGGTGAGAGGCGAAAAATAGACTACTTTTGGGCCGCGTTTTCGTTGCAGCAGCAATTTCTAGTGCTTTTTTGAAAATTCCAGTTTCTGAACCTCCTCACACAATTTTCGTAATTTTTAGAACGTTCACAGTCTGATCCCAGTCTCAATCTTTCAAAAATACCTCTAATTTCCCTGCATTTTTGACAAGTCTCTGACATTGATTGTCGCTGAGATGAGATTGCGACTACATTTTGAATATTCTTAATTACGGGAATTAGCCTTTTGGTAGTCATGTGCGACCACCGTTTTAATTTTTGTTTGATTGTTACTAAAAACCTTGGTTCCTTCAATCTTAGACAAACAGAATTAATATCCAAATAATTACCCAAAAAACTAAAACAAAACAAAAAACATCCAGACGTAATAACACTTAACTCCCAAAAAACTTCTCTCTCAAAACTCAAACAACGAAAGGGTTTTTAAATATTTAAATAGTAATTCTGTAACTGTGGCTAAGAAAATAGCGAAACTAATCAGTCGGTTTGAATATTTGAACGTGAAGTTTGTTTTGGGTTGACTATTTAGGGTCCAGACAACGTATAACGTGGAGTAAGTTTTAGGTGTGATACATAAATAAGTGACGTCTTGAGTGTTGGGGCTGCAGTAAAATAACATCCACAAGTGGCGATAGATATTTAAAATGTCCGACTGGCGCACCCTAGGCAGTTGACTCTGCTACCACTGCATGAACGTTTTTTGTATATTCAAATGTTATTTAGGTTTCAAATTGACGTTATTTCTAGTTAAACAAATATAAACTTTATTTTAATGTCAATTAAGTTGATTTCAAAGTGACTAGCACTATTGAAAAATTTATAAAAAGTTTGAAGTTGTAGCATAAACTGAATTTTTTTGTGTAGGAATTAAAGTTATTTTTCCATAAACTCATATTTGTTTACATTTTTGGCGAATTTGGCGCAATTTTTATACACCGTGACTTTTTAGTCGTCTGACAACGGCAGCCCACTTCATGTATCCAATGACTGCTACACATTCATAACAAAAAAAATGGCATTTAAGAGAAAAAAAAAGAAAAAAAAAAATCAGTATTATGATGCATAACGTAGTTGAAACATTCTGTTGCGAGCGAAGATCTATCTACTCGACTCGTGCGATGGTTAGGTATGTTCTACTGTTTGATACGTAAACATTATTAACAGAATGTTTCATAATTCTAATGTATTATTTATTTTTCTTTGTACCTATTATCTTAATTAATGGTAAAAAAAAACACGCCTAGAGGTATTTTATGTCGGATACATTGAGTGGACCACCTTTGTCAGACGACTAAAAAATCACGGTGTATAGTTAGTGCCAATATGCAGAAGAGAAGTACGTAGATTATATTATAGGGGAAAAGTGTTAATACTATAAACAACAGTGGCCAACTTAAAGGCTATTGGTGACTGTTAAAATGCCGTTCTGTAATATATTAGGACAGAAGGAACATCAGAACTGCTGACAGTGATGGCTGTCGTGACCATGATAATATAATTATGTCGCAGTAAGATAGTTAACGCCATCAATCAATCAATCAACTCGGCCTATTGCAGTCCACAGCTGGACATAGGCTTCTCCCAGGCTGCACCACAACACCCTGTCCTTCGCCTTCCGCATCCAGTCTATCCCAGCCACCTTCTTTAGGTCATCCGTCCATCATACTGGGAGCGTCCCACACTACGCTTGCCGATACGCGGTCTCCACTCCAGGACTCATCTGCTCCACTGGCCGTTGGTCCTTCGACAAACATGACCAGCCCACTGCCACTTCAGTTTGCTTACTCTGCAAGCTATGTCAGTAATTCCGGTTCTGTTTCGGTTAAAGCCGTGATATAGTTATATCCTTTGGGATATAGCTAAATAGTAACCATGTTTAAATGAGTAACCAGTTATGCAAATCAAAGAAAATATATAGGTAATTATAATTATTTCACTAGATTAGTAAGAGAGTTATATTAGGTACTAGATCGTGCTCGTATCATAGTTAGAAAGAAAGAAAAAGGAAAGAAAAGTATTTTATTCTGCACAAACAGAATGCACAGTTACAAATAAAAAAAAAAAAACATAAGATACACTTAGTTAAAAGACTCGTAGTCAAGCGTAGAAAAAATAATGTTGACACTTTTGCCTATTGGTTGATGTCAAGGCCAGGGACCAATGACAACTCACATTAATTGTCAATTTGACATTGCCAATACAACAAGACGATATTGGCAGACGACCACAAAACAATAACAATAAAAAAATAATCAAACAACAAAAACAAACATGCCACTAATTGTATTCCTAGTAAGACAGTTATGAACCGCAGCAATATCCCTAGGGATACAACTATATCACGGATTCAACCATGCTACTACACGACTTATATAAATAACGTTTAGTGGCGTCATTCGACAGTAAATTACGGACGCAAGAAACCCTAGCTTTAGTCCAGCAACATAAAAATCCAGTTTATTAAGATTTAGTCCTAAACAATAAATGTGTAACCAATTCTCTTTCTACCTCCCTCAGGTCAGTCAAGGCTGGATCCTGGGACCCGAGCTCTGCGACATGTGGACCTCCAGCGACGTGCTCTGCAGTTCCGCATCTATTCTTCATCTTGTTGCTATTGCTACTGACAGGTAAATATAAAACCTATCAGCCACGCGCGTTCCAATGATAGAATGTGTTTCTAAACCTGTCTGTTATATATATACAGGCCTTTAACAATTATTTTACAACTGACAGCAACTTTAGCCGATGCATTAAAGAAAGGAACCTTAAATGACGGCTTGTACTTGCGTTGACAGATAGCACAGTTAGCATATAAAATTTAAAGTCAGTTTTTTTTCCAATTAAAAATAATAAAAACAAGACCGGGTCGTATTAATTTCAAACTAGCTTCTGCAAGCGGCTTCGCCTGCGTGAAAGTTGAAAATTTGATGACATTATACACTATTTGACGTGTATCACTATGTATAATCCTCCCTCGCTTTCGAGGAGAGATAATTACTGTCTCCGCACAGTCCACTCGACCAAACAACGAAACTTAACAATAAAACAAATGAATAACAATAACAAACAGGTAACAACGGAAAAATAGCAGAAAACTACAACAAGGAATTCGTAAAAAGGATCACTGAGTGCGTCAAGACAGCATGGAAGCAAATCAAGACTAAAATTTTTTCTGCTTACGGTACGCGCGAGAGTTACCTATAGACGGTACTAGTGTGCGAGCGAGAGAACATGATAAGCGCCGCCATTTAAGATTCCTTTCTTTAATGAACCGGGTTATAGCAACGAAAATACAGATCATTATGATACAAAATCAGAGTTGAAATAACTGTGACAAAAAAAAACGTGTTTTACGATTTAAAACTTTATTAGTTCCTAATCGTGTCCAACAGACAGGTGTCAGGAATGCATCGGTGGCTGGATTCTTAAGGGTAATTTACAGTCCAAAGATGCCTCACTGCGATACCTCGTGGTCGCGTTAGCTCGCTATCTTATTGTCACCTCGCATGTAATAAACATGTAATAAACAAATGCATGCTAATAGACACGCACGCACATGTCAGCCGGTCGATTCTGTAAAAATCTCACCGTGAAAACTCAAGTGAAGTGAGCTTGATGTGAGTTGACAGTAGTGTCAATCCCTAGCATTATTTGGAATGACAGTAGCTCACTCCACGCTCACTTCACCGGTGAGATGGTTACAGAATCGCACTACAGGCCTTGAGGTAAACCCCGATGCAGTCCGGACGGCACGGTTGGCGCAGTGGTTAAGCGATTGACTGCTGCGCTGCGTGTCGCGGGTTCGATTCCCGCACGGAACAAATATTTGTATGACCTACATGTATTTGTTCCGAGTCTGGGTGTTTTTCTATCTATAATATGTATGTATTTATAAAAAAAAAAAATGTATATAAGTAGTTTATCAGCCATCTTGTTACCATAACACAAGCATTAGGTTGCTTATCTTGGGACTAGATGGCGCTGTGTGAAATGTCCAGGGATATTATTATTATTGTCCAGGGATATTAGTCCGCGTGTATCGCAGTGAGGTATCCTTCGCATGTCATTACCCTAACTTTTGAAAGCCATTTTAGTTTTATCTGCAGTCAAATCTCAGGTCAAGTCTAAGTGATTGGCTACATATATACAGTTATTATTTTGGTCAACCTATTGCAGTAATCGACAAAATGTGTGGCAACAGATTTTTTGATGAGGTTTTCATTCAGCGGCTGTTGTAATTCACGTGCCCGCTATAACACAAAAAAAGGCACCTATCAATGCACAAAATATTTGTATGTAAAAACTATATGTAATTACATCAAACAAAAATTATAATTTTTTATGGTCTGAACATTAAAATATCATCAAAATGTTTGCGAATTTTAAACAAGATTTCTTACTAAGATCTGATATTATTTCCAGGTACTGGGCTGTGACAGACGTAGACTACATCCACATACGCAATGAGAAGCGTATCTTCACCATGATCGTGCTGGTCTGGGGGGCGGCACTAGTCGTGTCCTTAGCCCCCCAGCTCGGCTGGAAGGACCCAGATTACCTCGCCAGAATCACGCAGCAACAGAAGTGCCTCGTCAGCCAAGACCTTGCGTACCAAATCTTTGCGACAATGTCAACGTTCTACGTCCCACTTACGGTTATCCTTATCTTGTACTGGAAGATCTTCCAAACTGCCAGGAGACGTATCAGGAGGAGACGAGACCCTCCTCCTCCCAGACCAACGTCAGCAGATGGCGCCATTCCTGCAGGACGACCTGTCCAATCAGCGAGAGACCGACGCTTCGTCAAGAAACGGTTCTTAAACCTAAAGAAGTGCAACCAACGGACTCGCGCTGAGACGCTGGCAGCAGCATTGTTGTTAACTGAAGGACAGAGTACCTCCACTGTTGATACGTTGGACGAGGAGCCAAGGACCACAGCGTTCACGATCAACGAGAAGGTGCCGGCGCCTTCAGTGTCCCCAGAAAAGTCTTCCTCGACTGTTACTAACGGCTCAAAGCCCGAACGAGCCATCGTCCCCGCTCCCACGCACAGGGAGAAGAAAGAGTCTCTCGAAGCAAAGAGAGAGAGAAAAGCGGCAAAGACGCTCGCGATCATAACAGGAGCATTCGTGTTCTGCTGGCTTCCATTCTTCATAATGGCGTTGGTGATGCCAATTTGCCAATCCTGTGTGATCAGTGATTACTTAGCGAGTTTTTTCTTGTGGCTAGGATACTTCAACTCGACCCTCAACCCTGTAATATACACCATCTTCAGCCCCGACTTTCGCCAGGCGTTCGCGCGCATTCTCTTCGGGACCCATAGGCGGGGCCGGAATAAAAAGTTCTAACGAAAATATCACTATTATATTATATATTATAATTGAAGCCTCGGAGGCCAAAGGACTATGTTACTCAACCTATATGTATGATATTTCGCTTTCTGTATGTTATACATACTAAGTAGATAGTGTAAATACGTTTATTCGGTGATAATATATTGTAAATAATATAAAGGTATATGATAGATGATGTTGACAATTGTTTTTTTTACGCGTTATAGTCTATGCAGCCGCGAGGGGGGCGCTCGTGAGTCCTGGGTGGCCCCTCGCCCGCTCTTATGTTGTTCCAGTGACATTACGAAATAAATATTTAAATTATATCAGATTTGAAGACTTTTATTCGCGACCTTTTTAATAAAACCCTCCATTTATTTGAGAAAGCTGGAAGATATTGGGCGCAATTAGAAAATCCTTTAAATCTATTTTTCGACGTTGGCTTTGTTCCTGATCCCTTTGTGGCAATATTATGGGAGATTTTATTCTTCTGTATATTTAAGGTAATCCTAAAAACTACTTAGGCGTATTCGGAAACTCATTTCTTTTCGTTGAGGATTTACTTTATTGCGCATCTTATCGGTTGTTTTATTTGAATCCCTTGAATGGATACTTTCGGGAATCCTATTGACCCCATATATTTTAACATAAAAAAGTATCAAGACAAGCGGGAGAGACAAAGAAGGGTAGGGGAGATAACACATCACCGCCAAAGGTACAAGGATTAGTGATGCGGTGCGATCAGATTGATTAATGTGTGACCCTCAATGACCTCAGGGAGAACCGGAAAAGGGCCTTGCCCGTTTTCCTGGCAAATGTACATAACTACTTCTTGTTAGTTGAGTTAGGTTAAAGGAAAGCTAAACTCCTGTAAATAAACACAATTAACTAGGAACATGCTTTAAATTTGCTGCCAGACTATGCGAACTTTTTGTCAGTCTTGAATCTGTATCATCATCAGCCTACAGCAGCCCATTGCTGGACATAGCCCTCTCCAATTGCACACGATTCTCAGCAACTCTCATCCAGCTTCTACCAGCCACCCTGCGAAGATCGTCGCTCCACCTAGCCTGACAGCGTTTTACATTACGTTTGCCGATTCGCGGTCTCCAGTCAAGAACAAATTCAAATTCATTTATTGTTTGTCACAGGTGAAATATCAGTTCTTATAATTTTTATAAAGGATCGATGTAACATAACTATGGTGTACAATATTTAATGCTGGATCTAATTTTATTCAACATTAAAATCATTATCAACACGTCTCAACGTTCATCGATTCTACGGCTGGCTAATATGGCCGGCCCATTGCCACTTCAGCTTGCTTATTCAGTGAGCTATGTAACTTGGAAAAAACTTTTTTGCAAAAAAAATCAACCGACTTCCAAAAACGACACTACAACGTGAAAAATAACTTTAATTTCGGAAGTCGGTGTCGTTGGGTTCACATCTTCGTTGTTTGCCACCGACTGTTGTTTTTCACTTTTAAGTTGTATTTTTTGTTTAAAAACCAAACTACTAAACCGTTTTTGATCAAATTCTATGGGACCATTTGGAAAGTATACCCTTTCAAACAAATAAAGAATTTTTGAAAACGGTTAGCAAGCGACGGAGTTATTCGCGAACAAACTTAATAAAAACAAAAAAACAAACATCCGAATTGTGAACCTCCTCCTTTTTTAGAAGTCGGTTAATAATAAGGAAAAATATATTTCTCATGAAACTAAAGTAGGTAACTAAGTACAAACGCATATTATTTGAGCACGCCAATATTAAAAACTAGCAACTGCCTTCAACTTTGTCCGCGTCAAATAACATAAAAATTATACTATGACACCCAGGGATAATGTAGTAATGTAATAAGGGGCTCGTGGCTAAGTAATGACAGCCACACCGGTCGATCAATCAGGTTAAGCTGCGCTTGCCACGGTCAGTCCATGGATGGGTGACCATCTTTACATTCTGAGACGCCTCCGTGCCTCGGAAAGCTCGTTAAGCCGTTGGTCCCGGCTGTCATTCTTGGATCTTTGAGGAAGTCAAATAGGCAATCGCTCCATGTAAAATACTGGTATTCAGCTGCATCCGGTTAGACTGGAAGCCGACGCCAACATAGTTGGGAGAAGTCTAGGCAGATTCATTTTTGACCCAGGGATAATGTAGCATTAGTGAAAGAATTTCCAGAATTGGAACAGTAGTTCTGAAAATTACCCCTACACAACATAATATTATCAACCTATAATGTTCCAACAGGCCTCCTCTCTTCGAGGAGCGGGAAAAAAGAAGAAGAAGAAGGAAAATGCATTTGTTTGCGGCAAACATGACGCATAAAAAAGAACATAACCACAAAAAAAAATAACAAGCTGGGGGTAAACATGCGTCACATTCACGCAAAAAGGCCATCGCTCAGCATAATGCTTAAACCCTATACAAGAAAGTGCCCCAGCGCTGGTTTTCAGCGGCAGCCGGCGTTGACGTGATGATGTCAACCAGTGCAGCATGCAATTATACATAAATAAATAACACAACAATCAAAACATGAAATAAAATAAACCATAGCAACACATGATTAGACACAAACAAAAGAAAAACCAACAATCAAAACATTAAATAAAATAAAATAGACATACATTGAAAAAAGATGGTCAATCAATCAACTCAGCCTATCGCAGTCCCCTGTTGGACATAGGCCTCTCCAAGGCTGCGTCACAACACCCTGTCCTCCGCCTTCCGCATCCAGTCCGTCCCAGCAACCTTCTTTAGGTCGTCCGTCCATCTAGCTGGGGGGCATCCCACACTACGCTTGCCGATACGCGATCTCCAAAAAAGATGGTGAAACATGAAATATAATGATGTGGTAACATTCCGGGCAACGAATCTTGCACCGCCGGGTATTAGTAGCTGTGGGCTGTATTCAAATACGCGGGACCAGTGCGGGTTGGTAGATGTCACATGTCTCCAAATTTTTGGTACTAGGACATGCCAACTTCCTCACGATGTTTTCCTTCACCGTTGTGAGTGCTGTGGTGATGAAATTATTTACACAAAGTAAAGAGCCTGACTGGGTTCGAACCGAAGACCTACAACTCGTAAGTCGAGGCTGTTACCACTGGGCCACCACTGCTCTCCCGTAGACAATCACTATTGTAAATCAGTGGAACTGAAAAGCTTTGTTGCCAATCTAATTCATGCCCTATAATAGATACTCGTAGCTCAAACGTAGGTATATATTATAATCCATCTAAACCATTCAAAATGAACTAAACCCCGCGCATGTAACTCAACTAATCAATCGTCTCAAAGTACTCACTCGATGTACTCCCATATTCAATCAATCAATCAACTTGCAATATGCTAATGCATTTAAATCAGTTGAAAATGTTCACAACTTTGGTTGGAACCACTCCGGAGTTTGTTAATTTTGCTCTCGGAGGCTATAAATCGCATATGTTAGTAGTAGGTAATGGAGTTTTTAAACTGAAAAGTTGTTTATTTACACGACTTTTGGAGCAGTATTTCTTACGCTAAATTAAGAGGGTGCTTTTCAATCTTTGTTGTTTGTTTAGGATGGGATTTCTTTTGCTATAATGTTCGCTCGCTTCGCCTCGAGCAATAACGGCGTCATGTAAAATGACTTCGAAGCCATTTTCCATCATTTTTTATTTTGCACAGAATCGTTTCCTTTACGCAGTTATAAAGTAATAAGAGCTTCTGCTCGCGACTTCGTTCGCGTGATAGTCGTAAGATACACAACATACTAAAATAACAGTCACATTTTCATAAGACCCCTTCGGCCCTTGACCCACCGCGTCGCATCGCATCGCCCGCACGCGCCAGTACTTTTACTACTACTGTTACTTTCTCGTTTGGTATTCCTTCTGAGTTTTTTTTTTCTATTTTTCGGTTCATGATGGTCGTTGCATAATGTTATAACCTTCTTCAAATATGCAAAAAGGAGAATTTTTCAAACCCAACTAGTTCCAGAATTAAGCATGTACAAACAAACAAACATTATTTAAAAAAAAACCAACAAACAAGGTAATATCTACATCATAACATTATTGGAACGAAGTTCCTTATCGCGCGTTGTGAAGGGGGCTAGACGGAAAAAATTCTTACGAAAAGTTGTCACGACACAATCGCTACGAGTGCTACGCCGTAGCCGATGCGTAGATTATCCGCTACGCAGCTACGTCGTCGCAGAGCTACATAATAAATTATCTGCTCAACAACGTAAATTGATTTATAGAAGATTTTTATTGGAACGAAGTTTTGGAACGAAGTTCCTTATCGCGCGTTGTGAAAGGGGGCTAGACGGAAAAAATTCTTACGAAAAGTTGTCACGACACTTTTTGCTATAGTAAGCTGTGCGGCGTCACATGTTTCTCTGTCTGTCTGTGAACTTCGTTCCATCCGGGTGTCCCTTGACACCTCTCAAGTTTTTTTTCTATTTTTCGGTTCATAATGGTCGTTGCATAATGTTATAACCTTCTTCAAATATTCAAAAAGGAGAATTTATCAAACCCGACTACTAGTCCCAGAATTAAGCATGTACAGACGCCAGCACATTAAGCTACTACAATCTGTCAGATTTCTTTAATTGATTTTCAACTTTATCGCTAAAGCATTAAGGTTCAAGATTCATTGGGAAAATTTTACAGTTTCGGGTAGCTTGACCTGCTGGCGTCTGTACAAACAAACAAACATTATTAAAAAAAACCAACAAACAAGGTAATAATTACATCATAATATTATTATTATCGGAAGTGATCTTTTTTCACAGCTCTATGGTTTTGTGGTCGTCTAACCGCTATTATTTATTATTATGATTAATATTATGTTGTTATTTTAAAAGGTATAGATTATGACATATTTATATAATACGCACTTACATTCATGAAATACTTGAGCGGAAAAATAAATAACCTATCCGAAAATGATACAGCATGGTCCGAATAAGCCATAATAAAGAAATGCGTATGGTTTCAACAGCGCTAACCTCTAATCAGCCTATCCAGTCTCCAATGCTGGGTTACAGGCGGCGTAGACTCCATGCATTTGAAAAAAGAGGAAGGAAGAGGAGGAAGTGTAGAAGCAGGAATGCAAAATATTTTATTTCAAAGTTATGATAACACAATTTTAAGGGGGATGCGCTGCGGTAGCTCGCGAAATTAAAATTTTATGTAACATTTTAAATTCGGTAGAATTATAGTGAACCGAATAACGTTCCACGTATTGTTAAACCCTGCTTCTTTTAGGTTTTTAGCATTGACACTGTAATTTTAAATTGGAGTTAAATAATATAAATAAATGAAAGCCACATAATTTTATAAGATAAATAGTTAAAATGGTTACAATTAAGTGTACAGCTGCTGTAAAAATAGATCATAATAAATTCGGCGTCTATCGTAATGCAACAATGTTTATTGTACTTTTGTTACAAAGTGTGCATTAAAAATAACCTTTTTTAACTTCTTTCTAATGCTATTGTAAATGGAGTATAGTTGTGTGATCCATTAATCAGTAATTTACATTAATAAACCACGATTCCCTCCCTCTCACTAAGAGTAGGCCCGTGTTACAGCAGTGGCAGCATTATAGGCTAATTATGTAAACCATGGTTCATGATTATTCATAACTTATGGATCAATAGAATTTTACCGTGTTATTCTTTGAAGAATAGCGTCCATTTTCCCGTAAAGGCGGTAAAATAGTGCCTATATATTCATTTTCTCCTTAGCTTCAGAAATTGCTCAACCTTTTGGTGACCTCCACATACATAGGCCTGAAGTGTGAAAGAAAAACAAAACTATCTGCCATCAGTATGGAGGCATACGTCCTATACTCACAGTTTTTCCTCAAAGAGTGACAACCCTGAAAAATGGTTAGTGAGAGCACACATATTGGAAGGAACGTAAGCGGGAGCGGATGGGAAAGCGACATCGACAACTTTGAAATTATTTATTTATTTTTATTATCTGGAAATAAATACTTCTATTTATTTCCACATAATAAAAATAAATACATAGGTACAAGGATGAATATAAATATTATAGTCTTGTCCTTTTCGTATCGATGGTACTCTTACACGTTGTATTTTTTTTTTTTAATTTTAGTAGATATTTAAAATATTTAAATTAAATTAATTTTAGGTTTATTTAGTTTAAGTTTGTGCTCAGTAGGTGGCCACGTTGATTGCGGCATCAGTGGCATTACTTAGGTCATCCGAGGTGCAGGTGTACGGACACTTAGGACACTCCAGCAAGTGAGGCTAAGTGAATTATTATAGTAAACACTTAACGTATTATATACGAGTATAACCTACAACTGCCTAGCCTTTTCCCAACTATGTTGGGTTCGGCTTCCAGTCTAACCGGATGCAGCTGAATACCAGTATTTTACATAGAACGACTGCCTATCTGACCTCCACAACCCAGTTACTGGGTAATACGATACCCCTTGGTAAGACTGGTTGTCAGACTTTCGGGGTTCTGACTACCCGTAACGACTGTCAAAGATCCACGAATGACAGCCGGGACCAACGGCTTAACGTGCTTTCCGAGGCACGGAGGGGTCTCGGTATGTAAAGATGGTCACCCATCCACAGACCAACCGCGGCAAGCGTAGCTTAACCTGACCGATCGACCTATGCGGCTGTTATTATTTAGCCACGGGCCCCTCTCATTAAACCTTAACCTCTTATTATAACCTACAACTATTTTACACAGTTTATAATTGTTGGTGATGATGATGATGTCATCATCCACAGCCCAACATAAGCTGCTAGACATGATTAGCACACGAAAAGAGAAGCTCTTTTTTCGTGGGCCAATCAACACGCTCCTGTGCCAGCCTCGTCCGGGTTTTGCCGGGTAACAACCGGGTCGTCTTTAGAGGTATGAGGAACAGGGTGTAAAGTTCACTCATCCTCCATAGAAAAGGGAGGATCCTCCGACCAGACGGGTATTGTGTCTGGTGGGCAACTGCCCAACGATTGATGTTGGGAAATTTTATCTATGCTAATTGCGCGGTAAACTCTGCTTGCGAGATGCAGGATTTGCGTGACGTCAGTATGTCGCGTTGTTCGCATGTGGCGTTGTAGATACCGCTACATCACTCCCCTCCGGAGACCGGAGGTCGATAGTGGGCTGAGTCTTGTATCTTGCGACGCTTGCCAGGCCAGCTGAGGTTCCAGTGAGTCGGAACCGGTTGTCGCATAGTTCACGGTGAGTCGGAACAGTCCTTGGACGCCACTCTGTCATAATTATTGCCAGTGAGCCCTAAACTTTCTAGAGCAGAAATAATTTATAGAGTATTAGACTCACGTGTGAGTGTGGTGTGGTACCTATGTGTTATAGTGTGTGAGTGTGCATGTTCGACAGTCTTACTCGAGGGTAGAACAAACCTTAAATATTTACTAGACTATCCTACGCCTGACACTTGAAACTTACTTTACATTAGTTAACACAGATACTGTTATACTAGCTGCGCCCCAAGGTTTCATCCGCATAAGTTTCGATCCCGTGGAGATAACGGGATAAAAAGTATCCTATATGTTAATCCTGGTTATAAACCATCTGTGTGCCAAATTTCATCCAAGTCTGTTCAGTATTTTTTGCGTGAAAGAGTAACAAATATCCATCCATCCCTCCTCACAAACTTTCGCGTTTATAATTTTAGTAGGATATTTTCCCCGGATACAACTTTATAAAAATAAATAATACTCCCCAAATCGCTTGCGTCTCAATAATATAACGGTAGCCTTACGACCCCATATGTTGTCACTCAAGGGGGGAAATAAATTGTGGAAAGAAACTCGGCCGCTCCAACTGATTTCAGCACTATTTGATAAGAAATTGCCATTTAACCTAAAAGGTAAACGATAGTGGCGCTACCTATCGGATATTTTTGTCATATTTATTTCTATGGCGAGAGGGAACGGTATAAAAGAAATATGGGTAAAAGACGATGTTATGTGTAAGGCTTCGAGAGCAGGTACAAGATTGATCGGGAGAAAGATGATGGTTGCGTTACATATTCATAGAATAGTGTATTGTCTGGAAAATTGTTACGGAGTGGATATAAACGAAAATCATGGCAGAAAAACATTCTCTCTTCTCTTTATTAAAGGAAAATATTTTGTGTTGATAAAAAAAAAGAAATTGTATGAATAAATGAAAATAGAGGGGCTCGTGGCTAAATAATAACAGCCGCTACGGACGTTCGAAGGTTAAGCTACGCTTGCCGCGGTTGGTTCGTGGATGGATAACCATCCATTACATATCGAAACCTCTCCGTGCCTCGCTAAGCCGTTGGTTCCAGCAGTCAATCGTAGATTTTTGACATTTGTTAAGGGTAGTCAGAAGCCCAAAAGTCTTATGGGTGTAAAGTTCACTCATCCTCCATAGAAAAGGGAGGATCCTCCGGCCAGACGGGTGTCATCAATTGTTGGGCAACTGCGCAACAATTGATGTTGAGAAGTCGTATATATGCTAATTGCGCGGTAAACTCTGCTTGCGAGATGCAGGATTTGCGTGACGTCAGTATGACGCGTTGTTCGCATGTGGCGTTGTAGATACCACTACAGTCTGATGACTACCAGTGTTACCAAGAGGTTTCGGATTCCCAGTAACTGGGTTGTGGAGATCAGAGAGGCAGTTGCTCCATGTAAAATACTGGTATTTAGCTGCATCCGGCAAAACTTGACGCCAACCCCAGTACATTTGGGAAAAGTCAAGGCAGATTTATTTATGTGTAAATGAAAACACCCTCTGTGAATATCGATGTTATTTAGGTACGTCTTTTTTTTTTTTTTTTGGGTGGGAAATCATCATATGACCCCTCCCGCTCTGGGCGGAGCGGAAGGGAGTGTCAGACTTTTACTGACTAAAACCCACCCGTGTTCCTTCAGTTGCCTGTGCCAAGGGCCACGGTACCTCTTTCGAATATCCCGCAGCCCTGGATTTAGGTACGTCTGGCGCATCCTAAGGGCCTACTCTCTTAGTCCGTGAACTAAGATACGGACCTGTCCGAAGGTAGTTCGATACATCGGAATGAACGCTACTCCCAATTAATTAACTTTGTCGGACGGGCAAAGACACATTGGGAGTAAGGACATCTGTTAAATCGTGTTGTCATTCATTCTTAGTTCGGGCCCCTTATTACGTAGTATATCAATCACTATCTGAATCATTTTGAAGGATATTGTTTATCCATTGCTTTATATGTTTGAAAATTTGTCCGTTCAACAACGTAAATAACGCAATGGATATTGTAGAACTGTCATAATGAAAGGCTTTGCTACTGTAAGTGTGTTATACGCAATTACGCAGCGGGCCCCAAAGTTATCTTAAGGTGATACAGAGTCGGATACGCCCGTAATTTCGGCCGAAACTGCGAATTACATACTTAGAGAGTACACCCCCTGGGCAGTTGCCCGTTACCAACCTTGTTGACTGCTAAGTACTAAAGAAGAATAGCGCACTTTTCACGTTGGCTAATACACCTTATTAACTGAATAAACATCCTAAACTGTGTTGATAGTAAGAAACAGAACGATACCGCATGATACAGAAACCTGTCTTACCCAACTCAAGCGAAAGTTCAAGGTAGTCTGACTAAATAATGAAAAGAAGATAAAAGAATAGGTTCTACGAATCAACGCCAAAGCGTTGACTGTATTTGAACTGCATTAGGTACCTATTCAATTTGTTGATATATATAGTTAGCAATTAAATTTTAACTGATCAAAACACCAGTTTTTCTGACAAATGCGTGCACTAACTGGACAGTTCCACTCTGTGTGGATCCTTCCTCAAAAGGCCATTTCAGACACCAATCTACATGGTCTTCACATGATCTGGCCAGCATTATTTTGCTGTGCCCTGACAAGGTTGTAGCGGTATCTACAACGCCACATGCGAACAATGCGTCATACTGACGTCACGCAAATCCTGCATCTCGCAAGCAGAGTTTACCGCGCAATTAGCATAGATACAATGTCCCAACATCAATCGTTGGGCAATAGCCCGCCAGACACAACACCCGTCTGGTCGGAGGATCCTCCCATTTCTATGGAGGTTGAGTGAACTTTACACCCTGTTCCTCATGCCTCTAAAAGGTCAACAACGGCTCTTAGCTCTAAGCCTTTTGTTCACATCTTGTTTACCTTGTGGAACGCAAATAAATGAATATGAATACGGAGATTATGACTGGACTTTAAAAGAGACCTCTGAGTGTGTTTCGGCTTTCTTCTCAGAGTAGTTAGATAGGAAACGCCGACCTCGTCTGGTTTTTAAAATATGATTGATGTGTAAAAGGGAAACCCTAGTTACGGGAATAAATTAATTTATCACTAGCAAAACTTAGATAAGATGATGAGCTTAGGACCGCGACTAATGGCATCATTCAAAAAAGCATATGTCCCATCGCCTACGAAAAATATTAGCGCAGAAACTATGATCAGCAACTAACTTTAGCTTCAAAGCGTAATCTAGCTCGAACTGCCTTGCAGAGATAAGCTTGGAGCTACAGCGTGACATCCTCTCATTAAATGCATCTTAACGTCACGCCAGCCGTCAACTAAGATAGCCGAGGTTAATGCGGTGACGTGACACAGTCAACACGACCGATGTGCAGTCTGAGCTGACATTAATTATGTAAACAATACTGTATTAGTGGGCAAAGTGGCCAATTACTAATTAATGGCCTCACCACCTCGGCTGGATGTAGCTATACGGAGTGGACGTGTGTCGATCGCACTCATAAATTCGCGTCTCTAAATTGTGTGATTGGCTGAAATCGTAAAATCCAATTCCTTGTCACTCAGTATGCGTTTTTACCTGGCGGCTACGCCCAGTGGGTCGTCCTAGAAGAAGACGCATATAATGTTAAAATTGACTTCTAAAGTGACATTCCAAAAAGAGCTTCTGATTTGCTGATTTGAACTTGCGACACTTCGTGCAGTGGTTCCTGCGCTAACCAACGCGCCATCGTACAAGTAGCAGCGTTCTTCGAAATACCGGTGTAGTAAGCGCGGCTGACGTCATCCCATGCGCTACGACGATCTCCAGTGCTACGACCGCCAGTGCTACGAGCCTACGAACCGGCTACGAATATAAACATCGTCTACGCTGCGTATCGTTGAAACTGCATTATAGAACAACAACCGTAGCGAACCAGCAGAGGTATTTCGATCAATATTTGTAATTTTGGTTTTGTTTTCGCTGCTGTGGTTTTTAAATATGACGGGCGTCCAGCGCACACCACCTAAAACGCCTAGAGCCCTATGTAATACGCAAACACAGTCCGAACCTGGGGGTCTACTCCGAAGTAGTATCGGCCGAATGTTCGGCCGTTTCCTGCTACGAAGTTACTATTTGGTTCGGTCAGTTCCGATCCTACACTCCTACACTCTTTCGAATATTGACTTGACCAACCAAACCGACCCAACCAACCCAACCGACCCAACGGAGTCGATCCGAACTTTTTTCGCATTTTTCAATAATATTCGGTTCGGCCATGTGTCGGTCCGATCCGAACATTCGCACTTTGCACTTCGGAGTAGGCCCCCTGATATCAGCTCAACGGATGGTATGAGTAGCCATTTAAATACCAATAGAAATAAGCGCCCTCGCAAAGCTGACTCACCTCAAACTACTGCTGGATTAAGTTCGCACGATATGGCGGGGTACGATCTGGACAAAGACAGTATCTCAAAGACGTTAGTGGAACAGACTTTATTAATGAACCGTCTTGTAGCGGATATCTCGGAAATTAAGTCGCAAAATGCTGAAATTCAGGCTTCAAATGTACTTATTAGGAAGGTGAATGATGAAATTGCTCAATCTTTGACCTTTATGAAAAAATTTGAAGACATGAATGAAGAGATTAAAGATCTGAGAAAAGAACGACAAGAACAACAAAAATACATCGAAAGTTTAGAGAAAAAGATATTTGACCTCCAAAATAAATTGCGTTCATCTGGTGTAGAAATTAGCAACAATCCACAGGTGGACTCTGAAACGAGCACTAGCCTCTTGAACACAGTGTACAAAATCGGTGAGCTTGTTGGTGTACCAATTCGTGAATCAAACTTCCGTGATGTTTATCGTCTTCCGGATAAACCCACAGGCTCAGCTACTCCTCGCCCCATCATTGCAGAATGCACGACAGTACAGACACAAAAGTCGGCATATCAGCTGTTCGCTCTTATAATAAAGATAAGCCAAAAGAAGCAAAAATTAACACTGCACTAATCGACATCTCAGGTAGCCCCAAGCCGATCTACATCGCAGAGCAATTGCCATCCAGCACGAAGAAACTTCTTTATCAGGCTCGTGAGCTCACCATGATCAACGCCTACAAATATTGCTGGACTTCAGGAGGAAATATTTTCACGGTCCCTTTTACTAGGTAACACGATATCTCTTGGACTGATTGTCAGACTTTTAAGCTTCTGACTATCCGTAATGACTGTCAAAGATCTACGAATGACCACTGGCTTAGCGTGCTTTCCAAGGTACGGAATCTCGATATATAATGGATGGTCACTCATCCACGAACCGACCGCGGCAAGTGTAGCTTAACCTTAGATCGATACGTGCGGCTGTTAAAATTTACCCACGAGATTCGCCTTAACACATACGGGTAAGTATTTTCGCTATAATTATTAGTCCCCACAAATCGGTTAACACGTAAACCGCTTAGACAAGCTGTAACCACAGCGTGACATTCTCTAACTAAATGCATCTTAATGTTACGTTAACGTCAACTTAGGCAGTTGTTGGTTACGTGGTGACGTGTTACCGTCAACGTGACTAGAGACTAGGAATAACGCGAGGTAAATGTAATGCTTGCTAGGACATTAAATAAGATACTTCCCAAATAATTGTATTTAAAACAAGCTGTTGCCACAGCCACGCGAGAAGTGAATTCGCTCAGCTAACCATGTGTGATAAAGTAAAAATATCCAAATATCTACACATTTTTTAAATCTCTTCAAGGCGAGAGTGAATAGGCTTCTTCTGGGCAAGCTCGTTCCACCGTAGATCTCATCCCTGCCTCTGGGCTGGATTGAGGTCAAGAGTAAGTCCATTGTCAATTAAAAAAAAAACTAGAATAAGTAAAAATGCACCCTATTCTGAAAATTAAGCTGTTTGTCTGGAAAATTTCTGAAATGTTTACGTCAAATTATTTTAATGTATTTCTCCTTCTTTTCAATTTCACTTGGTAATATTGAAAACTCAATCGTAACAACAAAATATTTAAAAACTATTTGCGAAGTTGCCAACTTTCAGAATACTGCATGTGCGGTTCGATTCACGTCCAATTTTCACCAGTCCGATGCCTTTGCCTCTAGACTAATGCCTTTCTATCTTACATACATCCTACTAATATTTTAAACGTCAAAGTTTGTATGGATGGATGGATGGGTGAATGGATGGATGTTTGTTACTCATTCACGCCAAAACTACAAAACGGATCTGGATGAAATTTGGCACACAGATAGTTTATAACCAGGATTAACACAAAGGATCATCATAGATCATAGACTTTTTATCCAGATATTCCCAAGGGATCGAAACTTATGCGGGCTAGTCGTTAATGAATCTACAAGCACGACACGAACTCCTTGCAAACGCCCCAGCCCTGCACCAGCTATACAAGACACAGACGAACTTTCCTCGAAGTTAAACAGTGTCTTATTACTATAGATTCGTCTTTGACGGAGTTCAAGACGTCTCAACATCATGCGACTATTATAAATGTGAGTTTGTCTGTCTGTTTGGCACGTTTTTGCGGGTAGACGGCTGGGTTAATTCTATTGTAGCGACCTTAGCGACGCGATTGATGAATTGCATTTTTGATATGGTAAAGGAACTCGAGCGATATACTCGCCAGTCGCTTACATACCATCGCCCTGCCACGTTCACATAATATACTATAATAAGCAATCAGAGTAATGTTGAACCCTTATTAAATATATTAACAATTTCAGTATAATACTGTTTCGCGGATCATTTATCTAGACCTTATTAATAACACGCACAACACTATTTATATTTAATTTGGCTGTGAGAATAGTTGAAAGAGAAATGGTGAATAATGGGTCAATTTCAACACGGAAAATTATGGCTAGTAGATATTATACGCACGGTAAAAGTTAGAAACGATTTTAGGAAATAATAATAAAATTCAACAGCTTACAATTGCGGAGAATATAACTTAGCGGGATTGTAATTTATGCGGGGGTGAGTTAATGACGCGACGCAGTTTTTGCTAACAATAGGATGTGTTGACCAGGGTAGGAAAATGTATTGTAGGACTTACTTGAGAGTTTTCTAGATGCAACACGTTGACACAAGGACTGCCTGAAAAGAAGGTAGCACGCGTTCGCTGACTGTTCTTCTGGATTCGCGTTGGTGCGCTTTCACTAGACATTTTTATGTAACACGCGTATGTATATTAGCGGCCTGTATTATTTAGCGTCGCGGCGCGGTATTTAAGCGGTTTTGTAGTTTTATAGCGGAGCGGAGCGGTGGCAACAAGAAGTTGAACACAATATTGGCAATACGGCGGCATTCCTCTCGAAATCACAGCGCTGGGCAGTGATTGGTTGTCGTTGCAGCGGATGCGCCTGATTGGCGCGTGCGGTTGATCATTTCTTCTCTCTCTGTTGCATGGAAACGGGATAAGAGGGAAGGAGATATAGTTAGCTCAAAACTGCGGTTGAATCGAAATTCTGCATTGGTGTGAGATGCGTTCGGAAATATGATGGTAAAAATTATATTACGCAAACTTGCGCGTGCACATATTTTTATACACTTCATCATCCACAACCCGATTTTACCCATTACTGGTCAAAGGCTTCTGTCTTCTTGTGCCAATCCCCACCCACGCTCCTGTGCCAGCCTCATCCAGGTTATACCCGCGACGACAACAATATCATCTGCCCATCTCACTGAAGGACGACCGACAACTCGTCTTCCTGTCTTTAGATGCCACTTTGTCACAGCCTTACTCCACCGGTCATCACTGCGCCTTACCTTTTACAGACATAAATGAACGTAATTAGTCATAATTATCTGAAAATGTGATACATTATTCACAAAAATATTGTAGGCATACTAAATCATTCAAGTACATGCAGATGATGCCTTGGTCATCAATCATATAACCAATGTAACCAAAGTCGGCTGCAAAAGCATGTATTCAATAAACCGGAATTCTGGCCTATCTATTCAAGTTCTTGATTTTGGCACAACGCCAGCGTCTGCTCAGTGACTGTTTAAGTTCAGCAGTATCTTGGAGCGTGGAGACACACAGAAAGGTCAGGAACCCCTCCAAGATATCGGTCAGACTATCTAGAGTATTCTAGAGTTACGTGCATGTGTCGCTTGTAAACGTTTCCATCGAGATAAGGAATCAGGGTTAATGCTATTGCCTATACACTACTTGAAATAAGGTTGAAGAGAAAAAGGGGGTGGTAGGGCTGTTTTTTTTTTGCGTTTACATGTGCCTAATATACAGAGGGGCCCGTGAGGGGATATATATATAGAGGGGCCCGTGGCTAAATAATAACAGCCGCACAGGTCGATCGGTCAGGCTAAGCTACGCTTGCCGCGGTTGGTCTGTGGATGGGTGACCATCTTTACATACAGAGACCCCTCCGTGCCTCGGAAAGCACGTTAAGCCGTTGGCCCCGGCTGTCATTCGTGGATCTTTGACAGTCGTTACGGGTAGTCAGAAGCCCGAAAGTCTGACAAGTCTGAGTCTTACCAAGGGGTATCGTATTACCCAATAACTGGTTTGTGGAGGTCAGATAGGCAGCTGCATCCGGTTAGACTACACCCCCCCCCCTCCCTCTGCTGAGACACAGGTCTCCTCGCGGGCCCAGTGCGGGTTGGTAGATGTCACGTCTTCGAATTTTTGGTTCTAGAACATGCCGGTTTTCTCACGATGGTTTCCTTGAAAACTATGAGACAAATAACTCAAAAACTGAGCAAATATTGTATGTCATAATAAAATCTCCATTCTGTTTTACTATGTGTTATTTAATTTGGCAATACGTGACTACTAACTTAAGTGCTCATTACTCTAATACCTCTGTAAGCCTTGTTAACAATGGCTAATATTAACATAACGCGTATTCCACACACGTCCCTTACGTTACCACTTAATGTCACTCCTTGTCAGTGTAGACTTCTAAAACATGTTGTACACCACAGTCTGCGAGGCAGCAAACTCAGCAGTAAAAATAACACGACCAGATTAAAATAACATTAACAACATAATATAACACTCTTCAATTTTGGATTGCCCCATTGGTCTCGTGATTGCAAGCGCGACTGCTGAGCGTGGAGTCTTGGTTTCAATTCCCAGGTCGGACAAAGTGTTATTCTGTTTTCCATTAGGAATTGCTTAGTAACAGCCCGAAGTTTGGAAGTATAATACCCCCGTGCCTCGGAAAACACGTAAAGCCGTTGGTTCTACGCCTAATCTCTCCCTGGTCGTCTCGGATTGCTGTCCCATCCGACTATGAGAGTAAAGGAACAGAGAGTACACTTGTGTTTATGCATACACTTGTGCATTATAATATCTCCTGCATACCTGGCTAATCTCCGTTGAGATTGGCCACCGTGACAGAAATCGGTCGGGAGGTTATTATTATTATAACACTTTTTTTTTTTTTTTTTTGAGGATGGGAAATCATCAAATGACCCCTCCCGCTCTGGGTGGAGCAGAAGGGAGTGTCAGACTTTTACTGACTAAAACCCACCCGTGTTCCTTCCTTAGCCCTTTATGTTCCAGGGCAGCGGTAAACCCTTTCGTATGGTCCCGCTACCCTGGCAGGCTTCGGCCCTGTGGGGCCCCGTCACTTGCTGACATCTCTTTGAGGCGCGCGTGGAACACGAACACGCCGTCCGGCACGGGCCTAGTCCTGATCGGACGGAGAGCTACCCATTACTCTCCGCCCGCAGGCCCGCGCCTACGGTGGCCGGGAGTCGTCACGCGGCTCCCGACGCCCGGAGCGTCTCCCGCGGCGGCTGAGGCGTGAGGTGCGCAAGGCGCGTTCCCTCGCCCACCCCGCCACCTCCTTCGCTAGCATGACTGCTTCGCAGAAGGAGGTGACTGCCTCCCACTCCCTCTCACCCCGGACCATGGCTTGGACCAGGGCCGGGCGCGAGAGGTCGCCGCCGCTGCCAATCGCCTCTACGAGGACACGGCGGTGCTCTGCCCAAGCAGGGCAGACCTCCACCGTATGCTCCACCGTGTCCTCTGGGCGATCCTGACAGTGGTGACACCCGGGCGTCTCCTCCCGCCTGATGATGTGCAGGAACCTCCCGAAACATCCGTGTCCGGAGAGGACCTGCGTCAGGCGGTAGGTGAGAGCGCCGTGACGTCTCCCTAGCCACTCCTCAAAGAGGGGTCTTACCGCCGCTATCGTGGCGTGCCCTGCGCTGGGTTGCAATAGTCGCTCCTTCCATGCCGCCATGAGATCGCGCCGGAGGTTCGTCCGCTCCGCCGCGGTTTGCCGCGGATGCGGAGTTTCCCCCCGGCGTAGTGCCTCCGCGCGCCAATCATATAGGCGCGCGAGGACTATCGCCTCCAGATCCCATGGTGGCAGTCCGGCAAGGAGGCTTGCTGCCTCGCCTGAGATCGTGCGGTAGCCCCGGATCAGCCTTACGGCTACCACCTTTTGGGGCGCGTTCAGGTAGTGTGCGGCTCGAAGCCGCAGTGAACGCGCCCATACCGGGGCCCCATATAGGGCCATGGACCGCACGACCCCCGCGTAAAGCCTCGCGTAAACACTTTACGCACAACTTGCATTAAAACTTTGCGTAGACCAAAGGCAAAACAAAGGACAAGGTTTTCTTTACAGACTATTGCACTTCGGTAATAACTATGGCACCTCACACTCTCAACAAAAGAGTCAGTCAAATCTAGATATTTTTTATTTTACTCTGGGCTCTATTTAATATAAGTAACTGCATAACTGAGAATGCGACATACAGGATGGCTGGGAAATCGACGCGCAAACGGTAACCATGGATTCAGCACATGAGTAATTTAGACCCCATAGCGTCGAAATTTTACGTCGGTTATCATTGCGTTCTTCACGAAACGTTAATCAGGAAACTCCGTCACTACGGGATCCAAAACACTGTTCTGGATCTTCTTACTTCATACTTGAGTAAGAGGATTCAGAGCGTAGAATTTAATGGAAAGAGATCTCCCGGATCAATTGTAACCATGGAAGTCCCACAGGGCTCAATGCTTGGTCCTCTCTCGCTTCTTATTTATATTAATGATGACTTGCCGTACTTCATAAAGGATAATCATGACATAGTGTCGTTTGCACATGACACTTCACTATTGTTTAAACTTAAACGTTACTGACGGCGTAAATAGTGCGATCTCTAAAGTAGTCCACTGGTTCGATATTAATCATTTACTTCTAAACAAGAAAAAAACCAAATGCATTAAGTTTACGCTACCTCATGTGAGGCAAGTGAAAACAAATGTGTTGATAAAGGGCGAAGAATTGAATCCTGAAGACAGCACAATATTCTTGGGCATAACTTTGGATGCTAAGTTTAGTGGGGTCCACATATAGATAAATTGTCAAAACTGCTAAGTTCCACAGCATACGCTGTTAGAAAAATGCGTAATTTCATTCATATAGACAGCCCGTTTAGTTTACTTTAGCTATTTTCATAGTGTAATGTCGTACGGTATTCTATTGTGGGGAAATGCCGCTGATATTCAGAGTATCTTATATGCCCATAAAAATATAAAATTGTTTAAAAAATACAATGATATAAATACTAGGAACAAATACAAATTTGTTGTACCTACAACAAGGCTCTATCAAGAATATAGGTGGTCCGATGAGATGCCAATGTATACGCTTTTATAATAAACTTTCAAGCCACGTTCAAGATCTAAGCCTTAATATGTAAATTCAAATCATTCATTAAGAAAAAAAAAATGTATATAAGTAGTTTATCAGCCATCTTGTTACCATAACACAAGCATTAGGTTGCTTAGCTTGGGACTAGATGGCGCTGTGTGAAATGTCCAGGGATATTATTATAATTAAACGTAAGTTGTGCTAGAAAGCCTTTTATACCGTTAAAGGTTATATCCAGGACAAAAAGGCTTGGGATTGAGCTGCTTTCAATTTTTACATATTGTATGTTTATTTTTTTTTCTTTGATACATTGACATTAATGAATTTTATATTTATACAATGACATTTGCTTACTTTGTAAAGTATTCTGTTATTTTAATTATTGTGAATACTATGTGGATCGTTTTATGTTTTTCTCGCTGTTCTGTTAGTTTTTGTCATGGTCTGGCAGTTTGACTAATTTATGTGGCCTACCCAAATGTACAGGACATTTGGGTAGGCTATTTTATTTGTTCATCAAATCGTTAAGCTCCTTAAGTTTTGAGTTGAGCTGCACGATTTCGGACAAATGCGTGTACTGACTGGACAGGTCCTCTTAATCTGTGTGGTTCTTCCCTCAAAAGACCAACTCCGACATCGATCTAGTTTTTAAAATATGATTGACGTGTAAAAGTGTTTGTACAAACCTACTTACAAAATAAAATAATTTATCATTATCATTTATTGTCCATGCTGACCTTTTTTTTTCAATAGGTAACCCGATAGTGTTAAAGAACTGAACCCTGACCTCTAAACTGATTAGAATACAATCAAAATAAAAAAACCCATATTGCAGAAAAATATGATAACCCGAGACCGGGTTTTCCTTTTTCGAAATTTATCGATTGTCTTATCTTGTTTGTACAGTAGGGGGTCATTCTTCCGGTACCACCTTAAGGACTGTATTGCTGTGAACGCGCGGTAAAGGCCGTACCTACGTCTGTGTGCATAAAGTTATGTATCAACACAGGACGCTCACCTCATAATTCGCACACTGGCTGGCGTCAAACGAAACAAAAAACATTCCGTCGCTTTAGCACACAGGCTACGTAGTTGCCTGCCAGGGTAGCGGGAACTTCCGAAAGGGTTTACCGCTGCCCTGGAACATAAAGGGCTAAGGAAGGAACACGGGTGGGTTTTAGTCAGTAAGAGTCTGACACTCCCTTCTGCTCCACCCAGAGCGGGAGGAGTCATTTGATGATTTCCCATCCTCAAAAAAAAAAAAAAAAAGGCTACGTAGTTACGTATGATCCTTTGGGCGCATTATGTCCAATTCTCAAAATGTCCAACTGTCCAATTCTCAATTGCTCCAGTTCGCAATTGGTCCAGTTCGTAATTGGTCCAGTTCGCAATTGGTCTAGTTCGCAATTAGTCCAGTTCGCAATTAGTCCAATTCGCAGACCTTGGTTGGTTCATACCATTGCTAAAATTGAAATCATCTCATCAAGTACCGATAGCTGGTAGTCTTACTTATCGGATTGTTGAACATATACCTAGATCTGATAATATTTCTATTATCTGGCTTTGGTACGAAATACCACGTGTCATTTTCAATAAGTGAATTAATTTCCTCTTTGATAGCACTTTCCCATAGATGCCTATCATCCCTGCTTTTAATTTCTGTATACGATTGAGGAATTTGAAATATTAAAGATTCTGCACACAACAAGTAGTTATCATAAACACTGTCCTCATCATTTTCATTATAAGACACAGTAGGAATGTTTTGGACCCTATTACTTCGTCTCAAATTATGTGATGTTTCCTTGTCTCGAGATAAAGTTAATTTATTTTCATTGTGATATGAAAACCGGTCAGGCGCTCCCCTGTATCACGTACAGATTTATTAGCAGGTATTGCATTCGTTTGTGTACTCATACAATATGATTGATCAGATTCACACCTCTTCTCTGTTTCAAAAAGGGTGTACAGAATCCAGAATTGTAAACAACAGAGTTATTGCTATTTCTAGCCATAATCCGTCCAGGCTCAGATTTCACTGGCCTATTAGATAAGAAATTAATCTGATCCATAACCACATCTCTGACTCCACAAACTATTCATCTACCACATCCCGCATCTTATAACCGTTTGGTTCATAAAGAGCACTATTTAGTGGTACCTTTCCGCGCACAGAACTCTTTTATTTCATTAGATACAAATTTCCCTTCATTATCACAACATACATAAGTAAATAATTCTCAGACAAAAACGAGCTTCACTTTTTGCTACATAATCCCGAATCGTAACAAAAACATCTGATTTACGAGCTAAGAAGTAGGTCTCACAATAATGAGTCATCCACAAAAATCACAAAATAATTTTTACCATCAATAGACGAAGGAGTAATAGGACCGCAAACATCTGTGTGCACTTTAAATAGAGGTCGTTTCAAAATCTTTTGTTTTTGATTTGATAAATGGTAGGCATGCTTGTTTACCATAAACACAAGCTTCACACAATGTCTATCTATAACTGTCTGTCTTCCATCTATAATATGTATGTATTTACAAAAAAAAAAAAAATGTATATAAGTAGTTTATCAGCCATCTTGTTACCATAACACAAGCATTAGGTTGCTTAGCTTGGGACTAGATGGCGCTGTGTGAAATGTCCAGGGATATTATTATTTTTTAATGTATCGTTTGGCACACAGAACAGATAAAAGAGGTTAGAAGGGCCTTGTGGGCGGGGCAGGCGCGCCGCAATGTTGATCAGACGCTCAAAGTCAACCGAAATGTGAATCACCGCTCAACAATCGCGCTCTTGTTGTGACAGCGTTCGAAACTCCGCGGAAAAATAAAATTATGCCGTCTTGCGCTATTATAACGTGTCGGAAAAGAAGTCAGGAGTGTGTAATGTGGCCCAAGGAGGGATTTCTTATCACCGGTAAGTCCAAAAACCTTAAAATACGAGTGATATTTGTAATTATTGTAAAAGTATTATGAAGTTTGTAGACAAAAACGATAAAATCGCATTCAGATGCAAAATTATACATTGCTTGCAATACATGGGTACGATCTTGTACGACGTGAGCGGTCGCGCAATGTATTCGCGTTCACTGCGAACGTCGCGTGTGTCGAGCCAAAGCATCTATTCAGGGAAATCTATGCGCATCGATAGTGTTGTACCAAATTGTAAACAATGTCGATATTAAGTATGTGTATTATACGAATGATTATTTTCAGTAATATTACAATTATCAATACAAACTTCGTTTTTATTAACACTAATTTTATTATTGTATAATGTGGATTATTATTATTAATTTAGTTTCTTAGTTTGTTTTTCGTCTAAAATTTGGTTTGAGGTTTACTAACCTCAAACCAAATTATGGAAAACTAAAAAAAATTTTTCATCGTAAACATTAGTTTATTTTTTTTAGTTTTCCAAGAGATCCAGGTACAAGAAAACTGTGGATTGAGGCAACTAGTAGCATTCAATGGATACCTACTAAATGTAGCACAATTTGTTCGCAACATTTTGTAGAAAATGATTATGTAACAAAACAGTCAGGGAATTGACAGATTGAGACAGATCAGACTGTGAACATTTTTAAAATAAAGAGAATTGCCCCTCTTAATTAATCCTCATCCAAATAAATACGTTACTCATCACAAGTATTTAATTTTGAACAAAATTGTCCTTGATTGGATTTTGGATTTCAATGAATATCTTAGGAGATATCACGGTTTTAAAATAACTCCGCAAGGCGGCCGGTCATTAGCTTACTATAGTAATGTACTAAGTGATAATCGTAAGTAATACTCTTAAAGTAATGGAATATATTATTTTAGTAGGCTTTTACCTCAAATTAATTATGACGTAAAACAGAGCTGCAACTAGCATAAAACGAAAGAAAATTTAAATTTCACGGCTGTATCGGATGTTCCCCCTTAAATTGACTTTGATTTAATTTTATTTATATGTAATTTGGATGTCCACATTATTCGTACCGTACCCGCAACTTAAAAAATTGCAAAACTTTAATTAACAAAATTACAGTAATTTTATCGATATGATTAATCGACCTTTCGGTCGCCGTAACTATTTGCTTTTACAAGTGTGTGAGTGTACGTCCAGAGCAGTATTTGCGTTAGTGTGACAACCAATAGCAAACACGCGATCTAAGTGCATGTGGTTTATTTGTGTGCGTAATGCGCGTACGTATGATGTCTTACTTGTAGTGGAGAGACAGGAGTGGGAGACAAGCGGCGACACGCGTTTTAATACAAATCAGGAACTATTTCCTTTCTAACCTCTTTTATCTGTTCTGTGGTTTGGCATAATATCATCAATTCTACCATATCAGAAAATAATTTCTTTTTATTTACATAAATTTTGATTTGCTGATATGTTACCTTTGATGCCATAATTCATCATTATTATTTACGACTCTATTTAATGAGCATTCGCTATTTAAAGCATGTTAAGACGAGGCACTCTAAAATAATTTCCACACAAGCTCCGCCCCATGCGCCCCGCCACTCCGCGCTTCAATTCCCGCGAGCGAGCCGAAGGTCGCCGCGTCGACGCAAAATTCTAACTTTACGTATTTTGCACGGCCTTAGTTACAACTCAAAAAAGAGTGAGCTCTTGGTGTTCAGAGCGCCTAAGCAACGGCCTCGCCGTGTACCTTTCGTATATCTCAACGGTGCGGTACTCAATTTAGTCGATAAGTTCAAGTACCTGGGCCACGTCGTCACGGGTGACCTACGGGATGATGACGACATAGAGCGCGAACGCAGGGCGTGGGCAGTGAGGGGCAATATGCTTGCCCGCAGGTTTGCTCGATGCACGATAGACGTTAAAGTGAGTTTATTTAAGGCGTTCTGCCAGTCTTTTTACTCGAGCGGTCTGTGAGTATCATACACGAACCGAGCTTACAGCGTCCTGCGTGTGCAATAGGTATAACAACGCCTTCAGGATGCTATTGCGGCTGCCGTGGCGTTGTAGTGCGTCAGGCATGTTTGCGGAAGCACACACGGATGGCTTTCATGCCATTACGCGGAAGAAAGCAGCATCCTTACTACAACGTTTACGTAACAGTCGGAATGGCATCCTGAAGATGATTGTTGCGAGACCAGACTGTCTCATCCAGAGGCACCTGGTGGAGGTGGCTTTAGGTTTAATATGATAAAATCAGAGTTACTTACTAACGTTACTAACATAGCAGATAAGACAAATTGTTACTAACTTATTATTACTAACAATGTATGGACTGTAAATGTCTGAATTAAATCTTTTTTTTTATTTTAGAATAGCGAACATAGATGGAATAGAAACACCTTTTATATTGTTATATATATTTTATTTTATGAAATATAATAGCTTATTTAATACTAACTACTACATTACTCAAAACATGGTCAAATTAAATTAGCTAGAGAAACTCCGCAGTCTAAAATCGGCAAATTAAAAAGATTTGAATTGATGATTGTTTTTTTTTTGGAGTCAATGACCGCTGGTGGTGTTACTTGAAGTATGAGTTGAGAAATCGTGTTTAGATATCAATATCCATCACGTCTGTTAAACAACACAAAACAAAATGTTTTTTAAACTGGTACAAAAACAACATTTCCACTAATACTATTTCCAATAATACAAGTAACGAGGTAAGAATAAGGCTCATATTTGATACAGAAGTATTCGTTGCCAGCTCGAGATGCTCAACGTCAAAAACAGCTTATCGGAATAGTTCAGCTATCTACATAATTTTACATTTATGGCTGAAACTTCATTTTTCAACTGGAAGATGTATTATTGATATACGATTTTTTATGATAAGTTGCAAGTGGTTGCTGATCATAAATTTCTTTTTTAACTGTGGATTAAGCTCGATTCAATTGGTTTCTGAATACCAAAATTTGACTTTTTTCTCGGCTGCAGTGCATGATGTGCAATAAGAAATTCAAAAGAGGCAACGGAACAGAACATCAATAAAGACGCTGTAGCTGGAATACTAGCAAGTGGTGGTAGTCATGCTCAGTTAAAACAATTTACAGCAGCTTTCGACCTTCCCGAAATTAAGGAGAAAAATTTCCTTAAGCTCCAAGATCAAGTGGCGGATGATTGGGAATATGCCGCGTGGGCTGAAATGACAAAAGCCGCAGAAATAGAAAGAGAAGCCGCATTAAACAGTATGCACTAAATTTATTTAATTTTTACGTTATACTAATACTAGCTTTTGCCCGCGACTTCGTTCGCGTGGAATAGTGACTTCACCAATAGATGACACCGACTCTTGACCAATAGATGGCGCTGTATGTCCGGAATAAATTTTATTTTTTATTTTATTTTTTATTTTTTGTAATAAAAACTATCCTATGTCCATTCTCAAGTTCCAAACTATGTCTGTACCAAATTTCACACAAATCGGTTCAGTAGTTTAGGCGTGAAGCAAAGACAGACAGACAGACAGACAGACAGACAGAGTTACTTTCGCATTTATAATATTAGTTTGGATTATAGCATACATTGTTAATTTCCATTAACGGGTGAAGTAACTGACTCCTGTAACACCGGTAGCAACTAGCCAATACGCAATGCTAGCTAGAGTCAGGGCTTCACATTGAAATGTAACACCTTTATTTATGTCAATAAAACTTTATTATTATTGTTTCGTTTTATATTATTAATCATGTGGGTAGTTTGGTTATCATCTAATAATGTACTTTTGTGTATTGCGCTGTCTTTTTTGTGTGCGCCAAATAAATGGTTTATCTATCTATTTACTTATCGTATTTTATTACACTTTTAAATATATTTTTAAATATAAAAATGAAGTATAAACAAAAAACATTTAAAAATAGTGATCCGCCGATGTCGGGAGTAGGGTTCAAGCTACCGGTGCGCTGGTTAGGGCTCCAGAGTCAGGAACCTCCTCACAATGCGAGCCGTGTCGAGGAGTACTACCTTTTGAATCAGGCTCCTGATCCAACCGCTTAGCAAGAGCCTCGATAGATATTGATCGAGGCTTTCGGCCATCAGGCCATTGGCTGATACGACAATCGGCACTTACATTCCACATGTCAATAACCTCGTGTGCTAAGTCGAGATATTATTATTATTTTAGTTGTCTTTGACATATCTCGGGACCCTGAGGTCCTGGCCCTTTGAAAGGCGTACTAGGGGCTAAAGCCAACTCGCAGAGGCCCTTTACACAATTCTAAATGACGAGGAGGCACCAACTGTCGATTATCCCTGTCTGCACCATGCAAGTGCACCCAAGCACAGCCCCCGGTTGGTGCAGGACTATTGCAGAATATGGAAACAAAGTATAATGCGCTATGGGTTTGGGTGACTATAGTGGATCGGTTACCTTGAACTATGGAAGGTTCATGTCCCCTGCCTGACCAATGATAATTATAATATTCACAGATGAAATTGCAGAGGATGACTTGCACACTCAAGACTGGGCCCCCGAAAACGGTCGCTAGCACATAGTGTCGTAGCGACAAGGGGGCAACATATCGTGAGGTGCTTACGAGGAGTGGAGAGGTATTCCACGGCTATCAGGACAATCCCGGAAGTACGGTCAAGATCCCTACCAGCATCTTACTGAAATACTTCCTTTCTCCGAGCACGTTTGCTCTTGCGAATCTCTAATCAAGCCAGGCAATAAAGGCAAGAATGAGCTGGAACCTCTGTTCCTCGTCAGTGTTCACTCCGCTTGGTCAATAAAGGCAAGCCAGAGGTGAGGAATAAGAAACGCTTCTCTCTTATTAATATTATTAGTATCAAAATTGTCCATGCTGACATGCAATTGATAACCCGATAGTGTTAAAGAACTGAACTGAACTGGGGAGTTTGTTGCGCCACTTCTTCTTCCCAGCGATAGCACTAGAAAGTGGTGAAGGCGGGCGTTTTTGGGGGACTGTCTTTTGTAAGTTTGACGTTCGAAAAGTGCTGATTCTCAGCCTAATTTGAATAAATGACTTTTGATTTTGATTTTGAATCCTGACTTCTAAACCGATTAAAATATAATCAACATAAAAAACCCATATTGCAGAAAAATATGATAACCCGAATCCGGGATTCTGATCTTTCGAAATTTTTCGATTGTCTTATCTTGTTTTTACAAAAACTAACCCAAACGGGTTTCATATTTCGCGATTGAATAGAGTATAAATATGGAGGAAAGTGTCTAAAGCTTCACACAACAAATCCACATCTCTCTGCGAACGTTTCTCGTATTCCACTACACAACAACTACAATGGCTGCCATCAAGACCACCTTCATTCTTCTGCTGGTTGCCTTCGCAATGGTGATGGTCACCGTTGAGGCTGTCCGTATGAAAAAGTGCGACAAGTTCTGCAATAGCAGCGAAGCTGAGAAGGACGCGTGCTGCAGAACTAATGGCTACAACGGCTACGCCAGCTGTTTTTATAACCTAATGCATTGTTACTGACGGAACCTCGCAAATGCAACGGTACCTTAATGGAGCTTTTGTGAATCCCTTCGATGTCCATCATTTGATGAATATTCAGAGGTAATCAAGACCAACTTCTTACTGTAAAACAGCAAAGTGATCAGTGATTATTGTAAAGTTCCACTTCTTTAGAATTCAGCATGTGATTTGGCTTATTTGATTAAAAGATTTAGTTTTAAAATTTTTGTTTTATTTTTATAATTTTCTTGTCTGTGTGAAGAAATAATGTCTGTCTTCACTCGAATATTCCCGAAAAAAAGTTTCATTTGTTCACAGTGTTGACGAACGGAACTTTTTTTCTCGATCGCCGACACCATTTCATTTACTGCTTTTTATCCGACTCTTCAACGGTAGAGACAACATTATGGGCTATGGGGATGGTTATAGGCTATCTTTAGTTTTTATAAAATCGAAATGGCGGATTTTAGACGCCAATAAGTAATGTGCACCATGCCCATGTCTTATCTAAATAAATAAAACTCAAAGGTGACTGACTGACTGACATAGTGATCTATCAACGCACAGCCCAAACCACTGGAGGAATCAGGCTGAAATTTGGCATGCAGGTAGACGTTATGACGTAGGAATCTGCTAAGAAAGGATTTTGATAAATTCTACCCCCAAGGGGATAAAATAGGGGATGAAACTTTGTCAATTTTAAACCGATCGGGCTGAGGCTTTGCATGCATATAGCTACTATAACGTAGGCATCCCCTAAAAAAGGATTTTGATACATTCCACCCCTAAGGGGATAAAATAGGGGTGAAAGTTTGTATAAATCTTCTTAGATTTTCGACTGATTGAACTGAAATTAAAGATTGGAGCTACTATGATGAAGACGTCCGCTTAAATAGGATTTTGATAAATTCAACCCCCATGGGAATAAAATAAGGGATGATGGAGGATGTAAATGTATTAGTTTGAACTATCAGTACCTAATGGAACGAATAAATGAAGACGAACAAAATAATTTTTAGTTCTAAATGTTGACAATAGATGGCGTTGTGCAGGTAGGATTTGAACTTGAAACTGTATGTTATATTTTCACGCCTAAACCACTGAACTTCTGATTTGGCATAGAGCACGTTCCCGTGGGATAATTTCCGACATCCACGCGGGCGAAGTCGCGGGCAGAAGCTAGTATCAAAATAAAAGTCTTAAAGAGACAATTCCAAAAATATAATACCGTAAAATGTTAAAAATAAAAAATAAATTACAATCAATAAACTCAGCTGCGACCAAAAAGTTTAAGACAAGATTTTTTCTAGCAGTGAGATGTGGCTGGAATCCGAGATTTAACTAAAATAACCGTCACCAACTGCACCCGACTGCTAAAATTCTTATTTCTACACTTTTTAAGTCACATGCTTTTCATCTGATAGGCCATAAGCAACGTTAATTGAAATTACATATTATTATAATAAAAACAAAAAACAGGTGATACATCTTAACACGTTCAGTCCCTATAGACAATTTTAATCGACCAGCACCCTAATTGCGTAACACACAATCAATCGGAATCAGAATCATTTTGAAGCCAATTGCTAATCCATTGCTTCATAAGTTCAAAAAATTTGTCTGCCCAACACGTAAATAACGCAATGAATGTTGTTGAACTGTCGAAATGAAACCGATTCCGATTGATCGTGTGTTACGCAATTAGGGTGCAGTAAAGTCCAACTGAGATAATGGCAAATTCGTATTTTTGAGTATTTTAGTACAACAGATAAAAAATTATTATTCCCGCAGTTTTTTTCGTGACCACATGTGGAGGTACGGACTTGTGAGTAAATTCTATTTTGATTTTTCCGGTAGAACTAAATTAATTATTAGTTCCGTATGTTTCCGTATCTGTGGATTTATTTGAGTGTGCGGGCTACAAAAGGTTACTATGTGCTACAAAGGTGCTAATTCAACGGCAACTACTCGAAAAAGAGCTACAAAAGTACATCAACAGTTCAAACAGTGTAAGAAGGGTTTTTTTTTTAAACCCTTCTTACACTGTTTGAACTGTATGTACACATATCACCATATCATGATATGTGTTTTTGATACAGGTTTTTGATACAGATAATAAAATCTTTTGCATAAAATGGCACATTTTTTTACTTTGTAGACAATAACTCCTACTCACCGCACGAAAAATAAATAGTATGTTTTTTTTTTTTAATAGTATGAATTTTTTTTCTCCGCCCATAAATCCAATAAATTACATAAGCTAACTCATAGGTCTGTAAACGTTATTCGAAATCGTATGAAGCCCGTGACCAACATGTGGGGGCACGAACGTGGCATCAAATTTTGAGGGGCCCCACATTGGGGGCACATTTTATTTATTATTTTTTTACTTTTAAGAAGGTTTACAGACTAATTACAAATCATAGGTAACAACAACACATTATCAAGTTGCTAATAACAAGCCTCCACAGTTATACATCGTTAAATTTTGATTTTTTTAATCCTTAAAGGGGGTTATTGTACTCATCATTATGAACAACTTTTACTACGGGACCAACCCTGAAATCGTGAAAAAAAAATCAGTTAATCCATACATTATATCGAGTTATGCGAACATAAATCTATGGATTAACTGATTTTGTTTTGTAACACACGTTTGTTTGTTGACAAAAAAGTAGCGCAGTTCAACTTCTGCCCTGCTATCTGAGCTGGTGGTAAGCCCCCCTAACGGTCGATTCTGTAAAAATCTCACCATGAAAACTCAAGTGAAGTGAGCTTGATGTCAGTTGTCAGTAGTGTCAATCCCTAGCATTATTTGGAATGACAGCTCACTCCACGCTCACTTCACCTAAGTTTTCACGGTGAGATTTTTACAGAATCGATCGGCAGGTCAAGATTGCTGGACGACTTTGGCTTAGGAAGTTAGAGACAGAGAAGAGTGGGCTGCATTGCAAGATGCCTCACACTCAGCATTGGGGCCACCCAATGCCGAGTGCATCCTGCAATGCAAGTATGATGAAGAAGAAGAAGATATCCATACCTGTTACAACCGAGAAGTGTCGCCAATTAATTATTAACACTAGCGTTTTATACAAAGTATTAAATGGTAGGTAGGTGCTACCCCGTTTACAAAAGATATCCGTGGAAACGTGGTAGCACCATAATATCTGTTCATTTCATGCTTGCGATTTGAAAGAATTGGAGGCAAGATACAAAATGGTCCGACTGCTGAAGATCATACCATGCTGAAACAAATACCTTGAACTGTGTAATTATGTTAATTGTAAGTGTGCTACAATATCGCATTGGGTCTAGCCTGTAAGGATATTTGTATGTTTAGAGTAAATAAATAAATAAATAATAAATAAATCATGGCAATCTGCCAGATGCGGGAGACACAGGACCGGTCTTTGTGGCGATGCTTGGGGGAGGCCTCTGTCCAGCAGTGCAGCAGTGGACGTCTTTTAAATGAATGATTAGGCATTTCAGCTTTTTAAAGGCTAGGCATGGATCAACCAATCTCAAACGTAAATGTCCCATCATCATACTCTTGTCCTTATCCCACTTTATTTTGGCGTGTGTGGGAGGGGGGGGGGGGGTGATCAACCGGATATGTGTATAAACACTTAAACTGATAATTGATATAACTGATAATTTTTCAAGGAATTTCGGGCTACTGACGCACTGGGCTTTTTTGACGGCACGGTTGGCGCAGTGGTTAAGCGATTGACTACTGCGCTGCGTGTCGCGGGTTCGATTCCCGCACGGAACAAATATTTGTATTACCTACATGTATTTGTTCCGAATCTGGGTGTTTTTCTATCTATAATATGTATGTATTTACAATAAAAAAATGTATATAAGTAGTTTATCAGCCATCTTGTTACCCTAACACAAGCATTAGGTTGCTTAGCTTGGGACTAGATGGCGCTGTGTGAAATGTCCAGGGATATTATTATTATTATTACTTGCCAACTACATAAAAAAAAACAGGACAAATAGTATACTTTCCAAACAAATTGTAAGCTATTCATGCTGCATGACAACATAACGCCATTAAGCAGGCCTCGACTAAAAACTCATTTCGATAGCCGCCTATTAGCTCCGGTTTGTCTTCACACCATCTGAGGCAAACAAGATCATTAACGAGTTTACTTTGAATTATTAGCTCGTTTTATTATTTCAGGAAGTTCGGTTTGTAGCTCAAATAAGAAGAAGAAGAAGTAGAAGTCGGTGTCGTTGGGTTCACACTTTCGTTGTTTGCCACCGACTTCCGAAATTAAAGTTATTTTTCACTTTGTAGTGTCGTTTTTGGAAGTCGGTTGATTTTTTTTGCAAAACAGTTTTTATTTTTCACTTTTAAGTTGTAATTTTTACCAGTAATTTTGGTTTAAAAACTAAAGTACTGAACCGTTTTTGATGAAATTTCTATGGGACCATTTGGGAAGTATACCCTTTCCAACAAAAAAAGAATTTTTCAAATCGGTTGGCAAGCGAAAGAGTTATGCGCGAACAAACATAAAAACAAAAAAAAATACAAACATCCGAATTGAGAACCTCCTCCTTTTTTAGAAGTCGGTTCAAAACTGTAGCTTACCGTGAACTGCTATTAGCTGTAGCAACCATAGGTACCCAACACCCACCTACATTTACTACAGCCTATTCATGCCGAGCCTCCGATGGTGTTAGGACACACCAGAGTTAGAAGGCGGCCATAGTATGGACTTTTTAGTCGTTCGATTTCTAGCACACAACACATACAGGTTAATACGTTCAGTCTATCACTCTCCACAATTTGGTTAACGAGCCGAGGTTGATAGTAGCACGTATATCGCTTAGACAAGCTGTAACCACAGCATGACATCCTCCAACTAAACGCATCTTAATGTCACGTTAACCGTCAACTAAGGCAGTTTGTGGTTATGTGGTGACGTGTCGTCAACGAGGCCTAGAAACTAGGAATAATGCTGGCTAGGACATTGTATAAGATAGCTAGTGTTTATACTGACTTTAGCTCAAAGTATTGAATTTGAAACTAAGTCTTGCCGCGATCACACTCTATCATGTGCGATAAAGTAAAAATATCTACCTAAACAACTTTGCAATATTTCACATGCATAGTGTACTTTATAATATAAATGTAATTTGTTATTATTCAGCCACAAGCCCCTCGCTTGTGGCTGAGTAATAACAGCCGCACAGGTCGATCAATCAGGTTAAGCTACGCTTGCCGCGGTTGGTCCGTGGATGGGTCACCATCTTTACATACCAAGGCCCCTCCGTGCCTCGGAAAGTACGTTAAGCCGTTGATCTCGGCTGTAATTCGTGGTTCTATGACATTCGTTACGGGTAGTCAGAAGCCCGACAGTCTGACAACCAGTCTTTCCAAGGGGTACCGTATTATCCAGTAACTGGGTTGTGGAGGTCAGATAGGCAGTCGCTCAATGTAAAATACAGGTATTATATACTGGAAGCCGACCCCAACATAATTGGGAAAAGACTAGGCAGATGATGAGTATACTTAATAAATTGTAGCAGTATCTACCTACAATGCCACATGCGAACAACGCGTCATAGTGACGTCACGCAAATCCTGCATCTCGCAAGCAGAGTTTACCGCACAACTAGCATATATACAAACTTCCCAACATCAATCGTTGGGCAGTTGCCCGCCAGACACAACACCCGTCTGGTCGGAGGATCCTCCTTTTTCTATGGAGGATGAGTGAACTTTACACCCTGTTCCTCATACCTCTATGGTGCGGCTGGTGACCCCGACGTGATAAAACTGAAAGTGATTCTGTCTGTCTGTTACCTTTTTACACCTTAACAGTTAAATAGATTTCGATGAAACTTGTATGTAAGGATCGTAGCAGGTGACGTTCTGTAGTTTCTGTCTACCCTCACGGGAAGAAGAGTGAGTGAAGTGAGTTTATTTTTAGCGCAAATGTAGACCATGACCTGGGTCAGGACAAAGGATACTCTTCAACCCGGTAGTACAGCCCTAACCAGGAGGGGATCAGGTCAGGGGATCCGACCGGAATAAAGCGAATAATGTCTGACCTCCACGCCGGCGAAGCCGCGGGTAAAAGCTAGCCTAGAATAATTAAAGTCCAGCGTGTAGATACGTCAGATTCGATTCAATTACAATTTTTCAGTAGTCCGATGCCTTTGGCTTTGCTAGTCATCAGAGAGCGCACGAAAGGTAGGAAAATAAGTTTGGGTCGCTGTTGCCGGATACGGTCAGGAGGACTGTAATAAAATAATAATAATGCAATTCTATTTTCTTACATCGTTAATTAATCTACAAACACGACAATAACTCCCTGCAAACGCACCAGCCCTGCACCAGCTATACAAGACACAGACGAACTTTCCTCGAAATTAAACAGTGTCTTATTACAATAGATTCGTCTCTGACGGAGTTCAAGACGTCCCAACATCATTTTAAATGTGAATTTTTCTGTCTGTTTGGTACATCTTCGCGGGTAGACGTCTGGGTTAATTATATTTATATTTAATTAGGATGGAGAAAACTACAGCGTGGCGCTTTAATGGCGACATTAATTTAACACACGTTTGTTTTGCGTTGTAGTTTTATGAATATATTTAAATTTAATTAAACATTAATATTTATTTATTTGTTAACAATTTTATAAAATAGCATCTTAGAGCAACCTGACTTAAAAAACTGTAGCGCAGGGGTCATTTGCCGGTGTCACGGATCATAACATCGCATCAATGTAATTAAAACAATTAACGAGGAAAGAGAAGGCGAATTGAAGGAAAGAGAGAGAGCCCTATGTCGGCGCGCGGCGCAGGTGGAAGTTTTCAAGTTACGATTTTTTTTTATGTTGTTATAATTTTTATGATTACTGGCCACTAGCCCGTGTGTTAAATTAATATCGCCATTGTAGCGCCACGTTGTATATAACTTGGAACTCGGAAAAAACTTATGTCACAATTTAAATCGGAAAACTAAAAATTGAATTAAGACTGCAATGAAAAAATAGCATAGTGCTATGTAGTTTTTATTGTAGATACAGTTAAACGTTACATCGTGCACAAAAAAGCTGTCCAGCGCCATTTAGGAAAAGTAGCTGCAAAAGCATGTATTCAATACACCGGTATACTTGTTCTGTACTCAAGCTCTTGATTTTGGCAAGCCACCAGCATCTGCTTAGTGACTGTTTAAGTTCAGCCGTATCTTGGAGGGGTGGAGCCACGTCTAGGTATGCTAAAATAAAACCTACGATGTGATTTAATTTGGCAAAAAGAGCCATTTTCCGTCTCGTATATGTATATACGTGACTACTAACTTAAGTGCTCATTATTCTAATACCTCCATAAACCTTGTTAAGAGTGGGTAATATTAACATAACGTGTATTCCACACACGTCCCTTACGTTACCACTTAATGTCACTAATTGTCAGTGTAGACTTCTAAACCATGTTGTACACCACAGTCTGCGAGGCAGCAACCTCAGCAGCAGACATAACACGACAAGATTGTTATTTTCGTGATAGTGGGCAAGGATTGTCTAAAGTATCATACTATCATGGTAATGTGATCAGCAATATCTCAAGGCTTTGCACTACATAAGTCTGTACTAACTAGGATACATAAATGTTATAAGCGCGAAAGGGAAGAAAAAGACGAAAATATTAAAACTAAATCTTTTAATCAAATAAGCCAAATCACATGCTGAATTCGAAAGAGGTGGAACTTTACAATAATCTCTGATCACTTTGATGTTTACAATAAAAGGTAGGTCTGGATTGCCTCTGGACATTCTTCGAATGATGGACATCGAAGGGAATTACACTAGCTCCACTAAGGTACCGTTGCACTTGCGAGGTCCCGTCAGTAACACTGCATTTGGCCATATCTACAGCTGCTGTAGCCGGAGTAGCCATGAGCTCTGCAGCACTCGTCCTTCTCAGCATCGATGCGGCTGCAGACCTGGTCGCAGGGTCCGACACGAACAGCCTCGACGGTGACCATCACCATTGCGAAAGCAACCAGCAGAAGAATGAAGGTAGTCTTGATGGCAGCCATTGTAGTTGTTGTGTAGTAGAATACGAGAAACGTTCGCAAAGAGATGTGGATTTGTTGTGTGAAGCTTTAGACATCTTCCTCCATATTTATACTCTATCTAACGAAATGTAATCGCGAAATATGAAACCGGTTGGTGCTAGTTTTTGTACAAACAGGAAAAAAGGCAATCTCAAAATTGCAAATGAGGAAAATTTTGTTTTTAACCCTAGACGACTCGGGTTATCATTTTCTTCTGCGATATGGGCTTTTATTTGTTGATTGTTTTTAATCAGTTCAGGTCAGGGTTCAGTTCTTATCTATTACATGTCAGCATGGACCATTCTGATACTATTGCAGGTAGATTTTTTTTCTAAGAAAAATTAGTTTACTTACCAAATTAATGCATTGTGTCTTCAGTGTCATCAATATTGTGCAATTACGCAACGCAAGCGTTCATTCATTCACTAAAAACGAAAAATATGTATCGCAAGCAATCGAAAATTACCACTGAGGTCTGCGAATGTCGACCTCAGGACGAGCTGCTTCCCACACTGACAACTGTATCTACGTTACTTGCTTCCGCATCACCAGTCCTGAGACTTTTCATTTTTTGGTTGCTGAGACCAAAAATACAATTAACGTAGTATACAGGAAAGTTTTATAAAAATGAGGCAGTTATTTCAGTAAATTATGGTCTTACGACTTCCATATGAACGTAGTCACGGGCAGAAGTTAGTCAACGAATAAAAACCCGTATTGCAGAAAATATGATAACCCAAGTCGTCTAGGGTTCAAAACAAAATTTTCCTCATTCGAGATTTTAGTCATGTTTGTACAGTACAAAAACTAGTACGGATCGGTTTCATATTTCGCGATTAAATCTTGTTAGATCGAGTATAAATATGGAGGAAGATGTCTAAAACTTCACACAACAAATCCACATCTCTTTGCGAACGTTTCTCGTATTCTACTACACAACAACTACAATGGCTGCCATCAAGACCACCTTCATTCTTCTGCTGGTTGCTTTCGCAATGGTGATGGTCACCGTCGAGGCTGTCCGTGTCGGACCCTGCGACCAGGTCTGCAGCCGCATCGATGCTGAGAAGGACGAGTGCTGCAGAGCTCATGGCTACTCCGGCTACAGCAGCTGTAGATATGGCCAAATGCAGTGTTACTGACGGAACCTCGCAAGTGCAACGGTACCTTAGTGGAGCTTGTGTGAATCCCTTCGATGTCCATCATTCGAAGAACATTCAGAGGCAATCCAGACCTACCTTTTATGGTAAAACTTCAAAGTGATCACTGATTATTGTAAAGCTCCACTTCATTGGAATCCAGCATGTGATTTGGGTTATGTATTAAAAAAATTCGTTTAAATTTTGCTGTCTTTTTTATCATTTTTACGTTTATATTATTATCTATACCAGTTTGTATGAATTTGTTCAGCGCAAATCCTTGAGATGTTGCTGATCACACATAATACTTTAGGCAAACCTCGCCAAATAACACGAAAATAACAATCTTGTCGTGTTATGTCTGCTGCTGAGGGTTGCTGCCTCGCAGACTGTGATGTGCCACATATTTTTGATGTCTACACTGATAAGAAGTGACATTAAGTCCAGCCGTATCTTGGAGAGGGACAGCCAAACAGAAACGTCAGGAATCCCTCCAAGATATCGGTCAAACTATCTTGAGCTACGTGCATGTGAAAATGTGTTTTTGTATAACTAGATATATAAAATATATTTTTATTTTTCGGTTTATAGATCCTTCACCATTAAATTCCGAACTTATATTTGTCTACCTGTATTAACTTGAGAGCCCTGACACCCATAACACAAGTTCAATCTTAGCTTGGGTGTCAGATTTTTATAACTCTGTAGAAACCTACAATTTATAAGACAGTAATGGTTGATAGATTAAGTGGTAAATGTAAATTGTTAAACTGGAAATAAAGATTATTATTATTATAAAAAAGTTATACAAGGGTGTCCACCTCTGGATAACTTTTTTGTGCACGATGTAAGGTTTAACTGTACCTACGATAAAACTACATAGCACTATGCTATTTCTACATTGCACTTTTAACACAATTCTTTAGTTTTCCGCAATAAATGTGACATACTCTTTCTCCGAGTTCCACGTTACATAGTTTTCTCCATCCAAATTGAATATAAATAAAATTAACCCAGCCGTCTACCCGTGAAGACGTGCCAAACGGACTGACAAACACACATTTATAATAGTCGCATGATGTTGAGACGTCTTGAACTCCGTCAGAGACGAATCTATTGTAATAAGACACTGTTTAACTTCGAGGAAACTTCGTCTGTGTCTTGTATAGTTGGTGCAGGGCTGGGGCGTTTGCAGGGAGTTATTGTCGTGTTTGTAGATTAATTAACGATGTAAGAAAATAGAATTGCATTATTATTATTTTATTACAGTCCTCCTCACCGTATCCGGCAACAGCGACACAAACTAAATTTCCTTCCTTTCGTGCGCTCTCTGATGACTAGCAAAACCAAAGGCATCGGACTACTGAAAAATTGTAATTGAATCAAATCTGACGTATCTACACGCTGGACTTTTAATTATTCTAGGCTAGCTTTTACCCGCGGCTTCGCCGGCGTGGAGGTCAGATATTATTCGATTTATTCCGGTCGGATCCCCTGACCTGATCCCCTCCTGGTTAGGGATGTACTACCGGGATGATGAGTATTTGCGCTAAAAATAAACTCACTTCACTCACTCTTCTTCCCGTGAGGGTAGACAGAAACTACAGAACTTCACCTGCTACGATCCTTACATACAAGTTTCATCGAAATCTATTTAACTGTTAAGGTGTAAAAAGGTAACAGACAGCAAAACTACTGAACGGATTTGGATGAAATTTGGCACACAGATAGTTTATAACCAGGATTAACACATAGGATAATTTTTATCCCGACATTCCCACGGGATCGAAACTTATGCATGAAATCATCCCGGTATACCTTTAACGAGCTATGTAGTCAACTATTTTAGTACAGTGGTGGTCCAGTGGTAACGACCTCGGCTTACGAGTTGTAGGTCGTAGGTTCGAACCCAGTCAGGCGCTTCACTTTGTCTAAATTTTTCATCACTACTGCTCTTAAAACGGTGAAGTAAAACAGCGTGAGGAAATCGGCATGTCCTAGAACCAACAATGCGGATACAGGTGACATCTACCAACCCGCACTGCGCCCGCGTGGTGGATTACGGCCCACTCCCTCTCACTGAGAGCCGGCCTGTGCCCTAACAGCAGGAATATTATAAGCTGATTATTATGATAGTTCGTAACACGAACACAGAATACCATAAAGCTTAAGCCTCTTCTGTCATCTTTGGTTATGGTAAAAATACCAATGGTTAGGTTTCTCTTAATGAGAAATCCCGTGGTTAGAACCTACTGTTATATAATTTTAGTAATAGCTGTTTCTTAGAAATTATTTGTAAGAAAGCATCAGTCAGCGAAAGAAGAAAGTATCAGTATTGTGCAATTAGGTAGGATACAGGAACGCAGGCGTACCAGTTCCTTGCACAGAAACGAATGGTGAAACAGGAGTTGTTGCTTAGGATCCTCAACGTTAGGCATTATTTGGCATGAAGTTAGTGAAAACGGGCATTAGTGCTTCACACAGACACGAAAATGAAAAGAAAGACGAAAATTTTAAAACTAAATCTTTTAATACATAACCTTAATCACATGCTGAATTCTAAAGAAGTGGAACTTTACAATAATCACTGATCACTTTTATGTTTTACAATAAAAGGTAGGTCTGGATTGCCCCTGAATCTTCTTCGAATGATGGTCATCAAAGGGATTCGCACAAGCTCCACTAAGGTACCGTTGCACTTGCGAGGTTCCGTCAGTAACAATTCATTTGGCCATATCTACAGCTGCTGTAGCCGGAGTAGCCATGAGCTCTGCAGCACTCGTCCTTCTCAGCATCGATGCGGCTGCAGACCTGGTCGCAGGGTCCGACACGGACCGCCTCGACGGTGACCATCACCATTGCGAAAGCAACCAGCAGAAGAATGAAGGTGGTCTTGATGGCAGCCATTGTAGTTGTTGTGTAGTAGAATACTAGAAACGTTCGCAAAGAGATTTAGATTTGTTGTGTGAACCTTTAGACATTTCCCTCCATATTTATACTCGATCGAACAAGATTTAATCGCAAAATATGAAACCGGTTCGGGCTAGTTTTTGTACTGTAAGTACAAACAGGAGAAGACAAACTCATAATATCGAATGAGGAAAATTTCAATTTAACCCTAGACGTCTCGGGTTATCATGCTTTGCAATACGTTTGCAATACGGGTTTTTATTCATTGACTAACTGCTGCCCGTGACTACGTTCGCATGGAAGTCGTAAGGCACCAGAATTTACTAAAATAACAGCCTCATTTTTATAAAATTTTCCTGTATACTACGTTAATTGTATTTTTGGTCTCAACCAAAAAATGTAGTCTCAGAACTGGTGACGCGAGAGCAAAGTGACGTAGGGAAGTAAGTTGTCCGTGTGGGAAGCAGCTCGTCCTGAGGTCGACATTCGCACACCTCAGTAGTAATTTCCCATTGCTTGAGATATTTTCCTTATTAGTGAATTAATGAACGCCTGCATTCCTGAATATCCTACCTAATTGCACAATATCCTACCTAATTGCACAACACTGATACTTTCTTCTTTCACTGACTGATATTATCTTACAAATAATTCCTGACATACAGCTATAACTTTTGACGACACGGTTGGCGCAGTGTTCAATGCGATTGACTGATGCGCTGCGTGTCGCGGGTCCGATTCCCGCACGGAACAAATATTTGTATGACCTACAAGTAGTTGTTCCGGGTCTAGCTGTTTGTGTATGTGAGTTTAAATGTTTGTAATTGTACCCACAATACAGGAGAAATTCCTAGTGTGGGGCAACGTTTTTAAAAATATATACACACGGGATTTCTCATTACGAGACACCTAACCATTGGTATTTTTATTATAACCAAAGATGACAGAAGAGGCCTAAGCTTTTTTTTTTTTTTAATATAATAATATCCTTGGACATTTCACACAGCGCCATCTAGTCCCAAGCTAAGCAACCTAATGCTTGTATTATGGTAATAAGATGGCTGATAAACTACTTATATACATATTTTTTTTGTAAATACATACATATTATAGATAGAAAAACACCCAGACTCAGAACAAATACATGTAGGACTTACAAATATTTGTTCTGTGCGGGAATCGAACCCGCGACACGCAGCGCAGCAGTCCGATCGCTCAGCCACTGCGCTAACCGTGTTGTCGAACTTATAAATAAAGCTTTATGCTCTCCTGTGTTCAGCTTATAATGTTCCTACTGCTGGCACACAGGCTGCCTCTCAGTGAGGGAAGTAGGCCATAATCCACCACGCGGGCCCAGTGCGGGTTGGTAGATGTCACATGTGTTCGTATTTTTGGTTCTAGGACATGCCGATTTCCTCACGCTGTTTTCCTTTAACGTTTTAAGAGCAGTGATGATGAAAATTTTTGACAAAGTAAAGGGCCTGACTGAGTTCGAACCTACGTCCTACAACTCGTAAGCCGAGTCCGTTACTACTGGGTCACTGCTTCACTAAAATAGTTATTATGTCGTGATTATGTTGTCATAGCTCCCTCAAGGCTTAGCCGGATGATAATCATTTAAAAGGTTAAATCTGGAATTATCTCCATCTCCATATTCGTTCTCTATTCAGCCCAGTGAAGTAATGGAACAATTCAAGTGTGGTCATACACTGGTATAGGGTTCCCTCTATCTGGCAGAATCTTGATGCTCCGAAATTTATTTGGCATAACACACTTGGCATAATCTTCTTTAAACGAATATTTTTAAGGCATAAACATGATTTAATATAATTATTGTTTGGCCGAATGTTTATATGTCCGAATTTACAAAGGCATAGTTTTAAGATAGCAGAATTTTATTTGGCATAATTTCGTTTAGCATAACGTTCACTTCGCATACTTATGAAAATGGCAGAATTTCGTTTGGAATAATTTTATTAGGCATGTTGACATTTCTATACAATAGCATTTTTAACTTAAATTAAAACATTGTCGTGAAAAGTCAATAATATGTTGTGCTACAAATGTTAGGGGCTGTCTCCACGAGCGAGAGAATCGCGACGAGTCCGCCCTTATATCGTCGGATAATCTCCACGAACGAGCGATAATTCCGCCGCGTATCGTCGCGAGTCGTTACGGAATCGCGGCGATTCCGCGGCGACTCGTAACGGTATCGCCGCGTTTCCTTGACGTCACAACGAGAGGCAATGCTGAAATGACGCTGCGTTTGAAAGCGCGCCCGCCGCGCGCTCGTCGCGAGAGCGCCCCGAGCGCGCGGCGGTCGCGTTGCTAGTCGCGGCGGGCTAGCAACGATGTAATGACGTTTTGCGTGCTCGTTGCCACTCGTCGCATCGCGGCGATAATATCGCCGTGTGGAGACGGTTCCATAGAGAGTGTATAGAAAAACGTGGCACGGCGATAATATCGCCGCGATTCTCTCACTCGTGGAGACAGCGCCTTAGTGACAGAAACGAATCGCTGCAAAACCGACTCCATGTAGTCTTGTCTGCCCTACCCCTAGAGTGTAATTTAAGCCCGCGTAGGCGCGGAGGGGCGAGGCGGCCCGCGAGCTGAGGAGCAGGTGGTATTAATGCTGGTGAGCCTTGAAACCATCTGCGACGATAAGCTCGCGTGGGACCGCCGGAGCCCCGCAGCGCCGGAGCCATGACAGAAACCATGCCTGCTGCATGTTGCATGCTTGCATGCTTGCTTGTATGCTGCATGCTGCATGCTTGCTGCATGCATGTTGTATGCTTGCTTGCATGTTTGCATGCTCGCTTGCATGCTGCATGCTTGCTTGCATGCTACATGCTTGCTGCATGCATGGTGTACTTATGTTTGTTTGTATGCTTGCTTGCATGCTGCATGCTGGCTGCATGCATGGTGTATGCTTGTTTGCATGCTCGCTTGCATGCTGCATGCTTGCTTGCATGCTGCATGATTGCTGCATGCATGGTGTATGCTTGTTTGCATGCTGCATGCATGGTGAATGAATGAATGAATTTTCTGTAATGATTATGGATATGAAATGTATGCCAAAAGATGATTCTATCTCTAAAATTTCTGAGATATGCCTTTTAATGACTATCGATATGAAATGTATGCCAAAAGACGATTCTGACTGTGAACTTTCTGCGATATGATGGTTCTACTTTTTAATTATTATGGATATGAAATTTATGCCTAAAGATGATTCTGACTTACAAAATTATGAATTTTGAATGTATGATAAATGACTGTCTGCCAAACGATTTTCTGCGAAATGAAGTTTATGCTATCCGCTGTTATGCAAAACAATATTATGACATAAAAAGTTCTGCTATAAAGGGTAGACCCACTGGTATATTATGTTCTATCTTATCTCAGTTTCATTTTATACTTTTTTTTTTGCGAATTTCAGGCTTTTCTAGTAGTGAAACCGCATTTTGTCTGATTGTGTTTTCTGGTCCTTAAACGGGACAGATTGGCATCATATATATTTTTTTTTTGAGAAATTTGAAATTGTTTTTTTTTTTTTTTCATTTTCTTACCGACCGGACGTTTTTTTTTTTATCTGTAAATGCAGACAATCAAAAGGTTTCAACAAGGTCTCTTAAGACTGTTTTCGTGTAGCGACATCGATTAAGGTACCTGTCTTTATTGCCTCATCTCAAAAATCAACCCTTAGCTCCATAAAGTTAATTTTATTGCGCATGCTGTGGTCTCCTGTAATTGAAGGAGTACACATACCAAATACTTTATCGTCCATTAATTATATTAAGTATGTAAGGTTTACTGTATATCTTTTGTTGGAGATCCTAAAATAAATAAAGATGTGATAATCATTTAAAAGGTTAAATCTGTAACTATCATACATACATACACATACATTCGTTTCCTATACAGCCCAGTGAAGTAATGGAACAATTTGACTGTTGTCATCCTGTGTTATGGTACGCCGCACTATGTAGGTACCAGTTTGTTGAAACTCAGATGTGTCTTCTCGACATCCGGGTGTCACTAACGGGATGCAGCAGAATACCAGCGTCAGGTATTGTACCTGGCACATGCTGAGCTGGACTCCCATTTGGTGCAACCATGAGACACACACCGCCCAGAGTGATCGACCCTTATATTTACTTGTACTATGTGTCTATGGGTCAATATAGCATTTTAATCTTTGTTTTTTTTTTCGTTTCACCTTTTTTTGATGTTTTTTCTTTTAATTGCTTGTATTGTGTCTTTTGTTGCACTGAATAAACGTGTTATCTATCTATCTATCTATCTGTTACATATTATGTTCTCTCCGATCTCAGTCTCATTCCTACAAAGTGTATGGGTATTTTGCTATTTCTGACTTTTCTAGTACTGAAACCTAAAATGGTCTAGTAGAGTTTTTTGATCCTAATAAGAAACAGGATCGATTGGCATCAAAAAAGTTTTTGTGAAAATTGCCCTGCAAATCTGTGAATAAAGATCAAAATGTTTCTAAAAATTAAGGACAGTATTTTTAGACCTTTTCCGTTTTTCATGTATTTACAGATACTGTATGTGCTTAAACGATAAGTAAAATAATTCGCACAATACCATAAAAAAAATAATAAACTCTTTTTTAATTAATGTAGTTTTCCTTAACTCTAGAACCTTATGAAACACAAATATCCACCTGTAAAGTATCAGATCTGTCCATGCTTACCTGTTATTGCAACAGATATCCCGATAGTGTTAAAGAACTGAACCCTCACCTCTAAACTGATTAAAATATAATCAACAAGTAAAACACATATCGCAGAAAATTGTGATAACCCGAATCGTCTAGGGTTCAAAACAAGATTTTCCTCATTCGAGATATAAGGTGGTCTTCTGTTTGTAACGTACAAAAACTAGTACGGATCGGTTTCATATTTCGCGATTAAATCTTGTTAGATCGAGTATAAATATGGAGGAAGATGTCTAAAACTTCACACAACAAATCCACAACTCTTTGCGAACGTTTCTCGTATTATACTACACAACAACTACAATGGCTGCCATCAAGACCACCTTCATTCTTCTGCTGGTTGCTTTCGCAATGGTGATGGTCACCGTCGAGGCTGTCCGTGTCGGACCCTGCGACCAGGTCTGCAGCCGCATCGATGCTGAGAAGGACGAGTGCTGCAGAGCTCATGGCTACTCCGGCTACAGCAGCTGTAGATATGGCCAAATGCAGTGTTACTGACGGAACCTCGCAAGTGCAACGGTACCTTAGTGGAGCTTGTGTGAATCCCTTTGATGACCATCATTCGAAGAAGATTCAGAGGCAATCCAGACCTACCTTTTATTGTAAAACATAAAAGTGATCAGTGATTATTGTAAAGCTCCACTTCTTTAGAGTTCAGCATATGATTTGGGTTATGTATTAAAAGATTTAGTTTTAAAATTTTCGTTTTTCTTTTCATTTTCGTGTCTGTGTGAAGCACTAATGCTCGCTTTCACTAACTTCATGCCAAGTAACGCCTAACGTTGACAATTCTATGCAACCACTCCTGTTTCACCATTCGTTTCTGTGCAAGGAACTCGTACGCCTGCGTTCCTGTATCCTACATAATTGCACCACACTGATACTTTCTTCTTTCGCTGACTGATGCTTTCTTACAAATGATTTCTGAGAAAGAGCTGTTACTAAAATTGTATTATTATATACACCTAACAGCAGGCAGAAGAAGGCAGGCAGACAGGCAGGCTAGGCACCTAACTACCATTACCACCATCTGCCTAGCCTTTTCCCAACTATGTTGGGGTCGGCTTCCATATATACACCTAACCATTGGTATTTTATTATAACCAAAGATGACAGAAGAGGCCTAAGCTGTAGGCTCTTCTGTGTACGTTTTACGAACTATCATAATAATCAGCTTATAATGTTCCTACTGCTGGCACACAGGCTGCCTCTCAGTGAGGGGAGTAGGCCGTAATCCACCCCGCGGGCCCAGTGCGGGTTGGTACATGTCACCTGTGTTCGCATTTTTGGTTCTAGGATATGCCAGTTTCCTCACGCTGTTTTCCTTCACAGTTTTAAGAGCCGTAGTGATAAAAAATTTAGAGAAAGTAAAGTTCCTGACTGGGTTCGAACCTACGACCTACAACTCGTAAGCCGAGGTCGTTCCACTCGGCCACCACTGCTCTTACTAGGCCACCGCTTAGCATAGCATAGCTCCTTAAATGTATAGCGGGATGATAATCATTTAAAACAGGGGTTCTCAACCTTTTCTTGGTCAGGGACCACTATGTAGGTATAATAAAAATAAACTGTAATAATCCAACTGAAACTTTCATTAAAAACTTAATAGGAATTACATACGGCGGCCCGACGTACCGCCCCCTCCACCCGTGCTCTTCTCACTCACTGCACGGCGACCAACGGCTCACCGCCTGCTAAATTTAAAATCGTTCGCGGACCACATTTTGGCTTCTGCGGACCACTGGTGGTCCACGGACCACTGGTTGGGAACCACTGATTTAAAAGGTTAAATCTTCTTTTTTTTATTTCAACAAAAGAGTACACCGATGGGAAACACATTCTGCCAAACTGCAGGACAGTTGGTCGACAGCCATCTGTAACTGTCTGATATGCGTTCTCTATTCTGCCCAGTGAAGTAATGGAACAATTCAACTGTAAGTTGTCATACACAGGTATAATAAGTTCTATCTCAGTTTCTAGATGGCTAAGGGCTAGGTTTCTAGGGGCTTAGCCTTCTAACCTAACCTATCCGAGTCTGATTGCTCTGAATCGGGGTGTAAACCATAATGATGGTATCAATATTTATATTTTAAACATTAGACCTAATGAGTTTCGATTAAATAAACGTTATATCCAATAACGTTATACGAAATAAGTTTTAGAGTAGGTATATAAATGTGGGATAAGCTCAATTTTCCATGAATGAAACTGCTGATTTCCTTTTAATTCTTGTATTTATTTTTCCTTCTGTTTTTTATCGAATGTCTTTACAGTCTTTTCTTTCTAAACCTAGTTCCCCCTTCTGCTTCTTCTACATTTTAAACAGTTATCCACTATCTCTTTCACTCCTTGACTATTCCGTACATTCATCTCTGTTACTCGGTTATGCTTCACATCTGTCATTCATCGTCACGTCACAATTCACTAACCTGTCATCATGACGTTCCGTTCCTACATAAATATTACCTACATGTAAAGAAATTATATCAACAGTTGGTATATGTCACGTTTATTTCTTGTGAACGTTATTATTATTTATTATAAGCCTGTGTTGTCCCACGACAGGGCAAAGGCCTCCCTTCCCTCTTTCTACTTTTCCCGATCTGATTGTGGGCCAATCCTTTGAGAAGGAGTCCAGCTCAGCCCGCCATCTCTTTCTGGGCCTGCCGCGCGGTCGTTTCCTACCATTTGGGATACTGAGTGGTGGCTTTTGCATATTGCTGCTCCGACATGTGACAGATATGGCCAGCGCAGTTCCACTTTAGCCCAACAGCTGTGCAGCCTGCGTCCACTATTTGTATTTCGGTCCGTGAGTTTGACACCTAATGTACTTCGTTCCATAGCCCGTTGGCAGACTCCAAGTGCGGACTTTTGGCGCTTTGTAATAGACTGTGTTTGCGCTCCGTAGGTGAGGATGGGAAGAATGCACATGTTATTGAGCTTTCGTTTTAGTGAAAGCAGAAGAGTTCCTTTCATGAGATGTTTCTTCCCGTTTTCTGTGCTTCGAGCGACTTCTCGGTCCTGTCTCGACTGGAAGGATACTATTTGGCCGAAGTAAATATACTCATGGACATTATTCAACCTGCATACCCCCAATTCCTACGTTGAGTTCGGTGCTGTTCGCCATCAGCTTTGTTTTCGACATGTTCATCGTAAGTCCGACTTGAAGATTAACGTGGCTCAGTTGTTCGAACATTTGACCTAGCTCAGCTGCTGAGGAAGAAAAGAGGACAATGTCGTCGGCGAAACGTAGATTGGTCAATCTCCTTTCCCCGACGACAATACCCTTGTCCTGCTAGTTCGGATTTAATTTCTGGAAAATCTCCTCTAGCGCATCTGAAATGAAAATATAACAAACTAGCTTCTGTCCGCGGCTTCGCCCGCGTGGTTGTCGGAAATTATCCCACGGGAACGTGCTAACAGGATAAAATTGTTGTGCTTCCCCAGAATGCCATTTATCTCGCGGGCCCTTTGTGGCTAATTACAATAGAAAACCAACTGTGTCTCATTAGTGGTGATTAAGAGGGTACCTATATGATATCTTTACTTAAGTACCTACCTAATTAAAAAAATAAATAAATTCATTAACAGAAAATAAAATACTTACCTACCTAAATAAACCTATTTCTGATGATAACTCAATAAATAAGCAAAATCCCTAAAAACTAATATCTATACGAATGACTAATCCTACCTAACAGACAACAGTACACTATCAAATATACTACCTATACTTTAAAATTAAAATCTATACCTACCTACGACTTATAAAATTAAACCTAAATAACTCTAAAAACTAAAAGGAATAAAAAGGTCGCACAGATACGCGGGTGACGTAACCTACGACAAACTTATTATTTGCGGTTGGTACAGGGCCCGTATTCCCGTAATTTAAAACGTTCAAAATCTAGTCGCAGTGTCATCTCGGCGACAAACAAATGTCAAAAACTTGTCAAAATGTATGGAAATTAGAAGTATTTTTGACAGATTGAGACTGAGATCAGACTGTGAATGTTCTTAAAATTACGAGAATTACCCCACAGTAATCGGGTCTAGGGATCGAACCGCAAAATTAAGTTTGTTTTTTATTGTATATACTTTTACGGGATAAAAAGTACCCAGTGTGGTGCCCAGGATATTAAAGAATAATTATACCAAGTTTCATCGTAATCGAACTCGTTTCATCGAATCGTTCAATCGAACCCATAAATCGTTTAATTAATATGAGCCACGTTTAACTACTATGTCTCCTACTGTTCAGCCGCCGATTTATGGGCTGTCAAAAAGATTGCCATCAACCCATTAAGAACTATGTCGCTGCCAACTAAGGTGTTTGCCAATTTCTTGCCTACACATCAAATTCTTGTTGAGGGCTTGTGGCTAAGTAATAACAACCGCACGGGTTGATCGATGACAACCAGTCTTACCAAGGGGTTTCCTATTACCCAGTAACTTGGCTGTAGAGGTCAGACAGGCAGTCGCTCCATGTAAAATACTGGTACTCAGCTGCATCTGGTTAGACTGGAAGCCGACCCCAATAAAGGCTAGGCAGTTGATGACATCAAATCCTTGTTGAAAGTACTTCAGACCATCTTATACTCTTATCAGAAAATCCGTTATGATTACGTCAATCAGGCGCAAAGCGAAGCTGTCAACGTTGGATAGCCATGACGAAAGGCCACGGGGAACATTACTTTTTGTCATGCGAGGGACTAACAATCCCCAGGCGTCATTTTAGTGTCGATGTATTAGGGTGCGCACCTAATGGATGTAACGTTGATTTTTAAAGAAGAATAGTTTTGTTTTTTGAGACAAGATGAGTTTGATAAAGTGTTTAAATTTGATAATGTGTTTAAACTGGCTACTTTTAACTTGTACAGAATTTCTAGATTTTTTTTATATATAAAATTCTGGGATTTTTTGTATTTTCGTTACATCCTTGCAATGAACAGGCACACATGATATATCGAGTCTACAAATATAATAATAATAATATCCCTGGACATTTCACACAGCGCCATCTAGTCCCAAGCTAAGCAACCTAATGCTTGTGTTATGGTAACAAGATGGCTGATAAACTACTTATATACATTTTTTTTTTGTAAATTCATACATATTGTAGATAGAAAAACTCGGAACAAATACATGTAGGTCATACAAATATTTGTTCCGTGCGGGAATCGAACCCGCGACACGCAGCGCAGCAGTCAATCGCTTAACCACTGCGCCTACCGTGTAAATATGGAGTTTGGAGTTGTGGAAAACTAAGGCTGCTTTTCCACCAGAGATGACGTGTTATGCAGCTTATGCTGCGAGGATGTGAAAGTTAAGCTACGAAACTATGCGACCGTTTCCACTAATCCTAAGCTGTGTAACGGAGCGAGTAAGATGTGCTATGAAGATGCAGCACCGCGAGGTAGCTGTGCGAGGAAGATGCGCAGCTCGAGCTATGGGATGCATTGATAGTAGGGAAGGCACGTAGAGTACTCTGCTCTGCACATAGCTACACCACTCGCGCATCCATAGCTCCCATCCATAGCACGCATCCTTTCCATATAAAAACATAGCTTAGTTGAACCCGTTTCCACCAGTGCTATGCTATGTGGGCCAATGAATATGATTGGTCGATATCAAACGCATCCATAGCAGCGTAGCATAGCAAATCTCTGGTGGAAAGCAACCTTACATCACTTATTGTTGGACTGTGTTCGATATGAGTCTCATAGAAATTATCTGTTTGGGGTCCTAAGGTTGAACGAACCATTCCAAAAAATGATGTCTCAACTAAACTCAAAGTCTCAAACTCAAATCATTTATTTCAATTAAACCATATACAGGCACTTTTGAATTGTCAAAATTAAATAATAATTTTTTTTTAATAATAAATCAAAATTGAATTGTCAAAACTAAATGAGGATGTTCAGGTTAATGGCCCAAATGTAATCCGTAACAGTGTGGTACGATAGGACTGTGATGCGCTTTGCGGTCATCTATGCAGCCTATAATGTTCCCACCGCTGGGACACAGGCCTCTTCTCGGTGAGAGGGAGTGGGCCGTAACCCACCACGCGGGCCCAGTGCGGGTTGGTAAATGGGTCAAGACCACATTTTTGACTACGCTTTATAAAATATACATGTCCTTTTTTTTTTTTTTTGGATGGATGACTCCTCCCGCTCTGGGTGGAGCAGAAGGGAGTGTCAGACTTTTACTGACTAAAACCCACCCGTGTTCCTTCCTTAGCCCTTTATGCAGGCTTCGGCCCTATGGGGCCCCGTCGCTTTTGCTGACATCTCTTGAGGCGCGCGTGGAACACGTACACGCCGTCCGGCACGCGGGCTTAGTCCTGATCAGACGGAGAGCTACCCATTACTCCCGACCTAGAGGTGTCTCTCGACTCCTCTAGGTCTCGCGTTGAATATAGGTTTTGTTTTAAAAAAATCAAAATGTACAATGTAATATACATGTCCTGCTAAACTACTTAAGAATATTATGGTCGCTGTTTTTTTTTTAACGTAACCTATCATTTATAATTTAATATCAATAAAGCCTCATAAACACTAGTAATCGTTTTAATAGATAATAGCACAATGAACATCGTTATTATAATTTATACAAGGTAATATTACATACATCCCAAAATTCTTTCCGTTGTAATACTCCTGTTGTGCGACACCATTATTTTGAAACCTACAAACCTATGATAGAAGTTTCTTGACTATTTAGTATGGCAAGATTGGCTTCAAGTATTGGCCATGTATTCCGGATAAGCCACCATGTTGTTTTACTATAATTTTAGCATTTTGTTTGTATCGTCAGCATCGTTCCGTTGTGATTTCCGTTGTGCAATTGCGTCAAAAATTTGGTCCTGACCCAAATGTCACATGTTTTCAAAATTTTGGTTCTAGGACATGTTGGTTTCCTCACACTGTTTTCCTTCCGTTTTGAGAGCATAGTGGAGATAAAATAATTTACACAAAGTAAAGCGCCTGCCGGGGTTTGAACCAACGACCTACATCTCGTAAGTCATTGCGATCAGAAAAGTTTCTAATTGCATAAAGAATATTAAAAAAAATACTGCGTCAGTAGTGATACCTTTTTATTTAAATCAGTTACCTAATCGGAAAGCTTACCTACCTAAGATTTAACCGCTAAGCTTCATTGTTGCCTTCTAATTACGGAAAATAAACCTACAACAAAATTGCTTTCTATTTAAATTCACGAACACGCAGAAAAACACAATTTATGAATGAAACCTGTGCTGACGCATCTGGCTTTAATTGAACACCACTTGAACCTTTGCCCTTAAGAAATCTGGAGCATGAAATTGCTTCCCTATTTTTAAATTCGTGGTAGTCTGTGCGCGGTTTTATTTTTAACCGCCATTAATATTACGTGGGACAGTGATGCTGAATTTTTTTTTTATGCGACTAATTACAGTCAAGTTGTTTTTATTGGGTTATTAGTACATTTTTTCAGGTCGGATTTTTTTTTTTTTACAATCATCGCTTGCTCGGCTCCCGTTCGACTGGCCACAGTTCTAACCTAACCTTAACCAATTGGCCAGGGTGCCTGGCTTAGTTACTACGACCGATTCGGCATTAGAAGCCACACGAAACGCTTATTGTGACTGCAGATAAGCTATTCTGCATGACGTCTAAACGTGGGTAGTTCTGTTAAATATAACGCAATGACAATATAACAGCTGAACGTTGTTTAGCTGTATTACAAAACGGAGTTGTTTTGTAAAACAGCTAGCGGTTATGTAAAACAGCTGATTTGACCATCTATCTGCGACATTACATTGGCTATCATAAAATGTTACTATCACGTTCATTCATACAAGAATACTACTGTCTATCCCACGATTAATAAGACCATCCTACACGCGATAGTAATTTTTTACAAGCACTAATTACTAAATGGGAACTTGGTAACGTGCCGGAAAAAAACTTAATTACACGAAAAGAAAACTCGACTAGCTAACAATAACGTCTTACGAGTAGCTACCACAATGAAAAGTTGCCAAGTGCGAATCAGACTCGTACACGAAAGATTCCGTACCACTGAACAACATTTGGAGAGCAGTGGTGGCCCAGTGGTAACAGCCGTGACTTACGAGTTGTAGGTCGTAGGTTCGAACCCAGACAGGCGCTTTACTTGGTGTAAATTATTTCATCACCACTGTTCTCAAAACGGTTAAGGAAAACATCGTGAGGAAACCGGCAAGTCCTAGAACAAAAAATCAAAGATTTGGGACATCTACCAACCCGCACTGGACCCGTGTGGTTATAGCCCACTCCCTCTCGAAGAAAGGGGGCCTGTGTCCCAGCAGTGGGAACATTATAGACTGATTATGACTGCCTATGATGATAGAATATCGAACACTACATTTTTTTTATTTTTTGTAATAACAGCTACAGAAGTACAGACGCCAGCACGTCAAGCTACCCGAAACTGTCAAATATTCCCAATCAACCTAGAACCAAGAAGCACCTGCCATCTAATCTCTTTACCGCCCTTGGTTGACTGGTAGAGAATGCCTAAGGCATTAAGTCCGCCTTTGTACCTTTTTGTGCGAGAAGTTTAAATAAATAAATAACCTTAATACTTTAGCGACTCTATTAAATAAATTTGACAGATTGTAGTAGCTTGATGTGCGGGCGTCTGTACATACTCTGTGAAAATTTTAAGTGTGTACCTATTACGGTTCAAAAGATACAGCCCTGTGACAAACGGATGGACAATGGAGCCTTAGTAATAGGGTTCCGTTGGCACTCTTTGGGTACAGAACTGTAACAATACCTACCTTTCTTAATTGCTGTTTTTGCGCACAAACGTTAACTTTTCGATACATTACGTTTTCTTTGATAACATTTAAAAGTAACGACAACAGAAATACTCCTTTGTAAAACCTTTTCATTGTCACACTTTGTTTTGTTTTTTCTGTTAATTTTCCTTTTGAATTATCCAAGTGTTCACTGTTTGTTATATAAAACACTTTTGTTTTCGCGTTTAAAAATCAAGCTTCCGTTTACTTCTGTTTTAAGCCACTGGTGAATAATGTCTTGCTTACATGTGGTGATGGCACCAGTTGTTGCCGTATTTTTTTTTTTTTTTTTTTTTTAAATGTAGCTATAGTTATAGTTGTGGCTGCGCCGCATAGTAAGAACAACGCGTAAATACAGCAGTGCGAATCATTCCGTCTATCTATTCACACCTCTGTAGCTTCCTACTAAACATTGGCGACGAGTACCCACATTAGTGAAATATGTTTGGTGTTAATTCAATTTTGGGATCTATATCCAATTTCGATCATCTTACCCAAGACTGGAAGCTTTACAACGGGCGACTTCAGCAATGGTTCATCGCCAACAGCATCGGCGAGGATAATGACAAAGCTGGAGTAAAGAGGAAGGCGATATTGTTGAGTGCACTCACGGAGAACACGTTTCAACTCGCGTGTAATCTCGCCTTGCCTGACGACTTAGATACAATAACTATAGCTACATACATAACATATACTGTGTCACTTCTGGGTAAAGGCTTTCCCCTAGTGCTTCCAGGAACACTTTCCCGCGCCACCTCGAACCATCTCTCGCAGTACGCGTCATGACACCTCTTTCTGGGCTGGCCTTGGCTCGGCGCACCCATTTTGTGGAGACTTTTGCCCAGCGGTCATCGTGCATGCGGGTGATATGACCCGACCAATCCCATTTAAGCCTGGCCCATTTTCCTATAATGTTTTTTTATGTGATAAAAGTTAAGTTTAAGTTATTATTTTAGTTATAAGTCTTTAATAACGGAAGCTAATTTCTGAGGAATGACCCTTAATAATAATAATATCCCTGGACATTTCACACAGCGCCATCTAGTCCCAAGCTAAGCAACCTAATGCTTGTGTTATGGTGACCCTTACTTTGCACACTGCTCGTGATTTCACACACCATTTGTAACCGCCACCCTAATTGCGTAACACACGATCAATCGGACACTGTATCATTTTGAAGCAAATTGCTAATCCATTGCTTCATAAGTTCGAAAAATGTGTCTGCCCAACCCGTAAATAACGCAATGAATGTGGTTGAACTGTCAAAATGAAACCGATTCCAATTGATCGTGTGTTACGCAATTAGGGTGCTGGTTGCCGACTCACTTTGGGCAATTCTACCAACATTGCGGATCGGTGAACTTTTGAAACACGAGATAATAAAAATGACTTCAATAATATATATTTACAGAATGGTATGCCTTCCACAACAAGCTACCCCACCTCTAGACACGAAATATATTTAACGTTAAAACTCGTGCGGTCGCAGCACGAGTACCTACAGTCAACCGCAGTTTAATTTTAACACTTGAACTACGAAAACCGACCTTACTGTATTGACATGAAGGCGCTGCGGATCTCATATCGTCAGTAAGACGTGAGGTTAACTGTACTTCCCTTTGTGTTCTTTGTACTGTGGTTTTGTTACAACATTTATTTGTTTTAAGGTACGAGTTTTGGTTTCGCGGTTATCGTTAGTTCGGTTCGCTTTTATTTTTCAAAAGCTTTGGAAGAGTGAACGATGTTATGAAATGTTTTTTTTTTAAATTCGAATAAGAGGTTTGAGTTAATTTTATGAAAAAAAATAGTTCATACCCGATTTGGCCTAAGGAACTTTAATATATTAAACATTAAATTTCCACCAGATTTCGACCATTTTATGAGTCGAAGTTGTAATGAATAAAATTGTATCATATGAATTAGAGTAATTCAAGAATGAGTGCTAATAATTTGTAGTGCTACCGTTGACTCGCGAAAATATTGACACAGAAATAATCGAAAACAGAATCTCTTCCTTTAATAAAGTCGGTCACACACGTGTCGGTACGTTTTTAAAGTAAATACCTTGGGGCTGACATGACCTATTAATAGTTGCAAGTCCCTAATAAATAAAGAAAAAAAAATAAGTAAATACCAAAAAAAGTACTATTAGTCAACCTGCCTATGTACGTTTTCCCAACTATGTTGGGGTCGGCTTCCAGTCTAACCGGATGCAGCTGAATACCAGTATCTTACATGGAGCGACTGCCTATCTGACCTCCACAACCCAGTGTCTGGGTAAGACTGGTTGTTAGACTTTCGGACTTCTGATGCCAAAGATCTACGAATGACACCCGATTGGAGGTCCATTCATCATTATATCTTTAGATACCGAGACCCATCCGTGCCTCGAAAAGCACGTTAAGCCGCTGGTTTTATTGTATAGCATTATGTACTATGAGACGTGATATCAATAAAAATAAAAAAATCGGTCAAGTGCGAGTCGGACTTCGAGGGCGCCTTACAAAACGGTTTTTGGATTTTTTCCTTTATTTGTGCTCCATGACATTGCTTCTTGCTAAATTTCATGATTCTATACTCCATTTATAATAGCATTAGAAAAAAGAGGCTCGTAGAAGCAGGAATGCAAAACATTTTATTTCAAAGTTATGATAAAACAATTTTAAGGGGAATGCGCTGCGGTAGCTGGCGAAATTCAAATTTCCGATAGCTGTGCGCTCACTTGAGCCTGCACGCAGCGTTAGATGGCAGACTCGAAAACTTTTGCAGGTGTCGACAATACTGCCAGCGGTCTGTAGCCACTGGACATCCGGACCTGACTTACCCTTGGGAACCGGAATCACTCGCGTGATTTTCCACCTAGGCGGAAACGTTGCTTGTTTTAAACAAGTAATACAGAAATGATGCAGGGGTTCAGCCAGCACCTTGCCACAGTCTCGGAAGAGAAAAGCTGGAATGCCATCGGGGCCAGATGAGCGCTTTGGCTTGAGCTTTACTGGCGCTTCCCTTACGTCTTGAAGACTGAGGGTCTCAATGTGCACTCGCGCACTGTTCGCTTCCGTCTCCTCCCACGCCGCCCGCGCCTCCAGCCGCGGCCGCTCTTTATTATACACCGACTCAAAAAAGGACGCAAATTGTCGAGCACACACCTCATCCGAAAGATTTTGACCATTCTTTATGATAATTTGCCTGTTTATCCTACTTCGTTTGGACCTAATTATACTGCCAGAATGATTTTGGATCTTATGAAAAATTATTTTTTATTTAACACTTGTGGTTTTTGTGTGCAATTTCTATAGATTAAAACAGGCTCTGCACTTTGAAAATTCATAATAATAGCTATCCAGCTTAGATTTGTTTAAAGTTTTATGAAATCTAAAAAATCTATCTAGTAAATCCAAAATGAAAAATAATCCTACGTAGGTATAGTTACTATCATCTGCCTAGCCATTTTCCAACTATGTTAGGGTCGGCTTCTAGTCTAACCGGATGCAGCTAAATACCAGTATTTTACATTGAGCGACTGCCTATCTAACCTACACAACTCAGTTACTGGGTAATACGATACCCCTTGGTAAGACTGGTTGTCAAACTTTCGGGCTACTGACGACCCGTATCGACTGTCAAAGATCCACGAATGACAGCCGGGGTCAACAGCTTAACGTGCCTTCCGAGGCACGGAGGGGTCTTGGTATGTGAAGATGGTCACCCATCCACGGACCAACCGCGACAAGCGTAGCTTAACCTGATCGATATACATTATTATGGTCTTAAGATTAGTCAATGGTATCATCATATTCTACCAAATGTGGCGTGCAAATATAAGGTACAAACACTTATTACATTACAGGACAGCGATTATTAGGTTAGTACCTACCTAAGATATTAACATTATTGACTGGATAATTACACATCAAAATTATAATTTGATGGATATCAGTTAAAAATAGAATTATTTTCATTCCGAAATTATGAAGCGAAATTAATATCAATTAGTTAACATTACTATTCTAAAAAAATTCTATATAAACTATATAGTTGGTTTTTCCGTCGGGTGCCAGAATATAAAGCCCGGAAGCGTTGCTAACCCTTGAGAAAGCAACATAAAGTTGGCCATGAGAAAAACAGCCGGTTCTCAAATCAACACCACCAACTTTCAGTGTCTGTCTTCACTCGCGAGACAATGCATGACGATCACGATCAGCCGTAAGCCGCGCATCACGTTCTTCACTGGTTTCTAGATACCTATAGGTGGATGTGCGGTTACGCTGGGAACTCAAGCGTGATTCGCTTTCCGTGAATGTTTCCGACTCGCGAGACAATGCATGACGACCACGATCAGCCGTAAGTCGTGCATCACGTTCTTCACTGGTCTCCAGAGATCTAAAAGTCAACGTGCGAATGCGCTGAGAACTCAAGCGTGATGTTTTTTTGTGAACGTTTCTGATTCGAGAGACAATGCATGGCGATCACGATCAGCGGCCAGTCGCACTTCACGTTCGTCACTGGTCTCTAAAGACCTAGAAGTCGACGTGAGAATACGCTAAGAACTCAAGCGTGATTCTCTTTCCGTTAACGTTTCCGACTCGCGAGACAATGCATGACGATCACGTTCAGCGGTCAGTCGCGCATCACGATCCTCACTGGTCTCTAGAGACCTAGATGTAGATGCGTAAATACGCTGAGAACGCAGGCGTGATTCTCTTTGTGTGTAAGTGTCAGAAACGCGAGACGATGCATGACGCTCACGATCAGCGCTAAGTCGTGCTTCACGATCCGAAGAAGTTTCCGCCGGGCGAGATACAGCCTTATGTTGTCGAACAGCATCAAGTCTTGCCTGGCGTTCTTCATTCGATTCTTGGGATCTAATGATCTTCAATCTTTTAGCTCCTTTCGAGCATTGCGAAAGATTTGACCTCTTTCGTGGCATGGTTATGGTTATTAATGTACTTTAATAACTTTGCAATCAAGATCTAAGTGATTGCTCCCCTGCGTTACCGGGTAGACCGTGTCTTATGTTAATATATGAGTATAAAGTGATTTCCACATCAAATGTTCCTGATCCTTGATTTTTATTATCTCGGCGGAAAATGCTCATCAGACCAAACAAATTTTGTTAAAATGTCATGTCTGTATATGCCATAGTTTAGCTGTGCTCTCCGAGTTCCACATCAGATGTTTCAATCTTCGAATTTTATTCTCCCAGCAGAAAATACTCATCAGACTGAACAACTTTTGCAAAGATGTCATTCCTATAATATATGTTATGGTTTAGCTGTGCTCTTAGAGTTCCACATCAGATGTTCCGATCTTCGAGTTTTATTCTCGCAGCAGAAAATGCTCATCAGACTGAATAACTTTTGCTAAGATGTCAAACCTATATATATTATAGTTTAGCTGTGCTCTAAGATTTCCACATCAGGTGTTCCTGATCTTCAATTTTATTCTCTCAGCAGAAAATGCTTATCAGACACAACATTTTTTTCTAAGGCGCCATTTATGTAACTCTTATAGTTTAGCTGGTCTGTTGCGGTTCTGCATCAGGTGTTCCAGTTTCCAAAATAAATTATAGCCTATATGTTGCCCAGGTTTAATAGCTAGATAATAAAAAAAGTTTCATTCAAATCCAAACAGTAGTTCCGGAGATTAGCGTGTACAAACAGACAAACAGATAAACAGACAAACAGACAGACTTTTTTTATTAGATTCAAGTTCTATTACTGTTTCTTAACCCCCCTCAATTATTATTTTTAAAATATATTCAATGTACAGACACAACTTTTTTACATTCTTATTATAAGTATAGATATAGAAGAAGATATCAAAGTATAAGGCGAAGATGGTCGTCTTTTTTTTTTTGAGGATGGGAAATCATCAAATGAGCCCCCGTCCCGCTCTGGGTGGAGCGGAAGGGAGTGTCAGACTCTTACTGACTAAAACCCACCCGTGTTTCTTCCTTAGTCCTTTATGTTCCAGGGCAGCGGTAACCCTTTCGGACAATCCCGCTACCCTGGCAAGCTTCGGTCCTATCGGGCGCCGTCATTCGTGCTGACATCTCTGTCATATACCGCTTGTCACATGAATCTCAAGATATAGACTATTTGGTATACGAAAATTCTATATTATCACCACTTACCACATCCACGCACTTTCAGACATCGCAAAACAAACAGTGGTAGATCGCGCAGTCAATTAGCTGTCCACCTTTCACAACACTGTCTACCCTATTCCTTCCAACTTAAAGTTCATAATCCTGTGCCAAGGTATTGCGGCAAAGCGGTTTGTCAGCTTCTTATTAGACATTCCGTTTCGGGTCTTTGAGAGTTTCGGTAGGATCGTCGCAGGCCTAGTATCCGTTACGAGACGAACAGGCCATCAATAAATTCGTGAACGGATAGTAATTTGTAAGGAGCTTCTGGCAATACATTGCACGGTTAAGTTGGATATATAGTATAGTATTCAAGAACAAATAAATAACAATAGTTACAAAAAACAAATGAAGGGGCATTTGGTAACAAGGGTATTGCTTATATATAATTCGACATATACCTTATAAGACGAGATCGAAGAACTCCTATCGTAGTAAAAAAAATTATCAAAATCTAGTCGCAATCTCATCTCAGCGACAGTCAATGTCAAAAATGTAGGCAAATTAGAGTATTTATTGACAGATTGAGACTGAGATTAGACTGTGAACGTTCTTAAAATTACGAGAAATGCCACTAAGATCGTTTGGCCTATATGCTACAAATTAGCACCCCATAGTCTTTAGAATATCCGCCAATGCGTAATGCTTAGGCTACTTTGGGTTGCCTAGCAACAACTAATTTATAAAGATATTAACAGACACGAAACGGGCATTAGTGCTTCACAAAAACATGAAAATAACAAAAAAGAAAACGTTACTTTTTTAAACTAAATCTTTTAATCAAATAACCCAAACCACAGACTTAATTTTGAAGAAGTGGAACTTTACAATACAAACAGATAATATGGATGTTTTACAATAAAAGGTAGGTCTTGATTACCTCTGAATGTTCTTCGAAAGATGGACATCGAAGGGTTTCACACAAGCTCCACTAAGGTACCGTTGCACTAGCGAGGTTCCGTCAGTTACACTGCATTTGTCCGCCAGCACAGCTGCTGTAGCCGGAGTGGCCATGAGATCTGCAGCACTCGTCCTTCTCAGCATCGATGCGGCTGCAGACCTGGTCGCAGGGTCCAACACGGACAGCCTCGACGGTGACGGACACCATTGCGAAGGCAACCAGCAGAAGAATGAAGGTGGTCTTGATGGCAGCCATTGTAGTTGTTTTGTAGTAGAATACGAGAAACGTTCGCAAATAGATGTGGATTTGTTGTGTGAAGCTTTAGACATTTCCGTCCATATTTATACCCTAAATCTAACAAGATTCAATTGCAAAACATTAAACAGGTTCGGGCAAGTTTTTGTCTAAACAGGATGCACATGCAACGTGCTTAAAATTTTAAATGAGGAAAATTTTGTCATTAACCCTTCTTAGCGTATCAATGGCAAAATGTTAAAAGAGCCTAAAATTCAGCTGGGCTGACTCCGCTCACTAACAAAAAACTAGAGGACTATATATCTCATATTACTATCTCTATTATGACTCATCATATTTTTCTGCGATACGGATTTTTCTTCGTTGAGTTTATTTAGAGGTCAGGGTTCTGTTCTTTGTCAGCATGGACAAATCTCATACTATTACAGCTAGATATTGAGGAAACCAGCATGTCCTGGAACCAAAAATTCAAAGACATGTGACATCTACCAACCCGCACTGGGACCGCGTGGTGGATTACAGCCCACTCCCTCTCGAAGAGAGGAAGCCTGTGTCCCATCAGTGGGAACATTAAGGGCTTATTATGTATGTATGATTATGTATTGTTTTTCTTAGGATACTAGAGTTAAGAAAAACTACATTACGTTAAAAACATTTTTTTTTTAATGTAGGTAAAGCTTTAAATTTTACGTTAAGGTATTGTGTTCATTTCTTAAGTTATCCGGCTAAGCACTTTCAGAATCTGTAAATACAAGAAATCAATGGAAAAGACTTACTACTTCTATTATTTTGTTAACGGAAAGATAAAATGTAAAACGCCATCTATCGAGGCTGAGATTAACAAAAATAACTTCAATATTATGACCCTTTGACACTTGCAATTTTTTTTATGCATGTATAGTTATTTTAAAGAAAGAATAAACAACCTTTCTTTCTGTAAATGTTAGTTGTAAACGCTGAACAAGTAGATAGGTCGTACCGACCAACAGTAGCCGTATAGGGTTGAATCAATAGTAAAATTTTCCTTGTTATTGGACCTTCACCTTATTTCGTGATCAAGTATCTATTATTTTTACTTATTGCAGAAAAATATGTTTACAAAATCATTTGAACTTATAAGATATAGATAGATAAGTTGTCAAGATAATATTAATCGAAGGCGGGTGTGAGTTTTTCTTATTTTGTCTGGCCGCATTGCTTTGGGTCTTGTTTTTTTTACATTATTCTCTCATATAAAAGCAGTATTATAATAGAACATTATAATAGGGAAGTGGTAGCCAAGTGGAACGGCCGTAACTTACGAGTCCAACCCAGACAGGCGCTTTACTTTGTGTAAATTATTTCATCACCACTGCTTTCAAAACGGTGAAGGAAAACATCATTAGGAAACCGACATGACCTAGAACCAAAAATTCGAAGACATCTGCCAACTCGCACTGGGCCCGCTTGGTGGATTACGGCCTACTCCCTCTCACCGAGAGGAGGCCTGTGTCCCAGCAGTGGGAACATTATAGGCTGTTCGAGTTTTTGGTTCTAAGACATGTCGGTTTCCTCACGATGTTTGCCTTCACCGTTTTGAGAGCAGTGGTGATGAAATAAGTTACACCAAGTAAAGCGCCTGTCTGGGTTCGAGCCTACGACCAGCAACTCGTAAGTCGCGGCCGTTACCACTGAGCCAGCACTGCTCTCATAGTATATTATAATATGGTGTTTATTAAAATAGGAGGGGTTTTTATCAGTTGTTTTCACAAAAGTCGATTAACGCTTTAGTTTTTTTAATTAATTCATAAGCTAATTATTTAATTAAAATCAAAACAGAAGTAAAATAAAATTAATATTAACTAGCTCAGGTTTGTCTTAATATCATCGAACCAGCCAAGCCGTACATGTTGACCATGATGTAAGGTTGGTGGAGTTAGGGGCTTGGCTCTACATCAGATCTGATAACTTTTAAACAGTGAAATCGTCATGTGAGTCTTGGCAACCTATGTTTTTTGAAGTGATAAATGATTTTATTTTTGTAAGTAGGTTTGTACAAACACTTTTACACGTCAATCATATTTTAAAACTAGATGAGGTCGGCGTTTCCTATCTGACTACTCTGAGAAAAAAGGCCGAAACAAACTCAGACGTCACAGTCTCTTTTAAAGTCCAGACATAATCTTGGTCAGATCATATGAAGACCATGTAGGTCAATGTCTGAGATGGTCTTTTGAGGAAAGAACCACACAGATTGAGAGGACCTGTCCAGTCAGTGCACGCATTTGTCAGAAATCGTGCAGCTCAACTCAAAACTTAAGGAGCTCAACGATCCGACGAACAATACCAAAGAAAGGACATTTGGGTAGGCTACATTAATTACTCAAACTGCCAGACCATGACAAAAACTAAGAGAACAGAGAGAAAAATAATATAAATACAATGACCCACATATATTCTTCACATTCACAATAATTAAAATAATAATTATAATACTTTACAAAGTAAGCAAATGTCATAGTATATATAAAATTCATTAATGTCAGTGTATATAAAAAAACAACAACAAAACAGAGAAAAACAAAATAAAAACATTCAATAAGTAAAAAAAAAAGTGAAAACTTCTTTAGCGGCGTTGTGCACTTTTTTTGTGATTTGTGTGATGGGTAAAAAATGTTAAACTCGCGTCAAGGACACGTGACCTGATTGAAAATTTGTAAGACGGAGCTCGCATCAGGACACGTGACCTGATCGAAAATTCGTAAGACGGAGGGAGAGTAGACCGCATTACAAAATATCAAAAATGCCCAACGTTAAAATTCATTTTTTCACTTTGGCTGGCACTCCTGGAGTGCAACCCGTTGATTTTTTTTTCTTCCCTTCTTTTTTTCAGTCACCCTGTACCAAAAAATCTGGCAGATTTTTGTGGAGGTTAGATAAGCAGTCGCTCCATGTAAAATTCTGGTTTTGAGCTGCCCCCTGTTAGACTGGAAGCCGAGACCAACCCAACATAGTTGATGATGATGAAAAAGCTAGGCAGTGAAAGCGCAGGAGCTATCGGTATCGTCGGAGACAAAGGCGGAGTCGGAAGTGTGTGTGTATGCGCGTGTGTTATCTGCTGACGCTACTCGTTGGCGTCGTCGATAAGAAACATAAGTAGATGCGTAAGGATATAGACAAAAATCCTACTATTATTATAAATGTGAAAGTTTGTATGCATGGATGTTTGTTACTCTTTCACGCAAAAACTACTGAATGGATTTGGATGAAATTTGGCACACAGATGGTTTTTAAACACAGGATTAATATAAAGAATACTTTTTATCTCGATATTTTCACAAGATCGAAACTTCTGCGGGTAAAACCGCAGGGCGCAGCTAGTAATACTGTAAACAAATTAACAGACGTTTTTTCACCCTTTTGTACAAATTAATCAAATTATTATGTATCGTTTAGTCTTGCACGATGGGGGGTAGGATTAACCTACCGAACGTCGCAATCTTTAGACTAGCTATTACACCTTACCTTTTAGGTGATTTAGGTATACGGTATACCTATCGTGTTACAACGGTTAGCATGTTCAATGACAAACTACTATTCAAACTCGAAAACAAAACTTGTAAATATGAACGTTTCATAACACAGAATAAGGAAAACCTTGCCATGATTTACAAAGATCTCAGTTAGCATATTATCCAATAACTGCTGCACTAAAAAATATGAATATTTCTTTAACTAATGATAAGGATAATGATTTTGTATTCGATTCTCTACGAGTATGCGATTACGATATATGTCACTAGACTTATCCAAATTTATTTTAGGTCGATTCAACATGATTGATTATAAATATTATGTTGTTTCATTTCATGTTATCTGTTAAGTAAAATAACCAATCAAAGAGCGTTTCATGAGGTAGGAATAGGGTTTTCAGAATACTGGGGGCTAGAGTCACAATTCTCTACTTAGTCGTTACCTACTCAATCATTTATTGCATTCTACAATGTATACTTAGGTGGTAACATAAAATTTCATGAGATCTTTATGGACCCTGTCGGGCACAATAAAATAGTAGGAAGCTATAAAAACTTAACAGTAGTAGTGTAGTGTGTGTGGGGGTGTGTGTGTGTGTGCAGTAGTGTGTGTGTGTGTAGTAGTGTGTAGTTTTTCCTAATAACGCACGTTAACGTGCGTTACGTAACGTATAATGTGGTTCCTGTCCTGAGACCTAAGACATGAAGAGAGTGATTGGTGAGACTGTTTTAGAGGTGTCGTGGTTAAGCCAGAGTCTAAATAAATTGTGGTACATACCTGAAGACGGATATAGAATATTTTTTACCTCGGATAAATAAAAACTTTACACGGGCAGCGTTACCACGCAGAACGAACTCGAATTTCTAAATTCACACCACAAATTCTCTAAAAATATTTTCAGAGATCGACTTTTAATTACAAACGCCATCCCATAAATTCGGAATTCTTCCCATACCGTTGAAAACTCTATTTAGCGAAGACACAGCTAACACCCACTCCGCTCCCCAACTACGAATACAGCGTGTTCACAAATGAATTTGATAAAATAACATCACAAATGAGATCGGTTGCCGTTGTACGAAAATCAATTTTGTCGACAATAAGGTATCGACTGGGTAGCCTCACTGAGAGTGTGGGTGTAGATGAAAATGTTAATAAAATATTCGATATTTTCAGTGATGGTGTGGTCTGAAATTTTATTTGTATTTTTATTAACAGTGCTGGGAATGAAGGTCGTAAATTGGGCGCTTTATCTTAAAATGAACATAAAGGTATGCTACGATATTATTTTTCTCTGAGAGTGGACAACAGTTATTAATCGCATAAGTAGGTCCTTTAAAGATGTGTAATAATAACATACGTTCTGTAAGTACTTATGCGCAGGACATTCCTGTTTTTTGACAGCTGGTTGTAAGTATGTATTTGGAATCTGATAGACATTCTATTTGCACAATTTTTTGTGTGCAAATAATGGCAATTTACAAAAAAAAAAATCATATATTATTATTGAAATCTTTCCATTGCTCTCTCTTCTCAAATTACCTTGCCAATAACAAGCCAATTCTAAGTGTTTTTCATAGAGAAATCTGATTTCTTATTTAAAATTTCATAAAATCTTATCCCTCGTCGAGTTAAGTTCAATTATCGGGAAGTGCTCCTCGGTGCCTGCTGACAAAATGGATGATTCCTTGAATTTTAACTAGCTCTGACTCAAATTAATTATAGGACAAAAGATTTGTGGTGTACAAACGAATTAGGTTATGGTGATATTTTTTAAGTATTTATGTTTGCCGATCGTTGTTCTTGTGAGATAATGGCGTACACACACAGGTTCATCATAATTATAATAATGTCTGTCGACATAACCATCCCGCATGATGAGAACCTCGTGAAAGCCGAGAAAGATAAAAGAAATCAACTATCTTGAATTTGGTCACGAGGTTGTCGACATGTGGAATGTGGACTGATGATAATTGTGCCGATAGTCGTGACAGCCAATGGGTTAACCCGTTGAATGCCGTAAATTACAGACACAATTAAAAAGCCATTGTGTCTGACATGGATTTACATATATATGAAGGGTTAAACCCCGGCTCTCCATACAAAAAACGTGTTTTCTTAGGCGTTTTTTGCCGCAATTGGTCGCTTTTTTGTAACTTCGAGTGACAGCTATGTGAACATAACCCAGCATTGCATATATGTAAGATGTCACGCCCTTTATTCCTGGAGGTTTTTACTTAGGTATTAAGTTTTATTTACATTTTCAAGCATAGTTTTTATTGGATTTGATGAGCAAGTATAGTTTTTATTGTATTTGTTAGTATATTGGCGTGGCCAGCTAACTTAGGGAAAGTAATTTAATTTAATGTTCTGTGTCTCGTTATGTTAATTACTTTACATACCTATTATTGCATATTATAGAATCAAGTTTTGGTGCTGCTGGGGACTTAGTTGCGTCACTTCTTCTTCCCAGCGAAAGCGCTAGGAAAAGGTGAAAGACGGGCGTTTTGAGGGACTGTCTTTCGAAAAGTGCTGATCCTCCGCCAAATTTGAATAAATGACTTTTTATTATGATTTTGATGTCATACAAAAACGAACAAAAATATTGATTACAATCTTCGAAATATATTAATGAGAATTCTAAAAAAAACTGGTTTGTTGTGGCAACAAAACCTGCTGTAGTTTTATTATTTTTCCTGTTAGATTAATTCGTAAAAAAAAACCTGCCGCTGTTAACGTCACACTGCGGATGTTGATCCCGTCATCGTCATCAGCTTTAGTTAGCCTTGAAGTTATTTAACACCTGTTAAGATTAATCACCTATTTTTTGGTTGTATTATATGCTGGTCCTGCTCCACAGGCACTTGGGCTCACTAGTTGATCACAATTTCAATATTTGGAATAGATGCTACCCCCTTTTTTTTGTTGTGTTTATAACATTACTAATTTAATGTTTATTTTATTCAATCAAGATTTAATTCTTACTATTTAATACTTCAATAATAAATACCTCTTCCTGATTGGTAGTAATATTTTTTTGTCATCTCTTAAATATATTGCAAACCATAGATTTGTATAATTTAGAAGCATTTTTTTAAACTTTGTAAATGTAAGAACCATGGATCCGTTTTTATGATATTTTGATGCTGACTTGAAAGAGCATGGCAGTTGAGAATATGTCATGCTCACTTAAATTTCTCACTGGTGGTGGCGCGTGTGTTGTGGATCATTCGGTGCCCTACAAAAGGGTTGAGCTGGGTGGTGCTAATCCACGCGTCATGTTCCTAAACGGGCGCTGTCAGTTGAGACTGGTCATCTCTTAACTGCCAGGGCTTATTTTAAATTGTTTCCTTTTTACATTTTTCTCACATATAGAAGCAATACAAATAATGTACCCAGGATTTTGAAATAATATCTTGATTTAAAAGAGTGTCCTTGGAATTTCTTGCCCGTTCTTCTCCATAGAGATCTACGTTTTGGAATGGGCTACTAGCTTCAACTTTTTGACTAATTGACCGACTATTTAATTTTGACAATTCAAAAGTGCCTGTAAATGGTTTAATTGAAATAAATGATTTTGAGATTTTGAGTTCAAATAATATGTAATTTCAATTAACGTTGCTTATGGCCTATCGGATGAAAAGCATGTGACTTTAAGAGTGTTAAATAGAGTAGAAATAAGAATGTTAGCAGTCTGACGCAGTTAGTGACAACTGCCACCAAACTGCATCAAGCATGTTATATTTTTGGAATCTTCTCTTTAAGGCATTTATTTTGATACCCAGCATGCGCATGGTGGACCTGGTCCGCTGAATGGATGGAATGGGAATGTTTACAGGCTAGAGCCTAGCCGAAGAAAAAATAGGAGCCGGATTTTACTCTTGAATTAAGCATAGGTATGTACGATCGGGAAAAAAAGTTCCGTTCGTCAACAGTGTGAACGAATAAAACTTTTTTTCCCGATCGTCAAATGTTGACGACAAGGTTTTACTTATCGGGAATATTCGAGAGAAAAAGGGCATTATTGCTTCACAAAGACACGAAAAATATGAAATCACAAACATTTTAAAATATTTTAATCAAATAAACCAAATCACATGCTGAATTCGAAAGAGGTGGAACTTTACAATAATCACTGATCACTTTGATGTTTTTTCTTGATTACCTCTGAATGTTCTTCGAATGATGGACATCGAAGGGTTTCACACTAGCTCCACTAAGGTACCGTCGCACTTGCGAAGTCCCGTCAGTAACACTGCATTTGGCCATATCTACAGCTGCTGTAGCCGGAGTGGCCATGAGCTCTGCAGCACTCGTTCTTCTCAGCATCGATGCGGCTGCAGACCTGGTCGCAGGGTCCGACACGGACAGCCTCGACGGTGACCATCACCATTGCGCAGGCAACCAGCAGAAGAATGAAGGTGGTCTTGATGGCAGCCATTGTAGTTGTTGTGTAGTGGAATACGAGAAACGTTCGCAAAGAGATGTGGATTTGTTGTGTGAAGCTTTAGACACTTTCTTCCATATTTATACTCTATTCAATCGCGAACTATGAAACCGGTTTGGGTTAGTTTTTTTACAAACAGGATAAGACAATCGTAAAATTTCGAAAGAGGAAAACCCGGCCTCGAGTTTATCATATTTCTCTACGATACGGGTCTTTTATTTATTTCAATTAGTTTAGCGATCTGGGGCAGTGGCGTGCATTTCATAATGACAGAAAGAAAAAGGCGCCGATTCCCTTGTTCACAAACTAAACCAAATTTAAGTTCAGTGCATCTTTTTCTTTCAATTTCACTAAGAAAAGGACAGAAGATAAATATTAGTTTAGTCCTGTCAAATTAGTCAGCGCCTGACGTAAATTGACATATTTTTAGTAGCTGTGTTTTTAATCACGTCTAAACTGTCTATGGAGTATCTTAATTCGAGGAGGACTAAACTAATATTTATCTTCTGTCCTTTTCCAACTCAGATAAATATTTATAATTTTGTTCTGACATCTAATATTATTGTATCAATAAACATAAACATAAAAAACCGGCCAAGTGCGTGGCAGACCACGCACAATGAAGGGTTCCGTAGTTGGAATGAATTTATCTCAAGAACAAATTTAACATTGTAGTTGAAAATCATGTTTTTCCTTACTTTGCAACTACAAATGTAAGTTGGTCTACTATTACTCGTAAACTTGTAAAGCCATGTGTAGTTTTCCTTTTAACTTCGTTATATAATACTTACTACGTTAAGGAGATTGGCAAGTTGGGTGCCTTATCAAATTTAAACGTTTCAAATTCTAGTTATATGCCAATTATAGGTCTTATATCCGTAGTTATTTTCCAAGCTAAAATGTTTTATTAGTAGTTGGGAGCGATTTGTTGCTTTGGTATGTCAGCGACATATAAGTTAAAAAGCACTGGTTCGAGGATCGAGCTTTGGAGAACACCATGTGATAACTTTTTTTCTGTTCCTGTGGCGGACAGAAGGACATGGCGAAACTATAAGAGTTGTTAACTACGGAACCCTAAAAACAAGTGACCGTGAAAACTCGTTGTACACCGGATTTGTAATGAATACAAAGTAAAGGTAAAGACCATCGTAAATTCAATACAAAACAATATGATTCATATTATTGGCTCACAGGTTGCATACAGAGCAATCGGTTGTTCTGCTTTCCTTGTCTACTATTTACAAACAATAAAAGAGACAATACAAAGTAAAAAAATACTTTCTTTCGGAAGTCAGTGTCGTTGGGTTCGCATTTTCGTTGTTTGCCACCGACTTCCGAAATTAAAGTTTTTTTCACTTTGTAGTTTTTTTTTTTTGAAGTCGATGGTTTTTTTTTTTTTGTACAGTAAGGTCGGTTTTCGTAGTCCAAGTGTTAAAATTAAACTGCGGTTGACTGTAGGTACGCGTGCTGTGACCGCACCAGTTTTAACGTTACATATATTTCGTGTCTAGAGGTGGAGTAGCTTGTTGTAAAAGCCATACCATTTTCCAAGATCCATTTTTTGCCACCACCACACGTAAGGAAGACCATATTGACCAGCCGGTCGATTCTGTAAAAATCTCACCGTGAAAACTGAAGTGAAGTGAGCTTGATGTGAGTTGTCAGTAGTATCAATCCCTAGCATTATTTGGAATGACAGCTCACTCCACGCTCACTTCATCTAAGTTTTCACGGTGAGATGGTTACCTACAGAATCGCACTGCTGAAGTCTAAATTCTAGATCTCAAAGATGCTGGTATTGATTATTCCAAAGAATGTTTGCTATTTTGTTTTATTAAACGTGATGTAACTAATAGTGTTGATACCAAAGATCATTATTTCTTTAAGGTACATGTCACATGTCAGCTCACCTGCCTTTTTTTTCTTTTCTTGCGTTTTTTAAAACGAAAGTTTGAATGTTAAACGTGGCAACAAATGTGTTTCAGATAAACAAACCTTTTACAATGAACACTTTGATAATTCAAAAGGAAAATTAACAGAAAAACAAAGTGCGACAGTGAATCAGTTTTTACAAAGGAGTACCTATTTCCTGTTCTCGTTACTTTTATATGGTATTAAAGAAAACGTAATGTATCGAAACATTAACGTTTGTGCGCAAAAACGGCAATTAAGAAAGGTATTGTTAGGGCTCCGTACTCAAAGGGTGCCAACGGGACTATTACTAAGACTCCATTGTCGGCCCGTCCGTCTATCACAGGGCTGTATCTTTTGAACCGTAATAGGTAAACACCTGAAATTATCACAAAGTGTGACCAACTATGGCCGCTATAACAACAAATAATAAAAATACAAAAGGGTCCCCATACAAGAAACGTGTTTTTTACTAAAGTATTAAAAAACAAAAACAAAAAAATTTAATGTACGTGTAATGTGGTACGGAGCCCTTCGTGTGCGAGTCCGGTTCGCACTTGGTCGCTTTTTATTGTGGTAGCTACTCGTAAGATGTTACTGTTAGCTAGTCGAGTTTTCTTTTCGTGTAATTAAGTTTTTTTCCGGCACGTTGCCAAGGTCCGGTTTTAGTAATTAGTGCTTGTTAATTAATTATATCGCATGTAGAATTATCTTATTCATCGAGACATAGGCAGTAGTATTCTTGTATGAATTATAATAATAATAATATATTTATTCAAAAAATTATAAGGCATAAAAATTAGTAGAGTTTTGCTTAAATTTAAATTATATTTCTAAGACTTACGTGCCTGAACTAGGTAATCATGTGTTTCAGGCGAAAAGAGCTAAAATAGTCTTTAAAAATTAATAAATATGTGTTTCATCTACTATAACACCAAGGTATTTTGTTGTATTTGCCATTTTAATGTTAGGACAAACACATTGGTTATTTGTGGCAATTGTGCAATAATGAGCATAAATATAATGTCGAGGTAGTGCCAGTTGATGTTTGCTTGCGCATCGAAAACTTAATGACGTGATAGTGCTAGTGATAGTAGATAGGATTTTGTAAAAATGTCTTGATTTAAAAGAGTGTCCGTGGAGTTTCTTGCCCGTTCTTCTCCATAGAGATCTACGCTTTGGAATGGGCAACTAGCTTCAACTTTCTGACTAACTGACCGACTATTTAATTTTGACAATTCAAAAGTGCCTGTAAATGGTTTAATTGAAATAAATGATTTGAGTTTGAGTTTGAGTGCCTATAGTATTTTAATCTCACGAAACGCGGCGCGAAAGCGGTTACACACACAATCACAGCTAGTTAGTACATTTGGTAACCACAAGTAAAGCGCGCGTCGCTTCGTGAAATAAAAATAATATAACACTATTTTTATAATCGCTAGTACAGTATCAAACAAAATATTGAAGTTACTATGTACGTATTTACACTGAAATATTTTCTTTGACATCAAAATAAACCCAAATAAAAATATTAAATTCAAACATGTCTACTAACACATTAAAAAAAATGTCCGACCTCATAAATATACTAATAACCCGAAACAAACCACGCGACTGTAATTAGTCACATAAAAAATATTCAGCATCACTGTCCCACGCAATATTATTAATGGCGGTTAAAAATAAACTCGCGCACAGACTACCACGAATTTAAAAATAGGGAAGCAATTTCATACTCAGATTTTCTTAAGGGCAAAGGTTTAAGTGGTGTTTAATTAAAGCCAGATTGCGTCAGCACCGGTTTCAGTCATAATTTGCGTTTTTTTTGCGTCTTCGTGACTTTAAAGAGAAAGCAATTTTGTTGTTTTTTTATTTATTTATTTATTCAGGGACAATAAACAGCTACAATATGTGTTGGTACAGAGGAAAGATAATAATAATAATAATATCCCTGGACATTTCACACAGCGCCTTCTAGTCCCAAGCTAAGCAACCTAATGCTTGTGTGTGTAGATTACATCATGCAAAATAGAGATTTCAAATAATTTGATTGCTTGGCAACTGAGAAATAATTAACACTAATAATAAATAAATAAATAATAAAATCTAGATTAGCTTACATTCCTAATAACATTATTGGTTAATAATCATTTCCATAACATTAGATTTAAATTTGGATTTTGAGCATACAAAAATATCAATATCAACAAAATTACAATCATAAGATTCAACCTTTCGACGGATAGGGCAGCGCAAACCAGAATTAGTTCGACAGGTATTGACAGAACAGTCTCCGGGATGGTGCACCCTGGGGTACGGGCAACGATTTCCCATATGTGCCTAAGGGGTCTCGTTGCCCATATGACAATATCCTGTCGGAGGTTCACACGACACGCTCCAACGTGTGTTTTTCTGCGCTCGCAGAGAAGCACAGCAGCGGAGTAAGAGCGGGCTCGGTATGCACAAACTCTGCCGCCGGGCAGGCAGGAAGAAAGTCTTCTTCTGCCACCGATAGTCTCATAGCCCCGAGGATTGTCAAGGTCATGTCTCTGACTTTTGACGGGGGTCGAGGGTCTTGGCTTAACCGTCCGCCGCGAGGTAGAAAATCGCTTCGCGGTCGCTTGGAGGTTTGGGGTGATTTTTTATAGAGGTATAAAAAATCACCCCAAACCTCCAAGCGAAGGCGCACCGTGAGGAGGTGGTAGCTTGGCTAATGGGTAGCTACATAAATTAGTCGCTAGTGAGAACCACTGAATTTTTTGAGCAAGTAAAACATGTTTCGTACTCGTGGGAACAAATATGGATAAAAATAATAAATCAAAAACAAATCGCGTAGAGGAGGGAGTGATGCGGGGTCAGAATCCGACGTCGCATCTGGCGTGATGGGCTCATTTAAGAGTCCGGGGCGCGTAGTGGAGGGGGCTGCTGGGAAGAATCTCAGGTTCTTCCACAAGCGTCCCAAACCTTGAGATGGACAAGGGTCCTCCTCGGATGGCGGATCAAGCTCGGCCCGCAGGAAAATCAGTCGGCGGAGCGGCGCTCATGAAGGAGGTATGGGCAGAGGGCTCGCCGCCGCAAAGGAGCCAGCCAAGCTGGCCCAGCGAGCTGAGAGGCCTGACAAGGAGGGGCAGCACTCGGGAGTCGCCAGCGCGGCCCTCTCAGAGTCATCAGGCGGTGAGCCGGTCGCCGTTGGTGGCTCCAATTCGGAGCGGGCGGCCAGGTTCGAGGAGGTCGTTGTTGCAGCGATCAAGGGTGTGGCCTTGAAGGAGATTCAGTCCTCCAAAGACAAAGCCATATCTGCAGCCACGGCTTCCATCATAGCGGCAGCGAAGGCCATCCACTTCGGGCCCCCGACGGACGGAATGTCCAAAATGCGGGTGGAGGTGGCCCGCTTGACAGCTGCCATGGAGCTTCTCAGAAAGGAGAATGAGGAGCTCCGAGCGGACCTGGCCGGGCTGCGAGCAGCCGGCCGCCGGGAGGTGCCGCACGAGGGGGCGCAACATGGGCGGCCAGTACCGGCTGAGGACTGGGTCCTGAACCTGGTGCGGCAGGAGCTGGCTGCCTTCCAGAGTGAGTTCTCCGCCCTGGAGGCCATTGTCCTGTGCCCCCTGTTGGCGGCGCGCCGGCCACCCTCGGGACAGCGAAACGCAGTGTCGTATGCTGCCGCCGCGGCTGCCACAGCCACGGGGCAGGCAAAAAGGGGGCCCGCACCAAAACCCGCGAGGGCCCCAGCCCCGGCGGCGAAACGGTAATAACCAGGTATAAATGTCAAGTCATACATAATAACTTCAAGGCTAACTACACCTGATAACGATGACGGGATCAACGCTCGCAATGTGGCGCGAACAGCGGCAGCATCTTGTAGGAGATTTTTTTTAACCTAACAGGAAAACTGTACCGCAGCTGGTTTAGGTAACAAACTAGTATTTTTTTTAGACTTGTCATTAACATATTTTGATGGTTATTATATTTTTTTAAACTTTTTTATTAATATTAGATATCGAAATTCATACCTATTATGATCATTTAGCATTTCACCCCGATGATGCCCACTAAACTTACTTACTTTTAACTAAATTTACTTTTGTGAACTTTCTTTTTATCGACTTTTTTCCTTAACTATGAGTAAAGGCTTGTTATTAGCATTTTTTTTTTTTATATTACATTTTTTATGTCATTGGTTTATTAGTCTGTAAGCCTTCTTTAAAATATAATAAATAAACCCGTGACCACTAATGAGTATTGCTTCTCCACACATATAAGTTTATTAGGCCGATTAGGTAGGTATAAATCAACTGTTTCATAAAATAAATACAAAAGCCCTCATAAAAAAGCCTTTCAAACATCGTCCACTCTTCTGGAAAAGCTTACATTTGGTTTAAAACATTATTTTAACGTGTTATTTGGTTTTCTATCTTGAATTTCTCAGTAGCAGTCCGGAGTCTGCATTTGTGCCGCTTGATGGCAATGGACTGGGCGAGTCCATCCTGTTACATGGAACCTACATAACAGGCGAAGTGTGGGTGTGCTATAGTTACACATCAGCCTATAGATTCTATTTGACCTGTGCTTTTTGTGGTAGTTGTCAAGTAGCCAGAAATTGCTTATTAAGTTAAAAAATGGTGTCAGTATAAGTGTTTATAGGCATTTACGTTTTCTCCCACCCCCCAAATACATTGGGATTGAGGGAAGGGGGTGATGAGACATTTACGTTTGCAGTAGGTTGGTATATGGTTAGCTTTTAACAAACTGAAACTTTTCAACATTCAGTCGAAAGACGTTCACTGCTGGACATAGGCCTCCACCAAGCATCGCCACAAAGACCGGTCCTGTGTCTCCCGCATCTAGCAGATTCCCATGATCTTCAGCAGTCGGACCATCTTGTATCTTGCCTCCAATTATTTCTAATCGCAAGGATGAAATGAACAGATATTATGGTGCTACCACGTTTACACGGATATCTTTTGTAAACGGGGTAGCACCTACCTACCATTTAATACTTTGTATAAAACGCTAGTTTTAATAATTAATTCGACACTTCTCGGTTGTAATAGGTATGGATATCTTCTTCTTCATCATCATACTTGCATTGCAGGATGCCTACATCCTGAGGGGGTGAGCCATCCTGCAATGCACGCCACTCTTCTGCCTCTACCCTTCCTAAGCCAGAGTCGTCCAGCCATCTTGGCTTAACACCAGCTTTTATAGCAGGGCAGAAGTTGATCTGCCCTGCTTTTTTGTTCTATGACTTAGTACAAAAAAATAGCGCAGTTCAACTTCTGCCCCGCTATAAGAGCTGGTGGTAAGCCCCCAGGTCGTCGGTCGGTATGGATATCGTGAAATGGTGTCGGATAGTAATTCAGCTTCAAGCATTGCATTGCTGGATTAAGATATAGATAGTATTCAAGAACGAATAAATAGAAATAGTAACAGAAAACCAAATGAAGGGACACTTGGTAAAAAGGGTATTGCTTATACAGGGTTATTTGTAAAACACCAGCATCCTCTTAAGAGGTCATTGTACTCATCATTATGAACAACTTTTACTATGGGACCAAAACTGAAATCGCAAAAAAAAAAAACATTGTTCCCAACATTTATGTTCGCATAACTCGTCAAAATATAGGGAGAGCAGCAGTTTTTTTTTTTCGCGATTTCAGTTTTGGTCCTAAGTAAAAGTTGTTCATAATGATGAGTACAATGACCACTTAAGAGGTTGTTGGTGTTTTACAAATAACCCTGTATATAATTCGACATATACCTTTTAAGACGAAATCTGACGAACAATTATCGTAATCATAAATGTTCAATCGCAATCTGATCTCAGCTACAATCAATGTCAAAAATGTAGGAAAATTAGAGTATTTGAGTCAATTTCAACAACTCGATTTTTTACCTAATTTCCATGGACATTTTCATTTTCAGGTTTTGTAAAAAACTTTATTAATAAAGCGCAACATATACACATTTTAGATACATTTTCTAAAAGGGCATTATATATTTATATTATATAGAGAGTTATTTGGGCCACCGAAATTGGCGAGCCACAGAAATTTTATTATTGCCACCGAAATTGTGCGTGTGCACTGAAATAGTGAATTACTAAACTTAAATCAGTCTTACAAAGTTAGCAATCCAGGAACTGATTATTTACCCCTATGATCCCCATCATAGGACTAAAAAATTGTTCTGTATTAAAGGATTATATCAATAAAACACTGTAATCACATAGACTCGTGTAATGGCTGACAACCAACTGCTCGACAAGCCCCACATATAGGATTATTATCAGATATACTACAAAAATATAATCAGTTTAAAATTTACTTATAATCATTTATCAAACTTATATAATGTCAAATCCTAGGAATGAAATAACAAATTCTGATTAGCATATGATTAATTTGAAACTAATAAAAAAAAATCCAAATTACTTACATATTTGTGGACATAATACAGTTTACTTCTCAAAATCAAACAACACTTTTTATATTTTCTTATTTTCAGAATCTTAAAACTAAATAAGTAATTATTGCTATACATGCAGTTAATCGGTTAGCATTAATTTTGATACCTTGTACGTATCAAAATGACAAATTAACAACTAATTTAATAATCTTTTGAGTAGCTTAATAAAAGCTATCGCTCTAAAGATTTTAAACTATAAAAAAATAATGATGTTAGACATCCATCAACATTAAGGTACCTAACTAAGATATTAAGAAATATTCTTGAATCACTAACATGGTGAAAATCTTCAGAAAATATTTTCATCATCATTAACAAAAATATTAAAATTATTTCTGGTAACGAATTCTTTGGAATATTCAATGTGAGCATCATTATCAGTCTCAATGATTTTTCCAATTTTGACATTATACTTATCTCTATTAATATTTTGGAAAAATGAGGCTCTCAGCTTTGACAGGGTCGCTTTTAATTTTTTCTCTTCTTTTTTGCTCTGCAATCCTCTTCTTTTTTAACCTTACTTGGCTACCTTTTTTCTTTTTTGGATTCCTAAAATAAAAAAGATATATAAAATACTGTTGAGTCAATTTAAACTCTCATATTTGATTATGAAAGGAGGCATGAGGTAAAATCATGGGATATAACAGACTGTAATGGATTGGATAATGCTATCTCTGTGTAATCTATAACTAGGTATGTTAAATGGGTTCTGTAAAAGTAATTTCGGCATAAAAAATATTGTTTCTTTTCAAAAACCTTCATTAACATTAATACAATAATTGATCTTACAATTTCTGTGGAGTCGTGTAATTTCCGTGGACACCCAGATGCCACGGAAACCACAGAAATTGGCCCACAGAAATTGGAAACGTGGCTATTTTTTTTAAATTACAAGAAACTATCAAGGCTATGATTATGTTTTCTATAATCTTAAATGTGTACCAAAGGCTACTTAGCATGCATAAAAGTGATACCTTTATTTCTTGAAAAAAACCTTTTAAAACTCGATCACCGAAATTGCAAAATTTCGTTCCGAGTAAACTGAAATCATGTACTTACATTTTTGGTGGGAAGACGTGGCGATATGATGCACTATCGTTCTCACTGCACGTAAGTGCACGACTGTCTCTTGCCGGGCAGGGATTTATTGTTCGTTTAAACTTATTGGTGGAAGCTCAGGACGGCGAAACAAAATGACCATGGAAATTAGTCATTTCGCTCGGACAGAACTACCGTTGACATGTATTCATTAACTATGAGTCTAAATATTCAAAAATAATTAGCTTCTTGTAGGTCAATTATTACTTATCGCAATCAAAATACTTTTTCCTATATATGTTGGAAATTATCTTCCTGAGAGGTAAATGCTGTGTATGAAAGTGATTATGGACAAGACACAGAAATTGATAATTCGTCATTTACAGATTTTTTTCTTAAAAAGTAATAGTCTTATAAATATAATTTAAGTGGCTTCATTTAGATTCACGTCTCTTTAATTCTGAGAAAAAAAATCGTTTCATTATCTGTAAAGGAGCACTACGTTTTCAGCCTAGACGCGTAAATTTTTCGCCTGAGAAATTCACTCATTTATTGACAGATTGAGACTGGGATTAGACTGTGAACGTTCTTAAAATTACGAGAAATGCCACTCAGATCGTTTGGCCTATATGCTACAAATTAGCACCCCATAGTCTTTAGACTATTCGCCAATGCGTAATGCTTAGGCAATTCTCGGGTTGCCTAGCAACAACTAATTTCTAAAGATATTAACAGACACGAAACGGGCATTAGTGCTTCACAAAAACATGAAAATGACAAAAAAAACGATTTTTTTTAAACTAAATCTTTTAATCAAATAACCCAAATCACAAGCTTAATTTTGAAGAAGTGGAACTTTACAATAATAACAGATAATTTCGATGTTTTACAATAAAATGTTGGTCTTGATTACCTCTGAATGTTCTTCGAAAGATGGACATCGAAGGGTTTCACACAAGCTCCACTAAGGTACCGTTGCACTAGCGAGGTTCCGTCAGTTACACTGCATTTGTCCGCCAGCACAGCTGCTGTAGCCGGAGTGCCCATGAGATCTGCAGCACTCGTCCTTCTCAGCATCGATGCGGCTGCAGACCTGGTCGCAGGGTCCGACACGGACAGCCTCGACGGTGACGGACACCATTGCGAAGGCAACCAGCAGAAGAATGAAGGTGGTCTTGATGGCAGCCATTGTAGTTGTTTTGTAGTAGAATACGAGAAACGTTCGCAAATAGATGTGGATTTGTTGTGTGAAGCTTTAGACATTTCCGTCCATATTTATACCCTAAATCTAACAAGATTCAATTGCAAAACATTAAACAGGTTCGAGCTAGTTTTTGTCTAAACAGGATGCACATGCAACGTGCTTAAAGTTTTAAATGAGGAAAATTTTGTCATTAACCCTTCTTAGCGTATCAATGCCAAAAGGTTAAAAGAGCCTAAAATTCAGCTGCGCTGACTCCGCTCACTAACAAAAACTAGAGGACTATATATCTCATATTACTATCTCTATATATGACTCATCATATTTTTCTGCGATACGGATTTTTCTTCGTTGAGTTTATTTAGAGGTCAGGGTTCTGTTCTTTGTCAGCATGGACCATACTATTACAGCTAGATATTGAGGAAACCAGCATGTCCTGGAACCAAAAATTCAAAGACATGTGACATCTACCAACCCGCACTGGGCCCGCGTGGTGGATTTCAGCCCACTCCCTCTCGAAGAGAGGAAGCCTGTGTCCCATTAGTGGGAACATTAAGAGCTTATCATGTATGTATGATTATGTATTGTTTTTCTTAGGATACTAGACTTAAGAAAAACTACATTACATTAAAAACAAGTTTTTTTAATGTAGGTAAAGCTTTAAATTTTGCGTTAAGGTATTGTGTTCATTACTTAAGTTATCCGGCTAAGCACTTTCAGAATCTGTAAATACAATAAATCAACGGAAAAGACTTACTACTTCTATTATTTTGTTAACGGAAAAACAAAAATGTAAAACGCCATCTATCGAGGCTGAAATAAACAAAAATAACTTCATAATTATGACCCTTTGACACTTGCGATTGGTTTTATGTATGTATTTTTGACATATAGTAAAATAGTGATTCGTCACAGAAGGAAACAAAGAAAGAATAAACAACTTTTCCTTCTGTAAATGTTAGTTGTAAACGCTGATTAAGTAGATAGGTCGTACCGACCAACAGTAGCCGTATAGGGTTGAAACAATAGTAAAATTTTCCATGTTATTGAACCATCACCTTATTTCGTGATCAAATATCTATTATTTTTACTTATTGCGGAATAATATGTTCACAAAATCATTTGAAGTTATGGAGATAAGTCGTCAAGATAATAATAATCGAAGGCGGGTGTGAGTTTGTTTAAGTTTTAAGATGTAAGGTTTGTGAGTTAGGGGCTTGGCTCTACATCAGATCTTTTAAACAGTGAAATCGTTATGTGAGTCTTGGCAACCTATGTTTTTTGAAGTGAAAACTTCTTTAACGGCGTTGTGCACTTTTTTGTGATGGGTAAAAAATGTTGAACTCGCGTTAGGACACGTGACCTGATCGTAAATTCATAAGATGGAGCTCGCGTCAGGACACGTGACCTGATCGAAAATTCGTAAGACGGAGGGAGAGTAGACCGCATTCCAAAATATCAAAAATGCACAACGTTAATATTCAAGTTTTCACTTCTGCTGGCACTCCCGGAGTGCAACCCGTTGATTTTTTTTCTTATTTGTCACCCCGTACCAAAAAATCTGGCAGATTTTTGTGGAGGTTAGATAAGCAGTCGCTCCATGTAAAATTCTGGTTTTGTGCTGCCTGTTTTCTATGAATGTGAAGTATTGCGTTGAGGATAAACAGCTGTCGAACACGGAGGACCGGGAAGTCACTGTAGAGTTGGTTGGTTTGGCAAGAAAGGCTTCTTGAGCATTACTTTAATGACGGCTCTTTGTGCTCGTTTGACTTCGATAAATGCAGTTTTGACAGAACTACCCCAGACAGAGATTCCATTTTGAAGGACAGACTGGCAAAGACCAAGGTAAACAGTGCGGAGTACGATGGGTGTGCAGACACGTAGTTTTTTCATTTTATGAATAAGTTTTCTAACTCGACCGGAGATTGCGTGTATATGTTGTTTATAAGATAAGTTCTCTGTATGGTTGGCTGACTTCTTTATGTTTAAGGAAATGCCAACGATTGAGATTATGTTTTTTAACAAAAAACATACTAAGCAAGACTGCTATGCATGAAATTAGCATATTTTTAATACTTAATGACTGGCACGTTGGTCAAGTGGTCGCAAGTGCGACTGCTGAGCAACGGATCTTGGGATCGATTCCCTGATCGGGCAGTGTTATTAATTTTCCATTTGGTTTTTTGTCAGTATTAGTCCTGTATGGGGGGACCCTTTTGTATTTTTTTTTTATTTGTTGTTATAGCGGCCATAGTTGGTCACACTTTGTGATAATTTCAGGTGTTTACCTATTACGGTTCCAAAGATACAGCCCTGTGACAGACGGACGGGCCGACAATGGAGTCTTAGTAATAGTCCCGTTGGCACCTTTTGAGTACGGAACCCTACCAATACCTTTCTTAATTGCCGTTTTTGCACACAAACGTTAATGTTTCGATACATTAAGTTTTCTTTAATACCATATAAAAGTAACGAGAACAGGAAATACTCCTTTGTAAAACCTGCAGTGCGATTCTGTAACCTTCTCACCGTGAAAACTTAGGTGAAGTAAGCGTGGAGTGAGCTGTCATTCTAAATAATGCTAGGGATTGACACTGCTGACAACTCACATCAAGCTCACTTCACTTGAGTTTTCACGGTGAGATTTTTACAGAATCGACCGACTGATTCATTGTCGCACTTTGTTTTTCTGTTAATTTTCCTTTTGAATTATCAAAGTGTTCATTGTAAAAGGTTTGTTTATCTGAAACACGTTTGTTGCCACGTTTAACATTCAAACTTTCGTTTTAAACAACTGGTGAATAATGTCTTCCTTACGTGTGGTGGTGGCAAAAAATGGATATTGGAAAATGTTATGGCCTTTACAACAAGCTACTCCACCTCTAGACACGAAATATGTGTAACGTTAAAACTGGTGCGGTCACAGCACGAGTACCTACAGTCAATCGCAGTTTAATTTTAACACTTGGACTACGAAAACCGACCTTACTGTATTGACGTGACGGCGCTGTTGATGTCAAATTGTCAGTAGGACGTGAGGTTGACTGCACTTCACTTTGTGTTCCTGGTACTGAGATTTTGTTACAACATTTATTTGTTTTAAGGTACGAGTTTTGGTTCCGCGGTTATCGTTATTTCGGTTCGCTTTCGGTTTTCGATAGGTTTGGAAGAGTGAACGATGTGAATAAGCTTCTTTTAGGCAAGCTCGTTCCACCGTAGATCTCATCCCTGCCTCTGGGCTGGATTGAGGTCAAGAGTGAGCCCATTGTCAATAAAGAAAGAAAAATGAAAGATGTTTTGAAATATTCTTTTTCTTCTTTGGTATAAAGGTTTTAGTGTTCGTTTTATGAAAAATTTGATTTATACAACGTGTCCCAGAAATCAATGTCAAGCCGAAAACGAGCAATAGGCCAAGTCGTGACAGTTATTAGAAAAATATTTTAAAAAATCTTGGTCATGTACTTTTCAAATTTTATGGATTAAAAAATAAATCTCGAAAAGTGACAAATTCAAGTCCTGTGACTACAAATATTAGCATTTCGTATTTTTTTTTTCTGTCATAGCTATGTTGTCGCTACGAGACGTTTTAACGTGATTAAGTGGTCGTTCTGATGAATCATAGATTAAATGCCAAAACAACTGGTGTCCACGGGCAAAAAACGCATTAAAAAATAAAGATTGACAACGTCACTTGTGACATTTGGACAGCTTGGCTTCTTGTGTTTCGTTTTTGGAAGAAAATTGGATTGCATTGCATTGTATTCTTGTGATTATAGAATGGAAATAAAAATGTAAAACCAAAAAAACATGTTCTGCTCGTTCAATAGCATGTAATGCTTTTTTTTTTTGAGTATGGGAAATCATCACATGACCCCTCCCGCCCTGGGTGGAGCAGAAGGGAGTGTCAGACTCTTACTGACTAAAACCCACCCGTGTTCCTTCCTTAGCCTTTTATGTTCCAGGGCAGCGGTAACCCTTTCGGACGATCCCGCTACCCAGCATGTAATGCTTGCAGAGCTTGCATAACTAAAGCAAAACACGATTTGAAAAAATAAAAATATAAAATTGGATCTCTACTTCCCAGCTCCTTGCAAATAACAGCTTCAACCAACTAACCATAAAACGGACGGTTCGAAAAAAAACAGCTGTTGCACATTTGTCGGCCATATTTATATTTATTAAAGGTTTATAGTAGGGTCCACCATGTTTTAAGTTACGAAGCCGCTATTGAATACTTACAAAGCTTATTAGCGTGGTTGAACGTTCATGAATAATGCTTTTCGGGATTCTCATTATAACAAGCTAATAATCCTATTTTAACTTTTTATGAATAAGACCGTTAGATTTTTGCCCAACAATAAATTCATAATTATTACATCACCCAACTTTAACCGCACCTCGAAACAAGTCTTTGATGCTGTTCGTTTAATTTCGGGAACACTGCCTTTGGATTCAGTCGAACAACGAACGAACTCGGCTGTTCAAACCGTTAGGTATATCGATACCTAAAATTATTACATGGTCAAGCGGAAAAAAATAATATTATGGACTTCCGCCCTGTGTCCAAAAAAAACTTCAAATGAGAAATCTCCGTAAGAGAAACGACATGACACTTTTAGATTCAAATTTCAAAAAACCACGAAAATAACCTTTCTGATTAAAAATAAGGTTGGATTTGTTATAAAAGAAGGTCGTTCGTGATAAAATTGTATTGTAGCGTTCGCTAATGCTTCATCGCATCGTTTGTTAAGGCAACTAAACTAGCTACAGTTTTACTGTTTTTCCTGTTAGATTAATTCGTAAAAAAAACCTACAAAAAACGGGTGTGTAATGTTTGGTATAATAACAGATAGTCTAATTTCATTCGAGACAACTTTCATATGGTATAATTTTCATATGCTATAAAAACATTTAACCTAATTTCATATGATCTAATGATATATTTGATATAATTTTCATTTACTTTATCGTTCATTTCATAAATTTTCAAATTGTACCTATATTGCTCTTTTTATATAATGTTCATTTGCCCTAACTTTCATATTAACTAATTTTCAGTTTAGAGGGTGTGTTCTTCGTGAAGAGTAGGAATCCACTAAGAAAGGGTTTTTCGAAATTCCACCCCTAAGAGGGTGAAATAGGGGGATTTTGTTTGTATGGAAAATCTTATTCCTTAAGTTAATAAACTTGAAACTTGGCACCAATACTAATCTAAGTAAATTATGAAGTTTGCCATTTTATGTTTTTCTAAACTACCCCCTAAAAAGGGGTTGGGGGGTTTCAAAGTTTGCATGAAAGAATTTTAACGTGCAGTCCGATTAACTCAAAACTCAGTATTTATACTTAAAATCGAAAGTAAAGAAAAATGTGTATCAGGGTTTTTCGAAAATTACCTCTGAGGGCCTGAAAAGGGGTAGTCAATTTTACAGGAGAGGATTTTACTGCATTGCTTGATTAACTCAAAAATTAGTATAAATAATCTTTGAGTCAAGTTGTGAATATATCCCAAACGATTTTATTAAATTCCACCCCTATGGGGGTGACAAGCGGGTACAGTTTATATGAAAAATCTTCTTCATTAGGTTAATAAATTTGAAACTTTTCAAGAATACTCGCCTAAGTAAGTAATAAAGTTAATCATTATAAGTTTTTCAAAACTACCCCGCAAAGGGGGATATAGGGGTGTTGAAGTTTTTGTGGAAGAATTTGAATGCGCGGTCCGATTAACTCGAACCTCAGTGTTTTTACATAAGACCAAAAATAAAGAATAACAAGTTTCAGGGTTTTTCGAAAATTTACCCCTAACGGGATGAAAAGGGGTAGTTAATTTTACAGGGGAGGATTATAATAAGTGGCTTGATTAACTCGAAAATTGGTATAAATAATCTTTGAGTCAAGTTATGAATACATCCCAAATAAAAGGGGGACCGCTCTAATTATTAGCCTAACGTTATGTTAAAGATTAAAATAGTAGCGGTCCCCCGACGGGAGAGTATTTAATCAAAAAATTTCTTACGTACTTACGTAGGGTATTTCAAGGTTATTTTTTTCTTTTTATAGGGTTTGACGTTGTCGGGGGTTTTTTAATTTTTTTATTTAATTTTTTATTTCATGCTTTTTGTAGGGACTCCTTATTATTTCATTTCTTTTATTTTCTTGCGTTTTAAGATTCAGGTAATTTGGTATTTAATCAGGTTTTTTTGTAATTCGCCATTTTGTGGTGGTGGCCATCTTGAATTTGAAAAGTGTATAGTATTCTACTAGTCAAGCCCTTTCATTTGATACCCATATTGAGGGAGTTGTGAAAAAATAATATTTTTTCACAACTCTAGCCGCCACAAAATGGCGGATTACATATTATGTAATCCGCCATTTTGTGGCGGCGGCCATCTTGGACCGATTTTCATCAAACATAGTGTTACGTTGTTTTTTTTGTACCTACCAAGGGTTGGTATAACACAGCTTCGTTACTAATAAGTAGCATTTACCTGTAAACATAAATTGACTTTGGCCTGCATTTGATTGAAGGACTCATTCCTTCAACTGTATTTCATCACGGGAATATTTAGTTGTCACTTTCTCATAATCAATCACTTTTATAAACCTATATAACAAGTTTGCACAATAAATTAGTTCAAATATTGTAATAAAGTTAATGTTTACAATCCTAATGTCATTCAGTCGAACGTCAGTTCTGACAGTTAAAGGCACAGACTATTATAGTTAAAGGCGACATCTGGTGGTCGCTGATTCACAGTTGTAGTTTAATCGATATTTTAATAAATTGATCGCTAACCTTCGAAATAATATCGTATGGAGCAATCCCTAATAATTTTCAGCATTCGGTAAAATTAATAATAAACTAAATTACCGAATACGTAAGTGAAGTTATCTTTTAAAGCTAGAAACTTCGTTGTCAAATAAATCCCATTTTTAATCTGTGCATGGTCTTTGATATAGGATGGCAAGGTTGCAAATTCTAAATTTGCCGAATGAATATTCTGGGAGAATTATTCCAATCAGGACAAGTTTCGATGTTGGAAATCACTAATAATTTGTTTGTTGGTCTGGATCATGAAGATTATTATTGTTTCAGCATTTAAGCGTCATGTTAAGCAGTGGTTGGTGATTTTTAAGAATTGAGTGTCTTGGTGTGGTGCTTCATCTTATAATCATTTTACATGGGAGATTTTTGGAATGCGCTGTCTAATTCCGGTTTGTGATCGATGAGAGGGTTATTGAAGATGTTGGCGTCTATTGACCATTAATCACGCTTTAGTGACAATACAATGTTCAATGTTTTAAAAGGTAAGGATTTTGTTGTAATGGTGTAAAGAAGTGGTCTGTGGGCTCTTTCCTGGTTGTTAAAAGGATATTGTCGTGACTAATGGATATTTATTACAGGGTTCCAAATTGCGTTTACGCAGGAGACGAATCTACAGCCAGCCGCGGGAGTCTGCATTTATGGATTAATCCCTGAATCAATCGAAAGGCACCTCAAGAGACTCGTCTCGCCGCCAGGATCTAGAGGAGCGTCTGGGGCCTGGACGAGAGACCTGTTCCTCGAGTTCGCTCGAAGCCTCTTGCGGAGACGTCTGTGCTGTTTGTTGGAGTCCGTCCAGCGATAGCGCAGGCGGGCCGGTTTTTTTATCCCTATTACTTTTTCATAATTGAATACGGTTTCTATAAGAACCCGTTGGTTACCTTAGTCCGGTTTTGAAACCGGTCTTCAACTTATTTGAAATTAAGGATCTCGAGTTCGACATGCAACTTTCATCCAGAAGTATTATGGACACCTTCGTCGGCTCTGGGATCCGGGACTCTTAAGGTCCCTGGCGCCCATTTACTAAATTATAACATTTAAATAACTGGAAGGTTATACCTTAAATTTGAAATTCATATTATTTAATTTTAACGTTAAAACGGTACAGTACTGGGTGTATCTCCAACTCCCCACGACCCTGAAACGCTCTTTCTGCTGAAATTTTAGCTGCCTGGCAATATTAAGATATAATTAAGGACACCTACTTCCTTTGTTAACTATAAGGTAAATTAGTTCTTTATGGTTCATATAACCGTCTATTGCTTTAGATTTATTTTTATAAATATACGGTTTTTGATGTAGTATGTTGTTTCCTTATGTTCCTATGTTCCTTCCTTTTAATTTATAACAATAGCTAAGAACACTCCCGACAAATTCTCCTGTCAAACAAAAAAATCAAAATCAAAATCGGTTCATCCGTTCGGGAGCTACGATGCCACAGACAGACATACACACACACAAACACACACACACAGAGACACTTCAAACTTATAACACCCCGTCGTTTTTGCGTCGGGGGTTAATTACGAGAAATGCCACTCAGATCGTTTGGCCTATATGCTACAAATTAGCACCCCATAGTCTTCAGACTATTCGCCAATGCGTAATGCTTAGGCAATTCTCGGGTTGCCTAGCAACAACTAATTTCTAAAGATATTAACAGACACGAAACGGGCATTAGTAGTAGTGCACAAAAACATGAAAATGACAAAAAAAAAACGATTTTTTAAAACTAAATCTTTTAATCAAATAACCCAAATCACAAGCTTAATTTCTAAGAAGTGGAACTTTACAATAATAACAGATAATTTCGAAGTTTTACAATAAAAGGTAGGTCTTGATTACCTCTGAATGTTCTTCGAAAGATGGACATCGAAGGGATTCACACAAGCTCCACTAAGGTACCGTTGCACTAGCGAGGTTCCGTCAGTAACACTGCATTTGTCCGCCAGCACAGCTGCTGTAGCCGGAGTGGCCATGAGCTCTGCAGCACTCGTCCTTCTCAGCGTCGATGCGGCTGCAGACCTGGTCGCAGGGTCCGACACGGACCGCCTCGACGGTGACGGACACCATTGCGAAGGCAACCAGCAGAAGAATGAAGGTGGTCTTGATGACAGCCATTGTAGTTGTTGTTTAGTAGAATACGAGAAACGTTTGCAAAGAGATGTGGATTTGTTGTGTGAAGTTTTGGACATTTCCCTCCATATATATACTCGATCTAACAAGATTTAATTGCGAAATATGAAACCGGTTCGGGCTAGTTTTTGTACAAATAGAAAAACACAGACTTAAAATTTTCAGGAAAATTTTGCTTTTAACCCTAGACGACTCGGGGATTTTACTGCGATACGGAAATTTATTGGTTGTAATCAACCAACTCCTCACTTCTAAACTGATTATTTAATAAGTTTAGAGGTGAGGGTTAAGTTCTATAACACTATCGGGTTATCTGTTGCAATAATAGGTCAGCATCGACAAATCTGATACAATTACAGGTAGATATTTTTTTGTTTTAGAATTCTAAAGTTAAAGCAACTACAATCATTTAAAAACATTTTTTTCTTTTATGTAAAGTATATTTGAGAGGACTATATGGAGAGGGCCATGCTTGGTGTTTCCCTGCGTGATCGATCAGAAATTAAGAGATCCGCAGGAGAACCAAGGTAACCGACATAGCCCGAAGAACTGACAAACTTAAGTGGCAGTGGGCAAGGCACATTGCTCGCAGAACTTACAGATGGCCGATGGGGCCGAAAGGTTCTGGAGTGGCGACCGCGTACCAGAAGGCGTAGCGTTGGAAGGCCTCCCACAAGGTGGACCGACGACCTTGTTAAAGTCACAGGAACCCGCTGGATACGATAAGCACGTAACCGGTCGAAGTGGAGGTGCTTGGGGGAGGCTTATGTCCAGCAGTGGTCGTCTTTCAGCTGAAATGTTGATGATGAAAGTAAATTTACTTTGAGGTATTGTGCTCATTAGTGAAGTTATCCGTTTAAGCACTTACAGAATCTGTAAATACAAGAAATCATATTTTTCTGCGACACCTACGGATTTTTAATCGTTGATTACATTTTAAAATTAGTTTATTAGTCAGGGTGCTGTACTTTCACGATATTTTTTTCATTAGAATTCTAGAGTTAGGAAAAACTACATTAGGTACTTAAAATGGTGCGTAGGGTGTGGGGCGGCTCCAACAGTGTCTTAAGCATAATTGCGAGTCACCTAGACTGTGTGTACGTGGGTCACAGTTGTGCCGTCGCTTATGTGATGTCGCAACGGTGACCAACCGTTTTTTTTTCTGTATCGTTTTGTTTTCCTTGTTTTTGTTTAGTGTCTGTGCTTACTAACATAGTCGTAACTTTACTATATATGTACAAAATACTTTTATTCTTTAAAGCGTTAAATTTTACGTTAAGCGTAAGGATTTAGTCAATAATTCTAGTCGTCTGTATAAGTACTTCGAAAACTTGCTAGTACACTGTCAATGGAATCCCTTACTGACTTTTTTACTACCCACGGATAGTCAAAAATCTACAACGCCATCTATCGAGACTGACATGAATAAATATACCTACATAATTATGACATTTGTGATTTTACTTGTGTATGGTAAAATTTTGACATAATATTTAAAGCAATGTTAAGTTATTGTCAAAAATAACTATACACAAGTAAGAAAAGTTACAAGTAAAATCAAATCAATTTATTTGCTAAAAGTGTTGGTACAATTTCGATCTTAACATAGGTAATTATACAGAGCCTTAGTATGACTAAGTGATAGTGTGACAGGCAAACATTTAGGTTTATACTTAGTTATAATGACTGTATTATTGTTCAAATAAATTTACAATTATAATTGAGTAGGTAGCAATATTATAAAATAAAAAATAAAAATCTTATATTTCAGACAATGTCCATTGATTGGTTAGTATACAAAATAAAACTTAGAACTAGAGTTAGTACTTATAGCTACCCGGAAAAATTGTTTTTTTTTTTGTTATAATAATTATTATTAAAAACTATATTTTAATATTGTTATAATAATTATTATTAAAAACATTTATAAATACTATTAATGTCAGAGGGAGATTATGATTGCTATTTGTGGTTTAACCTTTTATTGAATATGTAATGTAATTAAGCATTATGGTAGTTTCGTAAGGTGGTGCCCTCAGGCTAGGTAGGGAATGTAAAAAGAAAGTGAGTCAATGGCCCTAATTCCCTTGTTCACAAACTAAACTAAATTTATGTTCTGTGCATCTTTTTCTTTCTATTTCATTAAGAAAAAGACAGAAGATAAAATATTAGTTTAGTCTAGTTTAGTCTTTTACCGAATAGAATATTTTTGCCCTAACCATTCTTCAAAACACTTTGTAAACTTATTAACTGTTAATATTTTAATACAACTTTTCTTTCTCTCAATAGGTATTACTCGTAACAGATAAATAAATAAAAGGTCGTACAGACCAACAGTAGTCATTTAGGGTTAAGTCAGAGCCTAATTTTACTTTGTTATTTGGCCTTCAACTAAACATTTAAATTACCGATGACGAAATACGTTTATTTACCTACATATTGAGCAAAAAAATGGTCACAAAATCATTTCAACTTATGTAGATAGGTTGTCAACATGATGATAATCGATAGCGCATGTATGTTTTTTTCCTTATTCCGTCTGGCCCCGCTTTTGGGTCTTGAGATAATTTTGGTCGCAGATTAATGAGGGACAGCAGAGATACTGCGCCGACCTGAAGTTATTTGGGACTGGGGCATCAGGGTGACCTCATCGTGTTCTATATTATTTATTTTGTCGTGACAGAAATAAAATATTATACAGAATAGCTGGGACATCGACGCGCAGTTTGTTACCATGGATACAGTACATGATTCTGAACCCTTCCGCGTTAAAATTTCTCGTCGGTTATTAAAAAAAAACATTTGCTATTGCATACATTTTGACCTCGTAGTTATTGCACTTTTATATGAAACAGCAGATGTTGTTTATAACTTACGAAAAATTAGTTACATTTACCCCTAGGGGGTAGAATCATGTGCTGAATTCATGGTTACAGTTTGTGCGTCGATGTCCCCTGTCATCCCTGTATATCAACGATGATAGCACGGTTAGATCACTAACCGAGCGATTGGCTGCACCCTAATTGCGTAACACACAATCAATCGGAATCGGTTTCATTTTGACAGTTCAACAACATTCATTGCGTTATTTACGTGTTGAGAAGACAAATTTTTCGAACTTATGTAGCAATGGATTAGCAATTTGCTTCAAAATGATTCAGATTACGATTGATTTTGTGTTACGCTATTAGGGTGCAGGTCTGATTCCCGCTCGGAATAAATATAATGTGGTAAAAACAATAAATGAAAATACTTGCAATGCTTAAGAGTAATTTGGAACTATCAAATAAATCCGAGCATGGAGATTAAAAAAGTGTTTTTTTTTTTCAAACTAACTAAATAAGTAGTAGGTAGTGATGGGCCCTCTATGAGTTTTGCCAATCTTCGACAAACTATAGTGACTACTAGTGCTTATACATACTTAATTAAATTCACAACAACTCACACTAGTGACTTATATCTTTAAGGTAATTAGAGGGAAGATACACAATGCGGATGTATTGCGAAGGGTGGAGCTAGCCGTGCCTGACGGGTATGTGGGTCGACGTCGTCAGCCGCGGTTGCTGGTGGAACCGCGCGCGCGAACTAACTTGCTGCGCGAGGCGCCGCTCACGAGTGCGCTCCGCACTCTCAACCTCATCGCTGAGGACATAGATATATTCTGTTGCGCTTTGGGTGAATTTACAAGAACAGCTATGTATAGAATTTGCTATGCTAAAAAACAAATACCTTGAACTGTGTAATTATGTTAATTGTAAGTGTGCTACAATATCGCATTGGGTCTAGCCTGTAAGGATATTTGTATGTTTAGAGTAAATAAATAAATAAATAAATAAAAAAATCAATAAATAAAAATTTTAGTATGCAGACCAAATGGCATTAGATAAACGCAGTTAAATTTATTGTCGTTTCCAACTTGTATATGTGTATGACATATAGGTACACAGTTGACCCTTCCGTGTCTCGGAAAGTACGTTAAACCGTTGGTCCCGGCTGTCATTTGTAGATCTTTGACATTCGTTACGGGTATCCAGAAGCCTGAAAGTCTGACAAGCAGGCTTACTAAAGGGTATCGTATTGGGTAGCGGGACCATCCGAAAGGGTTTACCGCTGCCCTGGAACATAAAGGGCTAAGGAAGGAACACGGGTGGGTTTTAGTCAGTAAAAGTCTGACACTCCCTTCTGCTCCACCCAGAGCGGGAGGAGTCATTTGATGATTTCCCATCCTCAAAAAAAAAAAAAAAGGGTATCGTATTACCCAGTAACTAGGTTGTGGAGGTAAGATAGGCAGTCGCTCCATGTAAAATACTGGTATTCACCTGCATCAGTTAGATTGTCAGCTGACCCCAACATAGTTGGGAAAAGGCTCGGCAGATGATAATGAGGTTGAGGAGAGTTATTCCGGATCTGACATTTTATTATTGTTAGATTTGTATTAGTAAACAGTTGAATGAATCATTGTTTGTTACAACTCTGCTTCAAAAACAAACAATGATTAATTTCTAAGCCGCCACGTCTAGACCGTACGTGCTTCTTATCAATAACAAGTTTTTTACTAACTGTTTTTGTAAACATAATTTAAATAAAAGACAACGTTTGATATTGTTTGTGTACAAAAAGATTGTAGGTGTTTTGGTAGGTACTGATGTTATCTTGTTTCATTAAGTAAACGTTCGTTTTGACAACAACAGGTATTATTAAAAACGTTTAGGAAATTTCCTGAGTCTCAGTTTCCCATAAGTCTTTGTGCCCGTGTGCACATAAACAAACGTAAATAACTACCTACATCAGAAAAATATCTCGACTGACGTCAACAGAAGGTAGTAGGTCCGCCTATAACGTTTCCACTGCTGGGACACAGGCCTCCTCTGTGAGACGGTATGGGCCGTAATCCACCACGCGGGCCCAGTGCGAGTTGGTAGATGTCACATGTTTTCGAATTGTTGGCCCTAGGACATGCCGGTTTCCTCACGATGTTTTCCCTCACTGTCGAAATTATTAACCGACTTCTAAAAAAGGAGGAGGTTCTCAATTCGGATGTTTGTATTTAATTTTTTTTATGTTTGTTCGCCCATAACTCCGTCGCTTGCCTAGCGATTTGAAAAATTATTTTTTTGTTGAAAAGAGTCTACTTCCAAATGGTCCCATAGAAATTTAATCAAAAACGGTTCATTAGTTTGGTTTTTAAACCAAAATTACTGGTAAAAATTACAACTTAAAAGTGAAAAATAAAAACATTTTTGCAGAAAAAATCAACCGACTTCCAAAAACGACACTACAAAGTGAAAAATAACTTTAATTTCGGAAGTCGGTGGCAAACAACGAAAATGTGAACCCAACGACACCGACTTCCGAAATTAAAGTTATTTTTCACTTTGTAGTGTCGTTTTTGGAAGTCGGTTGATTTTTTTTGCAAAAAAGTTTTTATTTACACAAAGTAAAGCGCCTGCCTGGGAGCTGGGTTCAGACTCACGTCCTACCTCGTAAGTCGGGGCCGTTCTCCCATACTTTACAGTTAAACCCACAAATTAAACATTACGACGACCCTTCACTTTTTATTCTAACACTCCACAAAGTCCCGCGTATCTCATTCCGGGATTACTAAATCCGGGATAAAGTTAGTCCCCTCTTACATTGTGCGCAAATCCGCCTTAGTTTATATTAGACATTATTAGGTAGTAACTGGACATAGTAGTGTAAACTAATGTCGATGTCACCCCAGAGTAAATGCTCGAAATGTATAGGGAAATGCAGAGGGTTAAGTCAAACGAACCCGAGATGAAACGTGCACTAATTAAAAAAACACGTGACCTAACTTTTAATCTGTCACGTCGGCCAGTCCCAACAGAGACTAGCCAATTACGTAGCGTAATTAGCCTATAGTGTTCCCACTGCTGGGACACAGACTTCTTCTTCTTTTGACGGCACGGTTGGCGCAGTGGTTAAGCGATTGACTGCTGCGCTGCGTGTCGCGGGTTCGATTCCCGCACGGAACAAATATTTGTATGACCTACATGTATTTGTTCCGAGTCTGGGTGTTTATGTATGTATTTACAAAAAAAAAAATATATATATATAAGTAGTTTATCAGCCATCTTGTTACCATAACACAAGCATTAGGTTGCTTAGCTTGGGACTAGATGGCGCTGTGTGAAATGTCCAGGGATATTATGTATATATATATTTTTTTCTCTTTGAAGAGTGGGCCATAATCCACCACGCGGGCCCAGTACGGGATGGTGTATGTCACATAGATGTCAATTTTTTTGGTTTCCTCACGATGTTTTCCTTCGCCGCTTTTAGAGCAGTGGTGACGAAATTAACTACTCAAAGTGCCTTTCTAGGTTCGAACTCACGACCTCTTGTACGGCTCGTAAGTCGGGGACGGTACCACTGAGCCACCACAAGTCCTTGCTCCTCCTGCTCCAATTACGCAGGAGGCAATTATTGGAGCTTCTAAGTTTTTAGGCTAAATTGTAGTACTAATGAATAAGTTATAGAACTTGTAAACATTTCGCGCATTTCGCCAGAACCGCTCAGCAGTTGCCCTCGCGACTATGAAACAAAGCGAGCGCTATAAAATTATAAACATTAAGATAGCGTAACATAAACAAAACTAATGAGTAGTTATTATGAGGAAAGTCGGTAAGGCAAAGTGTTCTTGGGTTATTACATAAGGAAAATCTGAGTAACATCCTGGAGTCTGGATCGGTGCCTAGTTTTTAGCAATATCATAAATAGTCTATAAGGTTCCCACTGCTAGAGAACAGGCCTCCTCTCTGTGAGAGGGAGTGGGCCGTAATCAACCACGCGAGCCCAGTGCGGTTTGGTAGATGTCACACGTCTTCGAATTTTTGGCTCTAGGACATGCCGGTTTCCTCACGATATTTTGCTTTACCGGTTTGAGAGCAGTGGGGATTTAATTATTTGCACAAAGTAAAGCGCCTGTCAGGATTCAAACCAAGACCTAGAACTTGTAACTCACCACTGGGCCACTTAGCAACAGGCTATTATATACCTCCTATTACTTACTTAGGACTTAACCCCAACGCTGATTTTCAGCGACAGCCGCGTCGAAATGTGGGAATACCTACTTAAACAACTCTGTCCATACCTTCGGCCAACACAAGCGTGATGTTATGATAATACGCATTATGTAAATTAGATGTAAGTGGCGATAAATTTGATTTGCCAAGCATTTTCGGGTTCGATGCCTTAAAAGACAAAAAAAAGGTGTTGCGACCTTTTTTATATATATTTATCGTTTTTTACTCTTTTTACATGTGTAAAAAATAAATGTCAGTTGTGTCAGCGACTCTTAATTTTATTGAACTATATTTAAATACAGTCCACATTTTTGCCTACATTTTAGATCCGGCTCGAAGGACCAAAAATGTAGGCAAAAATGTGGACTGTATTTAAATATAGGTCAATAAAATTACGAGTCGCTGACATAACTGACATTTATTTTATACGACATTCAAAAAGAGTAAAAAACCATAAATATATATAAAAAAAGGTCGCAACACCAAAAATTACCGGGACACAGTTTTGGGAGACAATTTTCGAAACTTATTTTTAGACGAAGCAAAAGAAGTATGTAAGGATCGCAGCAGGTGGAGTTCTATAGTGTCTGCCTACCTCCATGGGAAAAAGGTAGTAGTTTATGTATGTACACACGGCTACACGTCAAGTTAAACAAAACCAGTTTGTCTTGGCCTCACTTTGTATGATATTTTCTCACAATAAACGTTCAGCCAATACTGGTTTTGCATAGCTTGATGTGTAGCCGTGTGTAGGTACGTATTTATTATTCTGTTATGAGAAAACCTCTAAATAAAATTTTCTGTCTGTATAGGATCAAATTGAATAGGTAACATTGAAATATATAATTAAAAGTGTTATAAAGGACATATTTAGCATGTTATTAAGGAATTGGATGATCATACGTATAGGCAAGCGGTTTGGCTTTTGCTTATCAGGCGTGCGCTAAAATTGATACCTAGTTTAATTTTCTTATTTGCTTTGTTTGTTTTTTTTTTACTGGAACTCCGATGATTTCGCGTTTACTTGAAACCAATAACTTATAAGTTTTCACTATATATGACGATAATTACACGGGGTTTTCAGGAATTCAGATTTGGAAAATGATAATTTATAATGATTATGTAACAGTTATTGCACTTCCTATTTCGAGTTGGCGCAAGTTTTCAATTTTTTCCTGTATACCTTCGGCAGATACAGCGTGATATTAATGTAAATGTTATGTCAACAAGATTTGCGAAGTGATAAATCTGGACTGCCAACCAGTCTTGGGTCCGATACCTATAAGACAAAAAAAAGTGACTAGACGAGACCATGTTTTGGGTGAAAATTTTGGAACTCATTATTAGATTATTTATTATTTTGTTATGAAGTCGAGAATCTTTTACATATTTTTTTACCTTCAGTTTCTTTGAGTTTGAAACTACCTAGAGACATTTTTTTGCACATAAACCCAGACACCAAACAATTAAGTTTTTGTTTTGTTTTTATTTTGCTAGACTAGAATTAAAGATATAAGTATATCTCGTATAACATAATTTGTTTTTTTCCTTTAATTCATTTTGTCTGTACTTACAGATAATTTTCATATTTAATTAGGTACAGACGCCAGCAATTCAAGCTACCCGAAACTGACAATTTTTCCCAATCAACCATAACCTTAGCGATAAAGTTGAAAATCTATTAAAGAAATTTGAAAAATTGTAGTAGCTTGAAGTGCTGGCGACTGTACCTAGATATAAGGAAATACCATTTAAAATTATTTAACTGTTATTAATGCACACATAAAGAGCTGTAGGAACAGATACTAAAGTCATCTTCCTCAACGTAGTTTTTTAAATTGATTTCTGCCTTAGTTTAGAGGTTTGCATCCTTGTATGGTTCCAACCTTCTTGCCTCATGTTTTTGTGCTGGCCAGTGGACCAATGTAGTCCCAGTGTACAAGAGTTAGAAAACCTAGTGTTTACTTCATTACCTATATAAAATGCCTCCAGAGGGCCGGGTGGGGAATTCATGGTAACGGAAAGAGACAGGCAAGAGAAAATTTTATTCCTTCTTAATGTCCTCAAATGTTAGCATCATCAGGGCCAACATGTCATGGCCAGAGATCGCACAAGCCAGGGAATTATGGAAGAAAAAAGGAGGGGGTTTTGTCCAGTAGTGGGACGCAACATAGGGTAACAAAAAAAAAATATCATCATAATAGGGTAGTTGCCTGGTTAAAATAGTTATTTGTTATACAAGAGTGCAAAGTTGCTTTTTAACCGCGTGTTCAATTTTGATGACCGAGCAAGCGAAGGATTCTAAAATTGAATCACGAGCGCAGCGAGTGATTCAAAATTAGAATCCTGAGCGTTAGCGAGGGAATCAAAAGAGCACGAGGTGAAAAATCTTTGCACTCGAGTGCAACACGTAACTTTTCATTCCACCTCAGCGAGGAAATGACTAGAGCATCGAATACGTACTCCATAGAGTGCTTGCTTTCTTGTCCTCGGATAATTCTATAAAATATGCCAGCAAAACGTTTTCTGAGAAAGTTTTGGCTCCTTTTGCTAGTCGCCACGTGTTGAACATATCGTACTGTTTTAAATACTTCTCGCGTGATTGTTGAGGGAGAAAGCTCATTTGCGCATTATTAACAGTTTCAGTCAATTCTGTTGGCGTCAAGCAAACTTCCTCGTCGCTAGAATCACTCATTTTAGTTTTTTCACTTGTTTTCAAGTTTCTTGTTTTTAATATAAGGTTTAACAATGACGTGAAAAAATGCCGCGTAAAGAACCGCGTACAAAGCAAATTGAAAAAAGAACACCAAGAAGGTTCCGAGTCTGAGTTTTTAACAAATTAAAAAAAAGTTGTATGATATATTCGGCACCATAGAGGTAGCAGTAAATAGGTTTAATGTTTTTTTTAATTCACAAACTTAGTGCACACGATGTTCTAAATTCAATTTACTTTATCCTCTAGAGAATAAAAACGGCTTTTCCACTCAGATATTGAAGATTAAAAATACTCTTTCCGAGATGGTGGGATGAAAAAATTATTATTTTATTTAGTCAGTCAGTTACATTATCGAAAAATAATGGACACGTATTTTTTCTTTAGTCAATCAAACAAAAAATGACAAAGATAAAGCGCGGGGAGTAGGGTCGTGACGTCACTTGCTTGCAAAAGTGTCGCAAGCAAGTGACGTCACGCGGAACTTTAACGGACGATAACTTCATCATTTTTTATATAATTGACAAAAGAAAAAATACGGGTTGTTTATTTTTTGATAATCTAACTGACGGACTAATTAGAACTTTTATGAAAATAATCTATTTCAGCCGAAACACATCCACACATAGGCATCTCGCTCCTAGCTACATCTACCGGTCCTGTGCTGCTGACATCCAGTTGACGTCGACTTCCGCGACATTCACCTGAACCCTAATTGCTTAACACTATAAATCTCAATCCGAATCATTTTGAAGGATATTGCTAATCCATTGCTTCATGTTCGAAAAATTGGTCCGCTCAACAACGTATAAATAACGCAATGAATGTTGTTAAATTGTCAAAATTAAAGCCATACAGATAGTGTCTTTCGCCATTACCCCGCAGGTCATCGGGTTAATTTATGGGGGGCTGCTCACGATAAGCCACGCTATCTGTTAAAATATCTATTGAACAAAAAATTGTCAAGACATCCAAAGGGTTAGGCAGGGGTGTACCTATAAGATACCCACATTTCTCCAGTTATGTTTAAGTCTCAACTTACACTTAGTAACTCATTAACACAATGCACACTCACACTATTAGGTACACACACACACACAAACACGCCCTAACACACCCCCACACTCTAAACTCTAACACATACTCACGTTTACGGTTTAAATCAGTGTACTTAAATGGCAAGGTTTTCCTTATTCTGTGTTATGAAACGTTCATATTTACAAGTTTTTATTTTCGAGTTTGCATAGTAGTTAGTCATTGAACATGCTAACCGTTGTAACACGATAGGTATACCTAAATCACCTAAAAGACAAGGTGTAATAGCTAGTCTAAAGATTGCGACGTTCGGTAGGTTAATCTCACCCCCCATCGTGCAAGACTAAACGATAAATAATAATAATTTGATTAATTTGTACAAAAGGGTGTAAAAACGTCTTTTAATTTGTTTACAGTATTACTAGCTGCGCCCTGCGGTTTTACCCGCATAAGTTTCGATCCCGTGAGAGTATCCGGATAAAAGTATTCTATATGTTAATCCTGTATTTAAACCATCTGTGTATCAAATTTCATACAAATCCATTCAGTAGTTTTTGCGTGAAAGAGTAACAAACATCCATGCATACAAACTTTCACATTTATAATAATAGTAGGATTTTTGTCTATATCCTTACGCATCTACTTATGTTTCTTATCGACGACGCCGACGAGTAGCGTCTGCAGATAACACACGCGCATACACACACACTTCCGACTCCGCCTTTGTCTCCGACGATACCGATAGCTCCTGCGCTTTCACTGCCTAGCTTTTTCACCATCATCAACTATGTTGGGTTGGTCTCGGCTTCCAGTCTAACAGGGGGCAGCTCAAAACCAGAATTTTACATGGAGCGACTGCTTATCTAACCTCCACAAAAATCTGCCAGATTTTTTGGTACAGGGTGACAAATAAGAAAAAAAAAATCAACGGGTTGCACTCCAGGAGTGCCAGCCAAAGTGAAAACTTGTGAATTAACGTTGTGCATTTTTGATATTTAGGAATGCGGTCTACTCTCCCCCCGTCTTAAGAATTTTCGATCAGGTAACGTGTCCTGACGCGAGTTTAACATTTTTTACCCATCACAAAAAAGTGCACAACGCCGCTAAAGAACTTGTCACTTCAACTCCCTCCGTCTTACGAATTTTCGGTCAGGTCACGTGTCCTTAACGCCAGTTTAACATTTTTTACCCATCACACAAAATCACAAAAAGTGCACAACGCAGCTAAAGAAGTTTTCACTTCAAAAAACACAGGTTCCCAAGACTCACATAACGATTTCACTGTTTAAAAGTTATCAGATCTGATATAGAGCCAAGCCCATAACTCCACCAACCTTACATCATGGTTAAAATGTAAGACAAACCTGAGCTAGTTAATATTAATTTTATTTTACTTCTGTTCTGATTTAAATTAAATAATTAGCTTATGAATTAAGTATTAAAAAAACTAAAGCGTTAATCGACTTTTGTGAAAACAACTGATAAAAACCCCTCCTATTTTAATAAACACCATATAATATACTATGAGAGCAGTGGTGGCCCAGTGGTAACGGCCGCGACTTACGAGTTGTAGGTCGTAGGTTCGAACCCAGACAGGCGCTTTACTTTGTGTAAATTATTTCATCAACACTGCTCTCAAAACGGTGAAGGCAAACATCGTGAGGAAACCGGCATGTCTTAGGACCAAAAACTCGAACAGCCTGTAATGTTCCCACTGCTGGGACGCAGGCCTCCTCTCGGTGAAAGGGAGTGGGCCGTAATCCACCAAGCGGGCCCAGTGCGGGTTGGCAGATTTCATATTTCTTCGAATTTTTGTTTCTAGGTCATGTCGGTTTCCTAATGATGTTTTCCTTCACCGTTTTGAAAGCAGTGGTGATGAAATAATTTACACAAAGTAAAGCGCCTGTCTGGGTTGGACTCGTAAGTTACGGCCGTTCCACTTGGCCACCACTTCCCTATTATAATGTTCTATTATAATACTGCTTTTATATGAGAGAATAATGTAAAAAAAACAAGACTCAACGCAATGCGGCCAGACAAAATAAGAAAAACTCACACCCGCCTTCGATTATTATTATTATTATCTTGACGACTTATATCTCTATAAGTTCAAATGATTTTGTAAACATAATTTTTCCGCAATAAGTAAAAATAATAGATACTTGATCACGAAATAAGGTGAAGGTCCAATAACAAGGAAAATTTTACTATTGATTCAACCCTATACGGCTACTGTTGGTCGGTACGACCTATCTACTTGTTCAGCGTTTACAACTAACATTTACAGGAGGAAAAGTTGTTTATTCTTTCTTTTGTTTCCTTCTGTGAGGAATCACTATTTTACTATATGTCAAAAATCTCTTACATACATAAAAACAATCGCAAGTGTCAAAGGGTCATAATTATGAAGTTATTTTTGTTAATCTCAGCCTCGATAGATGACGTTTAACATTTTTGTCTTTCCGTTAACAAAATAATAAAAGTAGTAAGTATTTTCCGTTGATTTCTTGAATTAACAGATTCTGAAAGTGCTTAGCCGGATAACTTAAGAAATGAACACAATACCTTAACGTAAAATTTAAAGGTTTACCTACATTAAAAAAAAATGTTTTTAAAGTAATGTAGTTTTTCTTAACTCTAGTATCCGTAGAAAAACAATACATAATCATACATACATAATAAGCCCTTAATGTTCCCACTGATGGGACACAGGCTTCCTCTCTTCGAGAGGGAGTGGGCTGTAATCCACCACGCGAGCCCAGTGCAGGTTGGTAGATGTCACATGTCTTTTAATTTTTGGTTCTAGGACATGCCGGTTTCCTCACTACTCAAATTATTTACACAAAGTAAAACGCCTGCCTGGGTACGAACCCACGACCTTAATAACCACCACTGCTCTAGAAAAACAATATCTAGCTGTAATAGTATGTGATTTGTCCATGCTGACAAAGAACAGAACTCTGACCTCTAAATAAACTCAACGAAGAAAAATCCGTATCGCAGAAAAATATGATGAGTCATAATAGAGATAGTAATATGAGATATATAGTCCTCTAGGTTTTCGTTAGTGAGCGGAGTCAGCGCAGCTGAATCTTAGGCTCTTTTAACATTTTGCCATTGATACGCTAAGAAGGGTTAATGACAAAATTTTCCTCATTCTAAATTGTAAGCATGTTGTATGTGCATCCTATTTAGACAAAAACTAGCTCGAACATGTTTTGCAATTGAATCTTGTTAGATTTTAGGGTATAAATATGGACGGAAATGTCTAAAGCTTCACACAATAAATCCACATCTATTTGCGAACGTTTCTCGTATTCTACTACAAAACAACTACAATGGCTGCCATCAAGACCACCTTCATTCTTCTGCTGGTTGCCTTCGCAATGGTGTCCGTCACCGTCGAGGCTGTCCGTGTCGGACCCTGCGACCAGGTCTGCAGCCGCATCGATGCTGAGAAGGACGAGTGCTGCAGATCTCATGGCCACTCCGGCTACAGCAGCTGTGCTGGCGGACAAATGCAGTGTAACTGACGGAACCTCGCTAGTGCAACGGTACCTTAGTGGAGCTTGTGTGAAACCCTTCGATGTCCATCTTTCGAAGAACATTCAGAGGTAATCAAGACCTACCTTGTATTGTAAAACATCAAAGTGATCAGTGATTATTGTAAAGTTCCACCTCTTTCGAATTCAGCATGTGATTTGGTTTATTTGATTAAAAGATTTAGTTTTAAAATGTTTGTGTTTTCATATTTTTCGTGTCTTTGTGAAGCAATAATGCCCTTGTTCTCTCGAATATTCCCGATAAGTAACACCTTGTCGTCAACACTTGACGATCGGGAAAAAAAGTTTTATTCCTTCACACTGTTGACGAACGGAACTTTTTTCCCGATCGTACATACCTATGCTTAATTCAAGAGTGAAGGTGTACGTAAAATCCGGCTCCAATTTTGCTTCGGCTAGGCTCTAGCCTGTAAACATTCCCATTCCATCCATTCAGCGGACCAGGTCCACCGTGCGCATGTTAGGTATCAAAATAAATGCCTTAAAGAGAAGATTCCAAAAATATAACATGCTTGTTGCAGTTTGGTGGCAGTTGCCACTAACTGCGTCAGACTGCTAACATTCTTATTTCTACTCTATTTAACATTCTTAAAGTCACATGCTTTTCATCCGATAGGCCATAAGCAACGTTAATTGAAATTACAGAATAAATTGAACTCAAAATCAAATCATTTATTTCAATTAAACCATTTACAGGCACTTTTGAATTGTCAAAATTAAATAGTCGGTCAATTAGTCAGAAAGTTGAAGCTAGTTGCCCATTCCAAAACGTAGATCTCTATGGAGAAGAACGGGCAAGAAATTCCAAGGACACTCTTTTAAATCAAGATATTGTTTCAAAATCCTGGGTACATTATTTGTATTGCTTCTATATGTGAGAAAAATGTAAAAAACAAACAATTTAAAATATTAAATTAAAAATAAGCCCTGGCAGTTAAGAGATGGCCAGTCTCAACTGATAGCGCCCGTTCAGGAACATAACGCGTGGATCAGCACCACCCAGCTCAACCCTTTCGTAGGGAACCGAATGATCCAACACACGCGCCACCACCAGTGAGACATTTAATAAATATGCTTCTAAATTATACAAATCTATGGTTTGCAATATATTTAAGAGATGACAAAAAAATATTACTACCAATCAGGAAGAGGTATTTATTATTGAAGTATTAAGAATTAAATCTTGATTTAATTAAATAAACATTGAATTCGTCATGTCATAAACGCAAAAAAAAAACAAAGAAAGGGGTAGCATCTCTTCCAAATATTGAAATTGTGATCAACTAGTGAGCCCAATTGCCTGACCAGCATATAATACAACAAAAAAACAGGTGATTAATGTTAACAGGTGTTAAATAACTTCAAGGCTAACTACAGCTCATGACGATGACGGGATCAACACCCGCAGTGTGACGTTAACAGCGGCAGGTTTTTTTTAACGAATTAATCTAACAGGAAAAATAATAAAACTACAGCAGGTTTTGTTGCCACAACAAACCAGTTTTTTTTTAGAATTCTCATTAATATGTTTCGAAGATTGTAATCAATATTTTGTTCGTTTTTGTATGACATCAAAATCATAATAAAAAGTCATTTATTCAAATTTGGCGGTGGATCAGTACTTTTCGAAAGACAGTCCCTCAAAACGCCCGTCTTTCACCTTGTCCTAGAGCATTCGCTGGAAGAAGAAGTGACGCAACAAAGTCCCCAGCAGCACAAAAACTTGATTCTATACAATAATAGGTATGTAAAGAAATTAACGTTACGAGACACAGAACATTAAATTAAATTACTTTCCCTAAGTAAGCTGGCCACGCCAATATACCAACAAATACAATAAAAACTATACTTAAAAATGTATACAAAACTTAAACATCATCTGCCTAGCCTGTTCCCAACTATGTTGGGGTCGGCTTCCAGTCCAACCGGATGCAACTGAATACCAGTATTTTACATGGAGCGACTGCCTATCTGATCTCCACAACCCAATTACTGGGTAATACGATATCCCTTGGTAAGACTGATTGTCAGACTTTCGGGCTTCTGACTACCCGTAACGATTGTCAAAGATCCACGAATGACACCCGGGACCAACGGCTTTAACGTGCTTTCCGAGGCACGGAGGGGGGGGGGGGGGGGGGGGGTATACAGAAACGGCGTGACATCTTACATATTTATGCAATTCTGGGTTATGTTCACATAGCTGTCAATCGAAGTCACAAAAAAGCGACCAATTGCGATTGAACTCTTTCACGAAGTGTTCCGTACTACAAGGCAAAAAACGCCTAAGAAAACACGTTTCTTGTATGGAGAGCCGGGGTTTAACCCTTCTTATATAATGTAAATCCATGCCAGACACAATGGCTTTTTAATTGTATCTGTAATTACGGCATTCAACGGGTTAAAGGACATCATTCATTTCGTACCCAAAAACTAAAGTCGGCCAGAAAAGTACTGTTGTCTTATGGGAAATGACCTCTTGAGCATTTTTTACTATTACAACGAAAATCTACCAATAACCCCCCGGCTGCTGTTTGAGATTGAAAATGCCAAAAATCATATTTTAATAGGTCAGGGCTCCAGAGAGAGGAACCTCCTAAAAATGGGGGGCGTGTTCAGAAGTACCACTTTCTGAATCAAGCCCTTGACCCAGCTGCCCAACGAGAGCCTCCTCAGACTTTGGTCGAGGCTCTTGGCTATTAACCCATTGGCTGTCACGACTATCGGCACAATTATCACTGAGTCCACATGTCGACAACCTCGTGAGCAAAGTCAAGATACTTGATTTCTTTTCTCATTCTCGTCTTTCACGAGGTTCTCATCATGCGGGATGGTTATGTCGACAAACATTATTATAATTATGATGAACCTGTGTGTGTACGCCATTATCTCACAAGAACAAAGATCGGCAAACATAAATACTTTAAAAATATCACCATAACCCAATTCATTTGTACACCACAAATCTCTGGTCCTATAATTAATTTGAATCAGAACTAGTTAAAATTCAAGGAATCATCCATTTTGTCAGCAGGCACCGGAGCACTTCCCGATAATTGAACTTAACTCGACGAGGGATAAGATTTTAAGAAATTTTAAATAAGAAATCAGATTTCTCTATGAAAAACGCTTAGAATTGGCTTGTTATTGGCAAGGTAATTTGAGAAGAGAAAGAAATGGAACGATTTCAATAATTATATATTATTATTTTTTTTTGTAAATTGCCATTATTTGCACACAAACAATTGTGCAAATAGAATGTCTATCAGATTCCAAATACATACTTGCAACCAGCTGTCAAAAAACAGGAATGTCCTGCGCATAAGTACTTACAGGTTATTATTACAAATCTTAAAAGGACCTACTTATGCGATTAATAACTGTTATCCACAGACAAAAACAATATCGTAGCATACCTTTATGTTCATTCCCAGCACTCTTAATAAAAATACAAATAAAATTTCGAATGTAATTCTAAGATAGCAAAGTGTCTGTTTGAATTAATGGCATCAAAGTAAATTTTATTTTTATATTTTTTTTTAGTATAAGCTATTGGCAGTCAGATGTGGTTAGGGTATAATGGGACTGGTATGCACAATGTGTAAAAGTCCTTATAATAAATTAAAATAAAAAATAAAATTCAGACCACACCATCACTGAAAATATCGAATATTTTATTAACATTTTCATCTACACCCACACTCTCAGTGAGGCTACCCAGTCGATACCTTATTGTCGACAAAATTGATTTTCGTACAACGGCAACCGATCTCATTTGTGATGTTATTTTATCAAATTCATTTGTGAACACGCTGTATTCGTAATTGGGGAGCGGAGTGGATGTTAGCTGTGTCTTCGCTAAATAGAGTTTTCAACGGTATGGGAAGAATTCCGAATTTATGGGATGGCGTTTGTAATTAGAAGTCGATCTCTGAAAATATTTTTAGAGAATTTGTGGTGTGAATTTAGAAATTCGAGTTCGTTCTGCGTCGTAATGCTGCCCGTGTAAAGTTTTTATTTATCCGAGGTAAAAAATATTCTATATCCGTCTTCAGGTATGTACCACAATTTATTTAGACTCTGGCTTAACCACGACACCTCTAAAACAGTCTCACCAATCACTCTCTTCATGTCTTAGGTCTCAGGACAGGAACCACATTTATGTATTTGAAAATTCATGCATATTAGGCAAAACTACACACTACTACACACACACACTACTGCACACACCCCCACACACCCCCACACACACACACTACACTACTACTGTTAAGTTTTTATAGTTTCCTACTATTTTATTGTGCCCGACAGGGTCCATAAAGATCTCATGAAATTTTATGTTACCACCTAAGTATACATTGTAGAATGCAATAAATGATTGAGTAGGTAACGACTAAGTAGAGAATTGTGACTCTAGCCCCCAGTATTCTGAAAACCCTATTCCTACGTCATATAAAAATGAATCGCAAAATGTGTTGGTAAGCGCATAACTCAACAACGCCTGGACCAATTTGGCCAAATCTTTTTTTTAAATGTTCGTTGAAGTTCAAGGATGGTTTTTACGGCGAGAAAAATTAGAATTATTGCTGGAAAAACCCTAAAAATAGCCCTTTTCTTTTTCCCATACAAATGATTTGTAACTAAAACGTAGTCAATTTCTCTTTGATTGGTTATTTTAATTAACAGATAACATGAAATGAAACAACATAATATTTATAATCACATGTTGAATCGACCTAAAATAAATTTGGATAAGGGCAGTGACGGATAGTAATCAGGTGCAAGCTTATTTCCACCAGCCTCAAGACTACTACTGAGAAAATCCTAATTGAAAATTAATAACACTGCCCGATCTGGGAATCGATCCCAGGATTCGATGCTCAGCAGTCGCAATTGCGACCGCTTGACCAACGTGCTAGTCATTATGTGATAAAAATATGCTAATTTAATGCATAGCAGTCTTGCTTAGTATGTATTTTCTGTTAAAAAACATAATCTCAATCGTTGGCATTTCCTTAAACATAAAGAAGTCAGCCAATCATACAGAGAACTTATCTTATACACAACATATACACGCACTCTCTGGTCGAGTTAGAAAACTTATTCATAAAATGAAAAAACTACGTGTTTGCACACCCATCACCATACTCCGCTCTGTTTACCTTGGTCTTTGCCAGTTGCCTTTCAATACGGAATCTCCGTCTGGGGTGGTGCTGGCAAAACTGCATTTATCGAAGACGAAACAGCACAAAGAGCCGTCATTAAAGTAATGTTTAAGAAGCCTTTCTTGCCAAACCAACCAACTCTACAGTGACTTCCCGGTCCTCCGTGTTCGACAGCTGTTTATCCTCAACGCAATACTTCACATTCATAGAAAACTCAAATTCTGGACGGATTACCAAGAAAAAATGTCAAAGCGCACAATCAGAATTCCCACTCCCGAAGTAAACTCCCTTATGGCTAGACGTTCCCGGAACTACTTATTTCCACGCATTTATAACAATGCCATAAGGTGCCGCAACATAAAAGACCTCAAAATATCCCTGTGCAAAAAGGCAATAAAGAAATGGCTTCTTACACTCTCCTACGATGAAGCAGAAAATATTATTAATACTTAGATAAGTAACATTATACATACAGTCTAAACGGACTTCTACGCTCTCGCTGACGTTCACAACACACACACACACTCACACACACCCCAACACCCTTACCCCCTATCCCTCCCTTACACACTTACTTCCTTTTTAAATTCTTATTTATTATAAGACTACCTTAACGATGTGAATGTCTGGAACAAATGTTAACGACGACTGTGAGGATTGGAATTAAAACGCGGAACTTGATATTATTGCGTTTTTAGGGCCAGTGGTACTCAAAGCCAATGTCTTAGGACAATTATATATTGTCATGTCATGCATAGTACCGAATAATTTAAGACATGTTTTCAGAACGGAGGGTTTCCAGACACCGACTGGCATTTATTACGGATGTAAAAACACGCTTAACGAAGTCAAGTCTTAAAACTGAATTACCCCTTTTTGTCCCGTCAGTGATACCATGCAGTGAAATCCTCCCCTGAAAAATTGACTACCATATTTCAGCCCGTCAGGGGTAGATTTTCAAAAAACCCTGGTACTCATTATTCTTTACTATCAATATTAGGTATAAATACTGAGTTTCGAGTGAATCGGACTGCGCGCTAAAATTCTTCCATACCAACTTTGAAACCCCCCAATCTCTTATTAAGGGGTAGTTTATAAGAAAAAAAAAATACTGAAACCTTCATAATTTATTTAGATAAGTATTCGTGCCAAGTTTCAAGTTTATTAACTCAAGGAATAAGATTTTTTATACAATCGCTTCCCCCCTTTTCACCCTCTTAGGGATGGAATTTCGAAAAATCCTTTCTTAGTGGATGCCTACTTTTCACGAAGAACACACCCTCCAAAGAACAATGTTCAAAATGTATGGACACCGTCCCCACTCTTGTAGCACTTTAAAACCTATGTTAATCGAAGGGCCATAGTCATCTTATCATTTTATTGTATGACAGCGAAACAGAAATGTGCATCCGAAAAAAGTTATATCGACATGAAGAAACCGGTATCGGTCAAAATAAGAATTATGTTACAGATCACGATGATTTTCTTTTTTTAATTATTACTGTGGGACGATTTCATTCGGAGCTTTCAAACAACTCTTTGGAATTAAATGGTGACTCCCGCACGGGAACAACTCACGGAGCAGAAAACAGTTCAATGAAGAATTCTGCTGAATATCATTTTTGTGATGTAACAATTGACGTATTTTTTAGGAGTTTTCAAATAAAAATACCATCTTATCTATTTTTTTTTTGTTTTATTCCAAAGAATTGTTTGAAAACTCCGAATGAAATCATCTCACAGTAATAATTAAAAAAAGAAAAGCATCGTGATCTGTACCATAATTATTATTTTGACTGATACCGGTCTCTTCATATCGATATAACTTTTTTCGGATACACATTTCAGTTTCGCCGTCGTACATTAAAATGATAAGATGGTTATGGCCCTTCGATTAACATAGGTTTTAAAGTGCTACAAGGGTGGGGACGTTTTGAACATTGTTCTTTCATGTCTCTAGGACCAGCGGTTTAGTCTGTGCGTTAATCTGTCAGTCAGTCAGTCAGTCAGGACTTTGAATTTTATATAATTAGATAGATTGTTTTTAACATAAATTATGATGTTTGTAAATTCAAATTTGTTTATTCGTTGAAATTTGCATGGTTTAATTTTTAAGCAAAAGATGTATGATCTCATGCTTTAATAACACCTATTTAAACCATGTTTTTCGCAAATAATTTATCTTATCTTATCTTATGCGCATGGAATATTGTGATATTAATCAAGAGGAAAGAAATGGTTTCTGAAAAGTATATAAAGACTCGTAACGTTCGATTAACTTACAGAGTAACGAGAGTAGCCCTCCTTACTACAGCAATCTCCTTCTTGGTATAACGACGCAGGAAACTATCAACATCAAAATGAATTTCAATCTGTTCATCTTAGTCGCTATCTTCGTGGTTGCGGCCATGTTCATACCAGATCAAGTTCTGGCCTGCATTAACAATGGCGACGGCTGTCAACCTGATGGCAGTCAAGGAAACTGCTGCTCCGGTTTTTGTCAAAAGGAACCTGGCTGGGCAGCTGGATACTGTCGCTAAATTATTTATAGCAACAGTTTGACGTGATCGCGATACTCACTTTTTGTGGAGTTGCGGACACCAGCCCGTCTTACTAATACTAGTTTTAATTTGTTTTTTGAGAAATTTACGAAAATGTTAAATAAATTAATATATTATTAACACTGCCAATTTTTTATTTTGTATTCCTCCTATCTGATGTTTTCAGTGATTCAGTATTCACTGAAAATGCACTTGCACATGTTAAAATGATAAAAGATTAAAAACATTTTGAATGCTTTTAAACGGATACAAAAGTTACGCTTTTTGGATCAAGTCCTCGATCCAGCTGCCTAACGAGAATGTCCTCAGGTGTTAGTCGAAGTTCATGGCTATTACCTATACACACACACACCCTAACACCCTTACCCCCTACCCTTCCCCTTAACCTTACACCCTTACTTCCTTTTTAAATTCTTATTTATTATAAGACTTCCTTAACGATGTGAAAGTCTGGAACAAATGTCTTCCATGTAATTTTTGTTGTGACTTGATAGACACACCACAGTATACTTTACTTTACTTCTGCAGTTACCTTCGTGTCTCTTGTAAAGATATATCTAAATTGTTCCTAAGCGATAATATGGACGCCGATGAAGCGTGGAATTACTTTCATAACCACAGATTACACCAAACGAAACCTCCCTACATCTAGAACTACGTTTCCAGATTTACTATCTCTACTTTCCTGGCGACGCAATAGCGTGAAGTTGTAAGCGAGGTAGGATTTCAGGCAACAATATGAAACCCGACCGACGCGGCGCTTTGTGTCGATTTGAATTAAAACGCGGAACTTGATATTGTTGCGTCTGTAGGGCCAGCGGTACTCAAATCCAATATCTTAGGACAATGTATAACATGCATAGTACCGAATCGTTTAAGAGATGTTTTCAGAACGGAGGGTTTCCAGACACCGACTGGCATTTATTACGGATGTAAAAATACCCTTAACGAAGTCAAGTCACTTATGCTTCATTTCATGATACCCCTTTATTAGTAGTTGAAATGGCAATCATATTATTTGGTTTTAACAGGTTTTAATATCTTATTATTTATTTCTTTGATAAATTCTTTTATATTTTATGAATATGAGAACGTGGTTGGCCTTGTAGACTGTAGATTTGTAGACCATTTTCTATTTGATTAAATAACTGGTACTTGTTTAGAGGCCTACACTGTCCTCCCATAACTATTAACACTGTTATTTAAAAACATTGTAAAAGCAAGCATTGTAAGTTGTTGTTGTATTGTGTTGTTGTTGTTTTTAAAAGAGTAACCGTGGAGTTTCTTGCTGGTTCTTCTCCATACGAAACGACGATTCTGACGTTCAACAGTGCCCATGTAGGTTTATGTGAAATCAAATATTTTGATTTTTAGAGAAAAAATTATCTTATTATTTAGATTATTTGCATATCCGAAATAGCTAGATTGTTGAGCCTAAAAATGTTTTGCTTAAAATAAGAACGGTTATGCAATTAATGCTTTTGAATGTGTAATGTTGGTCAAGAAAGTTGTCTTTTTTGTCAGGCACCTACAAATTTTAAAATTATATACATATTATATTTATATATTATTATTATTTTTGTATTTTGTGTTTCACGAACTGTGTCCAAATAAACTTTTATCTTTCTTTCTCTTATATAATAATCAGCCTTTAATGTTTCCACTGCTCGGACACGCCTCCTCTCTTCGAGAGGCTGTAATCCACCACGCGGTGGGCCCGCGTGGTGGATTGGTTACAGGTGGTGCAATACTTTGAATTGAAATGTCCGCAAGAACGGATAGCACAATCAGCCTATTAATGTTCCCACTGCTGGGACAAAGGGAGTATGATTATGACTCACTCCCTCTCAATGAGAGGGAGTGAGTCATAATCCACCACGCGGGCCTAGTGCGGATGGGTAGATGTCACATGTCTTCGATTTTTGGTTTTAGAACATGATGGAGGATGTTTTCCTTCACCGTAGTGAGAGCAGTGGTGATGAAATTATTCACACAAAGTAAAGCGCATGCCCGGGTACGAACCCACGACCTACAACTCATAGGTCGATTCTGTTACCACTGGGCCACCACACCTCTTGCTACACAGCTACCTTTCGGGAACAAAATACTAATGTGTCACCTACAATACCTACAGCCGAGGAATCATGGCGGAACTTTCGGGCATGTTCTCTCGATTACACTCGGCTCATGTCACCATTTAGATTTTTTTTTATGCAAATGCGAACAATTTTAACGCATTGAGGATGAAATTGTTCGTCGGTTATTAAAAAAAAAAGTTTTCTTTATATTTTTATCGCGTAGATTTTTTTTGATAACCGGCGATTTTTTTTACGCTAGGGGTCTACAATCATGTGCTGCATTCATGGTAGTTTGCGCGTCGATGTCCTGCCACCCTGTATAACCACTCTGCTCGACTAGATTTTGACATAATGACATATCAGCTGACTCGACGGGATGTTGCGAATTACGTCATGAAATTCAGGAAATTACATCAACTTTCAACATTCAATTTTATTAAGAAAAATATGTTTCCGCGCTTATTTTATACAATATATTTGTGGCAAATATCTTTAATTATTTGTTGAGGTCGGTCAAACTTCGTTAGTCTACTACGAAAGTTGTATAAAATAGGTATTACTATACCTATCCAAAAGGTAGGTACCTTAAACTCGCTGGAAATATGTACATATACAACCTATTCTCTTGCTGAAAATATGCAAAAGGGAAAAATAAATATATTATCATTCTCTCCGCGTTCTTACTTTTACTATTTTTCTTACGTAAACTACTTATAAAACGCAATTAAATCTTGATAAAAATTACAAAAAAATGTGCATCGACATGACACTTCTTAGTGCTGACCATCTACCCAATTTTCTTATTTCGATTAAAAAATTGCATAAAGCCTAATCGATAATCGGAAATTGCAAAAAAATAAATAAAAAAAGGTGTAGAAACTGTATAAAAATTCTTTGGTATATTTTTCATGAATTAATTTATTTTTGCTTTTTTTTTTAAATTAATCATTTTATTTACCGTACGTGTATGTACACGTACGGTGTGGTTAGGTGTGTAACATTATATGGTTCCGTACATCCAAATGAAAAAACGGAACCCTTGCAGGATCACTCGTGTCTGTGGATCTTGTCTTTTCTTATTTGCTTAGAATCTACTAGACCGATTAAATTGAAATTTGGTACACATATGAATTTCTGTGACCCAAAGTCGGACGTGTAACGTAAATAAATTAATTTTGAATATGGGGTCACTCTTGGGGGGCAAAGTAGAAAATTTAAAAAAAAATCCTCGCTGTACCTCCGTGTGACATATCAAATGAAAGGGCTTGTTGTGGCGGTTTTAAATATATTTGCTTAATAACTAAAACAAAAAATTATGTGGCCGTCTGTCTATGTGCCGGTCGGTCTGCCTCTCTGTCCGTCTGTACAAACCTAAACTAACCGTAAAATCTAGATTTTGACCAATTTGCACCGGCCAGCCTTTCTTACAAGGGGTTAACGCGGGCGTGTTCGCGGACGCGCGTTGTGGGACGAAGTAGGCACTCCTTATGTCCCAAGCTGCCGTTCTGTAGCTTGGGATAAAATTTTAAGAACTGTAATTTTCTGATTTCTAATTTAAATGTTCTGTAAATACTTTTACGGAACTCATAATTTTGTCATATCAGTCTGTACGTGCGTTCGGATGTCAATGCCATTAACCATTTTACTCGTAGACGTTAACGAGTGTTAATAACACTAGGTATATCGTATTCGTATTCTATGCACGCAAAATGGTGTAGTAAAATTACGATAAACATAATTAGAGGTAGCATTCCCCATGCATGTACCCGAGGGTTGAAAAAAATCTATGCACACAAGCGTGTGGGAGGTATTGTTGGAACTTATAATTAAAATTATAAAGATGTTTCTAATTGACTTTAACTTTTAAAGTCAATCGTTTTTGAGATATGAGATATTTTCGTTTAAAACCGTAGAATTAACTTGGTTTTTTACAGTTTTTTCGAGAACTTTTATGAAATACTAACTTATTTCTGCAGTCGATCAAATTAATGATATGCGCTGTGCATGCGTAAATATTCATCCCAAGTACGGGACCTTTCACTGTGCATGGTCCGACATACACTTGGCCAGTTTTTTTTTTAAATTTTGTTGGGAATCTACCACAAAAAGTAAACAATTTCTATTACTCAAGTAAACTAACAGGTTTGGATATAAAATTGATTGTGATATATCAATTATGTCACTGGAACTCATAGCAATTTACAAAGCAGTAAATTATGTCTTGAATCATAGTTTAAATAAAGTAGTAATTTTTTCAGATAGCAAAAGTGCACTCCAGCATATCGCTCGATGCGCCTCTGGCTATAGCAGAGGTACATCGATAGCGTATGATATTTTAAAACTTATAACTATACTTAAAAGCAATAATATAGAATGTAGATTGCAATGGGTTCCAGCACATATTGGACTAAGCGGTAACGAGGAGGCTGACCGTATATCCAAATCAGCGGTAGTGGACGGTTGTATAGTGAATTATAAACCAGATTATTGGGAATATACAACCAAATTTAAATCTAAATGCTTTAACTCTTGGAAGCAACATTTTTTCAAAATGTCTCTGGATAAAGGAATTTGGTACAAAAGCATTCAAGGTCAGCCATCTCATGTTCCCTGGTTCGAGGATACTAAATTGGATAAAAATTATGTTAAATTGATATTAAGACTCCGTTCTGGGCACTATCCATCCGCGAAGTTTGCATTTCTTATGAAAAAGGCCGATTCTCCTAATTGCACAGCTTGCAATCAAATCGAAGACGTGCAACATTTGCTGATGGAGTGTGCTCGAAACGGAGTAGAACGCGAGCTGTTCGTGAAGGATTTTAAAATAAATAAATTGGATGTAGGCATAATCCAATCCATCTTATCTGTACCATCTTCGGAGATTATTAAAAAGTTATGCCATTTAATTATGGTCCTCCACGAATAACTCTAAGTCATCAACCATTAAAAATACTATAAGTTATACTGTATAAGAAAGCCAATTAATGTAAAAGGGTACGATGGGGCTGACATATCTTTGATAAAAGCCCCTAAATAAAAATAGATTAAAAAAAAAAAAAAAAGTAAACTAATATAAATAAAAACTACCAAGCTCATACAGCTAACAAAACATAATGAAATGTAAAGTGTTTGCGGTTTCCCAAACTTTTGCTAAGCCTATCTAAAAATGTATACTGGGCATTCTGTAGCAAACTATTAGAAAGTATCAAAAATTAATAATTGCACAATAAATAAAAATAATTTTGAATAGCGAGCGCATTCCGAATATAAATTCAAATATAGAAACAATTCGGCGCGAAATTGAATAAATGACTATCTATGGTCATAGGTCCTCTGTTATTGACTCAGTTTCAATATAATGTCCAAAAAACGATTAAAATTACATTAGGAAAGCATAAATCATTATTATAAATAATGCTTGTTGTATTTAATGCTTAAAATAATTTTATTTCAATTTCTGAGAATCGATTTCTGACATTCGTCATATTAATTACTCGGGTCAATCGAAATTAAAAAAAAAATCGTTTGGCATAATCGCTTTCGCACATCATTACGATAAAAAAAAACAACAATGGTTGGCGATTTTGAACACAAATTATGTAGTGGTAATGAATAATACGTGTTATTGGACTTGTGTTTCAATATTACGTTATGATTTGGGCATTTTCGTGTTTTTTATAATATTTGTAATAATATTTTTCACATTTTACATCTTATCTACATGTGTGTGTGTGACTTTTGTGAAAAGTAAAAGTGTAAACACGCACGATTGGCGCGAAACTTCGACTTTAGATATCAAAAAACTACATTACCACTACTTATTTAACATGAACAATGGATGAATTCGTCAAATAATTAAATCATGTATTATTCATTGCCCCTGTGGTGAAGTTTGGATTTTCGAAATCCCCAATTTTTATGTTTTTTAGCCTCGACCACCACTGTCATCAAAATGGCGATTAACGCATTTACAGACTTGAATTTAATAAAGGTAAATTAATAAACTTACGCGCTAAATATGGAAGATTGAATGGCGATAACATATGAGTTTTTTATCTAACTCTCTTAATTAACGCACATTCATAAGATTTGATGGGTAGCATAATCAATATTTACATTATCATTAGGGGTGTCGTATGTCGTCATTTCAAGGTCCAATGGGACCCCTTACTGAGCCAGCGGAGGTTCGTGTGTTCGGGTCCATTCGGGGGCGCTACCGAACTATACGGATAATATCATTAACACTTAAAGGTACCTTAAAGGAACCCTTAATAGGTTAAGGTTATTGCATATTAAATGCTTTTTGGTTTCCTCCACAGCACACTTTTCAGTATTTTTTTTCTATTGTCGTCTCCAGTTGCGCGGGAAAACCTCATACCTTGTGAAATGATTACTATATTTACCTCCATGTCATCACAAATGTTCAAGATTGATTTTATGAGCTAACCTGCTATCTGTTAGAAAGAGTAAATCATTTTTCGTCCAATAAAATATATAATAACATAAATGACTCACTTTCTGGATGACAACACAAAAATACCCAAGTAACAATAATATGCGCTTGGAATAATATTGTGAAATTAATAATGAGGAAAAAAGGATTTCTGAAAAGTATATAAAGACTCGATACGTTCGATTTACTTACAGAGTAGCTAGAGTTACTACAGCAAGCACTTCTTCTTGATATAACGACTCAGTAAACTATCAACATCAAAATGAATTTCAATCTGTTCATCTTAGTCGCTATCTTCGTGGTTGCGGCCATGTTCATACCAGATCAAGTTCTGGCCTGCATTAAGAATGGCGACGGCTGTCAACCCGATGGCAGTCAAGGAAACTGCTGCTCCGGTTATTGTCACAAGGAACCAGGCTGGGCAGCTGGATACTGCCGCTAAACTATCTAAAGCAACAGTTTGACGTGACCGCGATACTCACTTGTCGTGGAGTTGCAGACACCAGCCCGTGTTACTAATACCAATGTCAGTTTCCGTTTTTTGTTTTGTGCGAAATTTACTAAAATGATTTATTAAATGATATGTTAATAATACTGCCATTTTTTTTATTTTGTATTCCTCCTCTCTGTCTTGCATCTGTTGTGAGTGGTTACCGATGCACGTGTTAAAACAAATGACAAAAGATTAAAAACATTTTGAATGTTTTTAATTGGTCAAAGAAGTAGGTACCGTTTTCTGGATCAAGTCCTCGATCCAGCTGCATAACGAGAACCTTCTCAGGTGTTAGTTGAGAATCATGGCTATTGCCTACACATACACACATACCATCACACACACAAACACACCCCCCCACACACACACACACACTTTCCCTTACTCTATATTATAACAAATGTTTAAAGTTTTTTTTAATCTTCTTTATTATAATACTTCTTTAACGAAGTGAAAGTCTAGAACAAATGTCTTCCATGTATTTTGTGTTGGGACTTGATAGACGCGCCACAGTATTTTACTTCTGCGGTTATCTTCATGTCCTTTGTAAAGGTATTCCTAAATTGCTCCTAAGCGCTAATATGGACGCCGATGAAGCGCGGAATTACTTTCATAACAAAAGCTCCCAGTCAGTATCTACAGCTACGTATTCAGATTTAATATCTCTACTTACCCGGCGACGCAATATAAGCGTGAAGTTGTGAGCGGTATAGGATTGCAGGCAACAATGTGAAACCCGACCGACGCGGCGCTTTGTGACGATTGGAATTAAAAGGCGGAACTTGATATTGTTGCGTCTGTAGGGCCAGTGGTACTCAAAGCCAATGTCTTAGGACAATAGACAGCATGTTTCAAATTAATTTATATTTTTATTGTGTATCAGAAAGGTGTGGTAACATTTTAGGGTGTGGTACAGAACATCAAACTTAACAAACTTAATTTCTTTCTCTGTTTGTTAATTTCATTACAGTTGTTCAAGTTTGATTTTATGAGTTAACCCAATAGAAATCAGGGGGCCTACTCCGAAGTGCAAAGTGCGAATGTTCGGATCGGACCGACACATGGCCGAACCGAATATTATTGAAAAATGCGAAAAAAGTTCGGGTCGGCTCAATTGGGTCGAGACCATAGTCAATATTCGAAAGAGTGTAGGATCAAAACCGACCGAATCAAATAGTAACTTCGTAGCAGGAAACGGCCGAACATTCGGCCGATACTACTTCGGAGTAGACCCCCTGTTTGTTTACATCCTTTTTTTTTTTTTTCTCGCTGAGAAATGCTTTATGCATTCCCGCCTCGCGGGGGACGAGACGGGGTATGTGGGACTCCCTGTCAGAACTTCGGAAGGACAGTATACCCACTAAAACTCAGCGGTGTTCCTGCAATCGCCGTAATGAGAGGGCTACGGGAAATCGGCCCAGCCTTTACTTCCACAGCCCTCCCGGAGCACGCCCGCCAAGATGGTATGGCGGGCCCCGCATTCCCCCCAGGTTGGGGGGTTACGGGAATGGCCGGGAACACCTGGCCATTCCCGTCCCACAAGGTGGAGGCCTGTGCAAAACAGGCAACGGAGCCCCCGCACCCGTTGCCTGCTGGCCTCTACGCCCGCCTAAAAGGCAGGCCCCGCATGCCCCCCCGCGTTGGGGGAGCTACGGCCGCAGAGGATAGGGAGAGCGGCAACGAAACACCGACACTCCTCTTCCCCTGCGGCCCCGCCGCGTCCGCCATCAAACCGTGGCGGCCCCGTCAAGGCCGCGGAGGGAAGGGAGAGCCTCTCCCGCCGCGGCCTCTGTCCTCAGCCGCAATGTCTCCCTCACGGGGGACATCGAGGCCCGCCTCAGGTTGGTCGCGATGTCGCGCAAGCGGCACCGCAACCTACCCGTGGGCCGCTACGTCGGGCTAAACCGCAAAGTCCTGACGAGCGGCCCCCGCTGGGGTTCCTCTTAGCTTCACCGTGGCCCAGCTCGCCACGGCTACTGAGCCCCCCCGCCTCGACAATGCGGGAACCCACCGGGGGGGACCCTACTCCTACCCTGCTCCTACCCTACTCCTAACCTACTCCTACCCTACTACTCCTACCCTACTACTCCTACCCTACTTCTATCCTACTAATCCTAGATAATCCGAGCAAAGTGCGATATATGTATGTTGTCGATTCAAAACCCTTAATTTTCCATCCATTCCATTTTTTCCATCCTAGAAAATCTACTATAGCAAAAGTAACTGTTTTGCTGACGGACAACATGCTGCCTCAAACACAAAAATATCTCTAAGAAAGAGGTACACTAAGAAAGTAAAAAACTTACCCCTAAGCAGATTTTACGGGTTGCAGTTGGTATGGTAAGCAATACTTATTATTTCCATAAAAAACGTCCTCGCCGTCCTTATGTTTACGACTCCAGTCCAGTAATAAAGGGTTGAGCACCGCTGCGCTCCGAGTCTGGATGCAATTTCAGAGGACATTTTGAAAATTTTAATGCAAATTCTTTAGAACGTCGATGTTTTGTATTGTATTGAAGTGAACGGAATTAAACTGAAGGAAAAGTGTGGAAAATTGAATTGTTTGTCGTAAAATGAAAAGGGGATAAAAATATTTTACGTAGAATGTGTTTTGTTCACCGCACTGTAGGGTTTTATTCATTTGTTTTTTAATGAAATTGCTTTGTAGATGCAGAGTTTGCAAAAGTGTAACGGCTAGGGCTTTGCAGGTAGGCTGCGCAGGCCGTTAACAAATTAGGTTAAATAGTAAAAACACTTAAACAAGGTTCATATATTATGTATAATGTTACTCGTAGGTTACATAGATAGTTGAAGTAGACTAGGTCGCGGGTAAGGACACACTGTTCCTCTGAGCACTAGAATCAATTTTATTTTAATTTAAATTTTGACGTTCAAAAGTGCCTTTAATGTGCCTATTTGAAATAAATGATTTGACTTTGACTTTAGCACTTAGTAAGGTAGGAAAAGGTACTGTCCTTGTCCTTGTCTCCATGCAGAAACCCAGGCCCGGGAACAGGGTTGCCAGTACGATTTCAGGAAGCTGGTCAGGCCTCAGTAGGCCGCAGACCGTGGCGCGTCAGCAGGCCGCCGGTAGCGCGTGGATAGGTGTGCGTGCAGCGTACAGTATAGCACGCATGCAGTGCGCAGTTCAGCTACGCGTGTAGCGCGCAGTAGGTGAGCGCACAGTATAGCTACGCATGCAGTGCGCAGTTCAGCTACGCATGCTACGCGCAGTAGGTGAGCTGCCCTGTCCTCAGCCTGGACGTAGAATCCGGTATGTAGAACCGGTAGGTACAACTGGTATGTAGAACTGGTACGTAGAACCCCGGAAGGCGCAATAGGGTGCGCATGTCAATAGTGCGAAAGCAACAAGCCGCGTGCGATGTGTCCAGCCTCATTCCCCCTTCCACGACCCAGAAAAGGTGTAGGGAGCAGGACATGGGGAAACTTAACACATCGCAGCGGTTTACTGGCAAAGAGTTTGCAAAGACATGCGTGTCACAATGACAGATGCAATATGAGGTTATGTATGTGACACGCGAGCATAAAACACAACATAAACAATGATCTTAGCAGCTGGCTATATAGCTTTTAATATACAGAGAGGCCTTGTACATGCCAGATGCAGCAGCAATACATACATATTTCCGTCTCCCATGCACTGGATAACCTACAGCCGCGTGGCCTGTCATTGACAACCACGCAAATAGATACAACATTGGATAGATAGATATTTACAACGGCTATCCAGTGCAGAGGGTCTGGTATAATTACCAAATTAATGAGGATTTATACTAGATTTGGAGTACCAGTGTCTTGAGGATCAGAGAATCACTCCTGCTAGCTAAGCAAGCGGATGTTAAAATGACAGAGTGTTCTTAATAAATTAGTGCCATGATTCTACAACTTACTAATTATCAGTCGGCTATATGCCGTTGAGACCCTCGCAACGCTACCAAAGAGAAAAGTAAGAAAATGTATGTAATCGGATTCGCACAGGCAGAATATAGGCACAATATTAAAACAAACAGAAAAATAAAAACTACAGCCCGCCAGACACAACACCCGTCTGGTCGGAGGATCCTCCCTTTTCTATGGAGGATGAGTGAACTTTACACCCTGTTCCTCATGCCTCTAAACTGGTAAGACTGGTGGTCAGACTTTCGGACTTCTGACGACCCGTAACAACTGTCAAAGATGCACAAATCCTTTCGCTTTCGCTTAAAGTGCTTTCCGAGACAAGGAGGGGCTCGGTATGTAAAGGTCACCCATCCACAGACTAACCGCGGCAAGCGTAGGTACCTAAGCCTGACCGATGGACCTGTGCGGCTATTATTAGCTATTTAGCCACGGGCCCCTCCCTAAAAACTACACTAAATATTAATAACTATATAACTATAATGGACGTGAGCGCCAAATATGTAAGCGATCCAAAATTTATCTATGCATGTCAGCAATTTCCTGTTTGACAATCATTATAACCATAATATCGTATTCTTTTTATGTATGTATGTTATAAATGCGAAAGTAAGTTTGGACGTTAGGTGGCGCTACGTGTCTTTGAATTCTAAAATAAATACTAGGCTTGCATGAATTCACGATAGTATTTCAGTCATTAGTATTATGATTTTAATAGGATTTGGATGACATTTGGCACACAGATAGTTTATTCTAACCTGCAGTGCGATTCTGTAACAATCACCAAATGTTAAAAGTAGTGATTGTGACATAGTATTGAACAAAGAGAAACTAGAATTCGTCGATAAAACTGTTTTCCTGGGGATCACGCTCGACTCAAAGCTGCAATGGGGTCCTCATTTAACATCTCTTGCAGGACGGCTAAGTTCAGCAGCTTATGCTGTAAGAAAAATCCGTCAAGTTACTAATGTAGATACCGCGAGGCTAGTCTATTTCAGTTACTTTCATAGTATCATGTCTTACGGTATTTTACTATGGGGACGGGCTGCAGATATCGAGTCCATTTTTATTCTGCAGAAAAGAGCCATCAGAGCAATATATGGCCTCCGCAGGCGCGATTCTTTAAGGGAACTGTTTAAAGATATTAACATCATGACGGTACCTTGTCAATACATCTATGAAAACATAATGTACGTAAGAAAAAATTTAAATCTTTTCAATAAAAGAGGTGAAAGACACAACTATAGGACTAGAAATAGGGACCAATTAGTTCAAACAGGTTTCAGACTGGCTAAAGTAGACTCATCCTTCATGGGGTACTGTTTAAAATGTTACAATAAAATTCCTCCCCACATACTCCAACTGAATGAAACGAAATTTAAATCTTGTATTAAACGCACACTATGTAGCCGAGCATACTATAAGTTAGGGGATTACATCGCTGACAAAAATGCTTGGCTCAATGCTGGTCCTGCTCCACAGAGGCGCATAAACTAATTAGCATTCGGAAACATTGTTGGAGCTGCTGAACATTGAAAAAAAAAACTATCTTTGCATTGTATAAACTCAATTGTTTAGAATTGTATAATTGCATAGCACACGTGTGAGCACTATGTACTTTCTATAAAGCTACCATTTACTGGGTACGTCTTTCATTGACTTGAATGTGCCCTGGCAGCTGTGAGTATGTCATGCTCACTCAAATGTCTCGCTGGTGGTGGCGTGTGTGTTGGATCATTAAGTTCCCTCCAAAATGGTTGAGCTGAATGGTGCTGATCCATACGTCATGTTCGTGAACGGGCGCCGCCAGTAGGGACTGGTCATCTCTTGGCTGCCTCGGCTTATTTTAATTTCTGAATTGTTTTTGTTTTTTTATAACGGACGCTTTTAACGTGCACGTATTTCTACATCGTTCTCACATGGTTAATTTCAACACGAATGATGTACCTAATCAAATATTTTGTAACAATTTTATGATTTAAAAGAGTGTCCATGGAGTTTCTTGCCCGTTCTTCTCCATAGGTACCTACGCTTTGGAATGGGCAACTAGCTTCATCTTTCTGACTGACCGACCCTTTGACAATTCAAAAGTACCTGTAATTGGTTTAGTTGAATTAAATGATTTGAGTTTGAGTTTGAATCTCACCGTGAAAATTTTGGTGAAGTGAGCGTGGAGTGAGCAGTCATTCCAACTAATGCTAGGGATTGACACTATTGACAGCTCACTCTAAGCTCACTTCACTTAACTTTTCACGGTGATATTTTTACAGAATCGATCGCCTGGATTAACACATAGGATATTTTTTATCCCGGTAATACGCTTCCGTGGGAACAATTCCAACCTCCGCGCGGGAAAAAGCTAGTCCTACTAATATTATAAACGCGAAAGTTTATCTGGATGGATGGATGTTTGTTACTCTTTCACGCAAAAACTACTGAACGGATTTTGATGAAACTATACAGTAATATAGCTTATACATCCGAATAGTTGATTCTTTTGATCCCCATATTCTTACGGGATCGACACTAATGCGGGTGAAACCGCGGGGCGTTGCTAGTCTATCATAATTTTGATAAAGGATACAAAATATAGGCGCTTATAGTATAATTGTTCACGCCGCCCATTCGCGGCATTACCGCGTCTAACGCGAAGCTCCTAAATAATAATGTTTCGATTTCCTTTTTCCGACCGTTAGGGCGTGGACAGATGAACGAGTTATTATTATTCATCATAATTAGCCCATAATGTTCCCACTGCTGGGACACCAGCTTCATCTCTGTGAGAGGGAGTGGGCTATAATCGGCCACGCGGGCCCAGTGATGGTTGGTAGTTAGCACATGTCTTCGAATCTTTGGTTCTACGATGTTTTCCTTCATCGTTTTGAGAGCAGGGGTGATGAAATTATTTACACAAAGTAAAGTACCTGTCTGGGTTCGTAACCACGACCTACAACTCGTAAGAAGTTACCACTGGGCCACTATTGACCAGCCGGTCGATTCTGTAAAAATCTCACCGTGAAAACTCAAGTGAAGTGAGCTTGATGTGAGTTGTCAGTAGTGTCAATCCCTAGCATTATTTGGAATGACAGCTCACTCCACGCTCACTTCACCTAAGTTTTCACGGTGAGATGGTTACAGAATCGCACTGCTGTAATGGGTAAGTTATATGCTGATATTAATAGTACATTATGATATAAGTGCGGTAAGTTGAAATTACAGCCGATGCGATATATAAGAAAGCAGAGGCTGTAATTATCAAAGCGCACGTATGTCATAAGACGTTTTATAACATATTTGCGAGGAAATGAATAAAACTCGGACTTTTGACGACATTTTCAAATAGAAACAATACGGCGAAAAGAAAAACCGCGCGGAATAATTTTTACTTGTTCACAAATTAGCGATGCGCGCGCATCAGCGCTTTTTTTTAAGGCAAAGGCACAAAAAACAGCCAGTATTACTAATAAAGTAAATTAATATTTTTGTGTTTTTGTTAGAGATAAATGGTTGTAATTTATTGTCAAAATTAGTTAAATTAAAGAATAAAATGTTTATTTATTATATTTTATCTCCCAAAGTTAATTTTATTCATAAAACGTTGACCACTTTTCTGACTTATAAACTCTTTGCTAAGATTTTAAAAAGTACCGTTCGTTTTAGACGGAGCATCTTGATAAATCGTGCGTTTTACATTACAATAACGCACAAGTACGTAATGAAATACAATACGATATTGAAATTGGTGAAATAAGAACCCTTTACGAGCAAATGTGTTATAAAATAAGTTTCCAGTATACAGTATAAACGCTTCCTACTAAAAATATATGGACCCTCCTTCATAAGGAAAATGAATAAGGTACGGCATTCACCCGCGAAAATAGATTCATCATTGTGACATGGTCGTCCTATGATCGTTATAGAAATGCGCTATTATGTTCATGTCCTTATGTCAGGGAGATGTTTGAAAGGTGCAATCGAATGTTTCGGGTATTTTGTATTCTTTTTTGAGAAGTTTTTTTAATGTTATTAAGATACTCGTATTGGTTGGTAAACCGGCTTTCGATTTGATGGATGAATACTAAACGTACTACTATATGAATGTATCAAGTACGTGCAACATCAAGGCTATGCTTTATCGAATTTAAGTGGTTTTTATGCACAGACGCCAGTACATCAAGCTACCCGAAACTGTCAAATTTTCCTAATCAACCTTGAACCTTAATGAATTAGCGATAAAGTTGAAAATCTATTAAAGAAATTTGACAGATTGTAGTAGCTTGATTTGCTGGCGTCTGTACTTAATAAAAAGTATTGTATTCCATTCCATTCGCTAGGGTAGCCCACGAAATTCAACTACTTACGTTTTTTTTTGTAATTTGCAGGTCATTATCAGGTTTTAAGTTGATCAAAATATGATTTGCGACCGCTTGATGTGCTGGCGTCTGTACATTTAATTAATAAAAGAAAAACTATCAAAAATTCAAAATGTATTATTCCTCCGATAAAATTATAAAAATAAACATATTGAATCGTAATAAGTACTGTAAATAGAAAATAATTAATGAAATAATCACAAAAAAACACAAAAAATGCGACGTTGCCAGCTCGCGCGGGATGAATGCTCTTAATTCCTGGTTAACGTTCGTATCCGAACAAAGTCGTGAGTAAGTACAAATTTGTGTGTTATGTAACCAGCGAGTTACATAACACACAAACACCTTCTCAAAATCAATTTGCGCCTCGTATAAAGAAATTAATGATATTTCTTTTGATCAATACAAGATTAGATTGAGCACGCCTTAGGCTAATATAACTAATTTGTCTGCCATTCATATGGGGGATAGTCTCGTCTAAAAGGGAGAGGGAGAGGGGAGAAGGAAGTTGTTTCCTCCGGGATAACAATAACAGTTCTTTTGATTTAATTTATTAGTAGTTTTCTTTTATTTAGGAGGAGCGTGTGGCTAAGTAATAACAGCCACACGGGTCGATCGCACAGGGTCGATCGATCATGTTAAGCTACGCTTGCCGCGGTGGGTCCGTAGATGGGTGAACATCTGTAATAACAAGACCCCTCCGTGCCTCGGAAAGCACGTAAAGCCGTTGGTCCCGGCTGTCATTCGTGGATTTTTGACAGTCGTTACGGGTCGTCAGAAGCCCGAAAGTCTGACGACTTACTGGGTTGCGGAGGTCAGATAGGCAGTCGCTCCATGTAAAATTCACCATTCAAACAAAAAAAAAAAACAAAATCAAAATCGGTCCATACGATTGGGAGCTACGATGCCACAGACAGACATACACACACACACACACAGAAACGTCAAACTTATAACACCCCGTCGTATTTGCGTCGGAGGTTAAAAATACTGGTATTAAGCTGCATCCGGTTAGATTGGAAGCTGACCCTAACATAGTTGGGAAAAGGCTAGGCAGATGAGTCGTTCTGTTTATTGAGTCTATGTGTATTTTGTTACTATTATGATGTTTGTGCCCGTACATCACAGAAATGTAAAAAAACAGGAGAAGTGGCAAGGAGGCGTGTCTGTGTCGTCCCGGTATGTTCAAAATGACCATGTCTAGGCAAATGGCCATCTCCGCGGGAAGACCTAAAAAGATGACGTTTAAATCCGGTTTGAAGACCCTTGAGAAGATGTAAAATAATGTTAATTTTTTTTTTTATTTAATTTAATTTTTTTTTGCTTTTTTTATTGATTTATAATATAATATTTTCCGGACATATCGTTTTTTATTTATTTTATTTTCTGAACCCCAAATTTTTTTTAGTACAATAATAAATGCGAGAATCTATAACTTTCCGATTTAGTCAATCACGAGCGTACCTAAAATAATAATAATAATAATATCCCTGGACATTTCACACAGCGCCATCTAGTCCCACGCTAAGCAACCTAATGCTTGTGTTATGGTAACAAGATGGCTGATAAACTACTTATATACATTTTTTTTTTGTAAATACATACATATTATAGATAGAAAAATACCCAGACTCGGAACAAATACATGTAGGTCATACAAATATTTGTTCCGTGCGGGAACCTTAACCACTGCGCCAACCGTGCCGTCAAATACCACCTATATGTAAAATAAACGGCTTTTGCACAGCACAATGATAGCGACAGATGTTTTTGTGTGAGTAAGTTGTATGGTGCATGGTAAATGCACACTATGTTTGATGAGTTAAGGTTTCTAATTGATTGTGTAGTACGTTCCGATTTATGAATTGCAAGTGTGTGCGCGACTTTGTATCTATTGCTTTTACTGAACTACATGTGTAGTAGTGGCGCGGTAGTGGGATCGTCTTAGCGACATGGAGTTCTGATACATTTTCAACTACAGGGCATATCTCCTTCTATCCTATATTTATGGTGGTGAGTGAGGCTTTTTCTTTTCGATTTCTTTGCTTGATACTTGATATTTCCAAATCAATTGTTAATGGGAACCTATTACTAAAGCTCTGCTGTCCTTCCGTCTGTCTGTCACAGGGCTGTATCTTTTGAACGGTAATAAGTAAACAGTGTCTACTAAGGCCATTATAACAATAAATAATACAATCGAACAATGTAAAAAAAATTAAGGGACCACATGAAAAGTGTTTTGCGTAAAATATTGTCCGCTGGTACGGAACTCTTCGTATGCGAGTCCGATTCGCACTTGGCCACTTGTTGGGGGATTTTTGCCCTGAAATAATACTGTCCCCTATGACATATATCGAAAATTTCTCTGGGAATCTCATCTATGTAGAGGTGTGTAAAATTCGAAGCTTGACTATAAACATTCATACATGATACATAAACTTACACATTTTTCAATGGAGGTATATTTTAACTTGTTTTTGTTAATTAATTATATTTTCATTTCGTGTTCCAAGTCAGGCGGGAACCATTACCGACACCTGTTATACTTAGCTAGTAATATAAACGCTAAGACAGTCTGTGTGTCCTATTAATTAACGTGACAATGTAGACATTTAGCTGGCGTTTACTAATTGCTGGTATAAGGTGAACTGACTGATAAGGAGGATGCACCTAATATTATTTATTAGCACTATATTTATGACATCTGCAGTGCAATTCTGTAACCATCTCACTCGTGAAAACTCAGGTGAAGTGAGCGTGAAGTGAGCTGTCATTCCAAATAATGCTAGGGATTGACACTAGTGACAACTCACATTAAGCTCACTTCACTTGAGTTTTCACGATGAGATTTTTACAGAATCGACCGGCGGTATTTGAGTGTTCACTACGCAGACGTTCTAAAAGTGATGAATAAAAATTACTGGTTACTGTCAGCCTACAGTATCCCACTGCCTTTCGATCCAGGGTTAAAGTGGACCACGGGTCGTTTGTTTTGTCCAGCTCGTTTCGCCAGAATAAGAATTAATTACTGTATAAGTTGACTTTCATCTAAGGAAAACATCGTAAGGAAACCAGCATGTCCTTGAACCAAGAATTCGAAGACATGTGACATCTACCAACCCGCACTGGGCCAGCGTGATTGACCCGCACTGGCCCACTCACTATCGATGAGAGGAGGCTTGTGTTCTAGCAGTGGGAACATAATTATTATCCTATAGCTGTAGGAACAGAACGTTATGACAGGATAGTGAATTGTGACGTGAAGATGAGTGACGGTGTAAAGCATAAACGAGTGACAGAGATGAATGTACGGAATGGTCAAGGAGTGAAAGAGATAGTGGATAAATGTTTAAAATGTAGAAGAAGCAGAAGGCGGAACTAGGTTAAGAAAGAAAAGACTGTAAAGACGTTAGATAAAAAGACGGAAAAATAAATACAAGAATTAAAAGGAAATCAGCAGTTTCATTCATGGAAAATTGAGCTTATCCCACATACATACATTTCATAGATCGAGCCGATAGTAGAAAAAAAGAACCAAAGAGAATCTCTATCATCTTTCTACGTACGTAACATACACACATCCCTACATACTCCTACGTCTACAGTTAATTAGCTTGACAATGCATTGCCAGATGGAGCGAACTAATTGTTGGTCAGAGGTGAACCGAATCATAAACACGACTACACTGTGATTATGTCGTTGATACTAATATCGAGCTTCATGGTCAATTTAGTTGAACCTAATACCATGGAAGCTATGATTTAGAAAGGGCGTATTTTTAGACAGTTTAGCGCATAGGTTCTCAACGTGGGCGATAACGCCCACGAGGGGGCGTTTGAGTCTTTCAGGGGGCAGTAGAGGACCCAGAGAAAATTATATGTCATAGCTTTTTATTATGAGCCATTAATGTCAAACTGCTGGGCGAAGGCCTCCCTACTCTCTTTCCACCTCTCTCTGTCCAGAGCTGCCAAGGACCAATCTTTATTAAAGGAGTCCAGCTCATCCCTCCATCTCCGTCTGGGCCTGCCGCGATCTCGTTTGCCATTAAGCGGGACCCACTGGGTCGTAAGTTTGGCCCAAATCGTACCATACGACTAAACAGGGTGTTATTGACAGCCCTCCGCAAACTGATAGGGTGGCTTCAGTACATCATATTAAGATGACCGGTACATGTAATTCTTTCAGGAACATTAAGGGAATCCAAAAAACCAGATTCGTTTTATTACCTCACACGCAACGTATCGTTACCGTAGCAAAACGCACGTAGCGGACAGCAGCGCAGCGAGCTTGAGCGAGGCTGTTTTCAGCTGTTTTATTTACATACATGGAGTGTTGCATACAGAGAACGTAATTTTACATTGAAATAAAGGAATATCAGCAGAAAAAACTGCATAATTTTTTTTTTTTTCCTGTGAAAATTTCCAGTGGGATATGATTCAGAATAAGGAGCTGAATCAATCCTGTGTTTTTGTGGAGGGCTGTCAATAACACCCTGTATAATACCTATTACATATAATCGTTGCAATAGCTGTTTCAGTTTCTCGACAGGCAGATGGTAAGTTAACAAAATTGGGGGGCTCTAAAGAAATTTCAAAGTGGTGGGCAAAATAAAATTGAGAGGGTTTAGCGGATACAGACAGATAAGTAAGTAGTTTAAGGCAATTTGATTCGCTCAAGAATAATACAATTATAGATAAGCGACGGATTCACTTGGTTATAAACTAAAATTAAGAGAGAGAAACAGAAAAAATTTCCATACCAAGTACCACAAAGAGTGTTGTTATAAAAAAATATAATAATAACGAACAATTTCTGTTAGACTATGCAATACAAGAACCCCATATGAATTTTGAACGCAGGTATTCAGTATTCAAATGCATCGGTTCTGGCTCCCAATCTGGCCAGCTGCGGCGTAATAACAATATCGTGCTCAAAGCGCTGACCTCTGCCACCCAATTAGTGAGAGATGCCGATATCCTGAGGTTATAGTTGATGCAGCACCGGCTATCGTAGATATTAATATTGATTATTGAATATGAATGTGTGTCCAGGTGGGAAACGATACAGCTACTGCAATGCCTGAGGTTTAGAACGATAATTTTAAGTACTCATGCCAGAGCCAACGCTCTACAAAGTCGAACTTTATTTTTGCTTTCTTCTATATAAATAAATGTCTGTCTCAATCTCCGAAACGGCTAGGCCGATTTTGACAGGACTTTCGCAAATTTACAAATAAATAAAATTGAAGTATATGTTTTTAGTGTAATAACAGCTTTTTATTAAATGCATTATTATGAAAGTATACACTACTACTGGTACTTATAACAACAACAAAAAACATTGTTGTATGTCTGTCTGTTTGTTCCGGCTAATCACCGAAACGGCTGGACTGATTTAGATGGGACTTTCACTGGCAGATAGCTGATCGGCAATTCCCGTATTTTTAAGAACGTTCTTCGTTCGACTCAATCTGTCAAAAATGCAATCAATTTACAATCTTTTGACATTGATTTTCGCTGAGACTCATCTCGTCAAACGTCAACGTCTCGTCTAGTCAACGAACGTTTTCTTAAGTACGAGAATTGGCCTTCTTATGTTATAAGGAGTAACACAGCATGTTAGTACGGTCCTGTGGGATAATTTCCGAAACCCACGCGAGCTGAAGCTTGTAATACAATACCCATATTTCATGGTAAACAGAGTTGTTAATTGGTTTGAATTATAGCGGAGTTGAAAGCCCCGTAGTAATGAAATTCTACCTGATAGTGAATTGATTATGACAATTTAATAGTAGGTAATACAATTGGTAAATAGTTGGATATGGACAATCAATATAATAGTAGGTAATACAATTGATAAATACCTAGATGGATATGGACAACCATCCCTAGCGTGTTACAGATCGGAAGACTGGGTGAACTGCACCAACTCGAAACAACTACACATAATATTATTTATTTGTTTTTTTAGGAGGAGCTGTAACGCGATTCTGTAACCATCTCAGTGTGAAAACTTAGGTGAAGTGAGCGTGGAGTGAGCTGTCATTCCAACTAAATGCTAGGGATTGACACTATGACAGCGCACTCTAAGCTCACTTCACCTAACTTTTCACGGTGAGATTATTATTGAATGGATCGGCTGGTGTCTGAGTTAGGCGAAAAGTGCCCGTATGTGCCTGTAAATCACCAGGGAACGCACGCACCCACCGCACGGAAGAACAGAAAGTTTTACTTAAAATAAAATATGATATTACAATCTCACGTTATAGATAAGGAGATTTAAGACTAATATAAACTTAAGTTATTATAATTTTGGGGAAAGAAGTTAAAAAGAAACTATAAACAAAAAGTTAATCAGGGCGCCTGTATCTGTGTGTAAGGGTGTGTCTATGAGAGTGTATAGTATGTAGCGTAGAGTGTCAGATAATCAGCCTGTAATATTCCCACTGCTGGGACACAGGACGTCTGCTTCCAGTGTGAGAGTGTGAGCCGTAATCCACAACGCGGTACCAGTGCGGGTTGGTTGGTACATGTCACATTTCTTCGATTTTTTTTTTATTCTAGGACTTGCCGGTTTCCTCGCGATGTTTTCCTACACCATTTTGAGAGCAGTGGTGATGAAATAATTACACAAAGTAAAGCGCCAGTCAGGGTTCAAACCAAGACTGACAACTCGTAACCCGCGGCTGTTATCAATGGGCCATTCTTGCTCTCTAAACAACTTCAATTAAACTTAAAATGTACTCAAAAACTCAAATAGCAATCCAACCACTTAGCAGCCAGTGGCCACATATCTCAAGGGAGAGAGCAAATAGATAGCTAGTCAAACTTGTACGAACTGATTACCATACAGACGGAAGATAAAAGCAGAACTTGTAATATTACTAGAAACTGTTGACTACAATTCACAGTGCAAGTGCAGAAACTAACACAGCATAGACTCAGGAGTTGCTAACCAATTACACTTCACACATAATTCACAGATGAAAATACAATACCAAGTTTAAATGTACGACCACACTATAGATAGTAGCAGAAGGTTCACTTTATGTAATGCACATTATATTTTATTTAAATTAAAGCTGGCTCTGAAAAAGATGGCGGGATAAGCTGGACTCCTTCTTAAAGGATTGGCCCACAGTCGCAGTAGATCGGGAAAAGTGGAAAGAGAGAAGGGAGACTTTTACCAATAGTGTCAATAATCCACAATAATGATGTCACTAACAGCTCTTGACGGCCTAGATGTGATATGATCGTGTTCAGTTTCATTGGAGAAATCCGCCATAAGAATGCCCCAACTCAGCGTCCCAACTCTTAGGGTAGGCGCACACGAGCCACCGGCCACAACCACCAGTGGCCGTCGCCTCTTGCTGCGGTGTTGAGTACTGCTGTAGCGGGTGGCCACCACCGGCCACACGTGTGCGTTGAATCAATACAAAAAGTATGAAAAAGCATGTGGACTGCTTGGCGCTGGGCTATCGGTGGCTGTGGCCGGTGGCTCGTTTGCGCGTAGCCTTAGCTAAAATAAAGATTTTTATTTATTTATTTATCACAAACACAACTATCATTACAGGCAATAATCCTAATGCGGTAGCGTGGTCTTTAGTTACATTCTAAATTATAATTAAAGCTACTAGTTATATATTAGCATAACATAATACAAACAATGATACCTTTGTGAATTCATTCAGAGAGCAATTAAATAAATCTATCCTATCAGCAGTGTCATTCAGTGTATGCAAGGCTCGCGTCAGGGGCGCTTTACTGAGCAGGTTGGTTCGCGCGCGTGGTACTGCTAACAACCGTAACAAGATAGATTAATTGAAATAGGTGAAAAATCAGCAATAACCCGGCCTTTTCACTGTGCTACGAATACTGATAATAGGGCGGATCATACACTACAACGCCGAAAATACGCCCCCGCGCGTAATTTTTGACATACGAATTAAATAAAAATCATCACGCGGGGCATTTGGCTCCATTTCCCGCGTCCCGTCGACGCGACGCGTCGCGTGGAGCATTGTAGTGTGTGATCCGTCTATCCCTAAATAAATACAATCATTACTTTAGGTTTTACATTTTTTCTCTACATTTTTTTTCTTTACTTTTTTTTAGGTTTTATTTTGTAGGTTTAATTAGATTAGTTATTTTTGTTTCTTGGTCATACCTATGTTAAGTTATGGATCTATGGTCTGAGAATAAAGATTTTATTATTATTATTACTTTTTTTATTTATGAATTCCAGATTTGTGTCGATAATAAAATAATAATCCCTGACCGATTTCTGTCACGGTGGCCAATCTCAGCGGAAATTAGCCAGGTACGCAGGAGATATTATAATACACAAGTGTGTGCGCAAACACAGGTGCACTCTCTGTTCCTTTACTCTCATAGTCTGATGGGATGGCAATCCGACACGACTGGGGAGAAATCAGGCGCAGGAGGCTTTACGTGCTTTCCGAGGCACGGGGGTGTCACACCACCAACTTCCAAACTCCGGGCTGTTATTAAGAAATTCCTAACGTAAAACCCCCAATAACACCTTGCCCGACCTGGGAATCGAGCCCAGGACCCCGTGCACAGCAGTCGCGCTTGCGGCCGCAAGACCAACAGGGCAGTTGTGTAATATCAATTCAAAGTCAATATCAGAAGGCCAATTCTCGTAATTTAAAACGTTCAAAATCTAGTCGCAGTCTCATCTCGGCGAGAACCAAATGTCAAAAATTCGTCAAAATGTAGGGAAATTAGAGGTATTTTTGACAGATTGGGACTGACATGAGACTGTGAACGTTCTTAAAATAACGAGAACTGCCCCTCAGACTGTGAACGTTCTTAAAATTACGAGAATTGCCTCTCTAATGCCCCTCAAAATTTACTTTACTTACTGTTACCTTCTTTCCGTGTGACAGAGCAAGAAGTAACAAAGTGTAAGGAGTTAGCTGAGCGAGATATTAAACAGCTTTGTAGGAGTCGTGTGTATCACGGTACTAACATTTATTCTTATACTTGTGCTGTTTGTTTGTGCGGAGTATGTCCGATGTGTGGGTGGCCAGTGAGAGCGGGGAGCGGGTTGGATTTCTCACAATATTATCTGGAGTGGCGATTGGATCAGTCTTGTTTTTTACTAGAGGTTTTAGGGGTCTCTTGGGGTCGTTGAGTTTCACACTCTCGTCGCTTTGCTATACGTCACCAGTATTGATTCTTTCTAACTTTAAGGAGTTTTAGTGTTTCGAAAAATCTGGAGGGTTGTCCCAAAAAAAAATTGTCCAGTTTCTGAGTCCGTGCCCATTTAGTAGGATTTGGTTAACCCCCCGATGGACTTAACCCTGCCAGCGAGGGTGTTTTATTTGAGCTGCAATATTCACTATATTATTATGCTCCTTCCTCCTGTATTTCTCCTGTTTGGACCATTGTACAGTCTTCAGATATTTATATGGATGGAAGGAGGAAACCCGTCAGATTATTGAAAAGCATCACCCCATATTAGTCACCGGCTTTGACCAGAGATTAACTGAGGCCATGAGAGCCACAGTGGCCTAACTGTCATTTTTTCAATACTGACTTTGTTTGAAAAATCTGCTCTAAACTGTAAAAGTCCTAGCGCCACAGTGGCCTAAAAATTTGTTCATTTTTTTTCAGTTAAGCCACTATGGCTCTCATGTCCTCAACTTATTAATAATTTTATATATTTTCTGAAGTTAATTTTTGTACAAGCTGTCTTATTACTGTACCAAAAGCCAATGCGGTCATCTAAAACTGGATATTACGCTTGATGTGTAGCCGTGTGTACATACCTAAACAATACAAAACAGATAGGTAGTTAAGCTTATTGCTATTTAGAATAATGTTGAATATTTCATTTTTTAATCTATTCATTTTAAAACTTAGTATCCAGCGTAATATGCAGTGTTCTTATGCAAATGAGTCATGCAGACTACCTACATGGTAACGCCACGTTAAATAACAACTTTAACCAGTTTTATCAAAACATTTTAGTTAGTGAGGGGCCCGTGGCTAAATAATAATAGCCGCACAGGTCGATTGGTCAGGTTAAGCTACGCTTGCCGCGGTTGGTCTGTGGATGGGTGATCTTTACTTACCGAGACCCCTCCGTGCCTCGGAAAGCACGTTAAGCCGTTGGTCCCGGCTGTCATTCGTGGATCTTTGTCAGTCGTTATGGGTAGTCAGAAGCCCGAAAGTCTGACAACCAGTCTTACCAAGGGGTATCATATTACCCAGTAACTGGGTTGTGGAGGTCAAATATAATAATAATATCCCTGGACATTTCACACAGCGCCATCTAGTCCCAAGCTAAGCAACCTAATGCTTGTGTTATGGTAACAAGATGGCTGATAAACTACTTATATACATTTTTTTTTTTTTGTAAATACATACATATGAAAAACACCCAGACTCGGAACAAATACATGTAGGTCATACAAATATTTGTTCCGGGCGGGAATCGAACCCGCGACACGCAGCGCAGCAGTCAATCGCTTAACCACTGCGCCAACCGTGCCGTCAACTTAATTAGAATTCGATGGTCTACTGGTGGCAAGCGCTACTGCTGCGCATGAGGTTCGATTCCCGGGTTGAGCAAAGTGATTTTGGATTTTTTTATTACTTAGGAATTTCGGTTTTTAGAATTTATTTCTTTATAAGAATTTACAATATTCACTTACAAGAGAAACAAACAAATTTTTTTTATAGTTATTAAAGGTACAACATCGGGAAGAATGACTATATAAATTAAATTTATTTATTTATTTTAATTATTTAATTAGGCAATAGGCTCGCCACATGTAAATAATAAAATAAAAAATAAAAATGTTTATTGCAATTACATACAAATGAAAAACACATTATTTGGAGATCACCTTTTAAGGAAGAAGATGCTTCTGTTAGGTGAACTCCGCTCTTTCACTTATCATGATAATAAGTATGCACTTAAAAAAACAAAAAAGGAGCGCACTTGTGTAGTGTATGCGAGCGTGTGTGGGGGTGAGTGGGGGGGTGTGTGTGAGGGTGTGTGTGTATAGGTAATAGCCATGAACTTCGACTAACACTTGAGGACATTCTCGTTAGGCAGCTGGATCGAGGACTTGATCCAGAAAGCGTAACTTTTGTATCCATTTAAAAACATTCAAAATGTTTTTAATCTTTTATCATTTTAACATGTGCAAGTGCATTTTCAGTGAATACTGAATCACTGAAAACATCAGAGGGGAGGAATACAAAATAAAAAATTGGCAGTGTTAATAATATATTAATTTATTTAACATTTTCGTAAATTTCTAAAAAAAACAAATTAAAACTAGTATTAGTAAGACGGGCTGGTGTCCGCAACTCCACAAAAAGTGAGTATCGCGATCACGTCAAACTGTTGCTATAGATAATTTAGCGACAGTATCCCGCTGCCCAGCCAGGTTCCTTTTGACAAAAACCGGAGCAGCAGTTTCCTTGACTGCCATCAGGTTGACAGCCGTCGCCATTGTTAATGCAGGCCAGAACTTGATCTGGTATGAACATGGCCGCAACCACGAAGATAGCGACTAAGATGAACAGATTGAAATTCATTTTGAAGTTGATAGTTTCCTGCGTCGTTATACCAAGAAGGAGATTGCTGTAGTAAGGAGGGCTACTCTCGTTACTCTGTAAGTTAATCGAACGTTACGAGTCTTTATATACTTTTCAGAAACAATTTTTTTCCTCTTGATTAATATCAAAATATTCCATGCCAAGATAAGATAAGATAATTTATTTGCGAAAAACATGGTATAAATATGTGTTATTAAAGCATGAGATCATACATGTTTTGCTTAAAAATTAAACTATGCAAAGGACATTGTCCGAAATCGCCCTGTGTACAAGAAATATCGGACATACACGACAATTAACGGTCTATTTTATTATATTAGTTGCAAATACTTTTGTAACACGGACTAGCTGCATGCCAAAATGAACATTTTAAAGTATTTTACGCGACTAATAACATTAATCGCCGCCATCTTCGACAAACGTCATGTCGTAGGTATCGAAAAAGATTAGGGGTGCCTCCCGAATCCCCAATCCCAATCGATTGCAATCGATCGATCGGATTTTTAGTGAATTGTTGCATGTTTTTGAATCTGAATCACTAGAACATTCACTCAAAAGCGCTCAGCCATTTATCAATGCACACTAACGCCATCTATCTACCGCGCTACATCACCACTATCATCTAAGGAGACAGCATTAAAAAATTCCATTAAAAAAGTCCATTCTAAAATTAAATTGATTTTGATAAGATTGATTAAATTGTATATATACAGGGTGTTATTGACAGCCCTCCACAAAAACACAGGATTGATTCAGCTCCTTATTCTGAATCATATCCCACTGGAAATTTTCTCAGGAAAAAAAAAAATTTTTATGCTGTTTTTTCTGCTGATATTCCTTTATTTCAATGTAAAATTACGTTCTCTGTATGCAACACTCCATTTATGTAAATAAAACAGCTGCAAACAGCCTCGCTCAAGCTCGCTGCGCTGCCTTGCCGCTACGTGCGTTTTGCCACGGTAACGATACGTTGCATGTGAGGTAAAAAAAACAAATCTGGTTTTTTGGATTCCCTTAATGTTCCTGAAAGAATTACATGTACCGGTCATCTTAATATGATGTACTGAAGCCACCCTATCAGTTTGCGGAGGGCTGTCAATAACACCCTGTATATAGATTTTTTGAGATTAATAGATAATTATTATTATTTAACCAAGTAATTAGATCGTCTATTGTATTATTTATGTCCGCTTCATGATCAAGAACCGATTTATATTTTTTATCGGTAGTAACAATTATGGAAATATCATCAGAAAAAAAAAGCATTTATGATTGGTCACATTTACTATGTCGTTTATGTTGAGTAGAAATAAGATATGGTCCAAGTAGGTATAAGTAGTTATACAAATGTGTAACCAACAACGTTCTCCACAGATACATAAAAAGACAATGTTGATAAAGTTAAAGTCGGACGGAATACATAAGTACATGAAATAAGATACACACAAATAACAGCTACCAAGGATCACTAAAGATTCAATATTATAAGATATTGTTTTTTGCAAAGAATTTAGCCATGGAATTATTAATAATACGTTCTGATTTTGGATAATGCGCTGAGTACAGATATGGGTACCCTGTATATGGGTACCATGGGACCATGAATGCAGCATATGATTGTAGACACCCTACCGTAAAAAAAAATCGCTGGTCATCAAAAAACCGCTAACAACTTCACGCTTATATTGCGTCGCCGGGAAAGTAGAGATAGTAAATCTGGGAACGTAGTTGTAGATGTAGGGAGGTTTCGTTTGGTGTAATCTGTAGTTTTGAAATTAATTCCGCGCTTCATCGGCGTCCATATTATTTAGGCTTAGGAACAATTTAGGTATATCTTTACAAAAGACATGAAGATAGCTGCACAAGTAAAGTATACTGTGGTGTTTCTATCAAGATCCAACACAAAATACATGGAAGACATTTGTTCTAGTTTTTCACATCTTTAAGAAAATCTTATAATTAATAAGAATAAAAAAAAACTTTAAACGTTTGTAATGTAGAATGGAAGAACCTTGGGGCAGGGGGGTAAGGGGGGGGGGTGTGTGAGGGTGTTTGTGTGTGAGGGTGTGTGTGTATAGGTAATACCTATGAACCTCGACTAACACCTGAGGAGGCTCTCGTTCGGCAGCTGGATCGAGGAATTGATTCAGAACGCGATACTTTTGTAACCGATTAAAAACATTCAAAATGTATTTAATCTTTTATCATTTATTTTATTTAACATGTGCAAGTACATTTTCAGTGATGGCCGAATCACTGGTAAAACAGATACAAATCAGAGAGGAGAAATACAAAATAATAAAATAACAGTATTACCTAATACATTTTTTTATTAAACATTTTAGTCAATTTCTCACTAAATAAATATTGAAACTGATATTGGTATTAGTAAGACGAACTGGTGTCCGCAACTCCACGACTAGTGAGCATTGCGTTCACGTCAAACTGTTGTTATAGATAGGTACTCGTAATTTAGCGACAGTATCCAGCTGCCCAACCAGGTTCTTTGTGGCAATGACCGGAGCAGCAGCCTGGTGTACTGGCATCGGGTTGACAACTGCCGCCATTCTTCATGCAGGCCAGAACTTGATCTGGTATGAACATGGCCGCAACCACGAAGATAGCGACTAAGATGAACAGATTGAAATTCATTTTGATGTTGATAGTTTACTGGGTCGTTATACCAAGAAGGAGCGTGCTGTAGTAAGGAGGGTACTCTCGTTACTCTGTGGGCTAATCGAACCTTACAAGTCTTTATATACTTTTCAGAAACCCTTTTTTTTCCTCATAATTAATATCAGAATAGTATTCCAAGCGCATACTATTGTTTCTTGGGTATTTTTGTGTTGTCAGTCAGAAAGTGAGTCATTTTTGCTAGCATTGATTTTCTTAGACGAAAAATGATTTATTATTTCCAACAGATATTGGGTTAGCTCATAAAATCACGGCAAAAGTGACGGCACGGTTGGCGCAGTGGTTAAGTGATTGACTGCTGCGCTGCGTGTCGCGGGTTCGATTCCCGCACGGAACAAATATTTGTATGGCCTATAAGTACTTGTTCCAGCCGATCGATTCTGTAAAAATCTCCCCGTGAAAAGTTAGGTGAAGTGAGCTTAGAGTGAGCTGTCAATGATGTAAATCCCTAGCATTAGTTGGAATGACAGCTCACTTCACGCTCACTTCACCTAAGTTTTCACGGTGAGATGGTTACAGAATCGCACTGCTGGTCTGGCTGTTTGTGTATCTGAGTTTAAATTTTTGTAAACGCATCCACGATACAGGAGAAATTCATAGTGTGGGGCAACGTTAAAAAAAAAAAAGCGGATAGCCTCGGTAAAGCACGACACATCAAAATTAATCAGTGTGGAGCAGTGATAGGAATAGGTAGTGCCTATTTGCCTAAACTTCGAAGAACAGAGACAAGAAACGGAGACTTCCTTAGGACTAAATTTTTTCCGGGACATCTGTCCCGAAATTAGTAAGTATGTATATACAGTAGTTTCGAGTTACTCGGACCGCGCATTCAATTTCTTCCACACAAACTTAACACCCCTATATCCCCCTTTGAGGGGTAGTTTTGAAAAACTTATATGTAATGATAAACTTTATTACTTACTCGGGCAAGTATTCTTGCCAAGTTTCAAGTTTATGAACTAAATTAATAAGATTTTTCATATAAACTGTATCCCCCGCTTTTCACTCCCGCAGGGGTGTAATTGCCCAGAGGACACGGTGGAGCATACGGTGGAGGTCTGCCCCGCGTGGGCAGAGCACCGCCGTGTCCTCGTAGAGGCGATCGGCAGCGGCGGCGACCTCTCGCGTCCGGCTCTGGTTCAAGCCATGGTCCGGGGCGAGAGGGAGTGGGAGGCAGTCACCTCCTTCTGCGAAGCAGTCATGCTAGCGAAGGAGGTGGCGGGGTGGGCGAGGGAACGCACCTTGCGCACCTCACGGCTCAGCGTCGGGAGCCGCGTGACGACTCCCGGCCACCGTAGGCGCGGGCCTGCGGGCGGAGAGTAATGGGTAACTCTCCGTCCGATCAGGACCAGGCCCGTGCCGGACGGCGTGTACGTGTTCCACGCGCGCCTCAAAGAGATATCAGCAAGATAGACGGGGCCCGATAGGGCCGACGCCTGCCAGGGTAGCGGGAACATCCGAAAGAGTTACCGCTGCCCTGGAACATAAAGGGCTTAGGAAGGAACACGGGTGGGTTTTAGTCAGTAAGAGTCTGACACTCCCTTCTGCTCCACCCAGAGCGGGAGGAGTCATTTGATGATTTCCCATACTGAAAAAAAAAAAGGGTGTGGAATTTTGGAAAATCGTTTGGCATTATTCATAACTTGATTCAAAGATTATTTATACCAATTTTCGAGTTAATCAAGCCACGCATTATAATCCTCCCCTGAAAAATAGCCTACCCCATTTCAGCCCGTCAGGGGTAGATTTTCAAAAATCCCTGATACACATTATTCTTTACTTTCAATATTAGGTATAAATACTGAGTTTCGAGTAAATCGGACTGCGCGCTAAAATTCTTCCACACAAACTTTGAAACCCCCAATCCCTTATTAGGGGGTAGTTCAGAAGAAAAAAAAACTGACAATCTTCATAATTTATTTATTCGTGCCAAGTTTCAAGTTTATTAACCCCTTTTCACCCTCTTAGGGGTAGAATTTCGAAAAATCCTTTCTTAGTGGATGCCTACTCTTCACGAAGAACACACCCTCCAAATTTCATGTCTCTAGGACCAGCGGTTTAGGCTGTGCGTTGATCTATCAGTCAGTCAGTCAGTCAGGACTTTGAATTTTATATATATAGATAATAATAATAAAAAAACAGAAATTTTGTAACAATGTAGAATGGAATTAAGGGTGTAAGGGTAAGGGGAGGGGGTAAGGTTCTGTGTGTGTGAGGGTGTGTCTGTGTATAGGTAATACCCATGAACCTTGACAAGCACCTGAGGAGGCTCTCGTTAGGCAGCTGGATCGAGGACTGATCCAGAAAGTGTAACTTCTGTAACCGATTAAAAACGTTCAAAATGTTTTAATCACTTATTTTAACATGTGCATTTTCAGTGATTACCGAAATCATTGAAAATGGATGCATATCAGAGGAGGAATACAAAATAAAAATATGGCAGCATTATTAATATATAAATTTATTAAACATTTTAGTTTTCTTACTAAGCAAAAATTGAAACTGACATTGGTATTAGTAAGATGAACTGGTGTCCGCAACTCCACAACTAGCGAGCATTGCAGTCACGTCAAACTGTTGCTAAAAATAATTTAGCGACAGTATCCCGCTGCCCAGCCAGATTCCTTGTGACAATTACCGGAGCAGCAGTTTCCTTGACTGCCATCGGGTTGACAGCCGTTGCCATTCTTAATGCAGGCCAGAACTTGATCTGGTATGAACATGGCCGCAACCACGAAGATAGCGACTAAGATGAACAGATTGAAATTCATTTTGATGTTGATAGTTTACTGAGTCGTTATATCAAGAAGAAGTGCTTGCTGTAGTAACTCTAGCTACTCTGTAAGTTAATCGAACGTTTCGAGTCTTTATATACTTTTCAGAAACCTTTTTTTCCTCATGATTAATTTCACAATATTATTCCAAGCACATACTATTGTTTCTTGGGTATTTTTGTGTTGTCAGTCTGAAAGTGAGTCATTTATGCTATTGTACATTTTCTTGGACGAAAAATAATTTATTCTTTCCAACAGATATTAGGTTAGCTCATAAAATCAATCTTGAACATTTGTGATGAAATGGAGGTAAATATTGTAATCATTTCACATGGTATGAGGTTTTCCCGCACAGCTCAAGACGACACGAGAGAAGAAAAATACTGACAAGTGTGCTGTGGAGGAAACCAAAAAGCATTTTAATATTTCATATGTAGGTAGGTATCTATCAAGGGGTATCGTATTACCCAGTAACTGGGTTGTGGATGTCAGATAGGCAGTCGCTCCATGTAAAATACTGGTAATCAGCTGCATCCGGTTAGACTGGAAGCCGACCCCAACATAGTTGGGAAAAGGCTAGGCAGATGATGATGATATATAGGTAGGTATCTATAAAATTAATTAGGTTATGAACCTTCATGTGATCAATGATATTATACAGGACGGCAGGGAAATCGACGTGCAACCTGTTATCATGGATTCCGTATATGATTCTGAAAGGCTTGGATATTAAACAAAAATGCTATTCCATACATTTTGACTACGTACGTATTGCAATATTCTATTTGAAAAATTTCTACGCTAGGGGTCTAGAGTCATTTGCTGAATACATGGTTTTAGTTTCACCCTGTAGTTCTGTAAATATTATTTTAAAAAAACAACATCTTTACAATACGGCTGATGAATCCTGGCCAGTCCGATCTTTGCGCCGAGGCTGTGCAATAACATTTATTTAGGACACAGGTGACATGAGGCGAGGATGAGTGAGAGACATGCGGGAAAGTTCGGGCCATGATTCAACGGCCGTATTGTAAGTGACACATTGGTATTTGTTTCCCTGAATAAGTAACTAGCTGGCTTTTTGTAGAAGATGATTGAAAATTAACATTATTATTAAATTCGTAGGTGCACAAAGACAACTTTCCTTCTTTTTCTTGAGACCAACTTCTCATTGCACATTTAAAACTATACTACCTCAAGATAAAAAAACTTGAGAGGTGTCAAGGGACACACGGATGGAACGAAGTTCAAAGAGAGAGAGAGACAGACAGAGAAACACGCGCACGCCGCACGGCTTACAACTATATCAAAACGTGTCGGTCCAACTTTTGGTCTTAAATTTTTTTCCGTCTAGCCCCCTTTCGCAACGCGCGATAAGGAACTTCGTTCCAAAATAACGATATTACTATTGAGCCACTGTTTACATCAGAGGGGCAATTCTCGTTATTCTAAGAACGTTCACAGCCTGATGACAGTCTCAATCTGTCAAAAATACCTGTAATTTCTCTACATTTTAATAAAATGTATATAATTAGTTTATCAGCCATCTTGTTACCATAACACAAGCATTAGGTGGCTTAGCTTGGGACTAGATGGCGCTGTGTGAAATGTCCAGGGATATTATTATTATTTTTGACAAGTTTTTGACATTGATCGTCGCTGATGAGATTGCGACCAGATTTTGAAAGTTTTTAATTTCGGAAATTGGTCTGTTCTGGACTCAACAGTCTACCCATGTTGAAAATTTATTAAAAGGATAACCTTATTAAAATTAATTAAACACTAACATATTAATTTTGCTTGTAACATATTTCCATTGAATTGGACCACAGCTGTAACTGGTTGTACCTATATACGAATAAGTAACTTAGGTACTTTTATAATAAATCATGTGTAGACAAATAATATGTTATTAATAACGGGTAAATTAGTGTCATATTTACATAAATAAGTATTGTTTGCGAATGTTTAACTTAGGAACAGATTTGAAATTAAAATATTGCATATTATTGTTAACATATCAACATAATTCAAGTATACAGATGTCAGTCACTGTCAGGAAACCCTCCGTTCTGAAAACATCTCGTAACGATTCGGTACTATGCATGTTATACAGGATGGCAGGACATTGACGCACAAACTGTAACCATGGATACAGTACATGATTCTAAAACCCCTGGCGTTGATATTTTTCGTCAGTTATTAATAAAAGAAATCTGCCGTTTCATAGAAAAGTATACCTACGCAGTCAAAATGTATGGAATAGCTAATTTCATTTTTAATCCATTGTAATAGGTTATATATAGGACTATGTATAGGACAAAATTTTCCCAGCGATTTCTTTTTTTTCTAGCTCCGTTTATTTATAATAAATTTAATGCAATTCTAGGTTTTCGGTATAATTCACACATATTTAAAAAGATTGTAAGAAAACATTTACTCAGCTTAAATTATAAAAGAACTGAACACACATTTAAGATTCTGAAATAGCAAACTCCATACATACTTACATACATAATATCAAATACACTCACACACTTACATTCACGAGAAGCCAAATAGTATTAAGTAAGCATAGCAATTTCACTGCAAAATTATTTTAAGTTTTTTATTTGTTTAAGTTTATATTCCTAAGGAGCCTATAATCTTAAGTTCTCAGTCGTTTTGTTGCTGTACGGATCACAGGAATGAGGAATAATACCCTACTGTAATACAGTATCAACTAGTACAGGGGGTATTGTGACTGTTACTGGCGGCCTTATATATTGTAATGTCAACAGTATACTTAAGCTAATAATTGTGTGTAAAATAAATAAATACAATAAAATAAATAAAAATAAAATAGGTTGCGCTTCGATATCCCCTGCCACCATGTATATTGTCCGAGATTGGCTTTGAGTACCACTGGCCCTACAGACGCAACAATATCAAGTTCCGCGTTTTAATTCCAATCGTCACAAAGCGTCGTCGGTCGGGTTTACAACTTCACGCTTATATTGCGTCGCCGGGTTAATAGAGATATTAAATCTGGGTACGTGGTTGTAGATGTAGAGGGGTTTCGTTTGGTGTAATCTGTGGTTACGGAAGTAATTCCGCGCTTCATCGGTGATCATATTATCGCTTAGCATCAGGTGGAATAGTGATTATACGTATCTCCACTAATAATAACGTCGCACAGTCGAAAGATTTATTTATTTTTATTAAATTTATATTTATCTCTCCCTTACTATTTATTTATTTATTATTCACACCAATAAGTACAACATCTTACAGTATTTCAAGATGATGTTATAGGTACACACTTAATAAACTATCTATAAACTATACAAACATAAAATTTAAAAATAAAATAATAAAAATTACAATATTATGCCTCTTTCAATGCACCTTTGTGCTCCTAACACAAATTTCGGCAGGCTATCGAACACATCTTCCGACGGCATATTATTTACTAGCTTCTGCCCGCGGCTTCGCCCGCGTGGATGTCGGAAATTATCCCACGGGAACATGCTAACAGGATAAAATGTATGTGCTTCCCCAGAATGCCATCTATCTCGCGGGCCCTTTGTGGCTAATTACAGTAGAAAACCATTTGTGTCTCATTAGTGGTGATTAAGAGGGTACCTATATGATATCTTTACCTAAGTACCTACCTAATAAAATAAAAAAACTCAATAACAGAAAATTAAATACCTACCTAAATAAACCTATTTCTGATGATAACTAATCTAAACTCAATAAATAAGCAAAATCCCTAAAAACTAATATCTATACGAATGACTAATCCTACTGTACAACGTCCCAAAAATATCTCGAATAGAAATAAAACCAGCGTCCAGAGTAAGACAATTTATTATAGAAGGTACCGTTGAGGTCATGCCTCGCAGGAGAATCTCAACACCGCGATTTACAAACGTGACGTTTCGGCACAACGCCATCTGTTATCTTATAGCGGTACCAATCTAATGACATATGTTGACTTTTAAAATAAGGTTTGTTTGCACTAATTATCTAAACAGATTAGACATTCCGCCCACCATGGACGGCTCTGTCCATTATCCTTAACATGAAAATATAAACTTAAATGAATGATTGGTTGTTTGGCTATACACTATACTCTAATCCTAGGGTCTTATATCTGCGATACAAGCTCATGCCTTATATAAATAAAAATTAAGCAACAGTAAAAAAACAAAAAATACAAGTTCATGCCTTATGTAAATAAAAATTAAACAACAGTAAAAATAAGTAAAAAAAATACAAGTTCATTCAAGTAAATTCACAAACCTTGTATATTGTGTAAATAAAAAACTATATATAAAATTCATCAATAAGATGATAAACAATAACTAAGTGTTCACAGGTAAAATAATTAATTTTGACACAGGTCTTTTAATCTCATTATTTTTACACCGTATGGTTACAACGCGAGTAATGTTGTCCAAACCTGGATGTTTATTTGTAATAACTCCGTATAGCCATCTAGCGGGTGGAAGATTATCCTCCCTCACCAGAACCACGTCTCCGATCTCAGGTTCAGGCTTACAATCTGTCCATTTATATCGATGCTGCAATTGGGTCAAGTACTCTAGGGACCACCTACGCCAGAAATTTTGAAGCATTTTTTGTGTAAGATGCCACCGTTTCAGATTACTGATGGATGAATTTTCATAATTTGCATCAGGTACAGTTACTAAAGGTTCACCCACGAGAAAGTGCCCAGGCGTCAAAGGACACGAGTCCTCTGGATTGTTAGAAAGTTGTGAGATCGGCCTCGAGTTGAGGCAGGCCTCAATTTGAGCCAGCACAGTTGTCATTTCTTCAAATGTCAATGTACTGGTGCCTATAATTCTTTTTAAATGGTGCTTCGTGGACTTGACACCAGCCTCCCACAATCCTCCAAAGTTTGGAGCATGAGGAGGTATGAAATGCCAAGTCGTGCCATTCATAGATAGGAAATCAGCTATTTCCGAAGCTACCATAGACCTTTCAGCGTTGAATAGCTGTCTCAATTCCTTTGCACTACCAACAAATGTGGTCCCATTATCACTCCACAAGTCCAATACTCGGCCACGTCTGGCTACAAAGCGCTTAAAAGATGCAAGAAAACTCTGAGAAGTCATGTCACTGACAACCTCGAGATGAATAGCCCGAGTGGACATGCAAACAAACAAGCAAATATAACCCTTACTGGAGTGATGACCACGACCTTTAGACGTTCGGATGCTGATTGGACCCGCGTAATCTACGCCACTGCATTGGAACGGCTTCTGAGAAGACACCCTGGCCTTCGGTAACTGGCCCATCATTTGTTGGTGTGTTTGTGTTGAATGTCGAATACAAGTTACACACTTATGAACAAATTGCCTAACGAGAGTCCTTGCATTGATTATCCAGTATTTGGATCTTAAGTAGTTGAGCATCAATTGCGGCCCGCCATGCAAAGTTCTCTCGTGAGCCTCCGCAATCAAAAGATTGGTAAAGTGTGATTTATGAGGGATTAAGATGGGGTGCTTCATATTCTCATCAATAGAAGCTCGGTGCAGGCGACCGCCAACTCTTAAAATCCCGTCATCGTCAAGAAACGGACTCAACGAGGTAAGTCTACTGCCCTTATTTAGTTTACGGTTTTTTTTCACAGATTCTATTTCATCGCGAAAGGACTGGAGTTGGCAGAGTTTGATACAGGTAAGTACAGCTTCGTTTAATTCCTTTGTAGTTAGCCAAGTAGTTGTTTTATTTTTATTAGGTTTAAATTCCTTCATTCGTAAAAATCTTCTACAGTAAGCTATGACTCTTATTAACCTACCGAACTTAGAAAATCTAGTAAATAGACTATCATCGGATTCTACCGCAGTTGCATGACATTTTATTTTTATCTTTCTTTCTTCTAGCGTAGTTACTTGTATATTTCCTTTATTATAGTCTATTTTTTCATTCTGTAACCATACTGGGCCTTTTTTCCAGAGTTGCATATCATTACACTCAGAAGGACTTGCTCCGCGAGATGCGCAATCCGCTGGATTTTCCGACGACGACACATGTGACCACTGACTTCTATCCATAATCGTAAGTATTTCGGAAACACGATTCGCGATAAATGTTTTCCACCGACTAGGGTGGCTGCTTAACCACGCCAACACGACGGATGAGTCTGTCCACGCATATAAATGCTGTTTGGGAATTTCTAGAGTCGAAGCGACTTCTTGAAGAAGCTTTGCTACTAGGACAGCTCCACACAGCTCTAATCGCGGGATGGATACCTGCTTAACAGGAGCAACCTTGGTTTTTGAAGTCACCAAGTTTGTGTGAATATGTCCATCTCTATCAATGATTCGGACGTATACCACCGCGGCGTATGCTACATTGGACGCATCTGAAAAGCCATGCAATTCTAGAACCCTGTTCTCCTTGCTCGAGTTGATCCAACGAGGCAAACGAAATTTAATCAGGTTACAAAGGTTCTTCCGGAAGTCAAGCCACTCTGTCAGCAATGGTGCAGGTAGTTCTGCGTCCCATTCGATCCCAGTCATCCATATTCGTTGAATGAATACCTTCGCAGTGATGATTGTCGGTGCTAACCATCCAAGGGGATCGAATAGTCGCGCTATATCTGAAATAACCTTACGCTTTGTCACTGGTAAATCCAGATCCTTAAGCTGAATAGTGTAAACGAACTCGTCATTGTCTTTGTCCCACGTTAAGCCCAATATTTTTGAAATTGCATCTGTTTTTAGTTCCATGTTCCCTTGTGTTTGTGATATTTGTTCACCATCTTCAATTAATCTTAATAATTCTCGGTTGTTACTAGCCCACTTTTGGAGCTGGAAACCTCCACGTTTAAGCAACTCTGATGTCTGCTTATATATTTCTACTCCTTCTTCTATAGTTTGACATCCCGTCATTAGGTCATCCATGTAGAAGTCGGAAACAACACGGTTCCTTGCTAAAGGAAATTCAGCGCCTTCGTCCTGAGCTAACTGCTGCAATGATCTTACTGCTAGATAAGGCGCCGATGATGTTCCAAACGTTACCCGCAAATGACGTAACACCTGAATTTCGTCATCTGGATTCTCACGCCATAATATACGCTGAAAATCCGTGTGATCGTCGCATACCTTAATCTGTCTGTACATCTTGACGATGTCTGCTACTAGACAGATAGGTTCACAACGCCAACGCATAATAATATGACGAAGCTCAGGTTGTAGAGGAGGCCCCACCATTAGATCGTGATTAAGAGACACCCCGTTGCTACCTACACATGATGCATCAAATACGATGCGCAACTTCGTTGTACTTTTTTCGTTACGAATGATGGCATGATGAGGTAAGTACACAGAACCTTCTTTGTCCCTATCCTGTACTACATCCATATGATTAAGAGCTATATACTCATTTACAACAGCTGAGTACTGAGCTTTGAACTCGGGATTCCTTAGAAATCGCTTTTCTAAGGTTAAAAATCGTTTAAGAGCAATGTCTTTCGATGCACCATATTTACAAGCAGGATCGCTTGACCTGAAAGGCATATGCACAATATAGCGACCAGATTCGTCTCGTTTAGTCGTGGTCTTAAATATATCTTCGCACTTCTGTTCTTCTGGGGTCAAGTAAACCTTATCGTAATCGCCCTTGGGTTCAGATTCTAGTTCCCAGAATTTTTTAAGGAGTGTATTCTCATCTATATGAGTAGAATGCAATGTGACAACGGTATTGTGGCATGTCTCGCTTTGGTTGATTTCACCTACTTGACCAGACAAGATCCATCCTAGTCTAGTACTTTGTGCGATGAGCCGACCAGGTGGACCTCTGATTAAACCTTCTAACAAAATCTGGCCATAAACTTCGGCACCCAAAAGCAAATCAATCTTGTTCGGAGTGTCGAACGAAGGATCTGCTAAAGCCAAAGACGAGATTGTGGTTAAAACGTTTGCCCTAACCTTCCTTTCCGGTAAAATAGCCGTTAGTTTCTTTAAAACATAAGCCTTAACAGTGATAATAAAACTAGGTTCGACGCGTGATTTAACCTTAATGAGAACCATCGAATTTAATGAAATCATCGATTGGCCTTGATCACCACCTATACCTGAAATTGAACCTTTAGTTGGTATTCTTTTGAGGCCTAAGAGCTGGACTGCGGACTCCGTGACAAAGGAAGCCTGAGACCCCTGGTCTAACAGGGATCTTAATACAATAGCAGGACCGCTCTTTGATTCCGCTTCAATAAGCGCAGTGGCCAATAATATTTGGCTATGACCATTAGCAAAACAACTTACAATATTAGTGGAATTACTCTGGGTTGAAGGGGTATCAGCAGAAACGCTGCTTTCTGCAACTTGATCAGTTTTGTTACTATCACCAACTGATTTGGAGATATTCTTGAGGTGAAGAAGACTATGATGCTTCTTTTTACATATATGACATCTGGTAGACTGGCGGCATGCATATACGGAGTGATTTGCCCCTAGGCAGTTGTAGCATAAACCATTTGTTTGGACAAAATTACGACGCTTATCAATATCGAGACCGGCAAACTTTTTGCAATTAGCAAGCTTGTGGGTATCTTGACAACAAATACACGATGTAGTTGACACATGAAGCGATTTGACTGGCACATTACGATTGGACTGATGACGTTGACCTTTGTTGTCTAAAAATTCCAAAGACCGAAATCTTTGTTCAAGGAAAGATTTGAACTGATTCATTGTAGGCAAGTCGTCTGAACAATCACTAATTTTCATTTCCCATTGTTTACGTGACTCAGTGTCTAGTTTTAAACTCAATACATAAATAACTATAATATCCCAATGCTCAACCATTATGCCTAAATTTTCCAAAGCATGTAAACATTCGTTAGATGTATCTAATAACTCCTTGACTGCACTGGAGGATTCGGTTACAATATTTTTTTGACTCATAAAACGTTTAATTATACAATTCGCTAAATATTTTTTATTATTATATCGATTCTCTAATTTAGTCCAACAGGTTGCATAATTACTACTGGTAATAGGAATGTGCCGTAAAAGAACTTCAGCCTCTCCAGACAAATGCGATTTCAAATAATGCAATTTCTGAACATTGTCTAGTAGGCCATTATTGTGTATTAAGGATATAAACAAATCTCTAAAACTAATCCACTCCGAATAGCTTCCAGTAAACATAGGCAACTCAATCTTTGGCAATTTTACAGAACATATCTCTTTAGAACCCTTCGCAGAAGATTCAGGCACTTTCCCGAGACTATCCGAACATACAATTTTCTTCAATGCTTCCTTCAACTCTGCTTTGTAATCAGTAAATAATTCTTCCGTCGTTTCATATACATTTTTTGTGTTATAATCCGATTTTTCGAATTCAATAGACTTAACCGATGATACAATTTTTATATGAGCTTCAGAAAACGCTGACCAGTTAGCTTCTAAATTTTCTAATCTAGTTTCTATGTATGAACTGGTTACTCGCTCCTTAGGTGATTTTTTAAAGTTAGACCTTGCTTTACTGATAGTAGAATGTAAATTGAATTGTAGATTACTCAAAGCTTCCATATTAAATAGTCTTTTAAATCCAATGTTCTGGAACGCAATGCTAAGTTCGTGGACAACACGTAAAAAATCACAAGTCTTTGAACTTAATACACTTCGCTGCTAAATCGGGCATAGGTTCCCCGTAGTTCACTTTTGTTTAAATTATTCTAAGTCCATGCACACGTTAAAGTTTCCAAGTCCAAATTGTTAATTAAAATGTTCTAAGTTAATAAGGTCTAAATTTGCCTTTAATGGTTAAGTCTCCATGTATTAATTTAGTCACTAATATTTTAAAGTACTCACAGATTATCCTCGTATTGAATCACTTCACTGTCACTCACTTTTACGTAGCTCGTCGTGATGATATGCGGGGTACTCTCCCCCCGCACCGCAGCTGCTGCTCACGCCAACACGAACTCTTTGCCAGCACCAGCGCTGACCGTTGTGTACCACTTGTACATATACGCTTAAGCGCCAACCTTGTACGATCCGCCGATGCTGCTCACTACTGAGCGCGCTGACGTCACACTCGCAGCAGGTTGACCATTCAACCTGACTCCGCCACAACAATGACAATGCACACCAATCCTTTATCCGGTTTCGAAGGACCACTTGTACAACGTCCCAAAAATATCTCGAATAGAAAAAAAAAAAGCGTCCAGAGTAAGACAATTTATTATAGAAGGTACCGTTGAGGTCATGCCTCGCAGGAGAATCTCAACACCGCGATTTACAAACGTGACGTTTCGGCACAACGCCATCTGTTATCTTATAGCGGTACCAATCTAATGACATATGTTGACTTTTAAAATAAGGTTTGTTTGCACTAATTATCTAAACAGATTAGACACCTACCTAACAGTATTATAAAATAACCTACGGTCACTACGTACACTATCAAATATACTACCTATACTTTAAAATTAAAATCTATACCTACGACTCATATAAAAATAAACCTAAATAACTCTAAAAACTAAAAGGAATAAAAATGAACTCTACTGCGGGTGACCCAACCTACGACAAACTTAGTATTTGCGGTTGGTACAGTACAGACAGTGGTAATCGGGTATAGGGATCGAACCGCAAAATTAAGTTTGTTTTTTATTGTATATACTTTTCCGGGATAAAAAATACCCAGTGTGGTGCCCAGGATATTAAAGAATAATTATACCAAGTTTCATCGTAATCGAACCGGTAGTTTTTGCGTGATGCCTGAACAAACAGACAGACAGACAGACAGACAGACCGACAGACAGACAGACAGACAAAAAATTTTTTAATCACATTTTTGGGTTCGGTGTCGGTCTAGTAACACCCCCTGTAAATTATTTTTTTGATATTTTCAATGTACAGAATTTTCACTTCTACAGATTTATTATAAGTATAGATTATACGTGCGGCCCTTGACAAAGGAGCATATTTGAGTAAATTCGTCCTGGCCCATGGCACATCTAACAAAGCGTTATATCATCATCTTCCTGCCCTTATCCCATGTTACTTGGGGTCGGCGCAACACGTTTTCTTCTTCCATTCTCCTCTGTCAGCCGTCACGCTATCATTCACTCCCTTCTCTTTCATATCATTCCTCACACAATCCATTCATCTTTTCTTCGGCCTTCCTTTCCCTCTCCATCCATCAACATGTATATTCATCACTCTTTTAGTCACATGCGTTTCGTCCCTTCTCATCACATGCCCATACCAAGCCAAGCGATTTCCTTTCAACTTTTCTGTCACTGGCGCCACTTTCAAACTTCCTTTTATATACTCATTTCTTACTTTATCCATTCTCGTCACTCCACACATCCATCTCAACATTCTCATCTCCGCTGCATGCAATCTTTTTTCATCCGTCTTCTTCACAGCCCAGCATTCAGACCCATAAAGTACGACAGGCCTTATCACGGACTTATAAATTTTCCCCTTTAACTTGAGGGGCATCCGTGGGTCGCAAGTTGTTCCTGTGACCTGTCGCCATTTCATCCATCCTGAGTTGATCCGGTGCGTTACGTCTCGGTCTACTTCGCCATCTCCTTGGACAAGCGACCCGAGGTACCGAAAGTCGGAGCAGATCGATAAGGGCGTTCCGGCGAGTGATATGGGCCTAGGACTGGAGAGACCGCCAAAATCACAAAACAGATACTCAGTTTTGGTCTGACTTACTCTCAGGCCAACAGTCTCGAGTCTTTTCCACCACCCCTAACAAAGCGTTATATATAATAATAATAATAATATCCCTGGACATTTCACACAGCGCCATCTAGTCCCAAGCTAAGCAATCTAATGCTTGTGTTATGGTAACAAGATGGCTGATAAACTACTTATATACATTTTTTTTTTCGTAAATACATACATATTAATATCGTACGATATTTTATATGGATATTACGTACGATATTATTAAAGGTATGTATCATTACAGGTTCATCACCTAATGCGATAGTACGGTTTCTTATACAGAGGTGATTAGGTTATCACATTTAATAGTAGGTACAGCGGTTATTCCAAGTTGTTATCAGTATGATACAATAATAACATAAACATCACCTGCCTGGCCTTTCCTCAACTATGTTGGGGTCGGCTTCCAGTCTAACCTGATGCAGCTGAATACCAGTATTTTACATGGAGCGACTGCCTATCCTTCACAACCCAGTTACTGGGTAATACGAACCCTTTAGTAAGTCTGCTTGTCAGACTTTCGGGCTTCTGGTTCAGCGGCAACGGCTTAACGTGCTTTCCAAGGCACGGAGGGGTCAACTGTTCTCTACCTAGACATCAAAATAAATAGATACATGGTTAGAAAGGTATGGTATGGCTTTTTTTTTTTTTTTTGAGGATGGGAAATCATCAAATGACTCCTCCCGCTCTGGGTGGAGCAGAAGGGAGTGTCAGACTTTTACTGACTAAAACCCACCCGTGTTCCTTCCTTAGCCCTTTATGTTCCAGGGCAGCGGTAAACCCTTTCGGATGGTCCCGCTACCCAGGTATGGTATGGCTTGGTATGTGAAGATCATCCACGGACCAACCGCGGCAAGCGTAGCTCAACCTGATCGATCGACCGCGCGGCTGTTATTACTTAACCATAAGCTCCTCCTTAATAACATACTACTATTATCTACATAAATAAATAACAATAACCTTGCGAATTCACTCATATTACATGTGTTGGCATGACGAATGCCGATAGTCGTGACGGCCAATAGTTAATATACCTTTGGCCGCTCCTGGCGGTAACACCTGATGAGGAGGCTCTCGTTGGGCAGCTGGATCAAAGGCTTGATCCAGAAAGCGGTACTTCTGTACACGGCTCGTATTGTTAGGAGGTTCCTTTCTCAGGAGTCCAGACCACCGGTAGCTAAGACCCTGCTCCCGATACCGGTGGGCTACTATTTTTTATATTTATTTTTACGTTTTATCAAAAATATTTACAAATGTAATTTATATGAGCTTAGGGGCCGTAGATCTCATCCCTGCCTCTGAGCTGGATTGAGGTCAAGAGTGAGCCCATTGTCAATAAAAAAAGGGGCTGTTTTTCCAATCGACAGTTAATGTTTATTCGTGGAATAAAATTTACGTCTTACAGATTTTGTAGAGATGAACTGTCAAAAATTCAAAATGATTCCTCAAATAAAATTAACTGGCGTTGAAAAAATCAGCTCTTAATGGCATATAGGGAATAATAATAATTAAAAGACGCAAATATACAAACTCGCGACAGCCGTGTGCTGCTGCAACCCCGACTTTTCAAATTTTCAAAAGATTAAAGAGTTTTTATTGTATTATCATTCATTCGACCGAAAGACGACCTTTGCTGGACTTAAGCCTCCCCCAAGCACCGCCACATGAACCAGTTCTGTGCTTCCCGCAAACAGCGGATCCCTGCGGCCTTCACAAGGTCATTGGTCCACCTTGTGGGAGTCCTCCAACACGACGACTTCCTGTACGCGGTCGTCACTCCAGAACATTTCGGCCCCATTAGCCATTTGTTCTGCGAGCAATGTGCTCTGCTCACTGCCAAAGTTTGGCAATTTTTATCGAAATGTTTTTAACCTTTTAACATAATTATGCATCTGATCTGTAACCAGAGGAATACAGAAGGAGGAGGAATACAAAATAAAAAATAAGAATAGGTATTAATATACAATTATATTAAAAATTTTAGTAAATTTCTCACAAAACTAAAATTTAAACTGACATTGGTATTAGTAACACGGGCTGGTGTCCGCAGCTTCACGACGAGCACGAATTGCGGTCACGTCGAACTGTTATTACACTCGCAGATCACTTAGCGGCAGTATCCAGCTGCCCAGCCAGGTTCCTTGTGACAATAACCGGAGCAGCAGTTTCCTTGACTGCCATCGGGTTGACAGCCGTCGCCATTCTTAATGCAGGCCAGAACTTGATCTGGTATGAACATGGCCGCAACCACGAAGATGGCGACTAAGATGAACAGATTGAAATTCATTTTGATTTTGGTATAGTTTACTGAGTCGGTATATCAAGAAGAAGTGCTTGCTGTAGTAACTCTTGTTACTCTGTGAGCTAATCGAACGTTACAAGTCTTTATATACGTTTCGGGAACCCTGTTTTCCTCATAATTAATATGACAATATTATTCCAATATATTACTGTTGCTGTATAGGTGTCATAGAGGTCAGCGATTAGCTGCTAAGGGGATTTCTACAAGGAAAATTTATTTAATAACAAAGTGACTATAAACACACTATGATACCTATAGAATAATCTCATAACTACTGAAATGAGAACAAAAACAAACTACAGCAGACAAAGCATAAAAGTACTAAAAGGCAAAAAACACATGAATATGCGTAAAATTTACGCCTTCTGCATATTCATATAGTACCGAACAAAATTATTACCAGCCATTTGCCACGTGCACAAACCGCTCCATAAAACTATACATTGTCACAACACAGGCGTATTGCCTCGTTAACCGAAACGTAATGTAAACGCGTACGTAAACGTATAAAACTAATAGTGAAATGGTAAGGGTTTATTCCTGTTTCGTTTATGATAAGAGACTATTACTTATGTACCTTTCAGGCCCACAGGAGCGTTTGAAGAGCCTTCGCGAATTATTTCTTTCAGCGCATACTGCTTCGCTACCAAGCGTACATTTTTGTTTGAACAGCTTCGCTACTAAACGTGCTGAGCGTGTTATTACGATCCTAATGATCATCATTAAGGGGGATGTGGCAGGGTAGCCCACAGAGTATGTATTTTCTTGCGTTTTTTGCAAGAAAAGGTACGAGATTTCGAATTGTGTGGGCTTCCTTGGCGCTTTTGCCTTAACCCGAAATATGCTGGCCCAGTGTCCACTGTGGGACATAGACCTCCCCGAAGCATCGTCACATCGACTGGTCCTGTACCACATCCCACGTTTAGAGGACATGTGTAGCTTTAAATCCATAGTCTAAGGGGTTTATTTATAAACGAAGTTTTTTTTTTTATTGACAATGGGCTCTCTTGGCCTCAATCCAGCCCAGAGGGAGGAATGAGATCTACGGTGGAACGAGCTTGCCCAGAAGAAGCCTATTCACTCTCGCCTTGATTAAAGTTAAGCGACGTTTAAACGTCAACGATGTATGGTTAAACCACGAATCACTACTTAAGTTTAAGCGACGTTTATGAATAAAGTGGTATGTGTTTTGTATTATCTATTAGAGCACTAGATTCCAACCGCGCCTTCGTTTGCGTGGACTTCAAAATTGGGTCTAGAAGTAAGTATCCTATGTTGGAATCCAAGTTATATACTATCTGAGTGCCAAATTTCATCCACGTACAAAATTTCCTGAACGTGGGGTCCTGGGTTCGATTCCCAGTCAGAAAAAGTGTTATGGGGATTTCCATTAGGAATTTCTTAGTAACAGTCCGGAGTTTAGAAGTTGACGGTTTAATACCCCTCGCTTCGGAAAGCACGTAAAGCCGTTGGTCCTGCGCCTGATCTCTCCCCGGTCATGGTAACATAATCTATACGGTATTACAACTTCATACAAACGGACGAAGCGCGAGCTATGCCTACGCGCCTCGATCTCGGCATGCAGAGGGTATATAATAATATGTTCTGTTGTCGCGACTGTGCCGCAGTGACGAACGGACGGTGTGTTGTTTTTTTAACAATAACCGCGCGATTTTTTCGCAAAAATAAGTTCAAGTACCTACATATTTTATAATATGACGAGTAGGATATATTGTGTTGTTTTTGGTTGCATATGCAATAACGCACCCAGAGATAACTGACTTTTTTAATTTTAAAATTTAATAATAAAGCATTTCGTACGCCTCAGTCGAGCCGCAAATATTTTTAGGTCACAATTTTATAAGACCGATTTGTCATTCAAACATAAACATGGTTTTTTAATTAAATCTACCAATCAAAAAACAACACGCATTTTTATTGTCACTTCCTAATCAATTCACAAAGTATTTTATTTTTTTATACAAAAAAGTATATTTACAATCACAAAACTAAATCGAAACACAAAGTAGGCAAATGTAATTAAAATGCTGGAGGCGGGCAGCCCTATCGCATGTTTACGTACCGCGCGGCTGTAGGCATTTATTTTAAAGAAAGATACGGCCGAGTTACAATACTGTATAGATAATATTACCGTGCCCCGCTCGTGTCGGATTGCCATCCCACTGGACTATGAGAGTAAAGGAACAGAGAGTGCTCCTGTGTTTACGCACACACTTGTGCACTATAATATCTCCTGCGTACCTGGCTGGCATCTCCGTTGAGATTGGCTACCGTGACAGAAATCGGTCGGGAGGCTATTATATGTGAATATTCGTACACCACTTTTAGTGGCGGATGTATCCTACTTACCATCCTTGTTTGTACCACATCATACGACTAAATATCTTTGTGTTTGTCTTCGTATTACCTAAGTCATCATAATCATCCATCTCCTTATATTCCCTGTATCCTTCGATCAATAATTTACTAGATTCCCGATAAGCGCTTCAAAAACGGCCCGAAAAATAAGACCACAAATACTTTTGTGGTCTTATTTCAAATTAGTATGTTTTTAACCTTATTACTTAGACTTTAAGTTTCATTTCAGAATAAATGACTGAAAATTTAAAAATAGAATTATTTTATTTTCAAGCGACATTTTAAATATATTTTGCAATGGTAATTAAACTTTATGTTTAAGAATTAAGGTTTATAATAAACTGAAATTGTTAATATTATTAAACTTTTTTCTAAAAAATGTAGATGTTTACGTGTGTGCAAACGTGGCCACTTGAGCGACTGATTTTTGTTCCTGATCCTTAATCTAGTACTATTATTGATCGAAGTCTGTATCCCAATTTATTTGTGGTCGGCGCAACATGCATTTTTCTTCCACAGTTCTCTATTAGTCATAATATCGGTAATCACCCCCTTTCTAACCACATCATCATACACACATACCATCCATCGTTTCTTTGGTCTCCCCTACTCTTATAGCCATCGACATTCATTACTCAAAACCTTCCTCACGACATGTTCCTCATTCCTCCGTATCACATGCCCATACCTCGACAAACCGATTTCTACACAACTTTTATCGGTTATCGGTGACTATTATCTTATCTTTTATATTCATCTTTTTCTTCGCATTACCTAAGTATTAATACCTAACTAAACAATGACTTTTCCTTGTACTCTAGTGTCTTGAAACCAATGAATAAGCATAATCAGCCACTTTGTTCCCACAGCTGGGACACTGTCCACCTTTCTTTGACAGGGAGCGGGCCGTAATCCTAGCGGGCTCAGTGCGGGTTGGTGGAAGTCACATGTCTTCGAATATTTGGTTCTAGGACATGTCGGTTTCCTCACGATGTTTTCCTTCACCATTTAGAGAGCAGTGGTGATTAAATAATGTACAGACGCCGAATATAAAATCGTTTTCCTTATCATTAGTAAGAGAAATAGTCATGTTTTTGAAGATTTTATAAAGCAGTCATCAGACATGCTAACTAAGTCACTTTTGCAAGATGGTATTACCTAATTAGCATTTTCCTTATTTTGTGTTTTGAAACGTTCACACAAGTTTTTTTTTGCGGATAAATAGTAGTTTGTCATAAAACACAATAGACACGCTAACTGAGACCTTTGTAAGACGATATGTATACCAAAAGTATATGTAAATGGCCAAGTACAGACGCCAGCACATCAAGCTACTACAATTTGTCAAATGTATTTAATAGATTTTCAACTTTATCGCTAAAGCATTAAGTTTCAAAGTTGATTGGGAAAATTTGACACTTTCGGGTAGCTTGAAATGCTGGCGTCTGTACACAAAGAAAAGTGCCTGACTGGGTTGGAATGTACGACCTACAATTAGTAAGTCGCGGTCGTTTTTACTGAGCCATCACTGTTACTTAATAAACCAATGAATGTGTAATTATAATTGTATTTCATTCCCTACACTTTAGCGCATCTTAAGAAGCAAATTACATATTATAAACTCGACAGCAAAACTTCACTAAAACTAGAATTGAAAGCAACATTAAAATTCAATACCAAAAACACAATATTCGCTTCAAATGTTGCTTTAAAAAGAAAATTTCCTCAACAACTAGAAACTCGACGCTTAACTTTATAAACACATTTTAAATAATAATCCATCGTGTATTGGAAGTTTATAAATTTTTCACTGAGTTCTTTTCGAGATCTCTCGTGGGATAATTTTATCTCCTATTCTGTTGAATGCAGTGTAACTGTGTGGTGAAATAATGTGGATTCTATGAGTATAGACTCATAGAATCCATATTATTTCAGTCCGCAGTGCAGTGAATCTTCTATATTTATCCCGAGAGATCTTTTAGATTTTAAAAGGTTTCTAGGACTTTTTATTGACATATAGAGACATATGTATATATATATCTGCCTAGCCTTTTCCCAACTATGTTGGGGTCGGCTTCCAGTCTAACCGGATGCAGCTGAATACCAGTATTTTACATGGAGCGACTGCCTATCTGACCTCCACAACCCAGTTACTGGGTAATACGATACCCTTTGGTAAGACTGGTTGTCAGACTTTCGGGCTTCTGACTACCCGTAACGACTGCCAAAGATCCACAAATGACAGCCGGGACCAATGGCTGAACGGGCTTTCCGAGGCACGGAGGGGTCTCGGTATGTAAAGATGGTCACCCATCCACAGACCAACCGCGGCAAGCGTAGCTTAACCCGACCGATCGACCTGTGCGGCTGTTATTATTTATTGACAAATAGAGACAATTAGTAAGAAAATAAGTACCTATCTCAGCATATAGGTAACATAACATAATCAGCCTTTAATGTTCCCACTGCTGGGACACAGGCCTTCCCTGTTCAAGAGGGAGTGGGCTGTAATTCACCACTGCTCTCAAAACGATGAAGGAATACATCGTGAGGAAACCGGCATGTCCTAGAACCAAATATTCGAAGACATGTGTCATCTACCAACCTCAGCATATGCTTTGCAAAAACTGGCAGCAGTAATTAGTGTAGAAGTAGATGCTTTGCACACCACATATTACGGCTTGATGGAGTCCATTTTAAGATACGGCGTTATTTATTGGGGAAACTGGACTAACCGAGAACTTATATTTTAAACTGGTACCTACCGGTTCTACATACCGGATTCTACGTCCAGGCTGAGGACATGGCAGCTCATCTACTGCGCGCTGCGTAGCTGAACTGCGCACTGCATGCGTGCTATACCGTGCGCTGCACGCACACCTATCCGCGCGCTACCGGCGGCCTGCTGACGCGCCGCGGTCTGCGGCCTACTGAGGCCTGACCGGCTTCCTGAAGTCGTACTGGCAAGCGCTGTTCCCGGGCCTGAGTTTCTGCATGGAGACCCAAGGACAGTACCTGTACCTACCTTATCAAGAGCTAGTGCTCAGAGGAACAGTGTGTCCTTACCCGCGACCTAGTCTACTTCAACTATCTATGTAACCTACGAGTAACATTGTACATAATATATGAACCTTGCTTAAGTGTTTTTACAACCTAACCTAATTTGTGATTTTTTTTTTACTTTCTCTATGAGCTAGGCGCACGGCGAGGTATCAAAAGACGCGTCTCCGCGCGGGCTAGCGATCTGTGGGGTTTCTGGAATTTATTCAGAAGGAAAATCGGGAATTTTACTGAAAAAACGTATTTTATTGCCGAAATGTATGGAAAAACCTGGAATAACACTACCAAAACCACACACGCACACACACACACACACACACATTGACTTTGAGTATCCACCTTTTAATTCCAATCGTCACAAAGCGTCGCGTCGCCGCGTCGCGTCGGGATTCACATTGTTGCCTGCAATCCTACTCCGCTCACAACTTCACGCTTATATTGCGTCGCCGGGTAATTAGAGATATTTAATCTGAATACGTAGTTGTAGATGTAGGGAGCTTTTCTTATGCAAGTAATTCCGCGCTTCATCGGCGTCCATATTAGCGCTTAGGAACAATTCAGGAATACCTTTACAAAAGACATGAAGATAGCTGCAAAAGTAAAATACTGTGGCGCGTCTATCGAGACCCAACACAAAATACATGGAAGACATTTATTCCAGACTTTGACATCGTTAAAGAAGTCTTATAATAAAGAAGAATTAAAAAAAAACTTTATACATTTGTAATAATGTTTGTGTATGTGGAGGTGTGTGTGTGTGTAGGTAATAGCCATGATTCGACTAACACCTGAGGAGGTTCTCGCTATGCAGCTGGATCGAGGACTTGATCCAGAAAACGGCACCTACTTCTTCCAAAATACCAATCAAAACTAATTATTGCATTTATAGGTGGCATCCGGGACCGCGGTCCCGGTCCCAAAAGCACGTGGGACCCTTAAAAACATTCCTAATGTTTTTAATCTTTTGTCATTTGTTTTAACACGTGCATCGGTAACCACTCAAAACAGATGCAAGACAGAGAGGAGGAATACAAAATAAAAAAATCCCAGTATTATTAATATATCATTTAATAAATCATTTTAGTAAATTGCGCACAAAACAAAACACGGAAACTGACATTGGTATTAGTAACACGGGCTGATGTCTGCAACTCCACGACAAGTGAGTATCGCGGTCACGTCAAACTGTTGCTTAAATAGTTTAGCGACAGTATCCCGCTGCCCAGCCTGGTTCCTTGTGACAATAACCGGAGCAGCAGTTTCCTTGACTGCCATCGGGTTGACAGCCGTCGCCATTCTTAATGCAGGCCAGAACTTGATCTGGTATGAACATGGCCGCAACCACGAAGATAGCGACTAAGATGAACAGATTGAAATTCATTTTGATGTTGATAGTTTACTGAGTTGTTATATCAAGAAGAAGTGCTTGCTGTAGTAACTCTAGCTACTCTGTAAGTTAATCGAACGTTTCGAGTCTTTATATACTTTTCAGAAATCCTTTTTTCCTCATGATTAATTTCACAATATTATTCCAAGCGCATATTATTGTTACTTGGGTATTTTTGTGTTGTCAGCCAGAAAGTGAGTCATTTATGTTATTATATATTTTATTGGACGGAAAATGATTTACTCTTTCTAACAGATAGCAGGTTAGCTCATAAAATCAATCTTGAAAATTTGTCATGACATGGAGGTAAATGTAGTAATCATTTCACAAGGTATACAAGGTATACTGAAAAGTGTGCTGTGGAGGAAACCAACAAGCATTTTAGTATTTCGTGTGAAGATATGCAATTAATGAGGTTATTTACCTTTAAGTGTCAATGATATTATACAGGATGGCAGGACATCGACGCGCAAACTACCATGAATGCAGCACATGCTTGTAGATTGTAGACCACCTAGAAAATTGCCAGTTATCAAAAAAAATCTGCTGTTTCATAGAATAGTGCAATACCTACGCGATAAAAATGTATGGAACATCATTTTTTTATTAAAACCTATGAACAATTTCAGCGCAGGCGTTGAATTAAAAAAAAACTAAATGGTGAACATGAGGCGAGTCTAAGCGAAAGAACATGCGCGAAAGTTCGGAGAGCCTGTGTTCAGACCGGCCATGATTCCTCGGCCGTAGGTATTGTAGGTGATACATTAGTATTTTGTTCCTGAATAGGTAGCTGTGTAGCGAGAGCTGTGGTGGCCCAGTGGTAACGGAACCGACTTATGAGTTGTAGGTCGTGGGTGCGTACCCGGGCAGGCGCTTTACTTTGTGTAAATAATTTCATCACCACTGCTCTCACAAAGGTGAGGAAACCAGCATGTTCCAGAACCAAAAATCGAAGACATGTGACTTCTCCACCCGTACTGGGCCCGCGTGGTGGGTAACCACCACGCGGTTAATACACCCACTCCCTCTCACAGAGAGGAGGCCTATGTCCCAGCAGTGGGAACATTATATAGGCTGATAATTATATAAATATATAATTTTAAATTCGTAGGTGCCTGACAACAAAGACAACTTTCTTGACCAATTTCTCATTATATACTTAAAACCCTACTGCTTTAAGATATAAACATACAGGGTGGAATTTTGTAATGTCACCTGAAGGGAAAGTACTCTTAATACTGTACAGTCACGAGCAAAAGTATGTATACACTCCGCCTTTTTCAAAAGCGGTTTACTCCTTTATTTTTTTAATGAAATTTTATGTTGTTACGAACATAGCATTGTCGAACCCATACGTTTATGTAATGTGTCGTATTTCAATGTTGCATTCGTTATTTCACGAAAAAATCACAATTGAAAGTTGCCAAGTGTTGACATATTGGTGCTCGTGACTGTACATAGAAAATTTTACTCAAAGAAAACATTCCTTTATTTTTGAATAGAAAGAAAGCTTCATTCAAAGATTTTCGAAAATTCGCTTGCCGCACCTAAAATCTGTATAAATTACAACCTGTAGGTACTTTTATTGCATCGATCGTTAGGATGATAAGGATGAAATCTGGACTTATAAATTCAATGAGTCAAGTTAAAGCTCTTTAACTCAAAGATCCATCGGTTTACTTATATGTTAGTAATTAATAATTATCATTCACGTCATTTATCCATGAAAATGACGGATTAGTATTTAGGTAAGACGATAGCAATGCGCGTGTTTGTAATGTAGACTCCTTTCTGATCGAAGCCTTTCTTAGATACGACATAACTGCGTGTATGAGGTAGTTTAAATATGGAATGTTACATTTGAAAATAGATTGTCATATTTGTCATTCACATTTGATTGTTTTTACAAATCATTTCATTGTCTCACGGTAAAAATGGCTTATCAAGAACAATTTGTAAAATTTTCTATCTACAGTATCAAGAGTACTTTCCCTTCAGGTGGCATTACAAAATTCCATCCTGTATACATATATTTATTGCATAACTGTTCTTATTTTAAACAAAACATTTTTAGGCTCAATAGTCTACGCTGCTTGAGGTTTTCCACAGTCGCAGCAGCAACACCAGCGCAGCACGCCGACCCTGGAAGATGGGATGGCGCAAGAGTATTGATACAAGTTGCATCCCACACTAAAGACCTACCCACCTTCCATGGAAATAAAGACATGCCGTCCGGTCTCTTGCCATCGTCGCGTGCCAAACCATTGGCTTCTAATACAGCCGGAACGCCGACGGTGACAAGAGCTCGTCGAATGATGTCGTTAATGTTTGCGTGGCACGCTAAGCGACCCGCACTTCGGCTGTAAGACAGGCCGTGGTGTCCGAGGCTGTTGACAACTTCGCCAGTGACAGCAATGAGGATCAGGATGAGAGAGACTAGGAGCACCGTGTTGGTGCTCCTAGTAGTAAGGAAGCAGCGAGGCGGAAAGTATTGTCGTCGAACAAAGTGCCTATGTTCGACGACGGTAGTGCATGAAGCCACAGACCCGACTCCCATTTACTCACAGCCAGCAGGTGCACACGCTCCGCAGTAGTAACAAACGTGTTAAGTAAATTATCCTGAACTACTCTGCAGAGCGGCTCATCCCACCGTCTCTGGGAAAATGGATTATCGGGTAGATCTGAGTTCGGGCAAGCGAGTCTCCAAGCATCCATAGCATCGGTGAAGCACGGCACATCAAAAATCAGTGCGGAGGCTAGGATTTTCCTGATTGATTTCTCAGTGCCATGGACCGAGGATATGAAAGCCGGCAAACTAATACTAGAAATTTTTCAGTCTTATAATAAATAATAATAAAAAAAACAGAAATTTTGTATTGATGCAGAATGGAAGTAAGGGTGTGTTGGTCCCGGCTGTCATTCGTGGATCTTTGACAGTCGCTACGGGTAGTCAGAAGCCTGAAAGTCTGACAACCAGTCTTACCAAGGGGTATCGTATTACCCAGTAACTGGGTTGTGGAGGTCAGATAGGCAGTCGCTCCATGTAAAATACTGGTATTCAGCTGCATCCGGTTAGACTGGAAGCCGACCCCAACATAGTTGGGAAAAGGCTAGGCAGATGATGGAAGTAAGGGTGTAAGGGTAAGGGGAGGGGTAAGGGTCTGTGTGTGTGAGGGTGTGTCTGTGTATAGGTAATACCCATGAACCTCGACTAACACCTGACGAGGCTCTCGTTAGGCAGCTGGATCGAGGACTGATCCAGAAAGTGTAACTTCTATAACCGATTAAAAACGTTCAAAATGTTTTTAATCACTTATTTTAACATGTGCATTTTCAGTGATTAGAGGAGGAATACAAAATAAAAATATGGCAGTACTAATAATATATGAATTTATTAAACATTTTAGTTTTCTCACTAAACAATAATTGAAACTGACATTGGTATTAGTAAGATGAACTGGTGTCCGCAACTCCACGACTAGCGAGCATTGCGGTCACGTCAAACTGTTGCTAAAGATAACTTAGCGACAGTATCCCGCTGCCCAGCCAGATTCCTTGTGACAATTACCGGAGCAGCAGTTTCCTTGACTGCCATCGGGTTGACAGCCGTTGCCATTCTTAATGCAGGCCAGAACTTGATCTGGTATGAACATGGCCGCAACCACGAAGATAGCGACTAAGATGAACAGATTGAAATTCATTTTGATGTTGATAGTTTACTGAGTCGTTATACCAAGAAGAAGTGCTTGCTGTAGTAACTCTAGCTACTCTGTAAGTAAATCGAACGTATCGAGTCTTTATATACTTTTTAAAAGTCCTCTTTTTTCCTCATAATTAATTTCACAATATTATCCCAAGCGCATTCTGTTGTTAGGTACTTTGGTATTTTTATGTTGTCCGTCAGAAAGTGAGTTGATTTTCTTGGATAAAAATAATTTATTATTTCGAACAGATATTAGGTTAGCTCATAAAATCAATCGTGAACATTTGTGATGATATTCTAGTCTTTTCACAAGGTATGAGGTTTACCCGCGCAACTCGAGACGACAAGAATACTAATAAAAAATACTGAAAAGTGTGCTGTGGAGGAAACCAAAAAGCATTTTAATATTTCATGTGTAGGTAGGTATCTATACATTTAATTAGGTTATGAACCATTATGTGATTAATGATATTATACGGGGCGGCAGGGAAATGTACGCGCAACCTGTTATCATGGATTCCGTATATAAATAAAATAAATATCCCTGGACATTTCACACAGCGCCATCTAGTCCCAAGCTAAGCAACCTAATGTTTGTGTTATGGTAACAAGATAGCTGATAAACTACTTATATACATTTTTTTTTTTGTAAATACATACATATTATAGATAGAAAAACACCAAGACTCGGAACAAATACATGTAAGTCATACAAATATTTGTTCCGTGCGGGATTCGAACCTGCGACACGCAGCGCAGCAGTCAATCGCTTAACCACTGCGCCAACCGTGCCGTCCATATGATTCTGAACAGGTTTGGTTATTTAAAAAAAATGCTATTCCATACATTTTGACCGCGTACGTATTGCACTATTCTATTTATTTTGATAACCGACGAAAAATTTCTACGCTAGGGTCTTGTGCTGAATTCATGGTTTTAGTTTGCGCATCAATGTCCCTACCACCCTGTAGTTCTGTAAATTGTATTACAAAAAACAACACCTTTACAATACGGCCGTTGAATCATGGCCAGTCCGAACTTTGCGCAAAAGGCTGCGCAATAACATTTTTTTAGGAAACAGGTGACATGAGGCGAGGGTAACTACCTTAAGACAAAAAGAACGATATTATTATTGAACTAGCTTCTGCCCGCGGCTTCGCCCGCGTGGATGTCGGAAATTACCTATCCCACGGGAACGTGCTAACAGGATAAAAAGTATGTGCTTCCCCAGGATGCCATCTATATTGCCAAATCAGAAGTTAAGCGGTTTAGGCGTGAAAATGTAACATACAGTTACAAGTTCAAATCCTCCCCTTAAAAACCGAATTACCCGTTTTTGTCCCGTCAGTGGTAAATTTCGACAACTTTACATATTTATTATTAATTATTTTCTGTCAAAAGTATCGATACTGAGTTTCAAGTAACTCAGACCGCGCATTCAATTTCTTCGACATAAACTTAACACCCCTATATATCCCCCTTTGAGGGGTAGTTTTGAAAAACTTATAATGATAAACTTTATTACTTACTTAGGCAAATTTCAAGTTTATTAACTAAATGAATAAGATTTTTCATATAAACTGTATACCCGCTTTTCACACCCACAGGGGTGGAATTTAAAAAAAATCGTTTGGGATGTATTCATAACTTGACTCAAAGATTATTTATACTAATTTTCGAGTTTATCAAGCCATGCAGTAAAATCCTCCCCTGAAAAATTGACTACCCCATTTCAGCCCGTCAGGGGTAGATTTTCAAAAAACCCTGATACACATTATTCTTTACTTTCAATATTAAAAAAAGGATATTAAATACTGAGTTTCGAGTCAACCGGACTGCGTGCTAAAATTCTTCCATACAAACTTTGAAACCCCCCAATCCCTTATTAGGGGGTAGTTTAGAAGAAAAAAAACTGACAATCTTCATAATTTATTTAGATAAGTATTCGTGCTAAGTTTCAAGTTTATTAACTCAAGGAATAAGATTTTTCATACAAACTTTCATCCCCTATTTTATCCCCTTGGGGGTAGAATTCATCAAAATCCTTTCTTAGCGGATGCCTACGTCATAGCATCTACCTGCATGTCAAATTTCAGCCCGATCCCTCCAGTGGTTTGGGCTGTGCGTTGATAGATCACTATGTCAGTCAGTCAGTCAGTCACCTTTGAGTTTTATATATTTAGAAGATACTTTTCCGGCATAAAAAGTACCCAGAGTGGTGCCCAGGATATTAAAAAATAATTATACCAAGTTTCATCGTAATCGAACCGGTAGTTTTTTCGTGATGCCTGAACAAACAGACACACAAATTTTTTTTTAATCACATTTTTGGGTTCGGTGTCGGTCTAGTAACCCCCCTTTTTTTAGGAGGATGGGACATCATCAAATGACTCCTCCCGCTCTGGGTGGAGCAGGAGGGAGTGTCAGACTCTTACTGACTAAAACCCACCCGTGTTCCTTCCTTAGCCCTTTATGTTCCAGGGCAGCGGTAACCCTTTCTGACGTTCCCGCTACCCTGCCATTTATTTTTTTTGATATTTTCAATGTACAGAATTTTCACTTCTACAGATTTATTATAAGTAATAATATATAGATAACTGTGTAAATCTAAAGCGTAGTAGGTACCTATGGAGAAGAACAAGCAAGAAACTCCACGGACACTCTTTTAAATCATAAAATTGTTAAATAATATTGGTTGCATCATTCATGTTGAAATTAAACAAGTGAGAACGATGTAGAAAGACGTGCACGTTGAAAGCGTTCGTGTGTCGCATGGCTCCAAAAAAATATAATAAACTATCTAAAACTAAAATGATGTTAATTTATTTAATTTTTAATACTGATTCTAATGTTAATTTATTTCTGATGTTAATTTATTTTATTTTTATTTCTAATTTGATTAGGACTGTATGGATTAAGGTATCTAAAATAAATCAATTTTGATTTAGAAGCTGGGAACAGCTACCTAACAGGAAAGATATTATATTCCTAGCAGTATAAAGCTTACGTATTATAATTTGAACGAGTTTTTAGATGAGATAATCTATTATTTTTAATGTTCTTATATTATCATGATATTTTAAAATAATTTGATTCTGAGTGACATTATAATATCTAACGCGGTGTGTTGTTTTAAGATTTTAGCATTCATTTGTATCTAGATCTTTGACAGTCGTTACGGGTAGTCAGAAGCCCGAAAGTCTAACTACTAAACTTACCAAGGCGTATTGGATTACCCAGTAACTGGGTGGCGGAGGTCAGACTGATAGGCAGCTGCTCCATTTAAAGTACTTACATTCAGCTGTATCCGTTAAGACTTGAAGCTGACCCCAGCAGAGTTAGGATTAGGCTAGGCAGATGATGATGTTTTAGATTGTAACATTATACAGCACTTTAGAAAAAATAAACGATGCTTTTTTCCAAAAAATACATAAATGTCAACGATGTCAAAACCATTTAATTTATTTATAATATGCATTATATTATACGATGATAAACGATAAGTGTGAATATAAAGTGGCCATTCAAAAAACAACATTAAAAAACAACATCAAAATTAATACGTTTGTAACCGTGTTTGAAATCGAGTTTTTCCTTATATTATTAAGAAGACGGTTTTTACATTTTGCATAAAGATGTCAACAGGAAAATAAGACTTGCTAAGGTACAGTCAGCATCAAACATATCAAGACAAGCAGACTGTTCAAAGTGATTTAAAAAATGACATTTTCATAATGGCACAAGGGGTATTTCGGAAAACAGTACAGCAGTGCGATTCTGTAGCCATATCACCGTGAAAACTTAGGTGAAGTGAGCGTGGAGTGAGCTGTCATTCCAACTAATGCTAGGTATTGACACTATTGACCGCTCACTCTAAGCTCACTTCACCTAACTTTTCACGGCGAGATTTTTACAGAATCGATCGGCAGTATAGTAAATGACAAAAGAAAATAGCGGCCAAATGCGAGTCAGACTCGCGCACGAAGGGTTCCGTACCATTATCTATAAAAATCACGTCTGTTGTATGAGGGCCCCCCTTTATATTTATTTTATTTTGTTTTTAGTACTGATTGTTATAGCGGCAACAGAAATACATAATTTGTGAAAATTTCAACTGTCTAGCTATCGCGGTTCTTGAGATACAGCCTGGGGGTCTACTCCGAAGTATAGTATCGGCCGAATGTTCGGCCGTATCCTGCTACGAAGTTACTATTTGGTTCGGTCGGTTCCGATCCTACACTCCTACACTCTTTCGAATATTGACTATGGTCCCGACCCAACTGAGCCGATCCGAACTTTTTTCGCATTTTTCAATAATATTCGGCTCGGCGATGTGTCTGTCCGATCCGAACATTCACACTTTGCACTTCGGAGTAGGCCCCCTGGTGACAGACAGACGGACGGACAGACAGCGAAGTCTTAGTAATAGGGTCCCATTTTTACCCTTTGGGTACGGAACCCTAAAAAAGACTTTATACAATTGAAATAAACTGCAGAGCAAAGGTTTTCCCCAAGTCCTTCAATCAATCAATCAACTCGTCAATTAATTGTACGAGTACTTTTAATGGTATTTGTAATTGTATGTTTTAATTATATTTTTGATTGAATTTTTAATTGTATTTTTGATTGAATTTTGAATTGTATTTTTGATTGAATTTTTAACTGTGTTTTTGGGTAGTCAATGTAAGTTAGATGTATGTATATCTTTGTGGTAGTAACGTCGCATTGGCGTTATAGCTGTTAAGGTGTTATTTACGTAATTTTGAATAAATAAATAAACCCTTTTCCGGCACCAACTCGAACCACCACCTCATTTTCGGCCGGCCTCAGCCGCGCCGTCTATCTTCAGGCCCCTTGTGTGGAGACTTTTACTCAACAGTCATCATTCCGATACGGATCCACCCAATCCCATTGAGCCTGGCAGCCTTATTTCCTACGTCCAGAATGGCCGTTTTTAAAGAATTTGGTACTTTTCACTAGAACTTTTTTTTTTAAATAAAGCGTTGTCCCACACTAGGAATTACTCCTGTATCGTGGGTGCGTTTACAAACATTTAAACTCACATACACAAACAGCCAGGCCCGGAACAACTACCTGTAGGCAATACAAATATTAGTTCCGTGCGGGAATCGAACCCGCGACACGCAGCGCAGCAGTCGATCGCTCAGCCACTGCGCCAACCGTGTCCTCATACATCGGCTTTGCATAAAGATTAATTATTTTACTTACTTTGATGACTACTTGTCACAGTTATGACGTGCAGCTGTCGATAATTTTTGTTTTATGCTGGTAATAAAAGATCTATTTTGTGCAATATGCAATGCGCATAACAGTGGTGGTCCAGTGGTAACAACCTCTACTTCCGAGTTGTAGGTCGTGGGTGCGAACCCAGACAGGCGCTTTACTTTGTGTAAATTATTTCATCACCACTGCTCTCAAAACGGTGAAGGAAAACATCGTAAGGAAACTGGCATGTCCTAGAACCAAAAATTCGAAGACACGTGACATCTATCAACCCGCACTGGGCACGCGTGGTGGATTACCGCCCACTCCCTCTAACAGTGAGGAGGCTTGTGTCTCAACAGTGGGAACATTATTACGACAACACGGTTAGCGCAGTGGCTGAGCGATCGGACTGCTGCGCTGCATGTCGCGGGTTCGATTCCCGCACAGAACAAATATTTGTAAGTCCTACATGTATTTGTTCTGAGTCTGGGTGTTCTTCTATCTATAATATGTACGTATTTACAAAAAAAAATGTATATAAGTAGTTTATCAGCCATCTTGTTACCATAACACAAGCATTAGGTTGCTTAGCTTGGGACTAGATGGCGCTGTGTGAAATGTCCAGGGATATTATTATTATAGATTGATTATGCTAATAGAGTTCATTATCTTTTTTTATGCACGTGTTTCTCTGCCAAATAAACTTATTGGAACGAAGTCCCTTATCGCGCTTTGCGAAAGGGGGCTAGACGGAAAAAATTAAGACCAAAAGTTGGAACGACACTTTTTGCTATAGTTGTAAGCCGTGCGGCGTGCGCGTGTTTCTCTGTCTGTCTCTCTTTCTCTCTTATAGAAAGCAAGCCAGTTATACGCCGTTCCATCCGGGTGTCCCTTGACACCTCTCAAGTTTTTCTCTTTCATTCCACTTAACCCTCTCACTGACAGGAGGCATGTATCCTAGCAATGGGAACGTTCTCTGGAACTGGGCTGATTATGTTTACTATACTTACTTGCTCAAATAATTCAGAACAGTCTGTGCGCCTCACTATTTTGACGCTGACTATACGAGCTTATAATTTATTTTATTGCAACAAAAAACTCAATCTATGCGCGAGTAGAACGTGCAAAGCTATGTATGCAGTAATCAAGCGCTTAAAGCAGGCCGCTGAATTGATTAAAAGTTTTACTTGAAACATACGGAATATTAATTAGAAGCACACACGCTTAGTTTATTTGAATAGCGGAAACGGAACCATCACCCTAATTGCGTAACCACGATTAATCTCAATCAGAATCATTTTGAAGGATACCTATTGTTAATCCATTGCTTCATATGTTCGAAAAGTTTGTCTGTTCAACAGCATACATAACGCAGTGAATGGTTTTGAACTGTCAAAATGAAAGTCATTCCTACTATTAGTGTGTTACGCAATTACCCCGCTGTAGTCATCAAAGGACCAATAAATGAAAAACTGTGTAGGTACAGACGCCAGCAGGTCAACCTACCCGAAACTGTCAAATTTTCCCAATCAACCTTGAACCTTAAAACTGTAGCGATAAAGTTAAAAATCTATTAAAGAAATTTGACAGATTGTAGTAGCTTGATTTGCTGGCGTCTGTACCTAACAAATATTTTTATTTTTTATGTTATCTTTTGGTAAACGAGCCTGTATTTTTACGAGTGTTTGCATTCCTTTTTTAGTCTGAATCTGTCAAAAACACCCCTACTTTTCATATATTTTTGACACTGACTTTCGCTGAGATGTTAAACGTTATTAATTACGGAAATTGGCCTTTAGGTTTTCAGATAATAATAATAATAATACAGTTTATTTCTCTCATAAAGGTACATTGTTATAGAAGTGTGTATGTAAGTATACAATTTTGCCTTATGTTAGAACCTTTGTGAGAGCTGGAGTCTGAACTAGGTTCGGGACCTGTATGACAGATCTCCAGGCTCTCACCCCTTTGAACATTTATCATATTTAACGGCATTTAGATTCAGTATAAACATATCACTATAGCTAACAGTTTCGATTAGAGAGGTAAGTCTATAAGAAAAACAAAGGTGGTTATATTTGTGAAGTGTTATGTAAGGTGATGTTATTGTAGGATTGTGTGTGTAGTGTGTGAATGTGTGAGGGTGTTATGTGTATGTGCATGTAAGGTAAGTATTGTGCTAATTAGTAAATATGAGTGGGAAGTAAGTTCAAAATTACAGATACATTGTTGTTGCTTAGCAACAAGACTTTTTAACAACTAGAACAGTTGTGGCCCAGTGGTAACGGCCGTGACTTACGAGTGTTGTAGGTCGTAGGTTCGAACCCAGACAGGCGCTTTACTTAGTGCAAATAATTTCATCACCACTGCTCTCAAAACGATGAAGGGAAACATCGTGAGCAAACCGGCATGTCCTAGCACCACATTATATGCTGATTATGCTAACATTAATACCTGAAACTGGTCACCACCGTATGATACCCGCTATTCTCAGGAGATGTTTGATATATTGCTCACCGAAGTAACCAAAAGTTGAAAACCCATATTTTACGCCAGTAATTTTTTTGCTGGCGTTATTTCCAAACCGTACATATTCAAAAGTTATGATCCTCAATTTATTCCGTGCATGCGTTTTCCAGCAGCATAATAACATTTTAACCACATACAATATTTAAAAATCGTTGCCTATATTTTTTTCGTGTTAACCTGCCAAACGGCATTCCCGAGCCAAGTAGGTCTTTAACGGCAACTGTGTAAAACCTATAAAGGCTCTACGTGGCTGGCTTGCAAAATGAGGTTCTGTAAATCTGCCATATTGTTTTCTTTAAACTATAGATGTTACTATTCATACCAACTTTCTTTTTGTAGGCGATAAAAATAGGTATCATATTCACACCTAAGATTTACATTATAATACGAGTATGAGCTAACATTTAAAATGATAAAATGTACAGACGCCAGCACATCAAGCTACTACAATCTGTCAAATTTCTTTAATAGATTTTCAACTTTATCGCTAAAGCCTAAGGTTCAAAGTTGGTTGGGAAAATTTGACAGTTTCAGGTAGCTTAATGTGCTGGCGTCTTACCATAACATACTTTAGGTTGAAATTGCAGGATCATCAACAATATGCCTAGCGTTCGTCCAACCACCCCAATATTATTGGAAAAGGGCTAGGGAAATGGTTGTCGATCGAATTGGGTCGGTAGTCGGCTTCTAGTCTTACTGGATGCAGCTGAATACCAGTATTTTACATGGAGCGACTGCCTATTCGACCTCCACAACCCAGTTACTGGGTAACGCGATACAAACTCAAACTCACATCATTTATTTCAATTAAACCATTTACAGGCCCTTTTGAATTGTCAAAATTAAATAGTCGGTCAGTTAGTCAGAAAGTTGAAGCTAGTTACCCATTCCAAAAAGGTAGATCTCAATGGAGAAGAACGTGCAAGAAACTCCAAGGACACTCTTTTAAATCAAGATATTATTACAAAATCCTGAGTACATTATTCTTATTGCTTCTATATACGAGAACAATGTAAAAAAGAAACAATTTAAAATATAAAAATAAAAATAAGCCATGGCAGTTAAGAGATGACCAGTCTCAACTGACGGCGCCCGTTCACAAACATGACGCGTGAATCAGCACCACCCAGCTCAACCATGTCGTAGGGAACCGAATGATCCAACACACGCGCCACCACCAGTGAGACATTTAAGTGAGCATGACATATTCTCAACGGCCATGCTCTTTCAAGTCAACATAAAAATATCATAAAAAACGGATCCATGGTTGTAAGAACCATGGATCCGTTTTTTATGATATTTTCCGTTTTTTATGCTCACTACATTACATACATTTACAAAATGCTTATAAATTAACAGAACTTGAGAACAAAACCCTTTGGCAAGTCTGCTTGTCACAGTTTCGGGCTCCTGACTACCCGTATCGACTATCAAAGATCTACGAATGACAGCGGGGATACGGGGGGGTCTCGATATGTAACGGATGTACCCATCCACGCACCGAACGCTGCAAGCGTAGCTTACCCTTCGATTAACCCTTGCAGCTGTTTTTATTTAATTTATTCATAAAAACAATTTACATTGTGTTGAATATAATATACACATGCAATTTACAAAACAAAGAACTATGAATGTTATCATTTATCATATACCCGGTGCGCATGAGGTTATCACTTAATGTAAACAGTACAGAGAGACCCAGTGGTATTGGCCGTGACTTACGAGTTGTAGGTCGTAGGTTCGAACCCAGACAGGCGCTTTACTTGGCGTAAATTATTTCATGACCACTGCTCTCAAAACGGTGAAGGAAAACATCGTGAGCAAACCGGCATGTCCTAGAACCAAAAATTCGATGACTTGTGACATCGACCAAGCCGCACTGGGCTCGCGTGGTGGATTACGGCCCGTTCCCTCTTACCGAGAGGAGGCCTGTGTCTTAGCAGTGGGATCATTATAGGCTAATTATGTAAACAGTACAGCGATTAAAACAAGTTGATATAGTTATATCAACTTGTTTTAATCGCTGTACTGTTTACATTAATTTTATTATATAAACAGACATAGTTATGTCTGTTTATATAATAAAATTATCAATTATACTAAAAATCCTTGACCTATTAGTATTCATCAGATTGTTATCAAGTAATACCGCGACTAGAATGTTAAATTGTTATCATTATTTTTTTTTATATATCACGTCACGCACGCGCGTTTAAGCACGTCATCTAATAATAAGCTGAAGAGATTGTTTTGTTTCTTTGAACGCTCTTATCTCTGGAACTACCAGAAGGATTTAAAAAAAATCTTTATGCATTTAATAGCCAAATTCTTGAGGAAGGCTATAACATCATGCTACTCCGCGTAGGAGCCGAGCAAAAATAAAAAAAGATAAAACAAAATGAAGTAATAGCGAGGACAGACTATACGATGCGACGGAGAGGGTTGTGGGAACAAGAAACTTCACGCGGACGCAGTCCTGGGAAGAAGCAAGTCGTATTATAAAAAGACAACCCGAAAATAATAAGATCTCATTACATACAGGGTGTCCCAAAAGGTTATGTAGCTGGGAAGGGGGGTGATAGGGGTCGTCACAAGGGTCACCAGAAAAATTATAAAAAATAAATCACCTCTGGGTATTTAAAAAAATAAATGGCATTTTTTTACAAACTAAAAATATTACACCTATTTTGCTAACTGTACCTACACATATTGCCGTATTAAAAAAAATGCTGTTATATAATCTTCAATAATCTGCCATTTATTTTTTTAAATACCCAGACGGGATTGATTTTTTTATTTTTCTGGTGACCCTTGTCACCCCTATCACCGGGGTTCCCAGCTACGTAACCTTTTGGGACAACCTGTATATACCTAGTACTTACATCATCATCTACCAGCCCATATCACACGTCACTTGGGGTCGGCGCAACACGTTTTCTTCTTCCATTCTCCCCTGTCAACCGTCACGCTATCATTCACTCCCTTCTCTTTCATATCATTCCTCACACAATCCATCCATCTTTTCTTCGGCCTTCCTCTCTCTACATCCCTCAACATGTATAGATATGCCTAGTACTTTACATATGAGAGCGAAAATTCCAAGCGCACCCGGTCCAAATAACATTTACTGTATTTTCAAATTAAGCGCCGCTTGTAACAGTAACAATAACAAAAGTTAATGGACGTCGCCGCAAACAGTCACAACTTGCAACGTATAAACAATTCAAGTGTTTTACGTAATTGTTTGAATTTTTGAAGAGCTTGCATTGAACGCGCGTCGAGCTCGTCTCGAAAGTTGAGCAAAGTTAGGCATTCACCACACTAGTGGTGTACGCAGGTGAATATGCAATGAAGTTGAACAAAATTGAACAGTAACTTTGCAGACGCTGTAATCAAAAGTAAGAAACTGGTGTATACAACTCGCACCGCCCCGGTGCGACACTGTCACTTTTGCAAAAAATGCAAAAAATGAGTTAAATATCTAAAAATGATCCTTAAGCACCCCTTTACTTGGTGCGATAACGTTACTTTTGTAGTACGCATAGTTTCCGTATGAGGGCGTGAGTGTCATTGCCGTTTTGGTTTGTTTTGGTGAGGTGTCAAAGTTTTAAATGCTTCTCCTGAAAAACTACATTTTTGCATAAGTGACAGTGTCGCACCGGGGGTGCAAACTGTTCATTAAACGTTTATAATGCCGATTTGAAACCAACTTTCCTATACAACCTTCTCCCTTTAAATCCAACAAAATTTTGTCTTTAAAAGATCGCTTGCAGTTAGTCTGTGGAAAGTATTTGCTTTGAGGATTTTTTTCCCTTATATTGTCCCACTGCTGGGCAAAAGCCTCCCCCACATTCTTCCACCTTTCCTTGTGCTGTGTCTTCTCCGTCCAATCTGTTAAGAACAAGTCCAAATCGTCACGCCAGCGTTTCTTAGGCCTGCCTCAGTGACGATGTCCACCTTCAGGCACCCACTGTGTGACGACTTTGGCCGATTTGTCTGGATGCATCCTACAACTGTGACACGCCCAGTCACACTTCAATTTAATTTATAACCGATAATTTATTGCCATTCATATCTTAAAGTCAAAACTGATAAGCCAAGCATGGACAACACTTGAGAGACAGAAGTAATCCTATGACTGCCATCACAGACCCCTAGCTGATTTAGGCGGATCACTCTCACAACGCGCCACGCGACGGGGCGCAGGTAACGCGCCCCCGCGTGTGATTTTTTACATACAAATTCTATAAAAGAATGGGGAAAAAACGGGGAGTCTGACTCCGTTTTCCTCGTCGCGTCCGTCTTAGGATCTAACAATCAGTGTCGACAAATATTATTATTAGGATGGGCCTGTGTCTGTACGCCATTATCTCACGAGAACAGAAATCCACAAACATAAATACTGAAAATATCACCATAACCATTTGTACACCACAATTATTTTGTCCTATAATTAATCTGGGTCAGAGCTAGTTAAAATTCAAGGAATCATCCATTTTGTCAGCAGGCGCCGAGGAGCACTTCCAGATAATTGATCTTAACTCGACGAGGGATAAGATTGTAAGAAATATTAAATAAGAAATCAGATTTCTTTATGGAAACGCTTTGAATTGGCTTGTTATTGGCAAGGTAATTTGAGAAGAGAGAGAAATTAACGATTTCGATATAGGTAGTTTTTTTTTTTGTAAATTGCCATTATTTACACACAATCTCTATCAGATTCCAATAGTGCACATAGAATTCATCAGATTCCAAATGCATACTTGCTACCAACTGTCAAAAAACAGGAATGTCCTGCGCATAAGTACCTACAGAACGTATGTTATTATTACTTATGCGATTAAAAACTGTTGTCCACTCTCAGACAAAAATAATATCGTACCATACCTTCATTGTTCATTGTAAGATGAAGCACCCAATTTACGACCGTCATTCCCAGCACTCATAATTTATATATTTTTAATAGAAATAAAATCTCAGACCACACCACAAAAATCACTGAAAATATCGAATATTTTATTAACATTTTCATCTACACCCACACTCTCAGTGAGGCTACCCAGTCGATACCTTATTGTCGACAAAATTAATTTTCGTACAACGGCAACCGATCTCATTTGTGATGTTATTTTATCAAATTCATTTGTGAACACGCTGTATTCGTAAGTGGGGAGCGGAGTGGATGTTAGCTGTGTCTTCTAAAGATAGAGTTTTCAACGGAATGGGAAGAATTCCGAATTGACGGGATGGCGTTTGTAATTAGAAGTTGGGCTGTGAAAATATTTTTAGAGAATTTGTGTTGTGAATTTAGAAGTTGGAGTACGTAAAGTTGTGCCTCACAACGATGCTCGTGTGTACATAAAGGTTTTATTTATCCGAGGTATAAAATATTTTATATCTGTCTTTGATAAGTACCAAGCTGTATTTAGCCTCTGACTTAGCCATTACATCCTTGTCAGGCCCACCAATCACTCTGTTCCTGTCTTAAGAACTACATAGATGTAGTGTTTGGAATCTCCAGGAAAACTTCAGTGTAGCACAAATTATCCATAATATTTAATAAAATACACCTTTCTCATCTTAACTGATCTTTTGACGTCTTTCTATTTCTATCCTAAATCGCCATCTTCCTTTTTTACCCTTCCTTTCAGTCGTTCCTTCACTCATCCAATCACTCGTTCAAAAACATATTTTGTAGTCGTTTAGAAACGCTTAAGTATACAGCCTAACAAGTACACATCTTAATTAATCCTACATAGATGCCATTTTTTTTTTAGGACACAGTGCTGTTAGAAAGTAAAGTATTTATTGCGACTCGTACAGGATCATGAACTAAACACACACACACACACACACACACCCCCACACACACTGTACATGTACATACGTAGTGGCTTTATTGGTGACGTTCTCCAGAAAGGTCAGGTACGAAGTATTCACAACCGGCGTATGACCAGAAGGCCAATTCTCGTAATTTAAAACGTTCAAAATCTAGTCGCAGTCTCATCTCGGCGACAAACAAATGTCAAAAACTTGTCAAAATGTGGGGAAATTAGAAGTATTTTTTGACAGATTGAGACTGAGATCAGACTGTGGACGTTCTTAAAATTACGAGAATTGCCCCTCTGATGTATGTAATGGATGTAGCAGGTGCCGTTATGTCGCGTGGCGTGGTGGCGTTGTGTATGTGTGTGTGGTGGAGTTTCTGCCTACCCCCATTGGAAGGAACCGTGAGTATATGTATGTGTAGATGTAAATTTGATAATTCATACATGCTAGGAAAAACCGTAATAACATTAGATATTGTTATCAATCAATCAACTCAGCCTATTGCAGTCAACTGCTGGACAGGCCTCTCCTAGACGGCGCCACAACAACCTGTCCCCCGTCTTCCGCATCCAGTCTACCCAGCCACCTTCTTTAGGTCGTCCGTCCATCATGCTGGGGGGCGTTCCACACTACGCTTGCTGATACGCGATCTCCACTCCGGGACTCGTCCTGCTCTAGCGGCCATCGGTCCTTCGACAGACAAGGCCCAACCAACTGCCACTTCAGTTTGCTTACTCTGTAAGCTATGTCGCTAACTCCGGTTCTTTTACAGATATAGTTAAGATGGCTCTTATGTTTTTAAAGCTTCCTCTTTCCTACTATTATGTTGTACCCGATAGGGTCCATAAGGATGTCATGAAATTTTATGTTACCACCTAAGTATACATTGTAGAATGCAATAAATGATTGAGTAGGTAACTACTAAGTACACAATTGTGACTGCCCCCAGTATTCTGAAAGCCCTATTCTAGCGTCATGAAACGCTCTTTAATTGGCTGTTTTAGTCAACGGATAACATGATAAATGATGAACGATTTATTTTCTGTACTTAAATAGGTTTGTACAAACACTTTTACACGTCAATCATATTTTACAAGCTTTTATTTAACTAGATGACATCGGCGTTTCCTATCTGACTATTCTGAGAAAAACGGCCCAAACCAACTCAGAGGTCACAGTCTCTTTTGAAGTCCAGACATAAGCTCGGTCAGATCATATGAAGACCATGTAGATCGGTGTCTGAAATGGAAAGGAACAGCAGATTTACTGTACAAAATTTTGAGCTAAATTTCAGAAACTTGTGTTACAGTCTTTTCCCTCTTATCTATACTTCTATACTAATAGTAATTACTAGAAAGAGGTAGAGTATCAAGTGATGGAATATTTCTAGTCATACTTTGTTATTAGGATAGGGACTGACCCTAAATAAGTACTTTCTGTAATCACAGAATGCCCTCGTAGGGATAGTACTATAATAATAACACATCAATAATTTATTTTAACAATAAACTGCACCTAACCTATAATACTAAATGTCTTTATTATTTTTAGATTTAAACAAAAACCGCAAGTTCTACAGGCATTAGGACAAATGTTTAGTTATCAGTAATATAAAAGCAATAAGATGCTGCATACTGCATGATTGCAAATTGATTTTATTGAGCGGGGCAAAGTTCTATAGAGTTTCTGGCATTGTCCTTTGTTTGTTTGTATGTAGGGGGTAATCTCCGAAACTACCAGTCGAATTTGAAAATTCTTTTTTGCATTTGATAGCCTAATTCTTGGGGAAGGTTATAGGCTATTTAACATCACGCAAAGACCTATAGAAGCCGAGCAAAAGGAAAAAAAGTCAGAAAGAACGCTAAGTCAAAACGAAGTACACAAGCGACCGATGCGACGTGATGGGTCTTTTTTTTTTTCAGGGTGGGAAATCATCAAATGACTCCTCCCGCTCTGGGTGGAGCAGAAGGGAGTGTCAGACTCTTACTGACTAAAACCCACCCGTGTTCCTTCCTTAGCCCTTTATGTTCCAGGGCAGCGGTAACCCTTTCGGATGTTCCCGCTACCCTGGCAGGACGTGATGGGTCTTAAGGCAAAATTTCAAACGGACGAAGTCGCCGGCAGAAGTTAGTTAATAAATACACCCGAAGAAAAGTTACACCAGTATCAACTTTGGTTTGACCATACCTTTTTCAATGTGAAGGTATAACTTTACCTCGCGGTCTTCGGGTTTATTAACAACGGGAGCTATAGCAGAATAACAGCCGCACAGTTTGACCGATCAAGGTTAAGCTACGCTTGCCGCGGTCGGTGTGTGAATGGGTGACCATCCCTTTTCACTGAACCCCCCCCCCCCCGTGCCCCCCCCCCCCCCCCCCCCGTGCGGAAAGAAGAAAGGCGTTGGTCCCGGCGGTCATTCTTTATAGATCTTTGACAGTCGTTATTAATAGTCAGAACTTCAGAAGCCTGAAAGTCTAACAACCAGTCTTAAAAAGGGGTATCGTGTTACCCAGTAACTGGGTTGTGGAGGTCAGATAGGCAGTCGCTCCATGTAAAACACTGGTATTCAGCTGCATCCAGTTAGACTGGAAGCCGACCCGACCCCAATATAGTTGGGTAACGGTAAGGTAGTTGAGATGACAGTTTGAAGACATAGCAGGGAACAGCAAGGAGCTTGTAATTTAATTAAAAAATACACGATGCTAAATGTCAGTCTTCATAACGTTTTTAATGAAAATATCTTTGTATTATATTATTTCTACAAAACTGAATTTTAAATAGCACTTTAAATTCTGGTCCTTTTAATCTCGCTGTGTCGCCACTTAAATTAATGAGACTGACAAGAGGTTACGTCGTAGTCTTTTTTAGGGTCCCGTACCTCAAAAGGGCCCTTACCTTACTTAGCCCTTATAAGATCACTTCGTTGTCCGCCTGTCTGTCCGTCTGTCAAGATCATTTTTCTCAGGAACGCGTGGAGTTATCAAGTTGAAATTAATTGATCAAATAGGTACTCAGGGCTGCAATCCCTTGAAATTGTGAAAAAACTTGAGAGGTGTCAAGGGACATCCGGATGGAACGAAGTATAACTGGCTTGCTTTCTGTAAGAGAGCGAGAGAGACAGACAGAGAAACACGCGCACGCCGCCGCCGCACGGCTTACAACTATAGCAAAAAGTGTCGTTCCAAATTTTGGTCTTGATTTTTTCCGTCTAGCCCCCTTTCGAACGCGCGATAAGGAACTTCGTTCCCAAAACAAACTTCTAAGTCAACTTAATCAAAAGATACGGGTGTTTATGTTCCGTTTATGCCACATATTTTGACACTCGCATGTGAATCAAAACCTATAGGGTACTTCCCGTTGACCTAGAATCATGTTTGGCAAGAAGCAATGTCATGTGGCACAAGTGAAGGAAACATCCGAAAACCGTTGTAGTTACATACCTACAGATTTGTACGGAACCCTCGCACTCGACCGGTTTTTTTAAGCTCATCAACCTTTTATTTATTCGTATCTATAACACATAACAGACCTTCACGCCTGTAATCCTACCGTACCCACCCTCACATTTTGCCAGTTATGTTTCATCATCACGATTCATCATAATCAGATTATAATGTTCCCACTACAGGAACTCACTGGCCTCCTCTCTGTGTGAGGGAGTGGGCCTTAATCAACCACGCGGGCCCAGTGCGGGTTGGTAGATGTCACATGTCTTCAAATTTTTTGGTTCTAGGACATGCCATGCTGGTTTCCTCACGATGTTTTCTGTGTTTCCCTATTTACCCTGAAATCCTGAAAAAAAATCAGTTTATCCATAGATTTATGTTCGCATAACTCGACATAATGTATGGATCAACAGATTCTTTTTTCACGATTTTAGGGTTGGTTCCGTAGTAAAAATTGTTCATAATGATGAGTACAATGACCCATTTTAAGGATTAAAACGATCAAAATTTAACGGTGTATATAATATTATATTATAATAAATAAATAAATGCGAAAGTTTGTAAAGATGGATGGATGGATGGATGGATGGATTTTTGTTACTCTTTCACGCAAAAAGTACTGAACGGATTTGGATGATGTTTGGCACACCGATAGTTTATAACCAGGAATAATACATAGACTACTTTTTATCCCGATATTCCCACGGGATCGAAACATAAGCGGGTAAAACCGCGGGGCGCAGCTAGTTAAATGATAAAAATGTCATTATATTATCATATTTTTATCACGGTTGCTTGGCTAACAAAAACATATTAAGCAAGACTGGTATGCAACCTTGCAGGCATTGACTGCCACCGCGGTCACCGGTGTCCGCCAACAATAGATTATAATTATTATCTATTGTATCTGTTATCTGGCAATCAACGTGTTAATGTTTTTATTTAAAAAAAAAAAACAAATCAATCGTTGACATTTCCTTAAATATAAAAGTCAGCCAATCCTGGGGGTCTACTCCGAAGTAGTATCGGCCGAATGTTCGGCCGTTTCCTGCTACGAAGTTACTATTTGGTTCGGTCGGTCCCGATCCTACACTCCTACACTCTTTCGAATATTGACTAAGGTCCCGACCCAACTGAGCCGATCCGAACTTTTTTCGCATTTTTCAATAATATTCGGTTCGGCCATGTGTCGGTCCGATCCGAACATTCCTACTTTGCACTTCGGAGTAGGCCCCCTTTTTAGTCCACGTGGATTATTGACCAATAACGAGTATTATAAGTTTACACCATTATAAGTTGCGTTTGCGCTATGCTTTGTGACCATCCTACGCCCCGCCCCTCTATTTTCCCGTCTGATCGCAGTCGTTATGGGTCAATTAATAATCGCTTAGAGAATCGAATATAAAATCGTTTTCCTTATCATTAGTAAGAGAAATAGTCATGTTTTTGAAGTTTTTATAAAGCAGTCATCAGACATGCTAACTAAGTCACTTTTGTAAGATGGTATTACCTAATTAGCATTTTCCTTATTTTGTGTTTTGAATCGTTCACACAAGTTTTTTTTTGCGGATAAATTAAAGTTGTTTGTCATAAGACACAATAGACACGCTAACTGAGTCCTGAGACCTTTGTAAGACGATATGTTTACCTAACACACGTAAATGTCCAAGTACAGACGCCAGCACATCAAGCTACTACAATCTGTCAAATTCCTTTAATAGATTTTCAAATTTATCGCTAAAGAGTTAAGGGTCAAGGTTGATTGGGAAAATTTGGTTTTTTTATTTTTTCTTCTTGTGGGTAATCTACAAAAATATTGAGACATGATTGAGTCCATATTACGTATCGAAACACAGTTTCTATCATAGTTGCTATTGAAAGCATATCAATATTCAATACAACTAACTGTACTACACTAGGTACTAAATTAAATGACTAACTAACTATACAAATAAATACAAAAACAAGAGGACACTTAAAAAGTGTCGAAGTAGTCGTCTGCATCGCTGTCATCCGGAAACGTGCCCAGAAGACCTATTTCTAAGATCGCTTATTGCTTATCGCGTATTATTAGCTATAGTCATAGTACAGACAGAAGCTTTTGGTGTACCTTAATAAATAAATAAGACTGGCAGCATTGCCACATTGCATGACAATGCTGATTCTTTGGCCATAAAACGTTGCTTTACTTGAACAATCGACCCTAATGACACTAAAATCTGCCTAGCCTTTTCCCAACTATGTTGGGGTCGGCTTTTAGTCTTACTGGATGCAGCTGAATACCAGTATTTTACATGGAGCGACTGCCTATCTGACCTCCACAACCCAGTTACTGGGTAATACGATACCCCTTGGCAACTGGTTGTCAGACTTTCGGGCTTCTCACTACCCGTAACGACTGTCAAAGATCCACGAATGACAGCCGGGACCAACGGCTTAACGTGCTTTCCGAGGCACGGAGGGGTCTCGGTATGTAAAGATGGTCACCCATCCACAGACCAACCGTGGCAAGCGTAGCTTAACCTGACCGATCGACCTGTGCGGCTGTTATTATTTAGCCACGGACCCTAATGACACTAATAAACACAAATCATGACATCCCACTACATGACTATCTATAACCAACAATTGCCTCCAACTATTCCCAAGGGAGTCATTGAGCTGTGTAATGGACAAGCTGTCATTAATTACATGTAGCAGGTGAGGATGACTAGACGAGGATAATTCTCTCCTAGGTAAGAACAGTTCATTTGTGTGAAACACGTGTAATGTCGGTTATGCTAATATGCTCGTGTTGGCTTTGTAATGGGCGTGTCTTTAATGGACAGTATCCTGTATCACTTAATTGACTTAATGCATAATTAAGTTTAATTAGCATTTGTACTACTGTAGTCCAGTATTCGCAATCATTCGGCCAATGTCAAGCAATTTTGTCGATTGATCGAAACTAAGGTCAGTTGACGTCAAAAGATGATTTGTGCATGAAGATCCAATTGATTTAAGTCGTTTGATAACGTTAATAGACGTTGGTGAAATGGTGCAGTATGGTGGTAACACCCTACGTGATAGCTCGTTTATTTGGCACGGGGATGCCTTAAAAACAACCTCGAACCTCGTGACGTGCGGTACAGTAAGCCCCTGCCATCTTTTTACCACGAACGGATTAATTTATAGTCGAAAATATCATGGTTTCATAAAAAGAGGAAAATTATGAAACAAAAAAAATACTGGAGTAAGTAACCACAACCGCACGGGTCGATCAAAGGTTAAGCTACGCTTGCCGCGGTTGGTTTGTGGATGGGTGACCATCTTTACATATCAAGACCCCTCCGTGCCTCGGAAAGCACGTTAGGCCGTTGGGCCCGGCTGTCATTCGTAGATATCTGGCAGCGGTTTCGGGTCATCAAAACAATCAGTCTTACCTAGGGGATGGTATTACCCAGTAACTGGGTGGTTGAGGTCAGATAGGCAGTCGCTTCTTGTAAAATACTGATATTCAGCTGCTTCCGGATAGACTGCAAGCCGACCCCGAACACAGATGAAAAAGGCTAGGCAAATCACCGAATCTAGCAACAAATCTTATTTTAGCATTATTTGCCTGCCAGGGTAGCGGGAACATCCGAAAAGGGTTTACCGCTGCCCTGGAACATAAAGGGCTAAGGAAGGAACACGGGTGGGTTTTAGTCAGTAAGAGTCTGACACTCCCTTCTGCTCCACCCAGAGCGGGAGGAGTCATTTGATGATTTCCCATCCTCAAAAAAAAAAAAAAAAAGGCATTAATTAAACATATTTAAGTTTCAGAACTTAGAAGATAGGTGATTTTGAGAAGTCACGTAACTACTAAGTTTTCCAGGCAGAACAAAAACCAGTTTTAACCAGTTTTACATCTTATAATATTAGTACAGACACACACAAGGTCATACACGTTTGGCATATGCATGCAGTCTTAATTTAAACCTTAAATAATAGTAATATATTATTATTCTTGTCACAAAGCATAATAAAGGTTAGAACCATTACTAGAGCACAGAGCAAAGAACTTTATAGCAACTGGAAATACAGGGTGACGTTTTAAGTTTAGTACGAATACTAAAACTGAATCTGTAATCGTAAAAGGTTGCTTAATACTTTCAAGGAAACTATTCGGTTATAGGATAGGAAATAGACTGTAGTCGATTGGAGATTTTTGGCCTCGAAATCAACCAAAAAAAAATAGAAGACCTGTCGTCTTTTATTTTTGGTTGTTTTTAACGTAAGTAACTTTGTTAGTTTTAAATAATAATAATATCCCTGGACATTTCACACAGCGCCATCTAGTCCCAAGCTAAGCAACCTAATGCTAATGCTCCTTTTTTACAACTTGTTTTCCTGTGTGTGCCACTATGCTCCATAAAATATTGTTCTTTATTTATTTTTATAGCCGTCATAACAATAAAACTTCTATTGTGTCTCGTTTACCTGTTAATATGTGAGAAGATCTTTGAAAGTAAAGGCAATGCTTCCTTTGGTCATTTTAAATACAGACTAGCTTTACAGTTTTTTACTTATTCGCCCATCATCGATACGCCACAATAACAGACTTGTGTATCATTTTACAAAACACTACTACTTACTAACTAACTTACTTTGTTACTTCTTTTCTTCAAAACTGCTTTTTAAGAAAAAAATAATTGTCCGTCTTATTTTACGAATTGCTATAAATAAAAACATAAAACTTGAGAGGTGTCAAGGGACACCCGGATGGAACGAAGTTCAAAGAGAGAGAGAGAGAGACAGACAGAGAAACACGCGCACGCCGCACGGCTTACAACTACCTATAATGCAAAGGAACTTCGTTCCAATAAAGTTAAATACTGCATACATAATCAACCTATAATGTTCCCACTGCTGGGACACAGGCCTTCTCTCTGTGGGAGGAGGGAGTTGACAATAATCCACCACGCGGGCTCAGTGCGGGTTGGTAGATGTCACATGTCTTCGAATTTTTTGGTTCTAGGACATGCCAGTTACCTCACGATGTTTTCCTTCACCATTATCAGAGCAGTGGTGATGAAATATTTTACACAAAGTAAAGCGCCTGTCAGTAAGAAGGTGGCTGGGACAGACTGGAAGTGGAAGGTGGAGGACAGAGTGTCGTGGCGTAGCCTGGGAGAGGTCTATGTAAAGCTGTGGACTGCGTTACGCTGAGTTGTTTTTTTTTTTTAGAAAAAACGTTGCCCCACTCTAGGAATTACTCCTGTATCGTGGGTGCGTTTACAAACATTTAAACTCACACACACACACACAGCCAGACCCGAAACAACTATCTGTAGGCAATACAAATATTTGTTAATCTTTCAAAACCTAATTTAATTTTATATTACTAATTGTGTTGTAATTAAATTGAGTATGATTGTTATTTTAAACAATCGTTATGTTAAAATATTTGTATGCTGTAATGGCAAAACATGGCGACCTATATAAATATGTAATGCAAGAACCCAATGTACCTATGTTTGACAAATAAAATTCTGATTCTGATTGTTCCGTGCGGGAATCGAACCCGCGACACGCAGCGCAGCAGTCGATCGTTCAGCCACTGCGCCAACCGTGTTGTCGATTGAAAGACAACTCGTAAGTTGCGGCCGTTATAAATAAAACAGTCACGTTTAAAACATCTCCCTGTATTTAAACAATAGCTCGGCGACTAATATAGCCCGGGAGACAGGCTATGCACAAATGAAATAACAGCGCGAACGAACCACGGCGCTCGGATTAGACCTGATTAAATTGCTCTGATTACAGACTTAATCTAGGTGGATAGTCTTTATTCCTCCTGGACACTAATTGAAACGTCTCTTGATAGTTTAATACTTTGAGTAAAGATCGTAATTAATTGAGAATTAAACATTTACCTTTTGGAGATTAAAATATGACTATTTTTTTAAAGATGAGTCAGTCAGCGAAAGGCACCAGTCTTACCAAGGGGCATCGTGCTAACCAGTAACTGGGTATCTACCCAGATCTATCTATACAGATATAGTAGTAGTTAGGAATTTGCTCCATGTTAAATCATTGGCGGCACGGTTGGCGCAGTGGTTAAGCGATTGACTTCTGCGCTGCGTGTCGCGGGTTCGATTCCCGCACGGAACAAATATTTGTATGGCCTACAAGTAGTTGTTCCGGGTCTGGCTGTTTGTGTATGTGAGTTTAAATGTTTGTAAACGCACCCACGGTACAGGAGAAATTCCTAGTGTGGGGCAACGTTTTTTAATAATTTTTTTTTAAACTGGATTTCAGCTGCATCCAGTTAGACTGGAAGCATAGCTACATAGTTGGGACAACACTAGGCAGATGATGAGACAGTTCGAGGCATGCACCGCTAATGCGTTTCTTTACACAGGGTGTAAAAAGACCCATCACACAGCCGTCAACTACAAAATCAAAGTAAGTAAAATTTTTACGACTTTTAGTTTTGGCGGTGAAAATTTGCTGTTTGCGGCAGTGCCCAATGTAACACACGCTAAACATTATGCTTATGGGTGCTTGCAACAGTATAAGTTGTGGCAAGAAACATGACTGGCCATACCTACCACTCTCACATGAAACGACAAACAGACCCGCGACAGTCAAAGTAAACCTACTCTAAACTGCCTCCCAAGATACAGGCTTTTGCCGAGTTTGGGAGACAGCTGGCTATGCACTTATGTAAAATCAACTGTCCTTGTTCTAGCTATTAAGACACTATAATTTATGGTTGTGTTCCAAATAAATTATAATTATTATCTCCTTTATTTTAATGTAATCATATAAATTATATTTTTAAATATTAGAATATAAAAATTATAAAAACATTTAAAAATATAAAAAATAGTAGCCCACCGGTATCGGGAACAGGGTCCAAGCTACCGGTCAGGTGGTGGTTAATATTTTAATTATTATTATTAAAATATTTTTTTCGTGTGGGAATCGAACCAGAGCGATGCAAAGAAGCGAGTGATTCAGCCACTGCTTTCAAGCCCATCCTGTCCCTATTAGACAAGTAATTTAAATAGCTAATACATAACTCATAAAACCTGAATTTAGAGCCGTGGTGGCCCAGTGCTGGTAACGGCCCCAACTTACAAGTTGTGGGTCGTGAGTTCGAACCCAGACAGGCGCTTTACTTTGTGTAAATTATTTAATCACCACTGCTCTCAAAACGGTGAAGGAAAACATCGTGAGGAAACTGGCATATCCTAGATCCGAAAAATCGAAGACATGTGACATCTACCGACCCGGACTGGGCCCGCGTGCTAGATTACAGCCCACTGTCTCTCGAAGCGAGGAGGCGTGTGTCCCAACAGTGGGAACATTATAGGCTGATTATGTATGTATGTATATGTACAGACGCCAGTACATCAAGCTACTACAATCTGTCAATTTTTTTTAATAGATTTTCAACTTAATCGCTAAAGCATTAAGGTTCAAGGTTGATTCGGAAAATTTGACAGTTTCGGGTAGCTTGACCTGCTAGCATCTGTACATGAACCTGCTGTAAATATATTTCAAATTATAATACACTATCTATCTATCTCTATTGCATACTAAACAAAGAAGAAGAGAAAAAAAAAGTAAAGACATTCTTCTAGAACATTACTTAGAAGCATTCTTATAAACTTTACTACTTAAAACATATGTATGCCTAACCACGAACTAAACTTTCAGTTAAACCTTATAACAGCCTCGAAAATTCAGTATTACAATTCCCCAAGAACAAAAGAAAAAAAAAATATATTCCTTAAGCCCACGACAGGTTCAACAAACAAGGCCAAGACGAAGGTGTTCAGCTCAAGACTTAGCTACAATTTCCTACTGATGATCAATCACTTAACTACTAGCTACGATTGCACACCCCTGACTTACCGACCCTTAAAACCAGCATTAGCATCCATTGGCGCGGAAGAAAGGACCAATTTTTAAAGTAACGATGAGGAACGTCAATGTATGTTGGGGTTTGCGATTCGATCCGTAAAAATGTAACCTTTTGGTAAAAACACAGGCAGGCAACTCGCTCTGTGATGAATGGAGTTCGTTCTCGACGCTTGTTTATTTTATGGATTATGTGTAGATTCAGTGTGACCGTATGCCCTGATCCGCAGATAATACTGCTTAACAATAGGACAGTAGAAAAACGACTGAATTTTTACAAGCTTTTTCACATTGTTCTCCGAATGTATATAGAAAAATGCGAGTGATTCTGGGCCAATCTGCAGCGAATTGTTGATGATGGAAATGGGCTGTTGGGTTTGAAATAACGAGTGTATATTTTCTAGAAATCTAGACTTTTGTAATTTTGCATGGATATGTGTTTTAATGAATACATCTACCATACTTATATAATATCCTACTTCTTACTAATATTATAACTCATTTTTTTTAAATGGTCACTCTTTTTTCAACTTTCAGAAAAATATCAATTAAATGTTTGAAGTGGAGTAGTCTTTTCTCATAATTAATTGTTTTCGTTACGAAGTCGGAAAATTTCCAAAAATCGAAGAACCGACACCATCAGCTCAGTAAACGTCCAGTTTTGACCCCTAGTTCACTGGACTAAATTTGTTGCTAATGTCCTCTAATAAAATAACCTCTAGTATAACGCCTTTCAAGGAATACGTCGAGTTTCCCTGTCGCCCTGTATAGTTAATTTTACAATTTGTCAGCCGTTTTATACCGGTTGGAAGACCTAAAAAGATGACGTTGAAATCCGGTTAGAAGATGTAAAACAATGTCAAAATTTTATATGTACAATTTTTTTTTTTGCTACTTTTTTTATTTTCTGGACAAATCATTTTTTATTTATTTTATTTTCAGAACCCCAATTTTTTTTAGCACAATAATAAATTTGAGAATCGATAATTTTCCGAATTAATCAATCGGGATCCCTTCTTTTCGCATAATATTCTTTTTCCTAATATACTTTGGCATAACGATTTTGGCATAATTTGTTTCGCCATAATAATACTTTGCCATATTTTTTTTTTGGCATACAGTTTATGTTGGCATAATTATCTTTTGGCATAAATTTAATTCGCATAACGTTACTAGGCCTAATGATTATTAGCATAATAATATTTAGGCATACAATTAATTGAAATAACGGAAACAAATTTGAGTTATTTTTACGTATTTATTTTCACTCGATTCTGAATCACTTTTTCCAAGAGTCGGGGTGCCCCAAGGTCTAACACATCTCGATTTAGTAAAAAGGCAATGAGAACTTAGGATGCAAGAGCGAGCAAAGCGAGCTCGGGAATTGGGGCACCCCGACTCGGACAGGTTAGGTTCGAAGGGGATGACGGGGGCTCAAGTGAGCGAGCGGAGCGAGCGAATGAGCCCCCGTCATCTCCTTCGTGTTAGGTTCCTTTAAACCCTGCAGACAGAAATAGTTAATTATTATTGTTATGCTTAATAAAGTTATGCTTTAGAATGTTATGCTTAATCATTATTATGATTCGAGAAATTATGCGTAAAAAAATTATGCGTAAGCTATTATGCGTAAATAATTTATGCGAAAATATAATTAGGACAAACAAAAGTATGCCAAGTTATATTAGGTCTTAAAATTTTATGCAAATGGATAGGGAACCTAATCAATCTCTAGCGTAATGGCTTTTGCACAGCACAACGATAGCTACAGATGTTTTTGTGTAAGCTGTACGGTGCATGGTAAATGCACGCTGTGTTTGATGAGTTAAGGTTTATAATTGATTGTGTAGTACGTTCTGATTTATGAATTGCAAGTGTGTGTGCGACTTTGTATCTATTGTTTTTACTGAACTACATGTGTAGTAGTGGTGCGGTAGTGGGATCGTCTTAGCGACATGGAGTTCTGATGCATTTTCAACTGCAGGGCATCTCCTTGTATCCTATATCTACGCTCTCCCCTTATTACATGGGAATTAGACATAATTGGCGAAATGCGAGTGTACTATAAGTACACCTCTGTTCAAGCCTTCGGAGCTGCAGGCGTGATGTTATATTGTATTATTAAAAACGAAACGACGAAACGTAAGGAAACAAATGCTATATTGTTGTATGGGCCGCAATAATGACAAAGCACTGGCATTATAATTTAACGAATAGATACAGGCGTCTTCTCACAGTGCTGCACGTTTAGGTATCCACTAGGTAGGTAATAATTTGTTCCGTGACCTAGAAGTCGATTACCTACTCTGATAATCACGAGTCATACTCCACTTAGTCAGTTCGTGTCACTTAATTACAGTGTTTCATCACATATTTCTTTAGACGCGTGATCTCTCTGTGTTAAACTTGAGACATGTAGGTACACGGAAAATGAGATGCAAATTATTTTCCGTTGGGATTCCCAATTCGCAAGTCTGCAGCATTGACGGATTGTGCGCAGTTTATGAGACATTAAGAATATGTCAACAGGAAAGTCTCGGAGACTAATATCTTGCTTTGCACTTGCAAATGATTGTACCTAATTAGTTATGCAATGAGCTCGTGAATGTTGAAGGACAACCTGACTATCAAACTGGTTGCCGAAGAATATACAAGGTCAAATCAAATTAGCTTGCGAAACTGTACAGACGTGATATTTAAATATGATACAATAAAAATAACAAATGATTTAGTTATTTCTTGGGGTCAACGACCGCTGGTAGTTTTGTTACTTGATGTTGAGTTGAGAAAATCAATTTCCTTTTGTTTTATAGTGTTGAGATATCGAAACTCATCACGTCTTTGAAGTTTAGTTTTAAGCTATACCGTATAGGTCAGGGAATAAAGGGTTATCATTGTTATTATTAGTTATGCAAAAACGGACAAAACCTTTTGAGTTAGTATAGTGTAAAAAGTGTAGAAATAATAGTGCCAATGACACACATAATAACACATAAACAAAGTGCTTATATCATCATATCAGACTCTAATAAAGTGGAACGGACTTGTGTAATGTACAATAAACACTATTCTAAGTTTTAAAATAATTATCACGTAATAAATTAAGTAAGATTAAAATTGCTTATTAGTCTTATAGGCTAGATTGTAATTGATTATTAAGAACCTGGTTCTTTTTAATAAAGGATAAAAAAAAATTAGTTATGCAATTACAAACATTTAACCATTTGTTGAGATATCGAAACTCATCACCTCTGTGAAGTTTACACAAAAAAAAATAAACTGATATTTTAAGTCTACACTAACTGCGGACGATGACCCCACAAAAACCATCAAATTAATTTATTTTTTGGTTTATCGTGCTTTGAGCAGTGGTGGCCGAGTGGTAACAGCCCTAACTTACGAGTTGTAGGACGTGGGTTTGAACCCAGCCAGGCGCTTTTCTTTGCGTAAATAATTTCATCACCACTGCTCTCAAAACGGTGAAGGAAAATATCGGCATGTTCCGGAACCAAAAATTCGAAGACATGTGACATCTACCAACCCGCACTGGGCCCGCATGGTGGATTATGGCTCATTTTTTGACAGTTTTTCCATACAATAACAGTCAGACGTCAATTTTATTCCACGAATAAAAATTATCTGTCGATTGATCCAACCAGCCCTAAGTATCAATCACTAATTACCAGTCACCCTATAATGTATTTACTTACCTAATTGAATTAAGTTTGTTTTTCATTATTCTACTAGATTTAATTTATTCAAAGTACTTTATCCGAGCCTCTTTCTAACGCAGCTATCTTTGTTTATAAAATAGTGAGTAAGGTTTTAGAGGCCTAATCGTTTATAAGGTGTGTAGCTTCACTTGTGTTAGGTTACGATGGGGCTGGCATGGTCTTATTGTGACCAAAAGCCCCTAAATCTATAAAAGACATTAAAAAAAAAACTAATTTTAAAATTACATTTATATAAGTTAAAACTATACCGTATGGGTCAGGGAATAAAGGCTTATCATTGTTATTATTAGTTATGCAATTACCAACATTTAACCGCATAACTACCACAAAGTGCTGAGCCGAGCGCAAATAAATGCGCGTGTCCGCGTGTTTGTAAACGCACCCACGATACAGGAGAAAATCCTAGTGTGGGGCAACGTTTTTTTTTTTTAAATATAATATAATTATATATGTGATAAACTGATAAGCGACTGGAGGATGATGATTCAGTCACCAAGTCATCTCAAAACATTGATCCTATTTATAGCAACTTGTTGTTGTGATATTGTCCTTGTGGCTTTTATAATCTGGAGTCGTCATTTATTTTTGTTGCTTACCTATTTAGTACTAGCTGCGCCCCGCAGTTTCACCCGCATAAGTTTCGATCCCGTGGGAATATCGGAATAAAAAGTATCCTATATGTTAACCCTGGTTATAAACTATCTGTGTGCCAAATTTCATCCAAATCCGCGATGATAATAACAGCCGCACAGGTCAATCGATCAAGTTAAGCTAAGCTTGCCGCGGTTGGTCTGTGGAGGGGTGGCCATCTTTGCCCTCCGTGCCTCAGAAATCATGTTAAGCCGTTGGGGCCGGATGTCATTCGTGGATCTTTTTTTTTTCGTTATGGGAAGTCAGATTTCCGAAAGTCTGACAACCAGTCTAACCAAGGGGTATCGTACGTATTACCTAGTAACCAGTTACTTAGCGACGGCCTATCTGACCAGATAGGCAGTCAGATCAGATCAGATAGGCAGTCGCTCCAGGTAAAATACTGGTATTCAGATGCATCCGGTTAGATTGGAAGCTGACCCTAATATAGTTGGCAAAAGGCTAGGTAGATGATGACTTATTTGGTATGTATTCATGTAGCTTCTTCATCTTAGCGTGTCGATGGCAATCAAAATGGACTCGGCCCAGAATTCAACTACGTGTTTGGCGCCATCACCAGCGTCCATCAGTTCCTGTAACATGCAGCTGACAGGGCACGCAAGACATGATATTAAGTGTCACATCGTTCGTGGAGCAGCAGCACATTTACACTCCACGGCGAAGTCATCTATAAATCTCCACCAGAACAGGTTTTCCTTGCTTCGACCAACATGGGTTCGGAGTCTGTTTTGAGACTTCCAGGGTTCGAACTTACGACCTACAACTCGTCAGTCGGGGCCGTTACCACTGAGACACCACTGCTCACTAAAAAAACTTACAAACTGTAAAATTGATTTATTTTCCCACTTCCAGAACATTTCATTTATAACACAGTTAATTTGTCTGAAAATAATAACAGATATGGACTACCCACTATTGAACGAAAACAATATAAAAGTGACGCAATTTAAAAAAATTGCGTCACTTTTGTTATGTTCTTGAGAGTTTAATAATAAACACATTACTTGAAACACAAAAAGATTAGCATTTATACACATGTAGTAACGCGTAGTACACACCATTCCACACTATTTTGAGAATATTTTGATTACTTCTGCATTTCATCTTTTTTTTTGTGGGTAGATTAGTCCACTTGATTCCTGCGCCCGCAATCCGTGTCATTCGCCATAGACTAATATATATCAAATTCAAAATATTTATTGCTCAACACAGTACATTTTATACATTTCCAGATGTTAAGTGAATGCGCAGTCCACTGTATTGTACCAATTCAGGCATGCAAAATTTATAGTTATACAATTTCATAAAATCCAATTAATCTGTTACAAATAATGTCATAAATTCAAAAAAACAATACCTTGTACAATGATATAACTTCAAATTAATAAGTAAACAATGTCATAGATTCAAATTAAAAGGTAATGTCAGTGTATATAAATGTCAAAATAATTAAAGGAATTTACCAATTTATAATTTTTGATGCATTGTATTATTCAAATTAAAATATATGCTATGAATCATTCAAATTACATTATATAATTGCACTTACATAGAATTAAGCTTAGATAAATAGGACATTTGACATATCGAATTATTATTTATTTAACTTGTCTGTTAAGAATTCACCAATGGAATAGTACGCTTTTTTAACCATAAGGTCTGTTAGCATTCTTTTGAATTTGTTAACATCATTCTCAAGTCTTATAATCGTGGGTATCATATTATAAATTTTTGGAGCCATTCCCAGAAAGCTTATTGCATAATGCTGTTTTGTGAGACACAGCGTGAATTTTGTCCCGGTGACGTTTACTAGTCAGGGTTTCAAATAAATATGTGTTTTTTAACGAACATTGCTACTTGAAACGCGTATAGGGATGGAAAAGTCATTATTCTTAGGTCAGTAAGTGTGGTCTACCACTATCAATAGCATTTATTTGGCACACAGCTCTTAAACACGTTTTTTGTGCCTTAAACGCGAATGATCTCATTTTATATACATTAAGCATACATTTATAAAATGAGATCATTCGCTTTTTAGTGCCGCGCCCATAGACTTATAAAAAATAAGACTATGGCCGCGCCATTCCACACTCGCTCGCGATTAGTTAGGTATTTAAAAAGTTATTATCTAATATGTTATAATATTATAATGCCTAAAAGAAAAGGTCATGAATGTGATCGTATAAAACATAAAATAAGAAGATTACAAAGGAAATTAAGACGCAAACGGCGTCGATCGCGTAATTCATATTAAACGGATGACTCACAATAATTATCGTCAACAACAAGTTTATGCCGCCGTTCTCCGATTATCAAGGTATGTTTTGTTTTCTTCAATTTGTTTGCTTAACGATAACGATCTTGTTAACTTTGTTTAACATTTTATATACCTACCAAAAACAATGTACCTAGGTACATACTTCATAGTTTTTTCTACTCGAGGAATTAGTGTTACGGACAGTACGTATACAGTGGGATTGTTTTTTCACTAATACGAGTCAGGCAAAACAAGATTTAACTAGTCTTTACGAAATAATAGTTTGCGGACAGTACTTGCTCGCATTAGGAGTTTCTTACCGTTAATTTCTAACAATTCATTTCAGTCTTTTAGACTATATTATGTAACTAATAAGTGTTTTACATTGAAAACATTAAACATATTGAACAACTTGTTCAATTTTATTGTTACGATAATAATGCAGTCATTACCCGGCCCGCCGAGCAGTACAATGGAACTGCCTCATGGTGCTAGATAAATTTGTCTGTGGACAGTACGTGTTATCAAAACTTGGGACTGTCACTTACAATATAATATTAACTCGCATTGCCAGGCTACATGGGATCTTACGTCTCCTTTTCAGACGGAGAATATATAGGGTTGTTTAACAATGAAGCGGTCATGTCAGACCTAGATCAGCATCCTCCCGAGCTACATACAGATGTAGACTTAACGCAGCCCGAGGTGGAGCTGGAACCAGATCCACTCCCCAGCACATCACGCGATGAAAACTCTGTCCAAATTCAGTCTGTCGCGATAGTTGCGCGGGATCCTGCGGACTCTTCACCGCCCGTAGTCCCAGAGCCTGTTCCGCTTGCGGACGCGGCGATACCCAACAGAAGACTCAGGACTTGATAATGAACGGTCTGTATGAGAACCTCCTAGCATTCGGAAATATTCTGAGTCAGATAGGACACAGAAGTGTGTCCTATCTGACTCAGAATATTTCAGAAGTGACAGTGAAGAAGTGAAGAACAGTGAAGACTGTTCTTCACTTCTTCACTGTCACTAAATATAAATGTCAAATGTTAAATGTTTTTTTAATACCCAAGTCAAACGGAAAGATGTGTTTACATTTATTGACACTACTTAATCTATTCAAACTGGAAGACTTGAGAACTGTACTAAAACTGATATCACGAGATTGTTACTTGTGCACTATCGACTTAAAATACGCATATTATTTAATTAAGGGCTGATTTTTCCATCGCCAGATAACTTTTATTCGTGGAATAAAATTGACGTTTTACAGATTTGTATTAAATAATTTTTTTTTTTAAAAAATCAAAATTATTTCTCGAATAAAGTTATCAGAGGGGTAATTCTCGTAATTTTAAGAACGTTCACAGTCTGATCTCAGTCTCAATCTGTTAAAAAATACGTCAAATTTCCCTAAATTTTGACATTTGTTTGTCGCCGAGATGAGACTGCGACTAAATTTTGAACGTTTTAAATTACGGGAATACGGGCCCTGATGATTGAAAAATCAGCCCTAAGATTGATATAGATGATCGAAAATATCTCAGGTTCCAGTTTGAGCATTCTACGAGTATTTATGAATTTAATATCGTACCTTTCGGCTTGAATGCTCCGTTTGCACAAAGGTTATGAAACCAGTGATGAAATTATTGAGAACACGTGGATACTTATCCACTATATACACCGTTAAATTTTGGTCGTTTTAATCCTTAAAAGAGGTCATTGTACTATTACAAAATAGTGCTGTTCCATACATTTTGACCGCGTAGGTTGTAGTATTGCACTTTTGTATGAAACAGAAGATTTTTTTTGATAACGGACGAAAAATTGCTACGCGCTGGGTTCTAAACTCATGTGCTGAATTCATGGTTACAGTTTGCGCGTCGATGTCCCTGCCACCCTGTATTTTACGATTCATATAATTTTTTTTTTTTTTTTTATTAAAAAAAAATGCTAATCTCGAGGACGAAGCTTGAAGTATAATTAAAGATTAAACGAACTTACCTGTGAGTGAAGTTCGATCCTAATTATATGAAGGCTTCGTCCGAAGAGATTAGCAACCCTCCCACCCTCTCGTTCAATCTCTACCCTTATCAATCGTAAAATATAAAGTGAATGGGCAAGACTAAACTAAATGACACGGATTGCGGGCGCAGGAATCAAGTGGACTAATCTACCCTTAAAAAAAAGATGAAAATGCAGAAGAAATTAAAATATTCTCAAAATAGTGTGGAATGGTATGTACTACGCGTTACTACATGTGTATAAATGCTAATCTCTTCGGACGAAGCCTTCATATAATTAAGATTGAACTTCACTCACAGGTAAGTTCGTTTAATCTCTAATTAATCCAAGTTGCTCTCCTAATCAACAAAGCAATTAATTGCAAACTAATTTTACTGCAATTAAATATTACTTTTTACTATTTTTAACACGTTATAAATCACGCAATGTGCTGGCGGGCGATGCGTGTTCAAACGACCCAGATTAGTTATTAAAACCTATTTTAGTTGTAAGTCGTTAGTTAACCTATCAGACTATCGGTTGCACTCGCTTATCACCCGTGTTCTCCTTCTCCGTGTCACACAACTGAATGTTAAATCTTGTTTTCCCAAAGCTTTGCCACTTCCACGGCGTTGTCGGTGTCATATTTTGAGACACAGAGGACAGGATAGGAGGTGGAGCATGGTTTATGACATAGCTCCACAATGACACCATACTGCCGTTCCGTCAAGGTAGCCCCACTTTACCAGATTGGACTTACATCTTCCCACTTATGTCCAGAGGCGGTTCAGAGACTTCGAAGTGGACCATGGAAGGTTACACCCTGCAGAAAGATGCTCCTTTGGTGGTAGGTAGTATGTAGGAGGGCAAGAAGAGTATCCTGCCACAGTTTGCAACGGGCATCGGCCGGGTTTCCTAACAGACGCTCTGTCGATTTTACGAAGCTGTGTCTGCTTTTAGCCGTTGCGTTGGTAGCTGTGCGCCAGATAGTGGGTGATATCACCCGTGAGTGTCGCGAACAAAACATAATATAACATCACGCTTTGTTTTCCAAAAGAGTTGGGCAGAGATCTAGTACACCTACATTTCATCAGTTATGTTCAAGTAACATGTAACAGGGGGCAAATCTATTGTCATCAACCCAGCTCAAGTCCGGACTGCTACTGAGAGATTGGATTAAGGACCTTTGTACAAGCAGTGCTTTGTTGTGCGAAGCAGTAATGTATCGCAAAGGAGGACGCGGAGCGCGTGAGATTGAGTCAATCTCTGCGCCCTCACGCCCCTAGTCGCCGCAGGAGACGCCCTGGACCGGAGTCAACAGCCGACTCCCGGCCACCGTAGGCGCGGGCTTACGGGCGGCGAGCAATGGGCAGCTCGCCGCCCGGTAAGGACCAGGCCCGGGTCGACGGCTCGTTGTGTTCCACGCGCGCCTCAATGAGATGTCAGCACGAACTGACGGGGTCCGCTAGGGCCGATGCCTGCCAGGGCCGCGGGTTGTTCGAAAGAGATACCGTAGCCCCTGGCACAGGCAACTGAAGGAACACGGGTGGGTTTTAGTCAGTAAAAGTCTGACACGCCCTTCCGTTCAGCCTAGAGCGGGAGAGGTCATTTGATGATTTCCCACACAAAAAAAAGACCCTTTGTACACACACGTTTTTCTTGCCGTGAAATACTAAGGTTGATTCGCCGTGCATAGGCACGGTTGTCAGTGTTGTATGGATCACTATGGAAGCTTGTTGAAAGACACGTTTTTTCTACGGCGTGTTTTATACGCCACACGTCGGCACTTCGTTCAAAAAATGTACATACGCGAAATAACCAATTTCCATAATACATAGTATGATTTCAAGATTCACTATGTTTGTAACACCATTATACTTTAGGAGAAAACCACTAAACGTTTTTACTGCAGTTTATAAAAGTATACATTGAGCTTAACTTCATTGTATAAGTTTAACACGAAACAAACTGCAACATACTTTCTGAAAACAAACTCATAAAACAAGAGATAAATAAATATTACAAAACAGAAACGAAAAACATAATAACAACAGCTAATGCACCACCGACAAAACTCGCAACTGTAATAATATACCAACTATATTTTACATTTCCTACTGTTCCATATAACTGTTCCACAAAACATTTGAAGCCAAAGTTGCAGTACTACGATAAAAATTCTCATTAAAAAGAATATAAAATGCGTAAGGATCCATGTTGTATATACAGCATGTAACAGAAAGGTGTAGTCATGTAAGGGTACTGACCATTAGGCGCGGGCCTGCGGGCGGAGAGTAATGGGTAGCTCTCCGTCCGATCAGGACTAGGCCCGTGCCGGACGGCGTGTACGTGTTCCACGCGCGCCTCAAAGAGATGTCAGCAAAAGAGACGGGGCCCCATAGGGCCGAAGCCTGCCAGGGTAGCGGGACCATCCGAAAGGGTTTACCGCTGCCCTGGAACATAAAGGGCTAAGGAAGGAACACGGGTGGGTTTTAGTCAGTAAAAGTCTGACACTCCCTTCTGCTCCACCCAGAGCGGGAGGAGTCATTTGATGATTTCCAATCCTCAAAAAAAAAGAAAAAAAAAAGGGTACTGACCATCAAACTAAACCAGTTTCTCCATGACACCATGTAATCGACAAAAAAATATCAATAGTCCCACACAAAACTTCAATACCTACTCGACCCAAATGTATGGGACGGCTGATTATATTTTCTCGATTACGATGTTGGTTCCATAGAGAAATATGTTCAGTTTGATAGCCTGTATATAGGTGGTGTTGATCGAATCGGACTCTTTTATTAAGCATTATAAATAAGACTAGACTGATATTTAACACCTCACGACTAGGCTAAGGGGGAGGAGGTGTTTCACGTCCACTTGACGCACGCGTATACGTCAAAAATGGCGGTGGCTTTCGTCAAAGCATAAAAAGCGTTGTTTCAAATTAAAATTACACAATTATGGTCTTGCCGTACGTCAAATAATAACGAGTACGTAATCGTTATTATTTGATGTAAGTACGTTACGTTAACCAACCGTTTGCAACAACCGCCCGTTAGCCCTTTCACTAAAGGCACATTTTAATCATAATTATAATCCCATCTAATTTAACCTGCCAGTTTCTAATTAACCTGCCTCTTACCAGCTATAAAACTGGTTGTTGCTACAAGGGAAAAACCCTTGTTGTGAGTTTTTTACATAACAAATTGAATACGATATCATAAAAATTGCATCCAAACATTTTTTTTACTTTATGTCAAAAACGGTTTTTTTTAAAAACCCTGTCTTTTAGGTGAACCGTTTTTTGAGAGATGACATTTTATTAGTGATTGCAGCAACACACAACACATTGATTGATACGCGTACGGTATTATAATATCTGTAAGAAGCCATAAATAAGATAATTCCATAAAATAAGGCAAATTATTTTTATTTATTTTATGACGAATTTTAAAGTTCACTGTTACGTAATCTGGAATAGGTACGTTCTAAGACAGCTGTTAAAAAAACGGTTAACCTAATGGACAGGGTATAGTATATAAATATGACCACACCTTTCTGGAACATGCTGTGTATGTTGAGACAACATGGACTATTATTTTTGTTTAATATCTAATATATCACTTAGAACAGCAGCTTATAAAATATAACAGTCTATTAGAGAAAGCTTTCTGCCTCGTGTCTAATTCTTTTATCGATCGTGCTGGTTGGTGCAACTCTAGTTTTTTATTTTTTTATTTGCACAGTGATTTACGAAGTTTTACCATTTATATACACACATATATAAACAAACAAGAAAAAAAAATAACAGAAAAATAGGTACAAAGGATCACCTTTGTACACAACAAGCATCAGCTTGTTGTGTTAGTTTTATGTGTAGAATAAATATATCAGTTTATTTTGAAAGAAGATAATATTTACATAATATACAGGGTTATTTGTAAAACACCAACAACCTCTTAAGAGGTCATTGTCATGATGAGTATCATACAACTTTTACTATAGGACAAAACCTGAAATCGCGAAAAAAAATCAGCTGCTCCCTATATTTTGACGAGTTATGCGAACACAAATGTACTTCAGTTTTGGTCCACTAGTCACAGTTAACACTAGATTTTGAATGTTTTAAATTACAAGATTTGGCCTTCTGGTCATATTCGCGCGCTGGTCTTGAGTGCTACGCACCTGACCTTTTTGAAGAACATCACCAATAAGGTCAGTATATGATAACGTGATAATCAGTATAATTTGCAACCTTGATTGGACCGGTCCATCTTATTATATAGAAAGAAAGAAAGAAAATACATTTAGTAAGCACAGACTAAAAGACACAATACACCAGCAGTGCGAGTCTGTAACCATCTCACCGTGAAAACTTAGGTGAAGTGAGCGTGGAGTGAGCTGTCATTCCAAATAATGCTAGGAATTGACACTACTGACAACTCACATCAAGCTCATTTCACTTGAGTTTTCACGGTGAGATTTTTACAGAATCGACCGGCAGATACATACATCAGATAACAACTAATAAAAAACAAATAGAAAGCATAAAGAACAATGTAAGAAAATAGCAGGAAAGTGTGCCTCACGGCTGCACCAAAAAGGCCCAGTTCAGCAAAAATGCCAGACAATAGTTTTTAATTTTGGTTTTTAATTTACTTTTTAATTTTGAGTTTGATTTTATAAGTTTATGATTTTATTTATTTTTTTATTATATTTTGTACTTTCGACTAGTGTTAAATTTACCTATGGAAATCTAAATAATCTAATAATCTATTTATCTGAAATAAATGATTCGATTTGAATAGTGCCTGACGCTGGTTTTCAACTGAACCTGGGCCCGTATTCCCGTAATTTAAAACGTTCAAAATCTAATCGCAGTCTCATCGCGGCGACAAACAAATGTCAAAAACTTGTCAAAATGTAGGGAAATTAGACGTATTTTTGACAGATTGAGACGAGATCAGACTGTGAACGTTCTTAAAATTACGAGAATTACCCTTCTGATATGTGAGGTGACGGATGTAAGTCAGTAAGTCAATTTTACACTGCAATGTGACATGTGTATGCATACTTAAATAAGATAAATATGTGTCAGTTAAAAATAGTAACGAATATGTACCTACATAAATAGTGTGAGTTGAATAATATCGCAAAAATAAACCAAAACATACTGACACAATGAGACGGCCGCGTGATAAACATTCGTTTTAATAATATGAGGATGGTAAACAGACAATATTTACGTACTATTGCAATCTTAAATCGTCTCTGAAGATAAGTGAACGCTCACAAAATATTTACACATTTTTTCCTTATGGTGTCAAATCAAGCGTGTTATTATGCCTTTTCTCACTTAATCCCATATTTTTAGGGTTTCGTACATCTGAACGACAATATGGAACCCTTATAGGACTCACTTTAATTTTTAACTTTACTTTTATTTTTGTTATTTATTGTTGTTATAAATAAAATAAATAAATAAAATATTTATTGGCATAAAAACACGTTACAGAAAAATGTGAGACCCTGGCTCCAGAGCTAGGTTAAAGTACCGTTATACCTGTTATAGTGGCCATATAGCACTTTACACACCCTATGAAAATTTCAAGTTTCTACCTATTACAGTTCAAAAGATACAGTCCTGTGACAGACGGACGGATGGACAGCGGAACCTTACTAATAAGGTCGCGTTGACACCCTTTAGGTTCGGAACCCTTTGTCCATTAACTCGAGTCACGGCAGTCCCAAAGATGTTCTTTTCCGAATACGTAAGAAAAACATGGTTTGTTTATTTATTTTGTTTGCACCACTTGTAAGAGTTGAGTGAGGAAAACGAATTACATTGTGTTTAAAGAATAGAATAGAATATCGTTTATTGTCTCTAGTATTACAGCTAGTAGTAGTAGGTACGGTCAGCAACAAAAGTCGGTTAACACTTTAGTTGTTTAAATCTTAATTATAGAGCAAAATATTCTTAAAAAATATATAGTAATAGAATATTTAAGAATAATTAACTCTTTGCTATTACATGAAATAGAGAAAACCAATGTATCGCATCATTTTGTATCAATTTAGATGATTTGTAAAAGTAACAGTGTTAATTGACTTTTGTTGCTGACTGTACATACACAAAACTATAATCATAATCAGCCTATAGCGTTCGTAATCTCGATCCGCCGTAATCCACCACGCGGGCCCAGTGCGGGTTGGTAGATGTCGCCAGTCTTCGAATTTTTGGTTCTAGGACATGCCGGTTTCCTCACGATGTTTTCCTTCACCGTTTTAAGAGCCGTGGTGCTGAAATAATTTAACTTTAGGTACTTATTAAGTAAAGTTAATAAAAAAAATTGTGGGGCCACCCCTGACGGGCATACCCTATCCATTAAAAAAGAAATTTGTTAATCCGCCTATATATGACGGAGTTCTAAAACATCCAAATTGAGAACCTCTTCCTTTTTTGAAGTAGGTTAAAAACGGAAAAGAACAGAAAATATTATAATGGAAGTTCCTTGTTTATTGTCATTCTAAAGATTTTTCCTTACTTACCCCTATGCTTAAGTGTTATTCATCTCATCACATGATTTTGCATAAATCGTTTGGTATTTCCAAGAATCGCTGTTGACACGAATAATTATTGTAATGTTTTTCCTGCTAGCCAGTAATTTTACCTACTTATTTGTTTATAAACAGTTAAGAGTAGGTAGGTTGGTTGTTAACACATACACTGGAGCTAATTGGTGTCGGTCAACCATTCGCTTATTAATTTAATTAACATAAAATGGCTAATTAATCATAATAATATAATAATAATATCCCTGGACATTTCACACACCGCCATCTAGTCCCAAGCTAAGCAACCTAATGTTTGTGTTATGGTAACAAGATGGCTGATAAACTACGTACCTATATACATATTTTTTTTTGTAAATACATACATATTATAGATAGAAAAACACCCAGACTCGGAACAAATACATGTAGGTCATACAAATATTTGTTCCGTGCGGGAATCGAACCCGCGACACCAGCGCAGCAGTCAATCGCTTAACCACTGCGCCAACCGTGCCGTCAAATTACATTAGTTAAAAGACAAATTCTGTAATACAGGGTGACTGGGACATGGACGCGCAAACCGTTACCATGGATTCAGTTTATGATTCTGAACCCCCCGTTAGTTCTCATCGGTTATTAAAACGGTATGGGTTTCAGTTTGCACGTCGATTAACCCTGCCAGCCTGTATAGTGTCCAACTACACGACAGCCATACGCTCAACTCATCCTGGCATACTGACAAGATCTTCTTCCATTCGTCCTCAAACACATCACAGACAGGCTCAGCGTTGCAGCGTTGAGCTCGGAGAGCGTGCGGAGAACAAGACTGAACTCGCACGAGGGTTCCCAGACACGCATCCATTATCTATTATTACTAATGATAAAGCTGAAGTTTGAGGGGCCCGTGGCTAAATAATAACAGCCGCACAGGTCGATCGGTCAGGTTAAGCTACGCTTGACGCGGTTGGTCTGTGGATGGGTGACCATCTTTACATACCGAGACCCCTCCGTGCCTCGGAAAGCACGTTAAGCCGTTGGTCCCGGCTGTCATTCGTGGATCTTTGACAGTCGTTACGGGTAGTCAGAAGCCCGAAAGTCTGACAACCAGTCTTACCAAGGAGTATCGTATTACCCAGTAACTGGGTTGTGGAGGTCAGATAGGCAGTCGCTCCATGTAAAATACTGGTATTCAGCTGCATCCGGTTAGACTGGAAGCCGACCCCAACATAGTTGGGAAAAGGCTAGGCAGATGAATAAAGCTGAAGTTTGTTTGTTTGAACGCGCTAATATCGTTTTGCATTTGATGATTTAATTCTTGAGGAAGGCTACTTAAGATAACGCTAGGACCCATAGGACCTTCGATCAATAATAGTACTAGATTAAGGATCAGGAACAAAAATCAGTCGCTCAAGTGGCCACGTTTGCACACACTTAAACATCTACATTTCTTAGAAAAAAGTTTAATAATAATAACAACTTCAGTTTATTATAAACCTTAATGCTTAAACATAAAGTTTAATTACCATTGCAAAATAAATATTTAAAATTCCGCTTGAAAATAAAATCATTATATTTTTTAATTTTCAGTCATTTATTCTAAAATGAAACTTAAAGTCTAAGTAATAAGGTTAAAAGCATACTAATTTGAAATAAGACCACAAAAGTATTTGTGGTCTTATTTCTCGGGCCGTTTTTTAATATTGATCGAAGCATAGGACCCATGGAAACCGCGTCGCTGTCAGGGTTGCGAGCGAGTGGTGACAGCATTCTAAAAACTATAGCGGAAAGTTTTGTGAGAAGAACAATCACTAAACATTAATTTGGGGATGTCCTTTTCACAATACGGTTTAGTCTGTCTGTGTTCTTCTGTGTTGTAGTTTAAATAAGTACTAACACTAGTAATAAGTGTAGCATCGCCCTACAACGTGGCAATGCTGCCAGCCTTTTGGGCATTGTTCCTGTTGACAGCGATGCGGACGAATTTTTTGATGCCCTATGATTCTTTTGCTTATTTTTTCACATATACATATAATTTTAAATGTTTGCAACTAAATAAATAATTACCAGTAATAAGTTATTTTATTAATTACTAACACCCTGGATCATTGTTGTCCAAAAATAATGAAAATAATATTAATAGGAGCCGACCAAAGGAAAAAGTCAAAAATAAAACTAAGCGAAAACAAAGTAATAGCAAGGGCAGACGATGCGATGCGATGGGGTGGGTCGGGGCTACAATAAATTTCACGCAGACGAAGTCACGGGCAGAACCTAGTTTAGAAATAAAACCGAAAGCACTCCTAGTTACCCGTACAGCAGTGCGATTCTGTAACCATCTCACCGTGAAAACTTAGGTGAAGTGAGCGTGGAGTGAGCTGTCATGCTAGGGATTGACACTACTGACAACTCACATCAAGCTCATTTCACTTGAGGAGTCACGGTGAGCTTTTTACAGAATCGACCGGCTGTTCTCCATAAATAAAACCGCCTAGCAACACCCTCCGTACCTAAGACTACCGCTCCAAAAGCCACTCAAGACACACAAAGCCTCAATTTCACAAATAATTAAACCGATCCATCAACTCAACAACTCTTGACTTCCCGTCAGACTGTTCTTACATTAAATTCTTAACAAACGACGTGGTAGAGAAAACAATAGGCTATTTGTCTTGTAAACAAATTGGCCGAATCAAATGGTACAGCTTGATGTATTTGCGGAGAGGTGAATAATTTGTTGGTGTTGTGTTTGATCACTGCGTCGATGGTGGACGGGATATGGGGTTTTAGGGCAATAGAGTATAAGATACGGGAAGTATTTCGAGGAGTAGAGGATAAGATGCTTAAAGGCCGTTTATGCATGGCAAAAAAAAGCGAAATAATTAGGTGCAAGCTATCGAATAGCATAACTACACCGTCTGTGTGTATTCGTATTCAATATTTAATTATTTTTAACGATACGAGGGCAACAATAAAATGATTCTGTTGCTCAAATATTATTATGTTTTATTTAAATAAAAAACATCACAATAATTTTATATCATTTACGTAGTAGTTACGAAGCGTTTAAAATTCCAAATAAACTCTGAAAACTGTTCGTGTTTAATGTCTTAATTGAATATGACAATTCCAAGACACTTATAAAAAATCTGCTATCATAGCAACATTAATTATACGCGGGTAGACAGGAACTCCACTTATTTACAGATAATAGGGTCCAAGCACGCATTGATGGCGCAATCTGTGCGAAAAGCCAATGTCGACTCATGCCCGCCGGGGCCATTTGATACGAAAAACGTTTACCCTACTCAGGGGCCTTTTTGTGCAATTGGCAAGTTTCTTGTTGATCCGATAAATGGTGCTGTTACCTTTGTAGACAAGACTATTTTTAGATTGTTTTTTAAACTGTCACATACCATACATAACTACTCGTTGTAAGAAACCCGGAGCTCAAAAATAAAGCCTGTAACTTGTTCATAACTATAATCATTCATTTATTCACAAGAAATGTGGTTACATAGTGGTGGTAAGGTAATTCTAATCCCGTCACATTCTACCATAACAATGGTGCGTAATGCAAGTATGCAAGTAGCTTGTATGCCATGCATTGTGACATTCACCAATTAGAAGCTACTAGCTGCGCCCCGCGGTTTCATCAGCAAGGGTCGATCCCGTGGGAATATCGGGATAAAAACTATCTTATATGTGTGCCATATTTCATTCAAATCAGTTCACTGAACTGATTTGTTTGTTTTTTTGTTGTTTGTTTGTTTGTTTGGTGTTTGAAAATTTGTATGGATCGATGGATGTTTTGTTAAACATCCATCGATCCATACAAATTTTCATAATATTATTCAGTTTATAATATTAATAAGATATGAAGTAGGATTATTCGCACTGGCATTCGAGCTTCTTGCATAGTTTTGTACAAGCTACAGGCATGTGTATCACGGGCATAAAGCGCAAGCTCTGTCGTCCTTCGGCTCTAAACTGTTAAACAACGATCTTGGTGACGTGCACTCTGCCTCTTGTTCCAAGTTCCATAGAATAGCTGTTAACTCTAAATTGTGTTTCCTTTTATTTATGTTTATTTTTAATATAATATTGGTATTTCTTTATAGAATATTTAAGGCGCATTATTTATTTTTTATTGTTGTTGTGTTGTTTTTAAACTCTTATTATCTCACGTGTTTTCCCTACTTACCTACAATTTTATCGCCCCGTGTAAACCAGAAATGCTGCTGCCAATTCTCCAGGCGTCAAGGGACGGCCTATTTCTTTCGTAGACACACATAAAAAAACATAACTTTATATTTATGGAAACCAGTTTTGGTTTCCATAAACATAAAGTTATGTTTATGGAAAAATATAATTAGGAAAAGGAAATGCGCGTTACATATTTTATGTAAATAAAACGAAGTAGAAACGTGTTTACTTTATCTGACATATTCTATTTTTGGGAGCATATAATTCGTGAAGGGAGCCACGAGACCGATAAACGCAGAAGTAGTGGTACGTTAAATACATAAGAATGTGTGAATCTCAATGTGATTATTTTGAAACGACGATAATACATAGTTAAGGTAAAAACGGTTAAAGTAAAATCGTGAGGAGACATGTCTATTTTTTTTTGCGGATGGGAAATCATCAAATGACCCCTCCCGCTCTGGATGGACCGGAAGGGAGTGTCAGACTCTAACTGACTAAAACCCACCCGTGTTCCTTCCTTAGCCCTTTATGTTCCAGGGCAGCGGTAACCCTTTCGGACGATCCCGCTACCCCGGCAGCCTTCGGCCCTAACCCGGCATGTCTTAGAACCAAATATTCGTAGACATGTGACATCTACCAACCCGCACCGGGCTCGAGTGGTGGATTACAGCCTACACCCTCACACAGAGAGGAGACCTGTGTCCCAGCAGAGCAACATTATAGGCTGATAGTTTTTTTTTTTTTTTGAATGCTGATGATCCTTTCTGCTGCGATAAGTTATGATATTATCTTCAGAAATAACAAATACCCGATTTTCTGGGACCCTTAACGATCCTTGATCTATCGTGCGCTCAATCAATAAATTGACGTAAAAATTTTATATCGTACAAAAACGCTGCGAAAACGATGGACAATTTATTAGGTGAAGGATAATCTGTCCACGACGACAGAACGCATGGATGTGCTGGCAATCTATTTGTCCTACGTGTGCGTTATTGCATAGAGTTCTATACTATACGTTCTATCGTAGCGGACAATTTTCCATATCGTCTGCTCAGCGTTTGAAAGACAATGTGATACATATATACACATACTCACACCTTCTTCCCATCGGGTTAGGCAGAGACTAGTGAACGCCACCTTCTACGATCCTTTTTTTTTTTTAGGATGGTAAATCATCAAATGACCCCTCCCGCTCTGGGTGGAGCGGAAGGGAGTGTCAGACTCTTACTGACTAAAACCCACCCGTGTTCCCTTTACTTAGCACTTTATGTTCCAGGGCAGCGGTAACCCTTTCGGACGATCCCGCTACCCTGGCAACCCTCATTTCGCTTCGTTTACGGTCTACATACATATATACATCTGAGGGGCAATTCTCGTAATTTTAATAATGTTCATAGTCTGATCTCAGTCTCAATCTGTCAAAAATACCTATAATTTCCCTACATTTTGACACGTTTTGAACATTTGTTTGTAGCCGAGATGAGACTGGGAATAGATTTTGAACGTTATAAATTACGAGAATTGGCCTTCTGGTCATATACGAGGGTGACAGTGAAAGTTCTTAGAAAATCAAAAACTGAACCAACTAGCAAGTTATTAGTTTTATTACGAGTACGCACGCCTTTTGAGAGTTCCCCGCACCTGAACTTTCTGAAGAACTTGGTGATGTTCTTCAGAAAGGTCACTATAATTATGATAATGTGATAATCAGTATACTTTGCAACCTTGATTGAACTGAACATTCTGCTATACCTTATTTTTATATAAGGATGGTAAACAGACACTATTTATGTATTATTGCAATCTTAAATCGTCTCTGAAGATAAGTGAACGCTCACAAAATATTTACACTTTTTTTCCTCGTGGAGTTAAATCAAGCGTGTTATTATGCCTGCCTTCTCTCACTAAATTCCACTTTTTAATTAAAAAGGGGCTCTTTTAGAGTTACAATAGAGTTCACAGTGGTATATCTTTTGTGAGCTGTCCTGTTTCTCAAAATCTATATTAAGATTACTGTCTTCCTTTAAAACGTAGGTGTATCATAGCAATTAGCTTGTTTACATCAAACGGTTATTTATTATTTGTTTAAACTTTTCGCACAAAAAGGTACAGAGGTGAACTTAATGCCTTAGACATTCTCTGGTCTGGTGGTCTGGTCTGGACTGGTTGAGAGGAACAATGACAAAAAAAACTATTAAAACTACACAATTACATAAATCCTACCAATATTATAAACGTGAAAGTTTGTATGGATGGATGGATGGATGTTTGTTACTCTTTCACGCAAAAACTACTGAGCGGATTTGGATGAAATTTGGCACACAGATGGTTTATAACCAGTATTAACACATGGAATAATTTTTATGCCGATATTCCCACGGAATCGAAACTTATGTGGGTGAAACCGCGGGGCGCAGCTAGTAGGTTATAAACCTATAATACACATACATACTATTTTACTTATTATTTTTTTCTTTGCAGAATTATAAAACAATACTTCATGTCTGACTGATTGACTAATAGGAAACGCAAGTCGGACAATTTTAGTATGCGGCTAAAGTCGCGGAAATGTTAATATTATTATTTGCATGCATATGTTTTTATTAAGATTTATTGGCAGTTGTTTCTTTGTTTCATTGCACTTTGTAAGGCGAGCACATATTCCGTACCTACATTAGCTTAAGGAAAAATTTATTAATTTTATTTATTAATTTTATTTTTTTTATTTATTAATTTACGGTACCTACTTATCTCTACCGGTCAAGGATACGAACGTTTTAATTAGTCTCATATTACGAATTTGTCACCACTTCGCTGCCTACTGTTATCAATGTTAAGACTTACTTGATAACCCTGATTATACAGGGATACTGGTAATACACTAACAACCTTACAGGACTGGATTACTAACATTTGACGGCACGGTTGGCGCCGTGGTTAACCGATTGACTGTGTCGCGGGTTCGATTCCCGCACGGAACTCAAACTCAAATCATTTAATTCAACTAAACCAATTACAGGTACTTTTGAAATTGTCAAAGGGTCGGTCAGTCAGAAAGATGAAGCTAGTTGCCCATTCCAAAGCGTAGGTACCTATGGAGAAGAACGGGCAAGAAACTCCATGGACACTCTTTTAAATCATAAAATTGTTACAAAATATTTGATTACATCATTCGTGTTGAAATTAACCATGTGAGAACGATGTATAAATACGTGCACGTTAAAAGCGTCCGTTATAGAACAAATATTTGTATGGCCTACAAGTAGTTGTTCCGGGTCTGGCTGATTGTGTATGTGAGTTTAAATGTTTGTAAACGCACCCACGATACAAGAGAAATTCCTAGTGTGGGGCAACGTTTATTTATTAAAAAAAAAAAACATCGTAAACAACAACTTTTCTTCTATGACTTTTTACAAAACATATCACATTTACCAAAATAAATGTTTAAGATTTCGTTGTCTACCTAATCCCCGCTCTCCTCCGCTAAATTTTGTACTAGACACGGCAATTTGTTCATCTAACTAGCGCTTTCTTTTGCATCGCGTAGATTTCGTAACAGAAAATCGAATATATCAATTCATTGAATTGAAAAGTTTTAAAATGTTAATTTAATTTTTTTACATGAAAGTCTGATAAATTAAAATCTGATTAATTAATAAAAGTCATAGAAAAAAAATTGTTGTTTATGAGGCTAGTAATATAGTCGTGAGAAGTTGTTAATGTTTTACCAATAACCCTGTATATATATTTATTTATTTACCTACTTATTTCAGGCGACCGGCTATAAGAGTACGGGAAGACCAAAGAAACGATGGATGGAATGTGTGAATGATGACATGGTTAGAAAGGGGGTGACTACCGAGATGACGACT